>JAACJT020000086.1:9359798-9451597 GCA_009936485.2 Gymnarchus niloticus | reverse complement strand
AGCTGGCAGTGGAGTTTCTAACCAGGTTGTTTAACGCAATTTTGGAATGCGAGAGGATGCCTGAGAAGTGGAGAAGTATACTGGTACTGATATTTAAGAATAAGGGTGATGTGCAGAACTGTAGTGACTACAGAGGGACAAAATTGATTAGCCACAGCATGAAATTATGGGAAAGAGTAGTGGAAGCTAGGTTAAGAAGGGAGGTGATGATTAGCGAGCAGCAGTATGGTTTCATGCCAGGAAAGAACACTACAGATGCAGTGTTTGCTCTGAGGCTGTTGATGGAGAATTATAGAGAAGGTCAGAAGCAGTTGCATTGTGTCTTTGTGGACTTAGAGAAAGCATATGACAGGGTGCCTAGAGAGGAGTTATGGTATTGTATGTGGAAGTCGGAGTAGCAGAGAAGTATGTAAGAATATGTACGAGGGCAGTGTGACAGTGGTGAGGTCTGCGGTAGGTGTGACGGATGAGGATAGAGGTGGGATTACATCAAGGATCAGCTGAGCCCTTTTTTATTTGCAATGGTGATGGACAGGCTGACATGAGATCAGGAGGAGTCCCCGTGGATTATGATGTTTGCAGATGACATTGTGATCTGTAGTGAGCGTAGGGAGCAAGTTGTGGAGACCCTGGAAAGGTGGCGATATGCTCTAGAAAGGAGAGGAATGAAGGTCAGTAGGACTAAGGCAGAATACATGTGTGTGTGAATGAGAGGGAGGACAGCTGAATGGTGGCGGATTTTAGGAGTAGAGTTGGTGAAGGTGGATGAGTTTAAATATTTGGGGTCAACAGTTCAGATCAATGGGGAGGGGCGGCAAAGAAGAGAATGCAGGCAGGGTGGAGTGGGTGGAAAAGAGTGTCAGGAGTGATTTGCGAAAGACGGGTACCGGTAAGAATGAAAGGGAAGGTCTACAAGACAGTACTGAGACCAGCTATATTATATGGGTTGGAGGCGATTTCACTTACAAAAAGACAGGAGGCAGAGCTGGAGGTGGCAGAGTTAAACATGTCAAGATTTGCATTGGGTGTGACGAGGATGGACAGGATTAGGAATGAGTATATTAGAGGGTCAGCTCAGGTTAGACGGTTTGGAGACAAAGCCAGAGAGGCGAGATTACGGTGGTTTGGACATGTGCAGAGGAGAGATGCTGGGTATATTGGGAGAAGGATGCTAAGGATGGAACTGCCAGGCAAGAGGAAAAGAGGAAGGCCAAAGAGGAGGTTTATGGATGAGGTGAGAGAGGACATGCAAGTGGTTGGTGTGACAGCGGGATGCGGAGGACAAGAGGAGATGGAGACTGTTGGTCCGCTGTGGCAACCCCTGATGGGAGCAGGGTGGTCACAGGCAAGGGTCCAAAATCCAGAAGAGCAATCAGTACAGCAACTTATTCCAAGGGACAAGAGGCAAAGGGCAAAACCGAATGATGATATCACAAAATCCACATATTGATCTGTTGGTGATTCGTGTGATGTTGTAACACCTCCTCCATCCTATATGTTTGTTTTTGTTGGTTGACTATACTTGTTAGGGTGTTTTTGTATTTCATTAAGTTGTGTTTGTCATTTTAAGAGTGGGACCAATCATGCTGTGTAGCGTTGGATTCTGAGTGTACCATTTCTCTCAAAAGGCCGTGGCTGAGGAGGCGTGGCGTAACCACCGACGACGGAACGACTCCGTGATTGTGGACATTTTCCATGGATTGTTTAAGTCCACCCTTGTCTGCCCCGAGTGCCACAAAGTATCTGTGACTTTTGACCCCTTCTGTTACCTGAGTGTGCCTTTGCCTGTCAGCAAGGAAAGGGTGATGGAAGTATTTTTTGTCTCTCTTGACCCAGTGGCCAAACCTGTACAGGTAAACAGTCATTGTACTTCAGAGTCAGCTGCCATATCATCCCCACACTTACTGCCAGAATGAACTGAAATCCCTTTTGTTTGATACACATTTTTTCTTTTCCTCTTCCCTAACTAGTATCGGTTGGTTGTACCTAAAGCAGGCAAAGTGTCAGATTTATGCATGGCTCTCTCCCAAGTGACCGATGTGCCAGCCAATCAGGTAACTTAAATCCTGATCATATAGTGTAACTTAAGCAGTCCATAATTCAGACATTTTTGGTTGTCGGTCAACAGAAGCAGTCATACATATGTCTTCTATGCCACATGTCATAGCATGTATAATTTCCAGATGGTTTTTTTGTGCTGTACTTCTTAAACATCACTGATAGCTAATTACTTAATGTAGTTGGGTGTGACCCAGCTGACCTCTCCGTCCCTTCCTGCTTAGATGATTGTGGCCGATGTGTTCAACCATCGCTTCTATAAGATCTACCAGGCTGACGAGTCCCTCAGCTGCATCCTTGACCGGGATGACATCTTTGTGTGAGTGTGCCTTTGAGTTGCCAGCGGTCGTGTCGAAAATTCCCTGGGCTTTCTGCACACGCAGTAACTGCTGCACTCCATTGTGGCAGGTATGAGCTGAGCAGGGGCTCCATAGAGGAGGATGGGGACGAGGTGGTGCTGGCATTGTATCTGCGTGAGCGCTCTCACTACCGGGACTATGGCTCTGGCAACAGCAACTACGGGACATCACTGTTTGGTCATCCGCTGCTCATCTCCACACCCCGAAGCCTGTGCTCTCGGGATGCCCTCTACCACCACTTCCTTCGGCGTTTGGCGTGAGTTACTGTTGTCATTTATTTGCCACAGATTGGTAGGCCCGGTCATTGAGCAGCTGTCCACCTTATTTACTCTCTCTTCCAGGCGGTACGTTCGTCCACCTGACCCCTCAGAAGAGGTGGACGAAGAGGAGGAGGGAGATGATGAGGAAGAGGAGCTATACAAGACGCAGACAAACGGCATAAGCGACGGTAATGACACCTTCTGCTTTGCCATGCCGAACCTTCATGGAGGGTGTCAGGTGTCGCATCAGGTTTCTCTCGTCACTTTGCTGGAAATTTTGTGCTGCAGTCACCTCCCAGTGGAGTTGGTCTCCTGAACCTTTACCTGATTAAGAATGTCACTTGTGGGTTTGCCTGTTCCCCTGTATCACAATGTAGATGATGATGAAGAGGACAGTGACAAGCCGGGCCCATCCAACAGAGAAGGAGATGGCCAAGGAGACAGTTCTGGGTCCGAGGCCAATCACCGAAACAATGTTATGGGACAAGGGGACATTGCCGTGGCCAACAGTGGGCAGAGAAATGGCCCCAGCACTGACGATGGGGTGTCCGCTGAGGCCACAGTGGCTGAAGAGGTACCAGACACATCTGGCCATCCTCAGGCTGCAAAGCAGCAGCCCCCTGAGGAGGGCAACGAAGATGAGGAGGAAGAAGACAAGGATGAAGCCACATCCTGCAGTCCTCTGTCCAGTGAGCACCAGCCCAAGAGGAAGTGCCGCCCCACAAAACGCAGTAGACTGCTGTTCTCTATCCAGGCGGTGAATTCCAATGGCACCACGGAAAGGGTCTTGGGTGAAGGCGGTAGCACCTTCTCCTTCAGCTGTGAGTCCCAGGCCCAGGCTTCTGTCCCTACACACTACGCCACTGCAAGCCCTGTCAATTCAAAGTCTCAGCCTTGTCCACCTCAGTGACCCCTAGACGCATGACGTGCTCATTCAATAAGCTAAGCACTTTCTTGCTGTTATACCTTTTAATACAATGTTGAGTTCACTTGGTAAACAGATGTTTTATGCTGCTTAAAAAGCATTTGGGGGAATAAAGCATCCCTGGGAAATATTAATCTACTTATCAGTGTTTTGTCAAATGCATCCTAGTATTAAAAGCAAGTTTTTTAATAGATCTGCTAAAAAGTCAATTTTTTTTTTTTTTTTTTTTTACTTCTGGAATTATCGTAATTGTTACTTAATAGTTATAATTAGCATGACATGAAAGGTTAATGCAGTATTATTATTTACAAGTAGAGGCCTTGTTTGACATAACTGAATTTGTCTAGTGGTGCATGTTAATATTTGAAAGAACATGGGGGATTTTTTTTTCCCTTAGTGTTTAGCAGCAATATTGACTTTGGTCTGCAGACTTGATTTAAAATAGTCTTTGCCATCATATGGAAATCTTCCATGTTTGAGAGGGTGGCCAAGGTTTGTCATCATGCATACTTGAGTGTGGATGGCAAGTGAAATTGTGGGCGGGGCTTCACTTGTTTGCCATGGTGTTAGTGAATCCACCACACTTTCTGTGTGCAGCTCAGCCCTATGTCGCCATCGACTGGGACCCTGACATGAAGAAGAAGTACTACAACGAGAATGAGGCTGAGGTACGGGGGGGTCTGACTCTGCTGCGGCATGTGTGCATGTACTCACCTGCATATGTGAATGCTGCTGTGTCATGTGACCCTACAGAAGTACATGAAGGACAGGAGCATGGAGATCCCTCATCAGCAGGCGAGGGTGGATCTGCTGCAGTGCATCGAGCTCTTCACCACTGTGGAAACCCTGGAGGAAGAGAACCCCTGGTACAGCTGCATTGCAAACCCCATTTTTTTCTACGTCAGCCAGAAAGCACCTAGAACCAAAATAAGACATTTATGAATCCTTTGGATTGGTCAAGTCTATTTTTTAGGTCCTTGATCCAATAGAATTTGACTGATTGAAAATTTCTGCAAGCCTCGGGGTATGAATGCATGTTCTAAAACTGGAATGTATTGTAGGTACTGTCCGTTATGCAAGAAACACCAGCTGGCAACAAAGAAACTGGATCTTTGGTCCCTCCCAGAAGTCCTCATCATTCACCTGAAGCGGTTCTCTTACACAAAGTACTCCCGTGAAAAGTTAGACACCATAGTGGACTTCCCCCTAAGGTTTGTTATGTGTAGAGAGATTTCCACAGACATACCCCAGGTGGTCTCTTTACCTGCTCTAACCCTAACACTCAGGTCAGCTACATTTGGTGTGCCTGTCACTGTTCCCAGCTTATGAAATCCTCAAGGTCTGAAAGCATCGTGTCTTTGTAACTTTGGAGTTCTATTCTTTTCTTGTGTTTTGTAGCTTGAGTATAAATAATGTTGTGTGCCCCCCCCCCCCCACAACGTAATTGGTTGTATTTTAAAAACACACCGAAGGATGCTGCTATAATCTTCATGTCTTTGTTGTAGAAATCTGGATTTTTCACAGTTTTTGCTGCGAAAGGCAGAACTGGACAAAGAACCTCCTAGCCGTTACGATTTGATGGCCGTGTCTAACCACTATGGTGGATTACGAGATGGACATTGTAAGTTCATATCACCCCTCATTGTCCTCTGCATTGGAGTGTCTTTACATACAGGAGGTAACTAATCGGTGGATTATAAATGGGGGACTGAGAGCTATTGGAGCTGAAATATCACTTGCAGATTTATACCAGCTAGTTTCCTTATCTGTCCTCACTAGGGTTAGGTTCAGTCTACTCATTTCCCCCCTTTTTGTGGCAGCAAAACAGTTCTCATCAGTAAAGGGATGAGCCTGGCTCTGTTCAATAAAAACAAATCACTATTATAAGTAGCTTTCTAGCTTTGGATGCAAAATCAGCATATGCATTAAAACCAGGCTCTGGTTCTGTCAGTCACATGCAGTGTTAGAATTGAGACTCCATGTGTTGCAGGTCGTCTTCTGCAGCAAAAGGCTGCCACACTTATCTATTTATTTTTTGTTGTCTGCAGACACTAGTTATGCACGGAACAAGGACAATGGGCAATGGTATTACTTTGATGACAGCAAGGTAACCTATGCAAGGGAGGAACAAATCGTGGTAAGTTCACCAGTTAGAAAAGGTAAAAGATGAACTGGGTTCAAGGATATGACAATAAGAAAACAAATATGGTCCAGTTTGATGAACATTTCCTTGTGCTGTTCAGGATTATTAACCTGGACACACCATTAGAGGTAATGAAAGGATAGTGAGGCATGTGAGGTGTGGGCAGAGAATCCATAATATGGCAGAGAGAGTGAGGCCAGCCATTCCCATTGGCAGCGGTTTGGGGTAAAAGAATGAAATGAAAGGGCCGTTTCTAGAGCTTGGTGTGCACTGGCTCTTCTAGCACCTGGTCTTTGGTGACCAATGACATACAAAAGCTGGACTAGGGCTATGATGTGGAGAAGTGTGTGTGTGTGTGTGTGTGTGTACGTACTTTGAGTTTCCAGCCCTCCTAACTGCAACACTTATTTTCCGCGTCTGTTTCCTCAACCCAAGACCAATGCTGCCTACCTCCTGTTCTACCAACGACAAGACAAGATCCGACAGCCCACCCTCCCTATTCCCTCGGATGGCTGCTCCTTGTCGACACAAGCTGTGGGTGTCGCCGCCGCCGCCGCCTCCCCCTGTCGTGATGGAGTGGATGGAGCCAGTTCCTGTGTCAACATGGAAACAGACTAAAGCAGCTTTCTTCACCGTTTATTCCTTTTTTTTTTTTTTTTTTCTTTGTATGTTGGTAGGGCAGCTCTTGTTTCTTTTTGCTTTGTGTGTCTTATTCAAAGAAAAGGAAAAACTTGAACCTACTGTCTCCTCATGGCGTGTGAGGCAGGGGCAAAATTCTCAGGCTGGTGCACAAGTAACGGGGTCAAGAGAGGCACCTTACTGGCTCTTGGGTAAGATAAATGTCAGACTGCAAACCTTTGGATCTAAAATATTATTCGTCGATTTATACTAGGTAATTTTCTTTCTTGCGTTGACCAGGTTAGGGTTGTCTACCCATTTTTATTTTATTCCCCCCCCCAACCTTTGTTTTATGGCAGGGAAACAGTGGTTATATGAAAACCAGGTAATCAAATTCTTATCAGTAAAGCAATGCAAGTTATTAGTAGCTGTATGGTTTTAGAATCCAAATAAAAATACCAGATGCAGCCAAACCTGACTATGGTTGACAAGAACACAATCCCAGGCATGGTATCAGAAGATTCGAGAACCATGTGTTCCTGTCTGGAGGCTTAGGATTGTTTGGTTTGTAGTAATCAGAGATTTGACCCAGCAGCCAGTCTAGACCTCTTAGTGGTAAGTAGCTATGCACTCACTGTAGTTCATATCAGAGAGATCCTGAATGTTCTGTGTTTTGTAGTCTAGCTACAAAAGTTCTGCCACATTACTTTGTGTATTTAACTGGTGAGATGTAGATTTACGGAAAGATTTTTTGATAATCTAAACCATTTTAAATTGTGGCTCTCTCTAATCATAATCCAATAGATAATTTTAATGTGCAAATGGTCAAAGTGAAATTGTGGCAGAAATGTGTCCTGTGAAACTGCTAAAAGACAGTGGACATCCTGTTCAGGTTGGACGGCATTTCTCCCTTTCCCACTTCCTTCGTATCAGGGACTGCATGAACAGGAATATAGACGCTGGAATATAGACATTGCAATATGATCACTATGGACTTTCAGAACAAGCCAGAGACCACAATGTAGGAAGGGTCATTTTTACATTCAAACAGATGGCTTGGTGTCAGTTAGGTGGTGATCAGTTATTTATTTTTTTTAATGAATTATGTTCATAGCAGGCTTTATTTGTGTCTTTGATAGCCAGCACATGCTTGTTTCTGGGAAATGGCATTTGAGTGCTTTTGGAAATATCTTCCATTACTTCTAATGATCAGCTTTTTCCTTTATGATATGAGACGAAAGGATCTTTGTTATGGAATATAACGAGAAACCTATTTTTCAAACCCATAAAGAGTTTTGTATTTTTATTGTTATGGAAAGTACTTAGAATTTAGATGCAAAGAACTTTCTTAATTAGTCTATTCTGAGAGATTTATTGGAGAAGTGCTTTCCGAACACATTCTTGAGTGATTTTACAAATACAATTGTACAGTATTTTTATATTCTAATTACTCATTTTATCTTTGGTCATCTGGCATAGATGAGCGGGGGCTGGGCATTTTTTCCATTTTATCTCCTTGTTAATAATAGATGGAATATTTTATTGTATACCCATCTTTTGATATCAATAAATGAAATATTAGGTTTCACACTGTCCCTAGCGCTGTAGCTTCGAACCTGTGGTCATCTTTTCCATGCTGAGAGTGGATGTAGATTATCTGTGGACCTGGGTCATTCTTGACAGGTCCCTCATGTCATACCTTTCACTCAGCCCACCAGCAGCACCAAGAGGCACCTCTCTGGCAAGCAGGCTGGTCCTCTGTCACATTATAGTGTCATTTTATATTACTTTGTGGAAGAGTTCTACTCGTCCCCCCCCCTCACACTTTTTGAGTAGTCTTAATGGATTATATCTTTTTCATAAGCTTTAGAGCTTTAAAACTAACTGCATTTGTAATTAAGAAGTGTTGACAATTTTAGAGGGGGGAAAAAAAACATGGTTTCTATTTCCAAATTCTGTGTTTTGAAGTTCTCGTGTAGCCATAACAATTCAGCGGTTTGCCATACTGATGTATAACTGCATCACCTGTTACTGCACAGTTAGTAAAATACCTGTGCAGGTCTGATGTGTTTTGTGAGGGCACAGATAAATCTCCCGGAGAGATACCACTGATTAGAGTAACACTACTGAAGCACAAGTCTCATTGCATCTGGGGTAACTTCCAGAGAAGTACCATTCTCTTGGGCCAAAGCCAGATAAGCTTGCTGTTATCTGTTCCCACTCAGGGTGTGGTCCAGTACTATTTTACTGTTTGATCTCAAGCATGATACTCATTTCTTTACTTGGGTCCTCTAGCAATAGCCTAAATCTCAGTGAAATTTTGTTTCATTGGAAACATCTGATAAGTCAATGTTCCAAAGGCATTTTACTGGGTTAACTAGACAGAACATCCGCAGTCTTTGTTTCTTTTAAATGTAGTGAACTTCTGACATATGATTAGCTAAATCTTGAATGTCATTTGTGGCTGAGATTTGGACACACAGTTTATTGTTGATCTTGGCAAAATGTCAGGTGATGCCATTCTCAGCACAGTTCTGACCTTTACCTCTCATCACTTCTATATTGTCTGATGTTTTGTCTAATAACTCCCATTCGTGTTACATGTTTCTGCGCTTACGGCCACAGAGAAAGGGCATTTACAAAGATTTAATACAGGCAGTAAATTCATTTGATGTTTTTTTTTTTTCCTTAAATTTCACTGATGGGCATTTCAGACCCTGTCTTCCTTAATGCACAGAGCAGCTTGTACTTGCTGCTCATAGTTATTGCTGTAAGTGGATTTGACATAAATCTTACACAATTCTCCAAAAAAAAAAAGCCTTTCCTGAGCTTGGATCTTGTACGTACAGCAATTTCCATTGTGTTCTTTGGGAATCGGATAATTATAAAGAGTTAGGGTAACATTTATCACTATGAAAATTTGTCAAAGGGTAATCTTGTTTCAGAAGTACACATTACTGTACCTTAAAGAGGATATATATTCATTATAACAGGGAATTTAAAGGGTTATGTAGTGTATGTGGAAGAACCTTGAAACTTGAGGTTTTGCAACACATCAAGAAATGTCTAAACTTCATTATACAAAGTACATAATCAGATCTCTTACAAAAACATGCAGCAGATGGCTTTTCTTGTTGAAAATTCATGAATATCTAAATTGCTGTCAGGTAAATCTAATGTGTCCCCTCATGAAAGCCCCTGATTTATAAACTTTTTAAATTTATGTGCCAATAATTACATGACATTTTGTACTACTTATATACACCACTGTATATGGTCAGACTTGTATGTATATATAGACATTTTTTCATGAATGTTTTTATTTTGCAGTTTAACGTCCTGTAGAGATTATTTTTGCATGCTGTAAAAGTGTAAATAAAAGGGTATTTAAAAATTATGTAAGGTCTTTATGTATCCATTTCTCAGTTTATTATATGCATAACTATATCAAATTTTCCCTTTTAGCCTTGTTTTCACTACTTAAACTCACCCACCATTGTTGACGGCATTATATCCTAACACTGGCCCTATTAAAAACCTCAAAGCACTCATACACTTTATGCTGCATTATTCAAGGTGCATCACACATATTATAAAAGATATCATGAGTCACTTTAAGGACAACAGTATCTTTTAATATTTATTGCACTCTTTCAGAAGCATATCACTATCTAATGTTATTTACATAAGACACCACTTTAACAGTAAAAGGATTTCATTTTCAGTTTTTTAAGCTACACAAATAGTTTTTCCACAGTTCCCACACAAAATAACTTGGAAGAATAAGAAATTTCTTCACAAGGATTTCTTTTCCAGGTGAGAAGAGTAACAAGGCTATATGATTATAGCATGAGTCCAATGTTTTTTTTTCCCCCCAAGCAGACATTGAACCACTTCAGTGCATTTAGATAATTTTCTGGACTATCAGTAGTGTAACAGAAACTGTAAAACATTAGATTCAGGACTTCCAGACTGAATAGCCTTGAAGTTACATCAAGCAAAAGTTCAGTCCAATTCCTACTGATAAGACGTTTAGTGTGTGCGCTGTGGTCAAACAGCATTCCAGCAGTTCTGCTTTCATTATTTTTGTTAATAAAATACTGTGAATAACAAATCAAATGTACAATACCTTACAACAATATTCCTACTGTTAATGTTATTGAAAACTGCTTCTGCTGCACCTCATTAAAAATTCACAAAATATTAAGGATATCAATAAATCCCTAAGTTTAGAAGAATACACTGCTAGGGGACAAGCAATTCCATAATATTACATAAAGGAAATGGCTTTTTTTTTTTTAAAAAAAAAAAAAAAGAAAAAAAAGGATCATCAGCAGTTGGTTGACGATAAAGGTAACTGGCAATCTTCTGTAAAAATACATGCAATCAAAACATGGTGGTTTTCACTTCATGACTGAACATCCCACTGAAATTCAAGTCTCTACGTATGAGCTCCTCCTCCACTTTCTCCAGGGCCCACTGATGCTCAACAATCTCCAGTGCTTCCCATTCACTCTGTAAACAACAAAATAATGGGGGTTCAAATCCCACTTCCACTGTGTAGTGTGGAACTCCACTGTGTGGAGTTTCCTTGTTCCCCAAGCATCACACAAGTTTCCTCCAGCAGTCAAAAGACATGCTAACTGGTGTTTCTAAATTGCTCATACCTACATTTCCTTCTTGGATCCATAAAGTATCTATATATATATATATATATATATATATATATATACTGTGGAAGTGTGTGTACAAGCCCTTCAATGGACTGGCATTCTGTCTAGGGTGTACCCCAGCCCTGTGTTGCCTGGGATAGTTTCCAGTCTCTCCCACAACCCTGACTGGAATAGATGGTTGAAATATGGATAGAGTGATTGTGCTAACTAATCTAGAGAAACTTGCAAAAACCTACTCATTAAATTGAGACTCTCAGGTTGCAAATACCTACCTTAAAGGCCTTGTTGGGATCAGGGGGCATAGGCATTGCAGCTCCAGTCATGTGGTCCTGCATGATGCGTGACTGATCGGCCGCTGGATGGGACAGATAGGCAATTGGACTATCCATAAAAATAGACTCTTATAAACACCCTGAGAAACAGACACTCATTGCACTCATGAACAACCAGCAGAAAGAATGCGTTATTATAAACTGACATACCATTGTCATGCCCTAAGAGGAGGTTGTACATGCTGCGGAGTCCAAAAACATTGAGGAAATACCAAGAAGCTGAACTTACCCTGTGAAATACATTCAGAAAGAATTATTTTAGTTTGAAACAGAAACTAGATTTTGTAGTATCACAGGAACTGCATCTAAAATATCACCTTGAGGCAATACACTAAAATTCAACAAATATACTGTACCAGGAGGCATCAAGAGACAGAAGGTCTATCCCACGTTGCAGCATAGGTTTGAATCTCAAAGTCAATGGAAAAGGAACCTTTGCTGGAGTAAAATATGAAATTCACTTGTGTTTTAATCAAAGTAACTTGTAGTCACTTACAGATATACAGTTAGCCATTACTGGAGCAATCTGAGGTAAGCAGCTATCACAAAAAGTACAATAGCAGGCCCAACTGGGATCTAAATCAGCAATCTTCAGGTTAAATCAATATCTCAACCACTGTGTGTACGAGTATGTTGCTAATTTTGTGGTAAACAAATGCCATTTGCTAGAAATGAAATTAGCCAGAACCTGTAGCTTACTGGTGACAAAGCCAGAAAATGCCCAGTTAATCCATCCACCAATCAAAATCATAGGAAGCACATTAGTAAGATTTCCTTTCATCATATCAGTCAGCATACTGGTATCTGGGGGGAAGACAGTGAAGCAGTCATGTACAAATTTAAATCATAAACAGAGAACAAGCTTTCACAAGTAGCATCTATTATAAAATGTTCCTTCGGGTCATTCACTCACCAGTCATTGGGTTTTTTGGAACAACTTTCCGCTTGACTTTTTTGAAGAACCCAGTTTCTGCATTGTTAAAGTAGTGCTTTCGCATTGCAAAAGCCTGAAATGGATAGTTTAAGTATAGACACTTCACTTTTTATGTTCAGGCATATCATCGCAGATTTTTAAAACATTCAGCCAACAGAATACCTGTTGGGGAAGATATTTTCCATTCTCTCGCAGTATGCGACTCCGCAGTAAGACTTGGCTGGGGAAAGAAATGTAACAGTTAGTTAAAAATAGATGAGAACTTCACTTGACAAGGCTGGTGATGAACTTACCTGTCAGACACCTGCTCGACCTCCAACTTTTTGTCACTGTGCAAAAGCTGAGTAATGTAGTGGCGAAGAATTCCAACAAGTAAAGTTATGAAGACTATAGGTAAGACGACCCACATTCGAATACTGGAGTCTAGAAGCAACTCTGGACCAGCCATGTTTACGGACACGTACTTATATATAGAAAGTACTAGACTAATCAGTGTAGCTCTTAACACATATCCGTTATCAACGCCGTTTGAAATAGTTTTAATTACCTGATTTTTTAGGCATTGGCGAAACACGGAGAAATAAAAAAAAATAATAAAAAAAAAATTTATTGATTAACCTGTAGCCTTACTGGCCAGAAACTACAGTTGCCGTTTTCACCAGCCTATTTAATCGAGTGATTGCCGACCTAAATCAGACTAAACAAATCACAGTACGAATGATGGGATCCATAGCTTATATTGATGTCAACTTGGTATCGCTATTTTTTGCCGACGAAATCGTTACGAGGCTTAATTTTACATAAGCGTTTTGTGTTAAAAAGTTTATCACTAATAAAATATTTTTAACAACAAAACATTGCTGTATATATTAACAGGTGCTCTTTAGACGCATTAAATGGTTGCCTTGTAACGTTAAATATAGCTCTGCGGATACTGACAAATACCGTAAAGTGGCCCTGACTGAACAAACCCAGCCAAGTAAAGGTATGAAGACTGCACTGATATCAGGTCTGTTATCTAGTTGTTTAGGTGTTTTAAGTCTCATAGGTGCAATTTCCATAATAGGAAACCGCCAGTCATGTTCTATTAAAACACAAACCTTATCTGTTAATCATTGGTGCAAGCGAGTCACATGGGAAATATTTTAAAGGTAATTTGATGAAACCCTAACAAAGACCTGAACGAGACGTAAGAACCGGCTTGAAACTCGTATTTTGATTGGTGCCAGCGCTGCATTTGTTAGCGTTGGTAATTTTCGCTAGTACGGTAGCGATCGAATTTTAGCCAATAAGATATGAAAACGTAAAAGCCGAATTATCTGCACGAACCAATGAAAATGCGAGTTTGTACACCGAGGTTTTTAGGCCAGGCTATTGAGACGTCTTTTGCGCAATGGCGGTGATGTTGTCATGTTGATTGTTGTTGACGCTATTTTTTTTTTATTATTTTTTTTTTAATATATATAAGGTAGCTACTTTTCCCCCTAAATTCTACGTGAACGGTGCTGATGTCTGTAGTTTGTTGATATCAAATACGTGGATTTGCAGTTCTCGACACTGAAAGTAAGCTAAATTTGTATCAAGCAATCTAGCCGGCTTGTTAGACCGTTATGTTGCTGGTTACTCGTTTAGTTTCAAAGTAGGTAGCACTTAATTTTTGAGCAGGTTGAGCAATAGTCATGCTATTTAGGTTTACTGGTAAAGTGTGATTTCCAACTCCTTTTTGCTACTTCTGCATGTGCTTTATTAATACTAGTGATGCGCAACCGTGGTAGCTACACGGAAATTCAAAAGATTAGCTTCTGGCAGATAATAAATCTTTGATATTATACCCTGTGGATATCTTTTAGCGACTGCTATGAATGGTTAATTCGCAGTGGACTCAACCGATGAGGAAAAAACGAACGCCATGACTCCAGACAAAACGAACATCGATCAGAAGGTCTTACAGTACGAAACTTTTATCAATGACGTCCTGAAGAGAGATTTGCAGTAAGTTTTTTTTTTTTTTTTTTTTCCATTTGTCATTTACATATGTCTCGTTCACGCTCGCGCGTTTATTAAAACAGCACATTAAAAACTTTTTTTTTTTTTTACATTTACCTTTAAAAGAATGCTGACTGCAATTAGTGAACATCATTATGGTCATCGACTATAACTCTGTAAGCAATGTGTAGGCTTAATTAAAAGCTAGACATATTTACTCGTTTTACATGGATCTTTATGATACAGATCTTTAACTGAACAGCGCGATCCATGATCTGTAAATCAGTGTTGCTTGGTTTGCAATATATGTTGACAGGAAGGTGTTGGAGCAGAGGGATGGTGTATATGAAAAGATAGCTCAGTATCTTCAGTTAAAGAATACCATTGAGAGTCTCCAGGTATGGAGTGTGAATGGATTTGTTCAAGAACTTGAAATGTTTGTATTTGTTGCTTTCTTTGTTTCATAGCAATCAAAAGGATTTTTTAGACTTCATATTGGGATTTATTTGCTTTTCAGGAAACTGGTAGCAAAGAACTCAAAACAGAGGTAGACCTGGGATGTAATTTCTATGTCCAGGCTCATGTGTAAGTCATATTTGGATTGAAGTTAATGTTATTCTGCAGTTTCACACTAGAGCCATAACTGAACATTTTCTCCATTTTCTTCAGTCCAGACTCATCCACAATATTTGTGGCTGTTGGCTATGGATTTTTTGTTGAATTTACATTACCAGAAGCCCTGAAGTTTATTGAGAAAAAGACGAGTCAGCTTACAGAGTAAGTCTTTTTGGTTTGTTTTAGTAGTGAAATTACTTGGCTATTTGTGTTTGTATTAGGATTTTCATATTTTCACTCTTCTTTAACACAATAATGGCTCGTAATGTATCAATTAACTAAAGTTGACATTTAAAATTCAGTTTTATTTATATAGCGTCATTAACCAAGAGCACTGTCACAAAGTGCTATACATAGTCCCTGATGCAAGGTCCCCAGATAGTAAGCAAAATGTGACAGTGGAAAGTAAAAACTCCCTCAGGAGGAAGAAACCTTTGGAGGAACCAGACTCGAGGGGGAAGCCCATCCTACTCTAGCTAGCGCCGGACAGGACAAGTTCATTAACACAATATGAAATAACAATGAACTGTAACAGTCAGATGGACAACAGTGTACTGGAGGAGACAGTCAGGTGATTTGGTTGAAGAGCAGGTTCAGTAGCTCCGATGACGACAAAATGGTCAGGGTGGACAAGTGATAGAGAGGTTGGGTATGGTAGGTCCACAGATAAATAGTGGGACCTCTTGAGTCTGGACCTCCAAAAGGATCACCCCAGATGGCAGGAGACAGAACAGTGCATGAGCAGTACAGCATATAAAACAGCAGAGGGACTGCAATTAAACAGCAGGAGCTCTGGCATAACTATATATATGGGAGCATCTCTGAGAGAGGCCAGTGAGGACAAAGGCTTGAGGAATCCCTGTCCCCCAACACTCCAACACACAGGAACATGCAAACCAGGAGTGACAGTGCTAGCAGAGCAGTTCATCCAAAGTCAATGGCACGGATCCCCACCCAGCTCTTCACCTCAGACTATAGCCTAGCTGGGGAGTGAGTAACTGTATAAGGTCTCTGTAAGATAGACTAAATACATGTGTTTTAAGCCTAGACTTAATGTTGGAGAGAGAAAATGTATTCAAATGTTTCAGTGCCTTAATCATATCTACCACTCAACGTGGATGTGAGTAAGGAAGCATTAAGTAGTATTCAAGAGGCTATAGTATTTTTAAAATGGATTTTATGGATTTTTTTGCAAATTTCAGTCATTAGAAAATGTGTTCCTTGATTTGAGTAATTTGGGATTAGGGATGGCATGATCACTGTTATGAACACAAGGATTTTTTTGCAGCATTTATTACATTCCACTATATGAATGAAGTATTTATATGTTGCCGAAGGCACATGAGATGCAGAATAGTATCTGATTTCATTGCTTTTTCATTAAATTGCTCTTAGGCACATGTTTGAATTTTGCTTGTATGAATTTGTGTAAATAAGATTTATAGAATCTTTGGATGTGACTCGTGCTTTTGAATATTATGGCACACTATCTGATCAAGTATACTTGGTGTGCATTGGTCTGTGTGGCTTTATTCACTGAAGTTTTGTAATAATTACTGTTCTCTAACTTTTGTCATACATTGGTTTAACTCTTTGACCTAACTTTCGAATAAAAAATAGATTTTGCATGTCACTTAAAACCAATTCTTTTCAAAGAATCCCTTGCCGCTGTACATTTTCATAATGACAGTGGCAGTGTATCTGCTAGCTTCATCAATAGTAATACAAACTGTAATTTTGGCATCAAGACGTAACTTCATCACCAGAAGACATCTAAATCCATCTAAACACATTTACAGTATTGTAATGCAAACCTCATTTTGATGTGTATATATTTTTTTTTTTTTTTCTTTCAGATATTCAGAGGTCCTAACCAAGGATTCAGCAAAAATCAAAGCAAACATACGGCTGGTTTTGGAGGTAACTAAATATTTTGGTGTTTTTAAAGCCATGATGCTTTTACAGGAAGTATTTATTTTTGAAATAAGTAATGTACTTCAGACTTGCTTAATTATGAGCACATGCTATTGTATTCTTTTTGTAGGGCTTAAGAGAACTTCAAGGCCTCAAAGATCTTCCTGAAACCAGGAGAAGAGAAGTGTTCTAGTTTTGTTTGTACTTAGCCATATTCTAAAAATAGATTATCACCATTTCTGTTTGATTTAAGTAAATAAAATTACAGTTTTCTGAGTGAGCATTTTTGAGTTTAATTTTGCATCACCGATTTTATCAGACTATTTTGCTTTATGGGTAAGAAATTATTTGAATCTGTTTCTGAATGATTTAGAAGCGCATTGCAGTAGAAGATGGTGGTCATAGTCATTTTAAATTTTTTGTTCATTTAGTGGACACTTGTCCAAAGTGACATGCAGCGAGGCAAATACAGCATTTTAAGGAGCTACTTAAGGTATATGTGCAGCTATGCTGAGCTTCCAAGGAGGGACCAGCAACAAAATACGGGTTAGCGCTGGAGCAGTCACTATGCAACATCATACTGATCAGATGTTATTTATAGTCATTTGAAGTCTATTGGATCAGCATAAAAACATTTAAAGATTCATGAGTTTTTAGCAGGCTCGAGTTATCCCTAATTGGATGAGTTAGAGGTCTTCTCAGAAGAGATGAGTCTTGAGGCATCTGCATATCTGGTGTAGATGGGCAACTCACTCCATCTAGAGACCATACATGAGAATCATCTGCAGTAAGACTTCTCACATGGAGATGGGATTACCAGGCAGCATTGGTTTTCTAAGCAAAGCGGGTGAGGTGGATCTAAGTTTTGATGAGTGACTCGATGTAGGTGGGTGCCAGTCTGATCATTTTTCTGAAGGCCAGCATCAGGGATTTGAACTTGATGTAAGTATCTATAGGGAGGCAGTGAAGAGAGACAATGGAAAAACATTGGAGCATTTAGGCTGGTTGAATCCCAGACTTGCTGATGTATTTTAAATTATCTGGAGTGGTTTATCAGCAAAGATGGGTAGCCTGGTCAGCAAAGAATCCCAGTAGTCTAACTGGGAGAGGACAAAGTCATGGTCAAGTATCTGAGTCGCATATTCTGACAGATATGGCTTGATCTTCCTGATGTTATAGAGAGCAAACCTGCAGGAACAGGAGGTTGCAGAAATGTGGTCAACAAAAGTAAGCTGGTCAGCGACTGTTACTCCCTGGGTCTTGGCAGACTTTGACAGGGACAATGTTGAAGACCCATGTTGTATGGCGATGTCATGTTGAACAGTCTTGGAGATGTTTAGCTGGAGGTGATCCTTCATCCAGGCACCCATGTCAGCAAGGCACACAGAAATCCAAGCTGAGACCATAGTATCCTTTGTTGTCGGCATAATAGTGGTAGGAGAAGCCACGTGACTGGATAAATTGATAGAGTAGGCTGGTTGCACATTGTGAGTTGCACATCAGCCATTTTTATAGGAGGTAGAAAATGATACAGTGGACAGTGCAGTCCAGAGCAGGAATAACCTGGACAGAATGCCAGTCCATTAAAAGGTGTGCACACACTAACACACTATGAACAATTCAAAGACACAGAGGAAGCAAGGATGAAATCCTGACTGGGGGGGGAACCCACAAACCCCTCTCTTGCCCATGAAGACTTTAGAAAACTTTACTTAAAAGATAAAGATATGTAGCTGAAAGTGTTGTGGTCTGATAAGATGAAAGTGAAACATTTTGCCAAGAACACTAAATTGTATGTGTGGAGTGAATGAGAAGCTGCGTGTCAGGCAAGTCACACCATGCCCATCATATAGGCATGGGGATGTTTCTGAGTAGCTGGGACCAGCTGTTTTCTCAGAATTTATGGGTACACCTAGCCAGATGTCCAAACACCAACAGCTGGCTTCTTTTGATGCAGTGGAGCAGCAGTTCTACTTTGAGCCCCTTCCAAATGTCCGAGCTCCTCACCCTATCTCTAAGGCTGAGCCCAGACACTCTACAAAGGAAATTCATTTCCACCGCTTGTATTCACCATCTTATTCTATAAGTGATAACCCAAAGCTTGTGACCATAGGTGAGGGTAGGAACATACAGTAGGTAAATCAAAAACTTCTTTCTTCACAACAACAGACCAATACAGCATCCTCATAATTGCAAAGGCTGCCCCGATCCATGTGGAGCATTCTTCCCTCACTCATGAACAGAACCCCAAGATACTTAAATTCCTCCACTTGAGGCAGCAAATGATCCCCAACCTGAAGAGGGCAGTCCACCCTTTTCCATCTAAGAAGCATGGCCTTAAACTTGGAGATGCTGATCCTCATCCCGGCCGCTTCACACTCTGCTGTAAACCACTCCAGTACAAACTGGGGGTAGCAACTTGATAAAGCCAACAGGACCGCATCATCTGCAAAGAGCAAAGATGTGATCCTGAGGCCACCAAACCGGACACCCTCCACCACCTTGGTTGCATCTAGAAATTCTGTCCGTAAAGGTTACGAACAGAATCAGTGACAGAGGGCAGCCCTGGTGAAGTCCAACACCCACCGGAAATGAGTCTAACTTACTGAGACTGAATACTCCCCAGAAAACACCCAAAGAGATACAGTCATATGCCTTTTCCAAGTTCACAAAGTACATGTAGACTTGTTGGACAAACTCCCATGAATTGATGTGGCTGGGGACATTATTATTTGCAAAGTTAGTACTTAATGTCAGGGTTCTTACCCAACATGGAGTGCAGGGCCAAGAGACAGGAGATGAAGATGTATATGCATATATGAAGAAGTTTGCATGTGTGGAGTTTGCATGTTTTCTAGTGTCCACCCACTGCTTCTCCTGGTCAGGGTTTTGAAGACATTCCATATTTGGAAAAAATGTATATTCTATTAAAATAAATCAGGGACAATAATAAAAATATTACGTTATCCATTCTTCCCACTGCTTATCCTGGTCAGTGCTATGAGGAAATTTCATACTGGGCAAGTGGGCATATATAAAAGAAAGTCTACATTTCCTTAGCTCATGAGAGTGTTCAAGTTGACTAACTACACATTATCATGTTGCATTTGAATCACTGACATCCATGTTGATAGACAGTGACATTTGATAAAGAATAATCAGAACATGAAATATTAAAGGGTAGCATTATACACACATCCATATTATAAAGAAGATACACGTGCATATACAATATGTCGGTTGTATTTTCATGATCACAACATCCTTTGATCATTTAGAAGCAACATTTCGCTTTAGATTTAAATGTCAAGAGAATATCAAATTTTCACACTGCTGACTTCCTAATGAGTCATAGTGAGATCATGGTTGTAGTTAACCTAATATATGACATGTAGTTTTGTCCATATATATATTTAAATGAGCCTACAGTTTACTTGGAATTGACTAAATGCAAATTAATTCAATGAAAAATTAAACAATCTAAAGCAACAATGCCCACCCTTTTAACTGTAATATATATTTATTTCTACTTAATCCCTGAAGTGGTTTCAAGCCTACCTGTATAAGTGTTACGTAGCGATATTATCTATATATACGTTTGCATTCTTCATTATCTAAGTAATTTTAATATATAAAACTGTGGCATGTATTTTTAAGTTTGAGCCTTAACCCTAGCTATATATGATGATGATAGCCCTTTGTGATGAATTCCTACTCACACAAGTAGCAGTTACTATGGAAACTAGGAGTTGCTTTGTGGCAGCATTGTAAGACCTGCCTCCCAAAATAGTTTCCTTTTTGGTACAACTGGGCTTAAACAGACTTAATTAAATATAGTATATACTGCCATGTGCACCCCACAGCTTCACATACGCTGTAAACACTTTAAATTGAAACAACCCTATACTTCAGCTCTAGCAAAAATTAAGACATCAATTTGTGAGAAAAAATATAAACTGTAACACTTAAGGATGTTGACAGTTTTACACACTAATCTAAATAACATGTGATTAATATATTATTTAAATTTATATTTTGATTTGAATTAGCACTTAGTTCAAGACATTCTGTGCAAATACTATCCTTGTTTAACCTAGATAAAAATGTCTTTGGTTTACTGATGTTTTCATGAGTATTACTGTGAGTGCATTCAAGTCCAGTTCTATATTGCTCAGTTATATTTATATTCCCTATAGCTACGCAAATACCCGAAAAAGTTGGATGCATATTTCTTACATTATTGATTGTAACCAGTGCAGGCTAACTGGCACAAACTGGGATAATGGTGTACTTGATGCTACTTGCAACTGTGCAACTGGTGACCAGTAGGAGATACTCCTGCTCCAGTCAGCTAGCTTACCCTGAGCAACATAAAACTGGTGAAGGGATGGAAATTGAGCTTCACCACTCACAGTGCAAAAAAATAAAAAAAAAGGTCAGTAGGCAAACGTTCTATAAACGTTTGCTTCTTCCTGGGTGTGTGTTTATATATACTGTATATATATATGGTATATTTATTACAGTTTATATATAATTAGCTTCTTCCTCTGAGCTCTAGCACTGCTCCACTCCTGAAACTGCCTGCCTCCGGACTATTGCACTTCACTTTACATTCTGTTTTACTTACATATTTACACAATGTGATCTTATTGTTTCAACAAATTCTATGCTATCCTCTACCCTTACATTTTATTTTGGTATGATTGCACGAATTGCTGACTGAATAAATTCTTTATTTGTGCGCATTCTTAGCTAATAAAACTAATTCTGACACACACACATACCAGTATATACACACATATACATATTAGGCCTATATAAAATACAATCTACTATTTAATTTTACATGCATCCCTTTTGCCAAAAATTTGCCTTTAAGAGTAAGATTGTTAAATGAAATATGTTAAGTACATTTATTAACCAAATATGTTGATGTCTGATACACTTTAAACTTTAGCCTGGGAATTCTGGTTCATGCATTTTGATCCAAGGTTAAGCAATTAGAGGTGAAATACAATATTTAGAAATTCGTAATTTCCGCTCTGGTTTGACTATGTTTACTAAATCATATACGTTGTATACGAGTTTCACCCTTAAAATATATGTTCATTTGTACTGTATGGATGAAACGACAATGTGTAAATATTTCCTCATACAGCTGACAAGATGAAAAACCATAGATTTAACTTAAAATTACTTTTTTAAGAGAAAATTTTAAAAAACAACGAGACGCATGATGGTGGCGTTTTGATAGCGTTCGAGCCCAGACTGTAATATGGTGTACGAGCACACCGTACTCGCTGGCGGTAACTTCAATATATCCGCGCAAAAAGCGCGCGACTGAATTCCGTCTGAAGTAGTTATCTGGCTAGCAAAATGAGGGAAATTAGTAGGCTGTAGAGCTTCCTCTCGGTAATATTGCATTTGAGTTGTGCTTCTCCCTTTATATTACGGGTGTCAGCCGTCAATTCCCCGAATCTGTGTTTTCTCTCTCTCTACCTCTGAGTCTCTCAAGCCGTCAACGTCACGGACTTCATGACGCTCTTTCACTTTGCAGTTTCGCGTGCGTCTGCCTGCCGACCGAAGGAGGACTGGTGAGGGGAGCGCGGTGCGAGCGCGGCCGAGGCGTCTGTGGAAACAGGAAGCAGAAAAAAACGGGGAAAAGCCAAGCCGAGGACTGAAACGGACCGTTGTCCGCGTAGTAAACCATCACACACGAGTTCATCTTTCACTGTTCGACTTGTTTTTTTTAGTCGGGGTTCGAACGGGAAGGCGTCGTACGACCCTACGCGAAGGTTGAATTTGGCCAGCGTTTTGACGCGGGTCTTCTGACTGAACGAGGGAGTGACAGAGAGGGGGCTCTGCGATAGCGCATCGATTGAAGCGCATTATCCGCTGGCCACCAGGCTGCCCGAGTGAAAACTGACATCGACTGGCTGGATAGCTCGGCACTCTGAAGCTGCAGGGAACCGCATTGGGCACCCTGCTTTGGCCCAAGGCCGACGTAATGCCGAGGCGAAAGTAGTTATTTAGAAGAAAACGGCGGCACACGCTTCGCCGTAGGCGCCTTGCTAACATGGTGGAGATGCATGTGTTGTTACCAGGGCGCTGTTACATAATTACGACCGCGGATTGTGTCTGTCCGTCGTGCCTCCGTGTTTCCCTTCTCACGCAAGACGACTTTTGACATTTGCGTCGATCATAAAATAATGGATTTCTCCACACTAAAGAAATAGACATCGAGAAAATGGATCCAAGTCCTCTCTTAAGTGGTAAGAGCTCGAGCTGGGCGGCTACTTGTTACCAGTAACTGTTGCTGCAAACTGATTTTGCGCGAGCGTGTGTTGATCTTAACTAGTTAGTCTCAGCTGACTCTAGTCGACGTCGTTGCGAGGATTAGCCATGTTCTGATATAACCAAGTAACTGTCAGAGAGTCGCTGGCATGTTTTGCTCTGCATGTCCTTAGGACCTCGTTAACTAATGTGTATCTGCTACCTAAAGAGAATTAAAGTAGAATCGTTCAAAATGAAGAACATTCCTACTCGGGTCGCATTTCGGGAAATTTTAAAAATTGTTCTTTCTTCACTGCCCTTTAACTCCGTCGATCCTACTGATCCCACTGAGAGAGTAAAGGTCCAGCAGTATTTTCCGCATCGCTGGAGAATCTCTGCAAAGGAACCGAGAACCTGCTTATCATGTATAAGTGACGATTATGTAGTGGTTAATCTGTATTTAATGTTTGCAAAGTTATATAGGCGCTGAATTAAGTTTACATGTTAATGCTTTGCGGAACTAACGCGATTCACTTGTATTCTGTTTATTATGGGATTACTGTCAGATTGGCAGAACAGCACAGAGCAGAAATTTGAAAATGGCCAAACCAAGTACTGAAAAGATTTGTACATGCTAAACTAACAAGTTGAACATATTCTGAATAATGAAAGGTAAACTGTCAAAAGACATTGGTTAAGTGAACCAGTTTCTATGAAGAAACAACATAATAGTAAGCATAAACGAAGGTGTATTCTCAGGTGATCCTCGGCATATGCGAAAGGCTGAAATGGTCTTTAGACAGGAAGTGATTGCTGTTAGTTAGACCGATCCAGTCTGATGTTCGGATTCTACCGATAATCGAACATGCGATTCCATGCTGCCTTTGAGGCTCCATTTGCGATGTGTCTCGTCACCTTGTCTAAGTGGTGACGCAAATCTTTTATATTTCTGTCGGAATATGTATGCAAGGTGTAACTTCAGATAAGCCATTGATAGTGAAAATTGCAGTAATGTTATACAATTAGGTTTTATTGTAACGTATCTTGCATGATATATGCTATACATGCATTACTTTGTATTTGAATGAATGCTTTATGGAGTAATATCTTTGAAAAATGTTGTGCTGGAATGCAGTTGACGGTCTGTATTTTAGCAAATTTATATATTCATAACAACCGTTAAAAATGTACTAACACGTGCGTTGTATGGGCACATTGATTTACTAAAAGCAAATTGCATCATGATAATAGGAATAGGTGTGTTAATGTGTTTATCGTATTTTTAAAGTCACTTTTCTCAAACTTTATATAGTTTTGGGCTGTATGATTTAAAATTCAAAGATTTATCCAAGTTTTTGTACTCAATTTCAAAGGTGTCACCTTTCAAGGGGTGTTCTTTTTCTTTCTCACATAACTTTATTAGTTAAGACAGATAAACACACGCAGGGGGGTTCTTACAGTTGCCACTCATCCCAGGAAGTGGCTTCCTTGTCCAGCATTCAACAAATCAGTGCTTCCTTTTTTTCCTCACCTTTCATGCCAGACTTATCGTTAGCCAAATTAGAATGCAAGTAACTTGTCATTCACAATCAGGTACAGCTGATGAGCAGACCCCTGTCCTGGCAAAATTGAATGGGTGTCCTTGTCCTCTATGACTGACAGCTCTTGTTGGTTTTCTGCACTTGGCATTTGCAACCTATTTAATGATTTTATTTTTTGATTTAAAACTTCCTTTGATGCAGCACCTTAAAACATTTAGTCTGCGGTTGTCAGTGTCTGAAACCTGGAATTAACTTTAGAATACCTACTGTGGAACTCCACTGGATTACTGGTGTTATGCAACAGTATAGCATATTAGCATTGCAGGCCTCCGCCACATTAAAATATGTTGATGCAGCAGCATGATAATAGCAAGGCCAGTGTTTTGATTTTAGAATGGATGTTCTGAACATCAGGTTTAGACAGCACCACACTGTCCCACAGTTCCATTTTTCTTTCCCTTAGTTTAATTAGTTACAAATTATAGGCTTTCAGGTCCAAGGAATTTGCAAATTCTTCATAGAAGCACAACGAGAAAGCTTGGGTGGCTGGGATGCTGACAGCCAAGCAGTGGCAGGCTGTGTGATTAGGCAGTGAAGGAGATCAATTCTGACAGTCCATGTGAGATATGAAATCCTCCATGAGGAGAGTCTGCCACAATAGCACATATTTCAGCTTGATTTTTGGCCTCACTTTGGAAAGATAAGAAAGGCGCACCTTACAACCAAAAATCATGGCGATGTTCCATGCAGCTTTCGCACCTTTTATGTAATGCATGTTGAAGCTGAGAGGAAGGATTTCTGTTCAGTGCTGGCATTTGTGTGTTTTCTTTTCTCATTTATCATGTGGCGTAAATGGTGGTCTGCAGAGTTTTTAGGAGGGTAACAATTGCTTATTAGTGGTGCATACCGTAACTCAGTGCTTGATCTGGGTTTGAAGAAAGCCTAGAGTATTTAATGGATCTTAAAAAAATGTTTGAAATTAGAAAATGAGATGAAATTTGTGTCCTTGGAGAAAGAATCATGGAGGTGGCTAGATGTTATACCTAAAGGAATACCAGTATTGACTTATGTGTTTTGTTGAACCTTAACTTGTCTTTCCTCAGTAATTTCACCTATCAGTTGTAGCAGATAATTAAAGCAAGGTAATGTCTGTGGGCCTTCACAAATATTGTTTAGAATCTTTACTGGTGTTGAAGTGTGGCAGTATATTTTGGATTTTTTTTTTTCCCCACACTGAACAGATTCTGTTTTGAATGAAATGGTCGAAGAGGCATGGCTTCAAAGGTAAAGATCTAAATACGGCACTGCCCCAATAATGGATCTAATTCTGTATTTTTGCTTGGTGATATTAAATTGTACTTAGAAAAATTGAGTAAACCTACCTTGATCAAATGCAATGTACTGAGTTCAGATATTCTTGAAGCCCAGTGCTTTAACCAAACTTTCCCTCAATATGCCTAATTCATATATCAAGGTTGGTGGTTTTGCTCACATATTTTGTTAGCCCTTTGGATTTTTTTTAAGTCACTGGAATGTACCAGTCCAAGAGCTTGTTTACATTACCCCTTTGAATATTTTTAATGTTTACTTGATTTGGTACAGATGTACAAATTGCTTGTAAGATTCATTACAATCCATATTTGGTGAAGAAGATCCCAGAATCACTGGTTTGTCAGGTTTTTCTGAGGTTGATGACTCTTATAGGCTTTAAAGTTTGTGAAAATGTTTGCTGGAGTTTTAAATATACAGTAGTTTGCAGTGAGCTCTTTTAAGTTACAAAGCCACAGAACACATTGTTGGCGGTGTGTGAAGTGAATGCCTTACTTTTAGGTGAAGGAAATCGCCTCGAGCCTGTGCTTTAGGAACCAAAGAGGGGGGAAAAAAAAGTAATAAAGGTAACCTTAGCAGAGAAAATGGTCTGTATTGTTCCTTTGTCAACTTTTCTTTTCCCTTATATGAAGTGAAGATTTAGGTTTCATTAACCCAAGGTGTACTGAGCTAGTATATGAACAACAAAAAATCATCTTATTTTAAATAAGTCGGGTACTATACAGCAACAAGCCAGTTGATTGCTAAAAGACATTTTTTAGTTTTTTTTGCTGTTCTACAACTCTGGAAATTGTACCCTTCGGAGAGAACTTTTATCACAAGCATCACAAACAAACAATAACCTCCGCCTTGGTAAGCAAGTTAAGAAGTAGATGTGAGTGGTTATAGATGCCAGTGATGTAGCAAAACATAAGGTGTCAGTGACTAGTGTATTTTGTTAGTCATTTCTTATACTATTAATATGGTATTTGCTCTTCTCTTGCCTGGAGCTGTGGCTTTTAGAAAGGTTGAAACAAATGCAGAGTTACACTTCAAAAGGAGGGGCAGCTTTTTTGTATTTCAAGCCATGAACATTTGCAATGTCATGCTAACCTGATGCTTCTAGGGGATTAGCTTTCATTGGTTGTCAAAACCTGTGTGATTTATAAAGTGTGTGTGTGTGTGGGGGGGGGGGGTTTCCACTGTCATCTCTACACTCAATTCAGGTGACTAGGGAGGTTTTCAAATATAATTAAAGATATAATTTTGGTCTCACATTTCAATTAAAGTTACATTATATTTAGAAAACCTTTCATAATACTTTAACATTGTGTGTATCAATATGCCCTTCAGAATTACTCCTATAACACGAATGGTAACAACAATGACTGTACCTGCATTTTAAATATTAGGATTCAGATATTTTGCTGTAACTTTTACTTGGTAAACAGACATTTTTCATTTAGTGTTTTTACTATTTACCCATAAAGTAGGAGGCAAAAGGATGGTGCAGTGTGCAAATTGATGGAATTTTTAGTTGGATTATATCTTATGCGTGGGCACTTGAGATCCTTTGAACAGTAGAAAAAGCATGACCTTTGAGCTGGAGGGCTGAAAAAGCCCTTGTCATGTACATCTAAGTCTCAGTCTTGGTGGCCCTGGTGTAGTTTACTTGAAATGGATTCATTTATGCTGATTTTGGGAAATAAATCGAATCAATTATTTAAATGTTTTTGGTCAAATCCATTATCTGTTTGACTCCTTTAGCTATGATTAATAGGTGATTAGGTGATTACACCCCTTTAGGGGGGAAAAAAATCATCGTGCCAATTGAATTTGGTTAATACAGCACAAATGTCTCCCCTCCACCCCTGAGGTACGAACATATGTGGACACAGTTACCTTATGGCCTTATTTGATTAAATGATTAGTTTTTGCTCACCTGCTCTTTTTTAACAATGCTTTTTTGTTATTACTCTCAGATCTATAGCGAGCTTGTATGCCAACAGAGGCTGAAAAGCTTGATGCTAATATGCATGGCTATAGTAATTAAGCAGGGTATTATGGAGAGGTGGTGAGTATGAAAACAGATTGGGATCTGTTGTTTGATAAGTAGGTGTTTTGTTATTCAATCTAATCATGACAAAACCCCAAAATAAGACAAATGCACAAATTATTCACAATCAATAGATTATATACAGATAAAATAATTCCAGTATGCATTTCAAAATGTATGTTGTATGCAGCTGGAGAAATTTGTGAGGTTTTATGAGCACAATGGTTACCTTTTATCGATTGGCAGACGTTTTGGACTGCTTTTTATTGGTCTTATCCAGTGCTGGGTGGCAGGTGGACTCTGTTGTTTGTGAAATTTGGATCATTGATACGTTTCTTGGTGAGATTATAAAATACAAAAAGTGCCATCTAGAAATGAGGTGATACACCTACAACATTGAGAAATTGTCTCAAAAGGCTAGAGTTAATGTGTAGCGGTATTTCTAGGTTGCCCTTAGTCAGTCATCATCAAAATTATAACTAGGATAATATCATAAATGGGTTAATAGCTGTAATAAAATAACTCTTCACATTTAAATAGATGTACAATTATGACTCCAATTTGATAAATTAAAAATTAGGTCTGACACGTTTAAAGCATTTTAAATTGCGTATTATGCTATACATTTCTAACCCTTTGTGTTGTAGCTTGGGAAAATTTGAATAATTCATGCAGGATGTATCATATGCACAGCCCTTCAGGTAGTGAGTCAGGAAGTCTTGTGCTGCTTTGGCCATAGACCATGAGACTTCATAGGTTAAGATATTCATTAAGGATGAATTAGTGGTGTAATTTATATGAAACAGCTTTTTTAAATCAGCTTTGAATTTGATCCTTATCCTAGCCATTACGTTGATGCTTTTTAAATTTGCATGCAGTTTGTGAATTAGGTTTTATTTAGACAATTTTTTGAGGGTTTGTCATCCTTGTTAATTGCAGCATCTGAGGTAGAGTTGAATAGTAAACAAGGGTTGTGTTGATTAATGCATCCAAGGCTTGTTCATTTGGTTTGTTGAAAAAATTGTGCTTTTTTTTTTTTTTTTGGTCCTTATGTTTACTTAGGTGTGATTGAAAGAATCACTTTTTGAACTACTAAGGCCCTCATCTGATATTTCTGAGGAAGTCCTTGTTCCATTCTGCATCTATAATTAGGCCTACATATTGGACATGCAGGGAAAATTAACATCACAATGTCTCTGCCTTAGTAACAGTTGCCTCTATACACTTATTGCTACGGTGATGGTTTCTAAGGTGTTGGATGGGAGTTGCGTAGTTGGGGGGGAAAAGTGCTAATAAGGTTAATTTACATGCTTAGCATGACCTACCTAAATTGACTGGCTCAATATATTTCCTACCTTGTGTCTTTATGTGGTTTAGTGTCGTTGTGTTCAGTCTTGATAACCATGTTGTCTTGGCTAGATATTGCTCTTTGTCTTACCTAATTAAGAAATGAAAGCCTGTGGTGTTTTTTTTTTTTTTTTTCTTGCTAACTCTCATAGTCAAAGTGTAGAACATCTCTTTCCTGATTGTTCTCAAACTGGAGTAGTGATGGTTTCATGTTTTTTTTAGCTGCTGCTCATAATCCACATCCCTGCCCATGCTCTTGCCTTTGAGACCCCTCTTCTGTCTTTGCACTTCGCAGCCATGGACCCATCCATCACGTTGTGGCAGTTCCTGCTGCACCTGCTGGAGGATGGCAGCCATAGGCATCTCATTTCCTGGACCTCCGGTGATGGGGAGTTCAAGCTGCTGGATGCAGAGGAGGTGGCAAGGCTCTGGGGGCTGCGCAAAAACAAGACCAACATGAACTATGACAAGCTCAGCAGGGCCCTTCGATACTACTATGACAAGGTGACCCTGTCTGGAAGTTAGCTTGGCCTGGGAGAAACCTGATTTACTGTATAAAAGAATTTAACTGTAGTACAGCAAAGCTCTCCAGTCAAGCCTATAGTTATATCTCACAGTAGATGAACCTGTTATGCATTATGATTTTATATCTACCAGAAAGTGTGGAAAGGGTTAATTCACTTTGATGCTACAGTGGTGCAGGAATTTTAATTGTTCTCTCAAAATGATGGCTTATTAAAATCAAGTTAGTGCTGGTCTCTTGTGTGACCATCATTTATTCACCATTGTCATAAATGACGCAACATCCTGATCTTTCCTATTCATGTTCATTTTGGGTATGGAAAGGTTTACATTGAATGCATTCATTCATTCAGCCTTTGGCTACTACAGTTAATGCCAAAAATGTAGCTAATTCATATACCCGAAATAAAATTGTGTGAACTCTATTTATACAATTCAACTGTGCAGTTAAATTTTCTGTGAGTTTACATTTTAATATATTAAACAAAAGCTCACTGAACATATTTCTTTTTAATTTTTCACCCTATGACACCCCCATAGAATATCATAAAGAAAGTGAGTGGACAAAAGTTTGTATACAAATTTGTGACATATCCTGACCCGACTGCTGTGGAGGGACTTCGCGTGGGAGAGGAATCCCAGCGGCGGGAGAGTCAGGCTGATGCCGTGGGACTATCCAAGACCTCTGGGGGCAGCATCACCTCCTGCCTTTCCAAGAGCCTACAGACCCAGCGCTCCCCACCCAGTTCGGCACAGCGCAGTTCCCGCAACGACTACATGAAGTCAGGCCTCTACTCCACCTTCACTATCCAGTCCCTGCAGACCCCTAGTAAGAACCCCAAGCCTATCAAGACGGAGCTGCCCATTCAGGTGGACAGTACCCCGAAAGCGTCTGTCACTGACAAGGTCATGTCTGAGGTGAGCAGAGGAGGCAGGATTCCCAGTCAGTGGGTGTCTCATCTTGATGATTCTAGCTATTGATTATACTTAGAGTACACATTTGCCTTGGCGATTGTAGGATGTAAGCTGTATTGTTTCCCTTTACTTTCACTGCAGAATCCTGTCAGATGGCCTGTTCTCTTTCAGGACTCTGTAGAGCAGTGATTCATTGCACCAAAGACAGCGTTTGTCTCTAGTCAGTCTGGAGAGGTAAGACAGCTAACTGGTCTGCCTTTCTGAACCCAGATGCACCTCTGTGCAGTGGAGGGGAGGAGTTCTGTTCATGGGCGGGGGTCTGTGGATAGCGGTTTACAGGTGATCGTCACGCAGCCATCCCCCTGTGCAACACCGGCCCTCAGCCCTCAGACACCATCTGGGTCCACTCCTAGTAGTCTGGTGAGTAACACTCACTCCCGCTACGGAACCAAGGTAGTCATCTTCTGCATGTTGTACACTTTGTCTTGAGTGATGTGTGGTTTTTACTGAAGTGCATTTTTTATTATAGGGCTCCCAGACACAGAAGAGTCAGGGTCTTGGTGATCCCCCTCAGATCTACCTGACCAGCGTCTCTGACCCAAGTTCTCTGGCACCCCTCATCCCGTTGGCCCCTGTTGGGCCGGCGGCGGCCCCAGGTGAATGTGTGGTCACTCCATCCCAGAGCCACCAGGTGTTCGTGGTCATTAAACCCTCAGCACCCATGGCTTCGAAAGAACAGGTCCTTCCATCTGAGGAGGAGATTTTGGAGTTTGTGGGCCTGAAGGAGAAGCATGTTGACGAGGTGGGAACAAATACGGCCCTCATCTCCTCAAAGAGATTCCAAGTGAGCCACTAGTCCAAAGAATGAAAGTGTTTCTCTTTTTTTTCCTTCCACTCATCTGCCAGGTGACTGCGGCGGCACCTGCGCCTGCTCTAGCGCCTGTGCCTGCATCCACCACGGGAGGTGCTGAGTCAGTGGAAACCCTGCCGGCGAGCGTAGAATCATCTAGCCAGCCGTGCAGAGAAGTGGGGAGTGTGGAGAGGCAAGCAGATGCGGAGGCCAAACCTGAAGTTCAGTTACCAGGTAAATCAGAGCTGCTTGTCTGCTCCTTTGTTTGGTTATTTGGTTTTGTTTTTGAGGAAATAGGGTGCTTTTCATATGTTAGGCTGTCTGGAAGGATATTTTGATCCGGGATCTGTCTTGTCTTTCATCAGCATGCTGTCCAGAATATGTAGTGGGTGAGCAGTGTCCAGAGGCTTTTGTCTCGAAAAACAAGGCCGGCAGAATCTAGCTGTGCTATGAGCTCAGATTTTCTGGCTTTATTTTCTCTTTAAGAAAAAAACACATCGACCACAGAAGCTGGTGTCCCTGCCTCGTCACCCCAGGAAGCTCAGCCCCCCAAATCCAAGAAGCCCAAAGTTTTGGAGCTACCCTCATCACCCATCCAGCTGCCGCCTGGGCTTTCGTTGGATAAAGTCAATGCCGCTGTCAACAGCCTCCTGGCCCCCGGCAGCGGCACTAACACGTTGACACCCTCCGTCATCACCTCTCACGCTCTGGTGAGTACTGTGTTACCCCCGTAAGCTCACATCAGTGGTCTGTGGCCTGAGCCACTCGGTCAGCCAGCATTAGAGCCATGGAGGGTGCTGACCTGCTGCAGTTAGCCAGGACGTAGAGTAAGACTTGGGATGAATGAACTGCTGCATAACCTGCATAAAAGTACTTTGTCTGGGGTTTGCTTTACCAAGGGTGTGTGCAAGCTGTGTTAAGAGTTAAAGCATGGTCAATTAAATGAAATTGCATCTCGAAATGAGATGAGATGGTGATCTGCATTCGTTTCTATATGGCCTTATTTTTAATTCACTACAGCTGGGTGTGCTAATTGTGAAAACTCATTCAAGTAGTTATCTTCTACATTTTAAAGTTATAAAATTTCCAATTATCTTGTGACTTGAGACATAGCATAATAATATTAAACTTTTAAAACATATGGTCTGATGCAATATAGATGTGCCCTTGAGGGACATCGGTATTGCATCAGGCCATATGTTTAGTAAATTAACACAATTCAATTAAGATATTCTTAATGTAACTTGAATCTCTTGTGCTACATTTTGTTTCCATGGATCAGCATCTCTGTCACAGATGCACTGCATATCTTCGATTTAATAGGCTAAATGGGCCCACCGGTCTCCCATATTGCCAAAATCAAAAGGATGTAAATTGGCCTCTGTACTCATTCTCCCAATTTAAATGAAAATGTTTACTTTTTAATTTTAAGGCTGTCTTGTCTGTTGTGCCTTCAACTTAAGCAATAATTATAACACAGCAAAAGGCAAATTTCATTTTCAAAGTGAATGATCGATGTACAGCAGCATGATATTTTGTCCGTTTAAATCTGAGATTGGCTAAATTGGCCCCAGAATCGAGGATTTACTGCAGATCTGACTTGAACTTAGATGGAAAACACATTCATGTAGCTGGCTGGGTGATGGCAGAACAGTGTCTGTTTTTACATAGTGGATTCAGGTAGCCAGAAGCCAGTGCTGGTTTATTTTCAGCATTCTCCCCCTCTGTTTTCTCTCCCATCAGACCCCGGTGCTCCTGACACCAAGTCCGCTTCCCTCCACCATCCACTTCTGGAGCACGCTTAGTCCCATCGCACCCCGCAGCCCGGCCAAGCTGTCCTTTCAGGTACGCTGCTTGCCCCCCTCCCGCTTCTCCCTGATGCGATGCACGCGGGCAGCCGCTTGCCAGTCTGTTCGCCATGCTGTTCGTGGAAGCCGCGCATGTCTCTTTTGCACGCCTGTGCCCGTCAGCGAACCGCCATCACATATCCTGCTGGAATAGTGCATCAGCTTCCCCTGCTGGTGGAACGTGTGGATTTTTCTTCTTGTGATGGATTTCTGCCATTTTACATGCCCTTTGAGCTGTTCACTCCTGTACATATTTGAACAAAAAAGATGGCAGCAGCATGCAGTTGATTATAAAGTTTATTTCAAGGAGGAAAGCATTGCTGCAAATATTGTAGTAAAATTTAGTGCTTCACTTTATTGAAGGTAAATGTGAATCATGCCTAAGGCTGGGGTTACACTTTGATTTTTACCCCGATTTTAGCTCCGATTCCCAATCTGAGCATATCTGCATATTAGTATGCCAATTTTCGGACAGTTGGAGTTGTTAGTTGGGGCATACAATCCCTTTGTGTATGATGGGTACATGCTCTGGTCTCTGACCTTCCCAACCATTGTTTAGATGAGTCGTAGTATTTCAGACATGTTTGAATTCCTCCACTGGAGATGGGAGTACATCTGCTAGTGTACACAAGATCGCAACTGCAGTGGTGGTGGGGGTTGTGACTTTGACACGCAATAAAATAACAGACAAGAATTGAAATGCCATTGTAATCATCTGGCCTTTCCAATAGTATGTGGATGGTCCAGGTGCAACAAAGTACGAGCATCTTATATCGTTCAGAATGGAAATGTGACCACTTGTCGTTCTAAGCATTTCTCTAAAGCCAGACTTCTCCCTAATAACAAAATACAGCACAACATTGCAAACCTGTAATGGTACATTTCAAGACAGGACAGACAAAGACGTGACACTAAGCTTACTATGCAACTAACAGACCCTCTGTTATAAGTAGCCTTTGAACAGTTATGTGATAGTGTCATAAGCAAGCAGGATAGTTACACTTAGGAGGAAATAGTCAATAAAGTTCCTTAATACAATAAAATGTTTTCTAGTCCCAATGTGGGTACTGATAGAAGTTAGCTTGTTAGGTAATGATGGTTAATTTTATCTACTACGTACTACAAATAACATGTATAATATTCTCGATGAGCTCATCACCAATTCACTCTGTAGTCTTTTGTGAGAAAATCTCGTGTTCTCAATATTAACCAGTCGTATAGTGTGTGACCCCAGCTGTGTGATTTCTAACGTCAAAAATCTGCACAGATCAGTCATTTAGTGTTTAGCTCCCATTGTTTTCATAATCTTATAAAATTTGTAAAATAGTGTAGTAGGGAGGTACCCTTGGTTATTTAATTTAGGAGGTACTTTTACTCAAAATGCATGGAATGCTTTAATGGTGGCTTTTAAGTTATTCTGAATTTGTTTTATTTACCATGTTACAGTTCCCAACCAATGGGAGCAACCAGATCCATATCCCTGCCTTGAGCGTGGATGGGCTGTCCACTCCAGTGGTGCTTTCACCCGGTCCGCAGAAACCTTGAGCCGCGGCCTGGACTATCCGCTACGTCCCCCATTGTGGGGGAGCACATCTCAAGACAGCCCAGTGAGAGGCTGAGGACAAACGGGCTGGTGGCTGGCCTGGTCACCGCTACCTAGAGTGGAATGCGGTTCCATGTTGCTTCAGCTGTGTTTCGAGCCACGTGTGAGCCACTGGTGACCCGTCCCCCAGATGTCTAGTGTCTGGGCCTCGAGCAGGGCCTGGGCCCGCAGCTGGCTTTTGCAGTATTGCATCTCAGAGAAAGGTCTGCCCGGTTTTTCCTTTTGTGTGGTTGTTTTCATTACGTATCTTACTTCATCTCCTTTGGAACTGAAGCTATCATTTTAAGTATCCTTCAGCCATGAGTTTGACTCCAAAGTGGATGCTTCATAAATATTGACTTTTTAAGAAGAGCATCTTTTTAAATTAAGTCTTTATTTAACAGTGCTTACCATTCCATTTGTCTTTTGAGTGGTATTCAGTTTTTTTTCTTTTACATTTTCTCACATTATGAAATCTGGACGATTAATGGTACAGATTTGTGATATAGATATTGCCATTTTACTATATTTGATGAAGAGTGACTTTTTTCCCTGGAAACATTTTAGGTTTCCAGCAGTGAAATCTACATGGTGGGTGTGGTTTTTTCTTTTTTTTTTCTTTTTTTTTTTTTTTCTTCCCACACACAACTAGAATCTATATTATTTCTGTAATGCCTTTTATATGCGCCTTTTGAAATTGTTTGTGTGTGTGTCTGTGTTGAGTCAGGAGGATACTCCCCCTGTAAGGAGCTGATCCCCTTCAGTCTGTCCATTGGGACAAAGTGAACTTCACTGCTGGGTGGTTTTCAGCGTTTTAATTAAACAAGAGTTTATTTTGCTGGAAAAGTAAATAAGTCTGCCGTTCCAGATCATAATCTTTGTCCTTCCCAATATTTTTCTAAATGTTTAATTGCTTGTAACATCTGATGTTGCTCTGCTTATTTCTAAGATGGAATGTGGTTTTTGAAATGTCAAGTGACGTTTTGTAGCTTTTTTTTAATGAAAACTCTAGAGGAGACCAAAGCCAGCAGTTTTAAATTCTACACAATATTAATTTTTTAAAGCTACACTGTTTTGCTGTCATTCATTAAAGGGCTATAATACAGTTTATTCTAGTATGCTACCAAATGCTGAAATTTTAAAACCCAGAGTTTTGAGTAATGAGCAGAAATTCTGGCTTGTACATGTATTGTACTGTTTGATCGTTATATTAAGCCAAGAGGTAAATGTAAAGAAACGATCTGTTGAAACAGTTTTTCTTTAAGTGTTTTTGGTAGATGTATGTATAGTATCTTTACCGGATACACAACTATTTACAGCCTGTTCAAGTCAAGGTCCTTATTCTACACAATGACAGACTCAATTATATTAATTAAATCAAGATATGTTTATATCTTTGTATTAAATTTATAACATAATGTCACCAAAATAGTTTGAGAATGCATATAGTTAAGTATGGAATATGATGTCAATTTTATATTCATTTGTTTAAGAGCACTGCATTCTTACAGTACTGACGCAATATTTGTTTTCTTGCAAACTAAAGTCACTTGTAATGTCTAGCATAAATGTTTGAATATCCATGGATGCCCTGTACATCTGAGTTATTCACACCATATTTTTTAAATATGAGCTGAGCCCCCCCAGCTCCTATTCTTGTCTTAGGTCTTGCTACGTGCCGGTTCTTGATGTTTGTCTCAGTGTCACATGACAAAAATATACTGAGAATCCAGTTATGTTGCCCCTTGTAAAATCAAGCCTTTGTTTGGGTAACACATATTGGACTCTTTGCTGTTTTTTTTTTTTTTTTTTATTTCCAGGATGGCTCTCAGAAAACTTTCTGAACTGAGAGACTGTTTCAAAACTTGAGAAGTTACTGGAATGTATAGCACTATGGTTAATCTTTGGTGGTCGTGTTCAAGCTCACTTGCGTTACACGGGTTTTTTTTAAAAATATGTTAGCAAAATGTGATCACTACATTAACCTCAGTATTTTGCACTTTGAGCTTTTCACACACAAACTGTGGAAAATTTTAACCCCTCTTTATTGTCGTTGGTATTTGTCGCTTTGATGATGCCTTCTACTGGAAATGCAAGAGAGTAGATCATTATAACCATGGAGGGATTATTTCAAAGGGTAGAGTGGTGGAATTTAGATTTTAAAAAAGACCATCTAGTTTTCTCTATAAAGCAATTTATTTTTTTACTTTGGCTGAAAAAAGGATTTTACATGTTTTCTCCCATCTGCGTAGGGTTTCCAGTTTTCTCTTGCAGTCCAAAAGACGTGCAGTTAATCAAATTGGTCTCTAAATTGTCCGTTGTGTGTATATGTGCATGCATCAGTCCTCTGTCTTTTTCTGGGATAGACTCCAGGTTCACTGTTGCTTTGTGCTGGATAAACAGTTAAGGAAGTGGGACAAAAAGTAGTATGAGGTTTGCTTAAATTTTTAAGGCACTTCTGCTGAATTTGAATCACCCCCTTTGACAGTAATTACGGTATAGTGACTGAAACTGTTTTTAAGATCGTTTGAATATGAATGTGTGTGTCTCTGATCATTTGTTGCCATTATTACCCAAGACTAGTGACCAGCAGATACAGCAAACCAGATAAATACTCATGTATTCACACGTATATGTCTCCATCTATAAATGTATATTATAAATAGGCTACCAATGTCATTGTCATCATAAGAGATCTATAAGCGGCACTTACAGATGCAGTGAATGCAACAAATATTCTCATTATCATAAAAAAATCTGTCATTTTATTGCATCTTTATTTTCATTGTGTTGTGACTTGTCACCAGAGGACCACTTTTGGGATGGTTCAGGAAAACATCCACATATATGTTACCCAGAAGTTTTTGTGAGTAGTGTTCAGATATTTTGAACCTCTGGAACACTGCATGTGTTTATTATTCATGTGAGTTGATAGGCAAATATGACAGATAATCAATGTAGTGCCCTGCAAAAGTATCATGCATTCATTCTCCCCTATTTTTACACTTACTGTATCTAGGTTGCTGGTGCAGTATGTTTTGTGTAATCTCAAAAATGGCTCTGATCGCCTTAAAATGTCCTTAATTTCACATGTGCCCCACAATGTAATATTTATTATCTGTACATTTTAAAAGCTTAACATATTACTATATGCAGTAAGACAGCATCACATATTTTATCATGGAATTTTTGATCTTTCCAATAAAAAAAAATTATTAAATCACAGAATATAGATACGACAAGTTGCTATTACTAAAAATTGCTTCGGTTGTAATACATAATAATATAATACATACAGGTTATAATACAATAATAATACATGACCATTATAAGTTACTGATGTTCACTACAATTTTTGGTGGATTGAATCTATCACCATCGGATTTATGGTCTTTTTTTTTTTTTTTTTGGGTTGTAATTTTTATGCAAGTCTGGCCCAAAGCTGACATTCCTAATTCTACAGCAATGACAACCGATGAAGCGGTTTGCCACTGAGCTCCTGATTTATTTCCACACTTAGCAGAGGGAGTGTAATTAATCATTAAGGATGAACATTGTCCTTAAAATATGGCTTTATTTTGGGAAGAAGAGGAAGGAGGTGAGGTGCAGGTGCATGACATGCTTGTGTGTGTGTAAATTCCTTATGTGCTGCTGTCCTGTCAAAATGACTTTGCATGTCTGTGATTATTTTGCCAGCACTGGCATATCTGCCCTTCAGAAGCTATGTGAAGTGCTGCCTGTTGGCTGTCTTTTACTTGTATACTGGATGAAAATTTCTTGACTGAATAATTAAAAGCTTTTCCGGTGAAGGGCCCTTGCTAAAATGCAGCAACAAGTACAGTATAACAATCAGTTTGCTATTTAGAATTAGAGTGTTTATGTATTTGTCTTGCCAAAAGTATAGCCTTAGAGGTTCTTTTAAAGGTCGTTTTTTAATGGACCTAGAAACAAAGCAGTATTGGTCACTCTAGCCTTAATTTGATATTAATCCAAAACTTTGTTGGATGGAAAAATTGATTTTGTAGTAAGCTATCAGAAAATTATTGATGAATGTACATGCTAAAAGCTTTGTTACATGAATGATTTTCTCCGAACACAAAGCTAAGCTGTCTGTGAAAAGAGGATCTGACTCTGGCTCTCCAAAATGTGTTTAGAACACTTGCTGGGTTTCTGAGGCAGTTTGGATTTGTTTTGTGTGAAGAGTTTATAGCCCTTTTCTAATTATGACTCCACTGAATAAAACCTTTAAAATTGGGCGATAAAATAAGCAAAATTGATCTGGATGTTAAGTGACACCTGAGTAATTATATGGAATACAGATAAAGATTATGACATGCGGAGCTCACTTGGGCTCACCAATTTGTGTTTTTTCTTAGAGTAAATGCTGAAAGGTCGTATGATTCTTGCTGTGGTATTTATAGTTTATATTTTTATAAAATCAAGGATGTTATTGACTTTCATTGTGTTACGCTGTTAGAGGCCATTTTATGACTTGGAGAGCATTTAAAGACAAAAGTATGAAATATTTTAACTGGGCCCACCACGTAACTAATTGCAGTAATTGTGTTCAGCCTCATAATGTGTTTAAATTCTTCATTATCAGTATACTTTAAACCCTTTAAAGACTGTTAATATACTGAATATACCTAAAATTATTTTTGTGACCACAATGCAAAGTGGGAAAACCAAAGCCATAAATTAAATTAATAGGGACATTATTGTAATTTGTTTTTAAAGTTCATTCATTTTAGTTTATGCTTTAAATATGCATGTTCGTCACCAAAAGAACTTTACAACAGACTATCATACACAGATGTTTCGATATTGGCAAAAAGGGAAATCTGAATATAACCACTGAATAATAATGTAATGCAAAACTGACAAACTGAGCATTGGCCAATTGAAAGATGATATAAAATTTGATGTAAAATAAACACTTTATACTCTTGTGCAATACACACTTTTTGCCTTGTTTTAGTTGTAACATACTCATTTCATTTACCATTAATTTCCACTGCCAGCTTGAAACAGAACTTCAGATTTAAACTGTTGCAATACTTTTCAATTGGTAAACAATTATCAGCTGTGACAAAGGACTGCAGCAGCATTTAACACAGCCGTTCATTACAGAGGACTTCTGCCTTTATGGAGTTTGTGGTTTGCATCTTAACTGTATAAAGTATCCTCACTGAAATGTCTTCTGCTAAATGAAAGTATTCAACTGAAGTCATGATTGTTTCAAAGAAAGAGGCATTAAACATATTCGTCTCTGGAACATTTTGCATATGCTCATTGTAGTAATTGTGTTGACACTAACTGACCACCAGTGTTGTCCTACACAACAATCTGCTGTCTGCTCCTCTTTCCCATTAGTACAGAGGTGACTGTAATGCTGTGCGAAGATGCTTTCTGATTATTGTGATGGTCCCTTTTTACATTAGAATGACTTGGGTTTTCATGTTTATCTAGATCTAATAGCTCTCTGGATTATACTGAGGTTGATCATATACTGTAGTTCCATACTTTAAATGAGTATTTGCAGATCAAAGAAGGACTGTTTAACCTCATAGGAAATATGTTCCTTGTGTTGTTGAATATAAACGTAGTGCCATGGCTAACAGTGGGAAGTGACACCTTAGTGTGATGAAATACAAAACAAACCTAAACTTTCCGTCAGTAACTTCTTTATAAGGGTCTTGAATCTTTACACATCTAAAGAAATTGACGCAAGTACCTGAGCTCAGTCTTTAGATTTTGTTGTTTTCAATGATGTAATAAACTCTTTGGCTATGTATTTCAGAAAGTATTACCTTGTATATTGAGGAATTTGATGTAAATGTTTCTGCGAAGGTTTTCAATATTACTTGCTTAAATTAGTACAAAAAAATGGATGTTTGTTTTTTCCTTCTACTGTGGCATAACTGCCGATCTCCCTAGCGACTCCTCCCTTTTCCCAACTGTAAGATTGTTACTGGGGGTTTATTTACAAAGTGGAGGGGTTGCTTATATTTTTAAAAATGTCAATCTATATTGTATTTGCTGGAAAGAGAAACTATTTTTAATCTGCATAGTATACTTTGTTTGTATATATGTTAAAGACATTAATTTTTTTTTTTTTTTTACATAAAAGCTCGAACTAACAAATGAAAATGTTCTAAAAAAATAAAATCATATTTTGTCGTTTGCATTGCCTGTCATTTCTATTGCAGGCAAGTACCTTCAACAAATAAGCTTTTATTCAAGGTGGGAGAGTTCCTTACTTTTGTTTCTTTTTTTTTTTTTAGGTTATTTTTTTATTGTGCTACTAATTTATATGGGGGGTATTTTTTTGATCTAAAGACCCAGCAGCAAGGATTTGTTTGTGAAACTTAAGTCTTAAATCTTTTGCTGTGCATAGACTTCTCTGTGAGAAACAGCATCTGTAGGCTCTGACATGTGTTGCACTTTGATCTGCTTGTACCTAGAGATATCCATGGGTGGACTTGATAAAGGACAAGCGTGTGTAGGAGGTCACATATAATAACCTCTCTACTGGCTCCTCAACCATCCTAAGCTTTTTTTTTTTTTTGGAAAGTTCTTTCAACACCTAGAATACACAATTATTGTAAGCATGGTATTGCGTGACAAATTCTTTACATAAACCGGCTTTAAAAATATAGCTTTAAGTGTTTTAATTAAAGGTAAAAAAAAAAAAAGTATAAACATTATGTAACATTGCTGTAATATTCAGGTCTTTATCAAATCATTCATAATTCCAATACAAGACTCAATACCTACTGGTATGTCTAATAAAACAGAACAAATCTTTTTTGTTAATGTCTGCCCTGCGATTATTATCTGGCGTGAAGGTCCAGCAAGGCTACTACAACAATGTTATCTCAGAATGTCATAGGCCTAATCTATGTTCTGATTATTCCAAACCACACCTTGGGAGGGCTTTCTGCTGTTGATTACCCTCTCCCTACACCTGGGGGAGCCCATCCGCCAGGGAGGGATGAAGTGAAAGTATTAATTAAAGGCTGACCAGAGGAGGCGGTACAATGAAATGAGCAGGCTAAACCCTGAGATGCTTTCCTTCAAATGACCTTTGAGTCATGAGGGATGCGAAGGCTGAACCGCAGCTAGTCGAGAGTGTTGAGGCAGTATGTGCAGGTGCTAGAGTGCGTTAGCTTCTGTGAGAGTAGCTGGTGCGGTGTCTTCCAGGGCGACGGTTCAACGAACAGCCGAACGCTTCCCTTTGCTCCATGCATTACACGGTCACTACGCTCCTGTCACGGTCGCCACTCACGACGCCATTTGAGCTCCGCCGTGACAAAATGTGGTCTCGTTTTCTCTCGGCTGCTCTTTGTTTTGCAACTGATACCGATTCATCCTTCCCTTGAACTCGCAATGGACGGTGTTTTTGTGCAGTTATTGTTCATATCGGATGGTGACTGGAGTGCTTAGCGATATGTTACATGAACACGCTATAGTTTTTTGTAGTATTTTGTCGTTTTGGTCTAATCAATTTTAAGTTTAACTACAGAGGGAAAATCCCTCAATTTACCGTGTTATTTTAATTTTTTTTAGTTCCAAATGATCGTTAATAACAGTCTTGAATTCGTACATTGGTCGGGCATTTCATCCCACATATTAGGTCAGTGGGCTGCCTCAATGTAGAATACCTATTTAGAAAATTTCTAGTTCCTTTCCAAGTAATGTGTTAAACTTGTCTAGCAATCAGTCTAGCTCCATCTGCTTATCCACTATAGAGTCACTGTTTCTGTGTTTAAAGAAAAACATGCACGTGTGCCATTTTTTCACACAAAGACAAACACACATTAAGGGACAAAAGATTGCACATTCCCTAAATAACAAACTATGGATGCTTTTGTTGACAACAGGTCAGTATTTTATTATTTTAGTGCAATTTCCATTTACAAAAGCACATACAGGGGGGCATGATGGTTCGGTTGGTACCACTGTTACCTCGCACCTCCAGAGTAAGGGGTTTGAATCCCACCTCCACTTCGAGTGTGTGGAGTTTTAATGTTCTTCCTGTGTCTTGGAGGCTTTCTTTGGGTCCTGTTTCTTCCTGCAATCCAAACACATGCACTTAGGTTAATTGTAATTATTAAATTGCCCATAGTATAAGTATGTTATGTGCTCTGTTATGGGCTGGCATTCTATCCATGGTATACCCCAGCTTTGTGTTCTGTCCTGCCTGTGATGGGCTCCCGGCAACCCTGACCAGGATAAGCGGTTGGAAGATATGAACCTACAAAAAAAGACATAAAACACTGGAATTGTATTATACACTTAAGTTTACCCAGGAATATGTTTTTTGTGAAAAGAACACTTGTCCCTTGTGGTGCACCTGTGTCACTGACTACTGTGTCTGTTGTCTCTTAGCCTTTAGAGCAGTGTTGTCTCTGTTGGCCTCGCCTTTGTAATGTATGAAATAATCAATAAGCACCCAGGCCACAGAGCTGACATCTGCTTCTATAATATTCCACAGAGTTCTTTAGGATCTGGTAGCTGACTGCGTCGCCACAGCAACACACAGGAATGGCTCAGTTTGACACTGCAGATGACAGCTGCCTGTGAAGCAGAACACCAGAAAAATTATACTGAAACATTGACTGCTATGCACATAGGTCTCCTTTGTTACTAAAATAATTGTTTATTTTTGTAATTATAAGTAGTTAATATTCATTCTACACGTATTTAGCACCACCAATTATTTCAGTCTGTCTCACATTTGTATTTGAAGAGCTTCTAAATTACATTTATCAAAGAACAAAATTCAGCAATTACCATGAGAAGCAGCAGGCTATGCGACCATTTGCCGCATTTATGAGATTTATTAAATGGCATAAATGTTTATTTGCCCGCTGGTTTCTCCTGTCATTATTTAAATCATCATTGCATGATGTTATTTGTTCACCATTTAAGAGAATCAAATGGCAGTTCCAGCAGTTCTACATCTGAAGACCTGTACTTTCTTGGCTGTGTCCAGCTCTAAATGCTCCCATCCATTAAGACACCAGCATCAACTAGTGCTAGAGTAATAAATTACAATGACATGGTCTGCTGATGCCCTGTCCTAATTAGGAGGGTACAGGCTCCAGTGGACTGGACATCATTAGCAATGGCATATGCTTGCTCGGAAGATGCTTGAGGTATGGTTGAATCAGCAGCTGTGCTGCACATTACATCAGCACCTGAATTCCTCTCAGATTACACCATTTCCAGAACCAAATGCCATCATGCCCCCCAGAAAAACATTTTACTGAAGAACACATGGATATAGGATGAATATTTTACTGCAAAAGCCATTCCTTATTATGGCATTTCCTTATGCCATGTGACTCCTTACAAGAGACATATTTCAGATCCACTAATTTCTTTCCTATATAATTAGCTTTATAAGTGGTTCATTCGTAAACACACAGATCAAGATGAATATTGGAGGGACAGGGGAGTCTTTCATGTCCATTTCAGTTTTTAAAGTGTTGAACTAGGCCTGCATGAGTGTAGCGGCGGGTGGTCCTCAACCACCTCAGTCCTGCATGCACCCACTTACTTATACATGCACAATATTGGATAAAAATAGACCTGGCAGAAAAGAGATAATGGAAACCTACAGCATACTCAGTGTGTCCACTTGGCTGCTAATGAGTCAGCATTTCGATCTAAGAGGAGATCAATTCATCTTAGACCTAGACTAGAACCATACTGCCTAGCCAAGAAAGATGCTGTTTTCCCAACAAAATTTTCAAATATGGTCAGGGTCTATTCTAGTGCGGTACTCAAATACTTCACGAACAAATTGGCCTGCAAGATGAGACCAACTCTCAGTCAAATACAATGCGACCGATGCACAGTGAAAGACTAGGCCCAGGTGGGTACAATAAAGTCCCTTGTACAACTTCCAGAGGAATTAACATTTGTCTCTTTAATCCAAGTTAATCCCACATTTCAAATGATGTGATTTTTTTTTTTAATCAGTATGACCAGGTGCTAGAATCTGCGAAGAACATAAAGTTACACACAAATTTATTTTGTTGCATCTGAGCAGCTGAAGGCAAGTTGTGTTTTTGTCTGTGGCCTCCAGCATTACAATGTATGTGGTTGAAATGTTCCTTTGTCATGATTCAGCGTGAAACCATACATTGCCTGCAAATCATTTTTTACGACAGACTGCATGTTAAACAGTCACATTTTTTGCCATTTATACTAAACATGCTTTACATATAGTAGTTGTAATAATTTTAAAATCATAATTTTTGGAATACTTTTTTTTCTTATGGGTAAAAGAATTAGAGGCAATCTATTTAAGGCCAAACGTTAACTGCTGGAAACCAAATGCAGTGGCTTGGACTGGGTTTTTTCTAATTCAGCCTGTCGGATCCATGGGATGGGTGCAGGGGGAATGGTAATCCAGGGATAAGACAGACTAGGCTTTGGGATTCCCTAAACTTTGTCATCTTCATTATAATGAACTGAGGTATAATAGCGTTCTGCCCACCAAATATTAGGTCAGCGATTACCCTAGGGCCTAGACCACTTCATGTCGCATAAAAGGTGAATGAGATATTGCCAAGCAAATATGAACTTTACCAGAGCTAAGCTCATCTGAACATTCCAAATTCATGTCCAATTTCATAATGTTTTTCATTATTATGGATTAGCAAATTGCATTTAATAATTTTGCAAAAATAAAAAAAAACAAACCAGCAGTTGGATGGATGGATGGATGGATGGAAAATACACACTTAACATTAGTATGACTTTGAAAAGAAATACAATGCCACATCACATTTACACTCCAGCAAATACAAATCTTTTAAACAGATATCTGCATTCACTTATTTCTAAGATGTTGACTTTAAGTAATGAACGATCTCAGAAATGTTTTTCAAAAGAAGATCAATGTTTAATGGTTCACCTTTAGTGCAAGAACTATGTTGTAAGAAAAAACATTTTATTTGTCTAATGAACCCCTTAGGAATTAATCCAGGTTTTATCTAGTCTAGGCTAATGCAAGTTATAATCATTGTCTTGTTTTGGAACAGTATGACCATGCCTACAGTGTAAATATTTCAGTATTATTATTTTAGTGATTTTTGCTTAATTATCTTAATTATAAAGAACAGAATTGTACAAGAACATTGATTTGAAACACTATTTTTCTCTAGCCTGCTTTGGGTTGTATAACAGCTGGTAGGTATATTATCAGCTTTGCTGAAAGGTGGTTGAAAGGTGGAACATGTCCCTACCATCCTTACTTAAATCTATCCCTGTGGTCCACTATACATTTATTGACTTAATGTTCTTATCTCTGTATATAATGATGTTAGAAAATATCGTAGGTGTCTATTGTACCATATTACAATACCAGGATAAAAATATTTTCAAGGCACATCATAATGAATACAAAAATAACGTTTGTGTAATACAATGAATTAACAAAAGTTTGTTTTCTAGCATTTTTTTGTTTGTTTTTTTTTTTGCTTGTCCTTCACGCTATTCAAGTACCAACGGGGTAAATTAAAGGATCTTAACATTTGGGTTTTCTGGGTTTTAAATGCACGTCTTGGAGTAAAGCCACCTGGACACCACCTGGCAGTTGCTTTTCATGCTTTACAGACGTGAAAAAACATGAAAATTTATAAACTGAAGCTTTTGGAGTGCAAATTTATAAAATAAAGGTTAAAAGGGTGCAGCTACAAGTATTGCTGCAAGCTGTAAATCCTATCCATGGTATATCCTTATACACCTGTGTATCCTGTGCTTCCTGTGGCAAATCATGGATTCCTGGAGTCATAAATGGGTGGTGAGGGTGTTTGTGAAATTATTTATTTAAGACCATCAAATAGTAAAGCACGGCCTCTGCATGTACAAATAAGCTGTTCCCATGATTTGAAATATGGATCAGTACTGAATATAGTCTATAATAGTAAATACAGTTTTAAACATGTGCATAAATTTGGTGTTAATTGCTCCTGTGGGAATTTAAGTTTTCTTAGAATTTACATGTTTTATAGGCTTCATATTTCAGATTTTCTTACAGGGTCACGAGACTTACATACAGACCGTGTTTAAAATTTTGTATTTATTTGATTGGAATTCTGCACAAACCTTCTACCAAAATTTTGATGAGATGACCTACTCCCGAGCAAAATGACCATATTTAACTAGTGTCCACATTCACTGCTAAGCTGTACCAAAATTAACCAAAGGACAAAATGTTAAATGAAGCATATAAATAAAAGCATATATAAAATTTCATGATGACGAAATTTGTTTTGTGAAGACATATTGTATATTGTTCCAACTTTGTAATAGAAGGGTTTTTTTTTGTCCCCCAATGACTTAAACACTGTGCTTTGACACCTCAGAAGTCAAATGAACAAGGCAGATGAAACTGTTTGGAAGACAACCTAAAGATAGGAGGACAATGAGGGTCTGGATGCTGACTAGCCCAAAAACGCAACTGTATCTAATGTTATCTAATCTTCTTAAACTCTTAATTTTATTTTTCTTTTATACAGCAGGCACCATTAACCTGCATCTCCTTTCTGCACATGGGATGAATGTGTAAAAGAAAGAAAAAGATTTCGGGGTTCTCAAATAAATAAATAAATGGCAGGTATGTTAAATAGTCAGAAAAACAACCACAGTTCTGTTATCAGTCGCTGATTACAAATAAATATTTGTTCATGGAACTGTAAACTTTACATTTTATTGTTTCTTTTATAAACATTTAGCATATTTTACCATTTTATTTTTAAATCAGAGACATGCATTTGACGCAGGTGATCCCCAACTTAAGCCCTGCAGTTTAGTACCTCTTTCTTTTCTTCTCTCTCTTTCTTCTTCCTTTCCTTTCTTTCTTCTTTTCCCCCACTTGTTGAGTTGCCAGTGTATGACCCTAGTTGTGTGACTTCTTCTGCCTCCTGTTTTGGTTCACTTTGCTGTGTTTGTTGCTCTACCCTGGAACTGATTTACTGCTGTGACCAAGACTATGTTTTCTATGCTCCCCTGGCTCTTGGAAATCCTACCTGTTCTGGTTTTGACCCTGCCTGTTATAATTACGATTAAAGCTTGTGATTCTTCTATTGGATCCTACCGTGTTCTCAATTATTACATGCATGAGAGGTGACTGTTGATATAGTTTTGCCCTGTAATAATGTGCATTATTATTATTATTGCCCATGTTATGATTATTCCTAATATTTTTGATGTTGCTGTTTAATGTTTCGCATTATTTCTCTCGTTTGTTGTCTGGAATAAGAGTTTAGTAAAGCAGCACCGTGAAGTCGCTATGTAAATGTAACTTATTATAATTATTAACTGCTTTATAAACGTACCTCAAATCTGTGAGATATGTTGTATATTGACCAATCATTGTCAGCGATACTCTGATATTAAAATGAAATATAATAACAGCTATCAAAATAAATACAAATTTGAAACCCAGAGGACTGATATCATTTCAACAACGGGGAGCACATACTTGTTGGGGTTACGCATGGTTACATATTGCATTATTTTGTAAGATTAAGTCATCCCATTACTGTACAACGTGCGGTAAACGTTAGCACAAAACCTAAACTGGACCATTACATCATTCAAGGAGGGAAGGGCGACCGCCTCTTTTACTTTATTGGAGGAGCGCCGTGTCCCAATAAAACTATTGGTTAATGACAATGTCCCCGGAGGATGCGGGAGGCGTATACTTCGGGGCGCGCATTGTGCTTCAAATACGGTGACCGAAAGGACGTTGGCTTTCGTGCACTGATGCCGTAAGGATTCCGAAGTCGGTATGCAACAAATTCGCCCAAAGTCCGACAGCATTGGTCAGGTGTAGGGCTGCAAAAATAAATTGTATAAATGTTATATTAGTAGGAACAGCTGTCGCTATTGACAGTAATTAATTTTCTTGGCTATATACTGAAATTTTATAGAGAAAACGCAAGTGTATCTTCCCGGTTGGACTCCGCCTGCAATTGCTGGAGGTAAGGGCGTTACTTACTTTAGGTATTTAACAGATTATAATTTATTTCACACAAGCTTAGTGTTCTAAATCGGTTTATTGAAAGTTAGAATGAATGTAATACTCGCAGCCGGTTATAATCTTGTTATGTATGTTAACTTCGTATATACGTCCTGTGTTTATCCTTGTATATGCCCTTATTAATATGCAGATGTGGGTGTGAAAGTGTGTGCTCTAGTTTACTAGATTACTGATTTTTCTAAGTTTAGAGTAAAGTAATGCCTCTTCACTGTTCACTACCTTGTGAAAAATACTAGTTCCAATTCCATAATTAGCACCAAAAAAGTGATAGAACTGCATCACTACCGAGATGTTCTTGGTTAAAAATATGCTCAATGTTTGATTTCGATTACTGAAAGTGCTAGATGCTATTTTGAGATGTATGTCGCCTTACTAGATAATACAATATTTTTTCTTATTTAAATATATTTATCACCCAATATTTTATTTATTAAGTAGACCTATATCATTTTATGCAGATAAATACACGTTTCAGTCATTTGCTTTAAAGAGGAAACTGTAAACATATATTGTGGAATGTTTCTAACCTGTAAAGTGGATTATAGTTATATAAATTAAATAACACAAAAACATTTAGACAAAGAAATTCGAATGGTTTAAATATGTTAATGGTTGACCTAATTAATCTGTCTTTTTGAGTAAGCTTAACCTTTCAGTTTTTTGATGTGATTTTTTTCCCCTGTATTTCATAGCAAGCTATTGAAAATGGCTTAGCTTTAACACAACTTAAATGAAATTAGCATTTTATAAATCAGTTTATATTCTCAACATAGTTTTGGTTGTATTTCATACTTATAAAGTTAGATAAGTTAACCTGTCTTGTTTTAATGAGCTCTGGAGATAATAATTGAACAGAAGCATCATGTACTACCGGAGATGGTTAGTGTGCACACAACCGTGAATGCCAAACCCCCACTGCCACGGTCTGCAAAATGTCTGTGAATCTGCACCGTAAAGCAATTAGGTTCACTTGTGAATCTTTGGTTTAAAAATGTGGTTTGCAGTAGCTGGGTCATGAGATACACCACGCGTGTCATACAGCAGATCAGTGCTCCCATAGACTGAAAGAGGAAGATACAAGCCGAGGTAGCAGAATTAAGCTGGCGGTCCAGTATGTCCTAGCTTTGCTTGTTTGGAAATTCCACCTGAAAGCCTGTTATTCTCTGCCGCTTTTTGGTTGCAGCTTTACTTGCACCATTGTTTAATGTCCTTGCTATGACCCTGTCAGAAGGTGGAGGCCATGTCTTGGAATTTCTGCGTTGAGGATGCCTCCACTCTTGTAGCACTTTGTCTACTACAGAGATTTGCAGTTACTCGTAATCTGCCAATGATCTGTTTCGGTATATTTAAAAAAATGCACGTAAGTTTACAGCTGCATTGTGTTTGATATGCTGCAACAGTACAACAATGCACTCATCATATACTGTACCATGAAGGCTCAGTCTTCCTGTAGAAGTACACAGCATTCTTGCACTAAGCCGTTGAACATTTTTATCTAATGCTTTTAGTGGCACCATTCGGCCTAGGTACCAACACTCCCCCAATCGGCCATCCTACAAGGCTTTTGAAATGGAGAGAGTTATGAGTCTTAGCTGCCTGATGCTGTTAAAGCCAGTGGAACTTGGGGAACTTCAGATGGAAAAGATCATTTTTGAATGTTGGGCCTCGGGAGCCCCTGTTATGGAAGGTACTAAGGATCCAGACTGAAAATAACTTTGAACAGTTGAATTTCAAAGTAAATTACAGACTGCATGAAGGAAGGATGATAACAGCATGCTCTGCAGTAGTCTGAGTTGAAAGCATATATACATCCAGTTCTTTTTACATGTAGTAGGATAGGGGACAGGTCTATCAAAAGTAGTTTTACTGGCAGGTACTTTACTGATGCCGATTGGTACACTTTCTTTGGGGTAATGTATTTGGCCTCTTGGTACTGGAATCAAGTGCATATATTTTTATATCCTTTACCTCTACCTTGCCTGATAGCCTGTTAAAACATACGTGTGTGTGTGTGTGTGTGTGTGTGTGTGTGTGTGTGTGTGTTTATTTTATGCACCTGCTATTTTGTTTTGGCATTTGACTTTATGAGCTTCAGTTACATGTTCAGGTTTTAGGCTGACGGTGGGGTAGTGTTTAAAGTCAGTTGCCAAGTGTAAGTAGCTATTTTTATCATACATTAAGAATGCATACATTTCTGTATATACTGTTAATCACCAGTATGCCTTGGTGGATGTCCCACAAAGAGCACATGTGCTACACCACGCATTAAATCCTATGTTAACGGTATGAAGATGCCCTTTACATTATGTATAGGTGCATACTGCCTTGGGTAGCTGGGATAAAGCTGCCTTTCGTCAGCCTGGTCATACGAGCAGTTTATATTGCAGCAGCGCACTTGCTGGGTATCATCACCAGATGACTTTAAGGTCCTCTTTTAAGGGCACATTACCAATAAGTGCTTTATGGTCTCCAGTGAATACTAAAATAGAATCTCCCCTTATTTTTTCACAAATAATTTATAAATATCTTTACAAGTAACAGGACCTCTAATGTCTGTTTTGGGGGAAATGTGAAAAAGTTCAGCTAACGTATTGCAGAATCATTGCTCTCGGTTTAAACATTTAAATAGTATACCCTACCTGAAATAATTAACATGTATTTACACAGTTTTTTTAAATATATGCAATGGTTTTGGGCTAGTCAGTATTCCAGTGGGTAGCAATTTTGCCTCTTAGTTAGGGTATTTGTATCCAAGTTTCTGCTTTGTGTGTGTGGGCCATGTTCTCCACAAGTTGTGTTAGTTTCCACTTGATCCTCCAGTTTCCTTTCGCAGTCCAAATACATACAGTGAGACTAATTGCTGTCTCTAAAATTCCCCATAGGGTATGTGTAGGATATGGATGGTGGATGGAGGCAGTAATGGAGGACAGAATCACTGCAACCAGCAATTTTTATTTATTTTGCTTGGGTTCTTTAAATATTAATTGTCTAAACTGATAAAAATTAAACTACAGACCAAATAAAATCCAGAAAAACTGAAACTGAAACAACATGTAGGCCTGTATAGGCTAAGCATGGTTTGTGGGCTTGAACTTTAGTTTTAATGTTATTTTTGCTGATGTTTCATTGATTCTGTGATGTTAGCATGCCCATCACAGCTTAGTATGTGACAGTATGACTGTGTGTGTGTACCTTGTTTATAATGCAATCAAAAAACTAAAAGACCCAAAAGTCTTGCATTTTGTTGGGTAACATATGGTTAAGGTTAGGGCTGGGTAAGGGTTAGGGTTGTCTTTAGGATTAGGGTTAGGCCTATAGAAATGAATAGAAGGTCCCACGAGGTTAGAAATACAAGTGTGTGTGTTTGTGTGTGTGTGTGTGTGTGTGTGGCCTGCAATGGACTGGCATCCTGTCCAGGGTGTACCCCAACCTTGTGCCCTTTGCTACCTATATCCTATGCAGGGCCCCCCATGACCCTGTTCCTGAATAGTGGTTGCGAGATATAGGTAATCTGCAGTATTGCAGGCCCAGAACTACTGTAACAGGTCACAGAAATATGAGTGGCCTTGGATGAAAGTGTTTCAAATGCAACTGATGAAATAGTATTAATAATACTCGCACTGTCAATCACCCTGTGAAGACCTGCATTCTTTCCTGGCGGTATTAGCCCATGTAATGTCAGAACACTTGATCAAATTAGTGCAGTTACATAATTTTTTTTTCACTATTTGATATTTCTGTGGTACATTTCTTTAATTTCTTTAAATTGTGACAAGCAGTGCAGGCACATGGTTTATTAATCATCCAGATGTCCACATTGTGTATACTATGAACTCCTTACCAAAAAAAGACTGGAATATACACAATTTAAAAGAATTACCTTCTACCATTACACTGTGAAGAGAAAACCTAGAGACAGCCTCTGTTGCATATTGTTGCTGAACTTCTGATTGCACAGTACTGTTGTTTGAAAGGATTACTGATTTTGCAAGGCATGAAATGTTAAAATGTAAACAAACAGTAATAGCAGAATTAGCAATTCAATCAGAGGATACCCTGCAGTGCTTTTCTGCTTAGTATCACTCTTCTTTTACAGTCTGGCTTTATATTCTAATCCTTTTCTGCATCCTGGTTGCATCATTTTTTTCCTGCCAGCTAATGCATCTGCTGAATCTGAATATTGAGGGAAGTCACGTAAATCCAGCTGAATATCTCCTCACGCACACGCTCACTCATACATCGGATCCGAGCAACTCAAAGGAGCGTGACGATCAAAGTGCATGCAGATGTGCCACTGAAATTCAAAAGGGTTTGCTATGGGCCCGGTAGTCGTGAAGGACGACCGGGAGCAGCCCGAGCGAAGGCATCTCCACCTGAGCTAGTTGTGAGTGGAAAGATCGCTGCGGATAGTGTGCATATCGCAGTATGAGACATGTTTGTGGAGCACATTCACCCATTCACCTTCGCTCTACAAGTTTAATAAATGAACTTCACAGGGTTTATCACTGAAAGCACGGCCTTCTGTGGGAGGAAAGCATACCGGAGCTTTTCATGTACCAGAACAAACGCACGTGAAAGAGCTCTATAGTGCAACCTTGAATCATTCAGTTTCCCTCATACTGATATCTATCTATCTATCTATCTATCTATCTATCTATCTACTGTCTGTCTGTCTGTCTGTCATCACATGCAAAAATGCATAGAAATTGTATGTCGGAGAGGCAGGACACCAGGAGCTGTGCTTCAAATGCAAAATAAAAATATTTTTTATTCTCCCGATGCACAGGGTACACAGGAAATTTGCTGTAAAGGTTTTCAGTCTGCTTTCCTCTTTCTGCTATGAGTTTGACAAGTACAAAAGGCCCACTGCAGATAGACTAATGAGATGAGGATATTGTGCACTGATTAAATTTAGCTCATATTCACAGCTTCACAAAACCATACCAGCATTTTGTCTGTGTCACCATCAGCATTGTTTTTTTGTTTTGGTTTTTTTTCGTGCTGCATCCTGGCCAGATTAAGTATTTCCTTTATGTCAGTAAACCTCACCTGTGTCCATGAGGTTGGAAAACATCAGAAAAATCATTGATAGATTATTTTCTGATACAATTTAGTTTGGACCATTCAAATATGTGGGAGCCATGGTCATGCATATAGTTGCTACTTGTGACCTGCCTCCTGTTCTCACTCTGACCTCTGATTGGATAAGTGGTTGTGGAAGCTGGATGATGGCTTAATCCAGCAAAGCTTCATTAAATACTCAGGCAGATGTTTGATTGTCACCTGAGCTAATAAAATTATTTCCTAGTCCACTAAATGCTGTATTTTTTACACAACTGAATGAGAAATATTTTTTGTAACACTCAATTTGTATAGCACCTTTATGTGTAATAATATTAAAAATATAATGCATAACATTAAATCTGCATTTCTAAAGCGGTTGTAATGCATGCAAATAAAGAAATGATGATTTTTTTAAATTATACAAGTAATTAAGTGTCACGTTACTACGATTTTGGCAAGCAGCTTCTTAAAAAATATATTGGTGTGCATAAAAACCCATATATCTGCTTTCATAATAATGAGCCATTTAAGTTTGCCTTATCATGAATAATAAAAAGCCACTGTCTAGGTTAGTACTTTTCTTTATCTTTGAAAAACACAGGCTACTCTTTCTGCACTTACTTAATACTGTTTAAATGTATTTTTTTTCCCCAGTTAGAAAATGCACTGGCAGTGTGTTTTGGGTTAAATCCTCATGATACCTGATATATTATCTGTTTTTTTAGGTCTTTAAATAACACTACTTAACGGTGACAATACACTTGCCTTTGGTCCCCTTAAAATGAAGAAATGTGGAGAACAATTTTCTTTTAAGCATTGTTTTGTTCTGTTTAATGTTACTTCAGGTTTAATATCATTATTATCATGTTCACAGTTAATATTACAGGGTACAAATTGTAGAAGCAGGGTAATGCATTGGGTTTGATCTCAGTCCTCCTATCATGTGTAAATCTAACATCTAACCTTGGTATTATGATGTACTCGGGCACGAATAATATAAACTGCTGTGAAATTGTTGGTATGAATCTGCAAGGTATTTTTTTCACAGCAGCTGAGAAAAGGTTTAAGGTTTAGTAATGAGGCATGCTAAAGTTCATATTATGAATGACACAAAAAAGAAAATGAAAAAACTGTTTATTCTAAGCTCCCACAAAACACAAACATTTCTTCCTGCTGTGAAACAGCAATGGCCAATTGACTTGAAAAGACTGAAAATTCATATTTCAGAGCCAGACCGTATTTCTAGGTCAGAGAAAAATGCTTTTCTTTAAAGTTTAGCAGAAGTCTTCAACAGAACAGATCCAGACTTCAGTTATCTACAATCCGTATCGTACCCAAGATCAGGGCTTTGGATGCGAGCCAGAAACCATAGCCAAAGGAGAGAAGTGAGGAGTGGTGGAGTGAGGAAACAGTGAGAAAAGAAGTTTAAATTGGGAGGCAGGAGGCTATTAGCAGGGAATTTGCACCAGGAGTGCACTGAGGATTGGGCTGGCCATTGGATGCTGAGAAACTAGCATAATTTAGAGAGCAATACAAGGGTTGTAGTAAAACATTACCAAATAATGTTGCACTTAGTGAGTGGCTCCTGGAATAAGAAGCAGCTGCAGGACAGTGTACTTAAATTTGTTAAGAAATAAAGGTGTCTGGAAAGGGGAATAAGAAATGCCTGACTTATGATTCAGGGTTTAATGAAAGCTGCAGGGAGGTGAAGAGGGAGACTGAGGTAGAGTGTTCCAAGATCACTGGGAGAGCTTGGAGGATGCTGGAAAAAGTTTACAGGCTGGGCAATTTTTCAGACACCTGCAATGAGTGGAGGCTGTTCTTCTAAAGCAAAGCTGCTTGTAAAATCTGTTAACACAACATTCTAGAAACAGGAAACCTGACAATAAGAGTGAGTCTTGCGCTTGAATTGGGGGTTCAAAACAGTGAAAACTCTGCTCTGGCCAATTAACAGCTGTTTTTTGTTCATTCCGAGGGGGCAGGAATGAAAATTAAAGACCTGCCTGCAGCTCGCTCAATAATTAATAAAGCAGCAATTAATTTTTTATTGACTCAAATATGGTCGCTAATGTAAGATGTATGCGGAGCTCTGAGGATTTAGTGAAAAAACACATTCTAAAAATGTGGCTATGGTGGAATTAAAGCTTGTATTAGAGGAGAAATTCAGTGTGAACGCTCTGTGGATTTCAGAATGGCCCAGTCAGTATTCCATCTTTATGTACTCCAGTTTTAACGCCAATTTAATTGAACACAGGTCTGAGGTTTTTTGATGAATTGGAGTAAATTCATCTTAAACTTCTTTTTCCAGAAAAGGAATCATAAAATGGACAGGTATCCATTACAATTATTACAGATAATTGTAATTACCTAGCTAACACTTACATGTAAAATATTTTGCACATCTCTCAATATCAATTTTCTTAACCACTTAATATGACCAGTTGCCTTGAGTTGGTTTTAATTACGATTCTATTTCACTTTCATGTGGAGAATTAGCACCAGGGCTCTATTTCCAGAGGTAACATGAACATTTGGCTGTATCATTTCCAACAACTGAAAGTATGCATCTGGTGGGGGTTTAGTCTTGGAACCTGCAGTCATTCCAAATTAGAGAATTACTTCCATTGTATTAGGTACACTGGTAGTAATTTGCTCACTTTGCATTAAGGAGAGGAGAGGTGACAAATCTGTTATGTTTGTGCTTTTGATGTCTGCTTAAACTACTAACCTGCAACACTTGAGCCTGATCTATAAGCACACAGGAGTAAAAATCACTTTTCAGATTAAGGAAGTGCATCTTCTTATGAGCAGAAAAAAGGCCAGCACTGGTATGTTTAAAGGCCTGGAAGTTATTTAACAGAGTTATCCAATCAGCAGATGCAAGCAGACACTGTGCTTCGCTGAGATTGTTTTAGTGACACGATGTTTGCGAAAATAAAAATGCTGCCACGCAAGAATAGCTGCCCTAGCGTTGCTCCTGATAAGATGCCGACGTGTGTTTTTCCAGAGACACAGATGAGAAGGTAAATTCATGTGCACATGCCCAAGGCCTGAGTCAGTGACAGCAGCTGACAGCATGATCGACATGGTGCCCAGGGACACTCAGGACTCAGAGCAGGAATGGAATTAGCATTGGACCTCTTATCATGCATATTAAAGGCAGACGAACACAGACGTTAAAAACCTGACTGTGCAAGCAGTCTGATTCTGTCATGAATCTGGGCATTTGGTTGTCTGGGTCCCGATTCAGGAGGCTGTAGGATTGGCTTTTGTTGGGGTGAAAGTTTGGGTAGGATGTATTTTGGAAGGAAAGTGCTGCCTGGTAATGAAACGTTTATAAACATGTTAAAAGCTGGTGAGAATTACATATGCACATTGCTGGATGTGTTAATAGTGCTTTCAGCTCCTGAACTGCTCTTTACAGCTCTTCTATATGAGTCTTGCTGGCACGATGTATGAGAGCTAAGTGCCAACTGGAGGAACGATGCAACCCCAGCCACCAACAACCATCAGCATGTAGACATCTGACCTGTCAGTGGAGCTGGTTTGTACAGGAGCTGTTTAAGGCATCCGGCTTGGTTCAGACAGTTCCTCCCTCTGCTGGAGAAAGTCTGTTTATTCTGCCACAAGGTGGTTGCTGCTCCCTATCGGGGAATGACAAAGCAACATTCAAACTGTCTTCAGAGCTGTGGCTGCCAGCTCAGGAAGAAAACTGAGCCACTTGGGAAGTCACTAGGTGGCAAATTAAAGCCCACTTCTGTGCTCAGTCTGCTGGTACAACGATCCAGGAACAGGAACTGCCAATTGGATGTACTTACACAAATCTCAAGGTCACCGCGATAGAAGTGACGTGGGGGTGTGGGAGCTGACCCAGACTGGGGAGGGGCAGTGTTGAGAGGGAGTAGGAGACTGGCTCTAACTGAAGCTGATCTCACAGGATCCCTGTCACCCCTGGGCAGCGAATGAACCTGAGTAGGTGAGTGTAAATTCCCCGCAGGCTCGAGCCTTTTCAGGACCCTCTATTTTCCAGGACGCTCTCAGTGCCATCAGTTGGCATGAAGGAAGACCGCTGCACCCCTGTATCCTGGCTCAGGTCGACTAGAAACGAGGGTTTTATTGCAGCCGGGGATCACAGTGCTCTCTTACATTTTTGGGAGTCTGTCCTGAGCATATGGCTGCTGAAAGGTAGCATGAACATCACAGCCAGTGATGCATTGTATTGCAGTGCAGCATACTGCACGCGTTGTACGATGCGTTGGATAAGCAGCACAACTCAGTAGCCTAAATATTTTGCCAATAGGGCGAAACACAGTCTAAATTGATTGGGATTATTTTACATGGCCGCAATAAGGACGTCATAAATGGTTTGACAGTTACCTCAGTGCACCATTTTAAAATCATCCATTTTTTAGTCTATTTTTGAGTTCAGTGTTGTAGTATATGCAGTCTTCATGAAGTTAGAGGTATTCCTGCCACTAGACTTTGTTGATGACAGGCTGCTGACATGCTGCCACCTTCCAGAGTGAGCAGAACCTTTTGTGTCATGTGAGCCTCCTTGGCCCTGCAGGCTATCATCTGAGACTCACTGTTTAAAGGCATTGATTACATTGAACCTCAGACTTAATTATTTTTCATGAAGATGCTGTTTTATCTGCCTAGTTTATTTTGTCAGTGCAGTTCAACATTTAATGTATTATAGGTAGTGTTGACAGGAAGCAAATGTGGCAAATATTATATAAAGCCTTATATAAGTCTTATAAACTAGCAGTCTACTTAAAAATGAAATAAGAAATAATTTCCCCAGTGATGTTTCATATATTCCAATGAAATACATTATCCATGGCTTGTACTGTTCCTGCCTGTTGTTTTCTAATAGTAAACCCTTCCAGTTTTCAGTGCAGGTGGTAACAAGAATTGATGGGTCGCAGGGGGACTCTTAGTTTAGCTGAGTTATAATTATATATTAACTCCATAGTTCATAACTACTCTTAAAACCTATATTCATCAGTTATTTACACCCATCGAATATAGATGCTTAATTTTAATACTGTTTTTTTTGCCAGGTATTTTGGCTCATTTCACAATTAATTTTTTAATCCTTCTGTCTGGGTACAGCAGTTTCAGTGTCACAAGAATTCTCCATTTTTTTTTTTTTAATTTTAGAATACTACATTAAATGTCATGTGAACGTCATAATACCTTACAATGTGCGTTGTACCATTGTAAGCAGTATATTAAAAAAGCATAAACTCCTATTTCAGAAACCACAAATTGGTAATTAAAACTGATTCATTAAACCTTAATATGAAATGCATTATGCTTTATGAGCATTAGATAAATACACAAGGATCCATTGCTTTTATTATATTGTAAAAGGTTTAATGTAGGGTTCTTTATAGAAAGTATCAATGATTAATTCTCTGGTTTGAGATGACATCACTGCCTTTTTGGGGAGTACAGCCACCCCCACCCCCCAAGTACACAGAGAGCGAAGGAGACAATTAGCGTCTTTAGAGGAGGGGTTCGCAACAGCAGCTCGGGGACAGCTCCCTGTTGATGCTTCATTTCAGGTTGCCATGGCATCATAGTGGGGTGGCCCATTTCCTGCCACAAAGAGAGCCTGGGGGAAACATGTCTTGAACGTGTCCCTGTTCTCTAATGGGATCAGTGTGGTGGTGACTGTCACACAGGAGTTGACTGTCGGGCTGTTGCTGTGTCCATGGTGGTGGTTAGGACAGGTACACTACGACTTCCTGTTTCCACTCCACGGTTTGGCTTTTAAGCTGTCAGGAAGCTGCCCCCCGCCCCCATCCTGATGCAATTCTCCAGGGACTCAATTTGTGTATGGTGCTTGAAAGGAGCAGGATAATTATTCCCATCTTGTTCTCATTCTAATTTCTTTTTTGTTCTGCTACTGCTGGTGTCAGTGCCGTATGTCCATGTAGCCGCTTTGTTCGGAGAATTTCAAACAGGAATACATCCTTTGTCACATGAGTGTTTCCAGACAGAGCAGATTGACAGCCCTGGGGACCTACTTAAAAGGCTTCACTGTATGCTTTAAGGCTGCTGCTTATGCAGTGGGAGGAAGCATGCTCATTGATCTGTTTATTTTATACTCTCTAAGTGTAGAGCAGAAGAATGTATGAAAATGAAACAAGATGGATGCATGCCACGTGCACTGCATAAGGACACGGTAAAGTGGATGAAGGTCAGTGGGGGGAAAAGAAAGTCAATTGTCTCCACCTTGAAAGATTTATTGTAGTGGATGCTAACATCTCACTGATTCCCTTTTGCCACAGAGAGACATGCACGATATTTGACACCTGGTGTTTGTGTAATGATCTTCATGATCAAAATCAGCAACCAGAATGGAGTTAGGTGTGCATATTTGGTTGTTCCTGACAAAATGTTGCACTGGAGTTGCATCATAGAGGCCCCCGTTGAATATTTTTAAGCTTTAACGAATGATGCATATACTTCGCAGCTTTGTGTGCCATTCATAATGGTACGGAAGAGTGATGTCTTTTTAACCTTAAAAAAACTTGAAATAATAAATTCAGTGAACATTGCACAAGCCTGTGCATATTTTCAACATTTTTTCTCATTGCTGATTATTTTGGAATGTACCATCTTCTGTGTATGGTTTGTTTTACCCCATTGGGGCAGGAAATATTCACAGCATTTATACAATCATTAATACATTTATATGTATGAAACATACGGGTATACCTTCTGTTTTGAATAGCTGAAAAGAATAACTTCAAGTAACACTGCTTTGATTGGCAAATGACTGAAAGCAGGAACATTTTTAATCACAGCCTTTGTTGTTATACTACACATTGAAGTACATTACTTTGACAGTAGGGCCTCTTTAAATACATAAAGTTCACTCACCTTATGGTTGGTCACATGGTTGTTTCACAAATTGTTGAGTGCATCATTCAACTGACAAAAAGTGAAATGGAGGAGGCACTCATTCAGGTTGGATGGAGAGAAGCTCACCCACGTCTCTACAGAGCGCTCGTTAATAAATCAGATGACAGTCAGCTCTTTCTTCATTAACGTGATTGTCTTATCTGACTGATCCAGGAAACTAGAAAGCGCGTGCACACACACACATACACACACACACACGCAAACTCGAGTGAGGGAGACACTTTAGCTCGGGGAGGATTTATTGTGTGGCAACGCTCATTAAGCACCACAAACTGTCCACTGCTTCTTCACAAGCAGCTTGTAGAATGACTCTCATTAGAGCAGCTCTGGAGAGGGAGTGCCCTGGCTTGGCGGTATGAACAGGAAGCCCTATCTGCTAATATACTTAGAGGGAGACGTGGTGGTAGACTCATAATCAGGCAAGTCGAATAAAGGAGCTCAGGACATCAAAAGAAATTCAGCAACTTAAATTTCACCGATTGGTATTACAATGGTCTGTGTCAGCCTTGTTTCCTCTGGGGAGGAGAAATCGTCTAATGGTGTAAGGATTTGGTAGGGTACATGGACCTGAACCGATGTTATCAGAGTTGGGTGGCACCTCAGTGCCTTTTTCTGCTTTTTGTGGACCTATGGTACTTTTACTTAATTTACTGCACAGAAAAATTTAGTGGACCATTTTGCTGCATCGATTGTCCTGCTGTGGACAGCACTTCATGGTTTTGACCCTCCAGATTTATAATAACACCCAGTTCCAACAACAACTGATTTGTCCTTTGGTACAGTTCATTTATAAGAACAAGTGATCTGACTTCACATTTATTTTCTATCATGCTATTATACCAAAACATTTATTGTTGCGTGTCTGTGCAGGTATGTGTGGCACTGTAAAAAAAGGTACTGTGCAAATACCTTCACTAGCCACTTCATTAGGTACACCTTGCTTGTACCAGGTTGGACCCCCTTTGGCCTTCAGAACTGCCTTAATTCTTTGTGGCATTGATTCAACAAGGTGCTGGAAACATCCTTCAGAGATTTTGGACCATATTGACATGATGTGACCATGATTGAATTGCTGCATATCTGTTGGCTCCACCTTCATGATGTGAATCTCCCGTTCCACCTCATCCCAGGGTACTCTATTGGATTGAGATCTGGTGACTGTGGAGGCCATTTGAGTACAGTGAACCCATTGTCATGTTTAAGAAGCCGGTCTGAGATTATTTGAGCTTTGTGACATAGCATGTTATCCTGCTGGAAGATTAGACCATTAGAAGATGGGTACACTGTGGTCATAAAGGGATGGACATGGTCAGCAACAATACTCAGGTAGGCTGTGGTGTTTAAACAATGCTCAGTTGGTACTAAGGGACCCAAAGTGTGCCAAGAAAATATCCCACCAGCACCACCAGCCTGAATTTGTTGATACAAGGCAGGCATTTTCGTCCAGAGAACCGCTGCTCACTGGATATTTTTTATTTTTTGGGCCATTCTCTGTAAATGAGAGAGGACATGCAAGTGGTTGGTGTGACAGAGCAGGATGCGGAGGACAGGAGAAGATGGCAACAGTTGATCCGCTGTGGCGACCCCTGACGGGAGCAGCTGAAAGAGGATGATGATGGACCATTCTCTGTAAACCCTAGAGATGGTTGTGCATGAAAATCCCACGAGATCACAGCAGTTTCTGAAATACTCAAACCAGCCCATCTGGCACCAACAAGCATGCCACATTCAAAGTCATTTAAATCACCTTCCTTTCCCATTCTGATGCATGGTTTGAGCCTGACTATCGACATGCTTTGGCTGATTAGATATTTGCTTTAACAAGCAGTTGAACAGGTGTACCTAATAAAGTGGCCGATGTGTGTATATCTAATATATATATGATACGAGTAGTATAGCTTAGGGAAGTAAAACTGATGGTCGTAGTGAAACTATAGTATGTAATATTCGTAATGATGATAAAGGTATAATTGACTACAGTATTACAATGTGTCTTTTTATTGTATAATTAAATATTAATGTTTATAATCATTTCAGGCTGACGTATATTATATTATTAATATTAATGTCAATGTAATACAGTTTTCAGAAATTCTGAAATGTAATGGTTTCATATTTTTTCTTCTAGGAGCTGATGGTCAGAAAGTTGGCTTTCAAGAGGAAGTTAGAGTTTAAGTGCTGAAATCCAGATCTGTCTTCAAACTAATCCACAGTTGTGAACAATGAGGAGTACAGTGTTCTTTGTTCTTTTACCGTCCATCTGCCTAATACTCACAAGGTATCAGTATACCTTAGCCAGCACGTTCTGTCCAACACAGTGTGTTTGTGAAACCCGTCCATGGTACACTCCTCAGTCTTTATACCACCAAGCCAGGACCGTGGACTGCAATGAACTGCATCTGACAAGGGTACCCTGGAACATCTCTGGGAATACTCAGGTTTTGCTTCTCCAGAGCAACAATATTTCACACATAACTGTAGAACTCCAGAATCTTGTTAATCTTACCGAACTGGACCTGTCCCAGAACCACTTTGTGCACATTCAGGACGTTGGGCTGAACAACTTAACACAGCTCATCACCCTCTATCTAGAGGAGAATCAGGTGAAGGAACTGCCAGATTTCTGTCTGAAGGACCTGGTCAATTTAGAAGAGTTGTACATCAACCACAATCAGATCTCTTCTATTGGTCCCAAAGCCTTTTCTGGCTTAGGGAACCTCCTAAGGCTTCATCTTAACTCCAATAAGCTGATAGCCATAGATAGCCAGTGGTTTGATTTCCTTCCAAACCTGGAGATCCTCATGATTGGAGAGAACCCCATATTGGGGCTGCAAGATATGAACTTTTATCCTCTGTTCAAACTACACAGCTTGGTGCTAGCTGGTATGGGGCTCAGAGAAATTCCTCCAGAAGCCTTCCAGGGACTAGACTACCTTGAGAGCCTCTCCTTTTTTGACAACAAATTGACTGCTGTGCCCACAGCAGCACTTAGTGGTCTGCCTAACCTTAAGTTCTTGGACCTCAACAAGAACCCCATTTCTCGGGTGCAAGAAGGTGATTTTCGAGACTTCCTCCACTTGGAGGAGCTAAGTCTAAATAACATGGAGGAACTTTTGGCTATTGAGAAAGGAGCTTTCAGTAATCTTCCAGAGATGGTCAAATTGGAAATCTGCAATAACCCACGTCTGTCCTACATTGACCGTGCTGCTTTTCAGGGTGTGGAGGGTCTGCACACCTTACTAGTCAGCAACAACGATCTCAGCTTCTTACCCCATGAGGTTTTCACTTCATTTCCTAATCTGGATGAGGTTAGCCTGCACAGCAACCCACTTCGATGTGATTGCCTATCCATTTGGGGGCCTGTCTTGGGAAATCAGTCTACTTTGAGGCTTTTGGAGGCTCAGACTACCCTTTGTGCCTCCCCTCCCCAGCTAACTGGTCATACATTGCTAGAAGTTGTTACAAGTTGGAATCTCGCCAGTAACACCTGCCTTCCAATCATTTCCTTACACACTTTCCCTACTGAACTGAATGCTACTGCTGGAAAACCCCTGACTCTTAATTGTTGGGCCATGGCTGACCCTGCACCTCAGTTCTACTGGGTGACACCAGCTGGTGATAAGGTCACAACAGAGGCTGCCTTATCAACAATAGCTAATAGCAGCAAAACAAAAAAACATAGACTTCAAAATCAGGGAGCCCTGGAGATCCTCCATATGGAACCAACAGATGCTGGTCTCTATACCTGTGTGGCATGGAATGCCGAAGGAGCAGACACTCGCAGTGTCACAATTCATGTGGACATGACTGACTGGCGTAATACCAGGGCAGAAATGGAGGAACAAGGAAATTTTACCGGATCCTTGGTCGTCCTAGCTAAAATCGTTCACTCCCAGTCTGTGGTGCTGGAATGGAAGCTTTACCCCTCGCTTAGCTACTCCAGTCATGAGGTTGCTCAGCCCAAGTGGACAAGAGCTACAGTGAAAATCAACAACCCACAGATCAGCTATACAGCTAAAGTACCCGTGGATGTCCAAGAGTATAATCTCACACATCTGCTGCCTTCCACTGAGTATCAGGTTTGCCTGACCATGGTGACCTTGGAGCACCAGACCGAGCAATCCTGCATCAACGTGACCACAAAAGAAGCAAGCTTCACTGTTGAGATGGTAGCTCAGCCCACCAGTGTGGCACTGGCTGCAGTAATGGGCTCCATGTTTGCCATTTGTATTATGGCACTGCTGGTCTTCTACATGGGACGCCGTATAAAGCAGAAGTCATGCCATCACTCTTTGAAAAAGTACATGCAGCATGCCACATCGATACCCTTGAATGAACTTTACCCCCCTCTCATTAACCTCTGGGAAAATGAGGCTGAGAAGGAGAAGGAAGGACCAGTCGACCCTCATAACTCACAAATAGATACCTCAAAGACATACATGTGGTAATCTGAGGCATAGTTAACAAGAGAAGAAAGAAAAGACTTGCAAATAGATGTATGATCTATATGTAATTATAGTTTTTGTTCACTTTAAAAAAATTCACAACAAGTTTGTTGTGAAAAAAATAGATGTATTTTTAAATCTATATTATTACATCTCTTTCACGAGGTCACCATAGAAATAGCAGATGGCCTGTTGAATATATTTACAGCAGTTTACTACTAATCAACATGCCGAGGATAGTCTGAGATTTAAAACAGGAATTCAGCCTCTCACAAATTCCATTACCACAAAGACTTAGCCTGGTGTAATTATTTTTACTGGAAAATAAATCTATAAATCTTGGCTGGGGCTGGGCAGTTTCTGACTGTACGTTCAATCGCACAGTTTTAGAACTAATGAGTATGGCAGTTTCATATGACCTGAATAGAATACAATATAACACAATAACTGCTGTTCAGATGACAAGTGAATTCTAACCCCAAGGATCCATTGATGAAGCCTATTGACCAAGGTAAAGGGGATCAAAACTACAGAGAGAACTCATATCTTGTTAAGCAATACAGCATTCCATTGAAACATTCAAAATGCATTCAGACTCTCAACAAAAGGAGTTCATGATTTGAAATGTAGGCTGAGTGCTTGGCATCGCATCCAGGGTATGCCCCTGCCCTGTGCCCTATACTGCCTTGTTTTTAATTCCAGTATAAACAGCCAGTGGGTCAATGTAAAATAATCAAACCCTTTTAGTGCTTACAACATTCATCACCTTATATTGACAATACAACATATTAGCATGTTCTTACTAATCATACTCCGTAACATAGAGTATATGCAGGTATCTTCGAAAGTCAAACCAAACTTTTTTATTAATGTTCTTATCCAGAAAGTCTCAGGTCCATTGACTTACTCTTGCTTAAGAACTTCAGCCTCAGCTTTAGAAATTTATGTATTACCATATTGGCAACAGACAGAGTGAAGCTGCGTGAACTGATGATTTCATTGTTCTGTCAACAACTTGTATTTCCACATACAAATCATAATGTTATGATGGACAGAGGTAAAACAGATACAACTTAGTGATAACACATTTTTATTATTAAAATAAAGCTGACAGCTGCTCATGGCTGAGTCTGTTTTGCCATTTGTGATGTACAATTCAGTCATACGTAGGTTATGAAACCAAGTCCCTTGCCAAGTATCATTGAAAATGTCAATGAAGGTTTCTTCTTTGTTAGAGGTGAATGTTTCTATGTTTGATACAGAGGGGCTAGCCACTGCTTGACTGCTGCAAAATTACTCATATATTTTGTTCAATAAATCCTGCCTTTGCTTTTTGTTATGCAGCCATCCATATCTTTACATATAATCTGAACAAGTAAATGCATGAACGCAGCAAGTAAAAACCTCTTGATAAAATGCATGCATTCTGACTTTCAAGCCAGTATCCCCCAAATTGTACTAACACTTACTAATTAATAACATCATCTGTGATATAGATTATCCATCCATCCCTCCATCATCCATCTTATGATGCTTATGCTGGCCCAGGTTTCAAGGGGGCTTGCAGCCTGTTCTAGGCAGCATAAGGCACAAGGCTGGGGTATTTTAGTATAGATTTCAATATGTTTTAATTTGATATTATTATTCTTTTATAAAAACAATTAAAATAGATACTGTTACCTTGAAATGTTGTAAATGACTATGGAACACAACTAGTGTATTGCATAAATTGTTTAGTATTTCTTTAATGTGTGTTTATGCTAGTTGTTAAATAATTTTCATATAATTAAAAAGTTTTAAAATATGAGTACATCATTACTTGAGTATCAGATTATGAGAATAAACCCTATAATAATATGCTGGGGTTTTTTTTATTTGAATTATTATTATTATTATTATTATTATTATTAATAATAATAATAATAATAATAGTTTTATGACATGTTACTTTTTAAGTATGTTTTAAATGCCAAGCCACAGAATACATCAACATCAAAAACAGCTAATCAGCTAAATTTTAATATTCCTTACTAAGCACCTTTTTCTACATCTGAAAAAAGCTTCAGATACTGACTGTTGAGAAACTTCAGCACTGGATAAAGTGAATATATCTGAATGAATATATTTTAGAGCAGCTGTTCCCTGAGATAAGACAAACACCAGTAAGATCAATGCACCTCCTAGTGGATCTATATATATCATCTTTGCATTCATATTGCAACCACTTAACTTGGATGGGGTTACAGGGAAGCCTGGAGTATTTCCCAGGCAGTGTGGATCACAACGCACGGGTACACCCTGGGCAGGATGCCAGGCCATTGCCATTGCAGAGCACACACACAGATACTCAATCAGACACAATATGGACAAGTAATTGATAGCAGTTATACAGCCTGCATGTCTTCGGACTGCACAGTTAAACTCAGAGTACTTGGAGGAAACCTGCATGACATGAGGAGAACATATAAGTATCCACATACACGAGTAGAGGCAGGATTCAAGGCCCCAAACCTGGAGGGATGAGGTGACAGTGCTACCCACAACACAACCAAACATGTAGACATTTAAAGTATATTTTATTAGTCAGTAAATAGCAGGGTAATTTTTATTAATGTTTGAGTACATTGCTGTACTTTAATTAAATGATCGATTCATAATGCAACATTGCAATGATCTCTGTGTTTGTGTTTAGTATAAATTTCTTATAGAAAAAGATTTTAAAAACCCATGTTTAATGTATGTATTTGTGAGATTTCAATATGATAATAAACATTAGACTTAAAAGCAATATGGTTGTCTTCAGTACTATTTTTATTCAAAAATTCAAAGTAAATTTTGTGTTATTGCTAGTATTACTGTCATTTGTTGTGAGGATTTCTTTCAGACTTATTATAGTCTTCATGAGCCAGGCATTTTACAATGTATAATAATAATAAATGAACCAAAGCAATTTTCCTAAATGTAATTTTGGAACATGGTCACATCAGTGATCTCAGAGTATATAAAACATTGAATTTAATATTATGGTTATAAAACTGCTATTTTTAACAGTAAATGTTTTTATTAATATGAAGTGGTACACATTTAAGACTATACTTACATTTATAACTTCATTAAGACTAAATGGTAAGAGGCTTATCTTACACATAATTTTTGTGATTTTCAGTCGGTGTTATGGCTTACATATAGAACCAAGGGCCATGAAAAAATAAGGGAAATATAACAATTTTCCTGTACATATCCATAAGAAACAATATGGACACTGACAAATTAATAATACCATAATACCTCGAATGTCCCCACTTACTAAAAAAATGTCCATCCATTTTCCAAACTGCTTTATGCAATTCAGGTTCGTGGGGGGGGCTAGAGCCTACTGTGGGTGCAAAGTCACACATACACTCACACAACATGGACAATATATACATGCCAATTAGCCAACAGCACATGTCTTTGGACTATGGAAACTGGAGTACCTGGAGGAAACCTGTAAAATATGGGGAGAACCTATAAATTCCACACGCAGAGCTGGAGGTGAGATTCAACCTGGTATGTGCAAGACAAGAGCTAAATAACCGAGCCACCCTGTCCCCTCTAAGCAAGATATAAAATGTAATATTAAAATTATTGTTTTTCAACTGTACTGGTAAATTCCAGCCTAAATTCATCAGTTCACTTCGATGCATGATCATAGTGGCATGCAAAGTACAACAATATAAATAAGTATAATATACTACAATAAAAATACATGATGAAAAACTCATTATAGGAACCTTTTCTAAAACGATACGTGATATTTAATAATAGGGAAAAAGTGCACCTGGGAGGAGCATGTAAGTGTTTATTATGACGCAATATTAAGAGCTAAAAAAATTGTCAGCATATTGTTTCATGGTAGGTATATGACGGGTGTGTTTCGAAATGAGAAGATCAACAACTCAGTTATTTCGACAACTTTTATATTTCTCGTCATCGTTTCAACGTATTCATACTTGAATAAAAACGTGTTCCTCATTTTTGAAAATTTTTCTTGCTAATCATATTTGTCATAGGTTATATACAATCTCCTTAAAATCTGAATGATTGGACGTCAAGCCTTTTGGACATCTTGTTTCTAAATCCTTCATAAAATGTGACGTTTTCTTTTTCCAAATCTTGTACTGTACTGTACGTCTTCCCATGGCTTTTCGCCTGTCGCTCGGTTCCCTCCATGAACCTTTGCCGCATAGCATCAGTCTCGTGAGTAGATATGGGCAGAATAGTCGTACGTGAATGTTAAAAATTACGAGTCACGTACATAAACTGAGATATTTTTAGCTTGTATAGCTTAGCACATTGAGATGATAAGGTTTTTAGTTATTCCTAATCCTAACTATAACAAGCACTGATTTATGATCGGGGAGGGATGAAGTCGAGTTTAATATTGATTGAATTAAACATAATAAATATAAATGCTATGTTTTCAGATGACCTTATTTGCCACATTGTGCCCAAGTGTAAAAACAGTATTGTAACAGATGTACCGGACATTGCTGCTGCTAATAATAAAAACGCGGACTCAGAGCTTAACGAATTGAGCGTTGACTCACAAACTGACACCACAACCAGAAACCATACACACTACACAGTGCCCACCGGGTTAACCTTATCAGTAACAAGACACACATCAAACACGAATTTAGCACAGAATAACACATTTACACACTGCACCATACAAACATTACACAATACATGCTAAATTCACACAGCTTTAATAACTATTTTCATTTGGTACTGCGCCAGAGTGCCACACAGTAGTCTGGGTACCACCAGTCCCTCCATACAGTGCCACAGTATTTACTGAGAATGTGAACAGCGGAGGATGGAGAAGTCCAGAAAATCACACTAGTGCCCAAACTATGCTAAGGAAAACAATTTTTGAAGTATTTGTGAGTTAAATAAATGTTTTGTTATAATTACAGTAGCACTTATCGAATAGTAGATGCTACACCAAATTAAGCTATGTAAATCCAAAAGTAATACAAAGTATTATTATTAGCATTGCACAACAAAAGGACTGATGTTATGGAAAATTATCATAATCAGGAAGAGTTTTAATTGTCTTCCGGACATTTCCACTCTCGGTAAGTACAAAAAAAAAAATCGCACTGTCATTAGAAGCCTCAAGCTGTAGGTGAATATTTGCCATCTCGTTGTATTGTTGACTAATTAATGATTTTGTTGCACGGTGGGGGATTGTTTCTTGGACGTATCACAACGGATGCCAAGGCATCATTAATGCCTATAACACCTCCATTGTCCCCTCCAAGCCTCACCACTGCGTTTTCCCCCTTCTTTCATTTTACAAATTCTGTTCGTGTCCCACTCACGTCTGCATCAGGGTATTCGGGTCAGAATACCAACCCTAAGTACAGCCTCATTTTGAAACCTCCTGACCGACCGGCACCCAGATGATGCCCGGTTGCTAGGCAGAATGACAGATCGGAGCTGAGCCTGCCGGCAGCCGGATGTGACGTAAGCGTTTTGTCAGCTCTGTGTTGATGTTTTGGGGAAACTGGAAAGCCAGGAGGACGGAAAGAGGGAGACGGTTTGTTTTTGTTCTCTGAGCGTTAGAGCTCACGGCGAATACGAACAACTGTAATAAAAGATTCTCATTGGTTTCACGAGTAGTAGGCGATACGTTTAAAAGGATTATTACAGACACGACACACGCAAATCATTCGCTGAGCGGAGGAATCGTCACCCCTCTGACCCCCCCTCCCTAATAACAGACAGAACCATGACGATTCTTCCGAAGAAAAAGCCGAGCTCGACAGTCGGAGTGTCGGACCACCCAGACGAGACTGACCGAAGGAGCGGTTCTGACTCTCACCAACATTCACACGGAGGTCGGGCAGGAGCAAGGCCTAGAGCTTCCCCGCCACCCTGGCCGTACCAGGCCGCACCACCCTCCTCAAGGGAAGACAGGCGAAACGAAGCGAGTTCCCGGCCGCAGCAGGCCTCCCCTCCGCCAGTAGGATCCGGGTCTCCTGCCGGCCCGGGAGATGGAGCTGGAAGCGGCGGGGTGGCTTGCGTCGCTGGGGTACGCGGCGAACTGTCAGGTGGTGTAGGCTGCGGCGGGGGGATCGGAAGTTGTTGCTCCGGGCCCGGCCTCAGTAAGAGACGGCGACAGGCGCCTTGTGCCGGAGGGGTAGCTGGTGGAGGAACAGTTGGAGTGGCTGGAGGAGGTGGTGGTGGTACTAGCCCTGACCCAGAGGAAGGAGCTGGGTACAACAGCGAGGACGAGTACGAGAATGCTTCCAGGCTGCAGTCAATGGACCCCGCGACAGTCGAGCAGGTAACGAGAAAATAACATGAACACATTTTTCTCAGTGAGTTTTCTGCATACGTTACCCGGAACGCAGACAGCTACCTTTTCTGTGTAGGATTACGTTGACAGCTTAAAATGAGGATGAAACTTGTGTTTTGGGATATTCCAGTAGTTATTTAAATAGGCGAGAATGTTTTCTTTGTTTCACAGATAACACATTTCTGAAATAAAGATTGCAGTTCATTTACAGAGTTGGTTTTTACTGAGGAGGTACAGTTAATGAGATTTGCATAACCCCATATTGATCCTGTCATATTAAAAGTCCTGCAGCTTCTTGCTCCACTGTAAGCTAAATCAATGTGTTCATTTGTTTTCATAGCACAGCAGTCGTTCCAGGATTTGCCATCCTGTTGGCACGCACCAGTGCATGTGCTGGACTATTCCTGATCATTTGTATTTGATTGCAAATAATGAGAATCTTCTTCCCCTGTAGCCGTATAAATGAGGAAGAGCTAGGTAGATGGTCAGTATCGACATGTGCTGTCCTCAGGCATATGTGAAATGGAAGATAACGGCACAGTTTGAGGGTGGGGGCTTGTTTCAGCACATACATATGATGGAGAGTAAATGGTCTCTGTTGGGGTTGTATTGCTGTGTGTATCTATGTATGTTGTTATTGTAATGGGTTTGAGTTTCATGTGTGTTTTGCTCACTCTTCTCTTATACTAAGTGTAACATTTTTCTTTACTGCTTTTGACTTTCAGTCTCCACTCTAAATTCATGCACTGATATCATCTCTTCATTTTCCTGAATTAGTGTCATTTACTGTAGTTATTCAGTTTTCATGTTTAAATACCAAACTTGATATTGCAGTTAAATGGCTGCATATGCATGTGTGCAGTAGGTAAATTTCCATTGTATGTCTTAAGTTTTTTTTAGGTAACCTTAACCTTGCTTATGTTAGGCCTATTCCTCAAATCCCAAAAGAAGACTTAACTGTGTTTTTTTTACTATGTAAATTACCATCATTATTATCATCATGGTGATACATACATCTGTACAAATTATATTGATCTCCAGACAGTAATTCAACAAGATATACAGTATGCCTGGACCAAGTTACTGAAATGAATAAAGGGAATGATGACGTACGTTTTTAGTTACCAAACAAGTAAAACAATGTAGCTGGTTATTTTTTTAACCTGCTAATAGTATACTGAGCAGTTGTTGTTGAGAGTTTTAAACTATTTGGACAGTCAGCTCTCCAAACTGATGTTCTTGTTATCGGCCTAATGCTTTGATTTGGTTAATACAGCTGGCTAATTAGATTAATTCATTTAATTCCCAATAGACTACATTGGTAATCAGTTGTCAAGCTGGTCATGTTTTAAGTAAGTAATAGAGCTGGTTTATTTCAGATCTAGATTTCACTTGGTGTGAAGGAAAATGAAATGTAGTAAACTATCACCTGTATTTACTGGCACTTGCCAGCTGGTAAGGGAAGTTTCAAACACTTGTGATGTGGACCATCTGCAGCAGTCCTTCGTTCTGCCACATGTTCAAATGAAAAGTCCTACCATTCTTTCCCTGTTGGTCTGTATCCCTTTGTTACAGTGAAAAGGTACACATTTAATTTTACAGAACTGCATTTCTGATGATGTGAGTCAGATACGCAAATATGCTTAACTATTGCTAATTATTGATACCCTGACAGAAGCACAATAAATGGGAACTGAATTGCCATTAAAAACACTGCAGAATTTGATGTATTGTTTCTGGTGAATTTATGGAGGTGTAAGTTGAAATACAGCGCTAGATGGATCTGCCTTAATAATGTATTTTACGTGGCCAGTTTAAAGTACTCTCTGTCTAATGAATAAACTCTGCATGAAGAGTAATATGAAACGGGGGGGGGACTCTGATCTCCTGTCCCAGTGAAACATGCAAGGTGCAGCTTTTTCCATTAGATTGTCTTTGTGTGTGTTTCTTTCCAACAGCAGGAACACTGGTTCGAGAAAGCCCTTGGGGAAAAGAAAGGCTTTGTCATTAAAAAGATGAAAGAAGATGGAGCGTGCCTCTTCAGAGCGGTTGGTAGGTTGGATCGTTTTCACATTACCCCCAGCACTGAATCCAGTAAGCCCATAGCTGATACAATTACACAATCAGCCTACTGTCCTACTGCTCAGATTTAGCTGCTACCTTTCACTGGAGACCTGCCATGAGTGTGAATGAACCATAAGTGATGATTTAGTGGAGTCATCTTTACACATCAGCTCTCTATATACAGTATGTCAGGTCTTGTTTGTTTGTATATCTGTTTATCATCCGGGAAATTTGCGAATACACCTGTATATTGATCAGGGAATGTTTCTCAGTGCTTCGTCAAACTTTATTTCGGAAATATCTATTTCTAATTACGTGTATAGGTTTCTTACCACATAACTCATATTCGCACTTCACAAGGCATTTATGGAATTCCAAATGATAATACATTTTGATGATAATCTGAATGAAGAAAGAGTGATGTGATCAAAACATTTAATGAGACTTGAACTTGTTTCTTGTGTTGTGCACTTGGGCCCTGAGGAATGACCTTGCTATTGTTGTGGGGCAAGACTGGTAAAGACTTCTATGAGAAACTTTGTGAGCTTCAGCTTAGTGTCCTGTCTGATTTAGGACCAGTGCAGTTCCAGCATGACTGCTGTAGATGGTACTGTTGTAGAAGGTTCCCAAGTGGACCATTGATATGTGATTCTTAGGAAGCATTGATGAAGATGTTTGATTTGTTTGGTCTCAGATGACATTTTATTCTTCTGAAATATTTGCGATGTTATGAAATTTGCAGCCCAGATCAAGATTGCCTTTCCTACTTAGACTTCAAGTAGTAATAATTTATCATCAATCAAACATAGAATTTGTGTGTTCAGGAAATCGGTAATGCCTGATCAATAACCTCAGTATTTCAAATTTTACTTTAATCACTATTCATTTAAAAACATCCTATATTGTTGTTTTGTGTGAAGTTAGTTTTATGTTGTTTTTTTGCATTGATAGAGAAGGTCATGTCACTTTAAGTCTGCCTCCCTGAATTGTTGGTACTCTGAAAAGGTTAAAAGTGATATAGATCATTTAAACATTCTTACTGGGTACTCAAAAGACACTGGTCCCAATGTGTCTTTAAGAAAAATGTTTTTTATGAGTAATGTTTAGTGATGATTTATTCCACAGTAAATGTACTTATGGTCTATTTCAGATAAGGTGCTGAAGTCTAGCTAAAGGCCCAAACTATTTACAATTTAAAAGTACTTCATTGTTTTTAACTCCATTGAGTGGTGTAGATAGTGTATTACTAGATCGTGCCTGTAGGTGGCAGACCTTGCATAGACTTGAGATCTGTGTTATGGTGACATTCATTTTCATTTCTACTCACCCAGGTAGTCAAGGTTTGTGAGTACACAAGACATAATAACAGTGTCTCTGAAAAGAAGGCATGCTAAATAAGGAAAAATTGCATAGAAGCTTCTCAGTGAAAGGTTTTTGTGACACAGATGTAAATTGTTTAGGATTGTGGAAGCAAGCTTATTCTTAGTTACTTAATTGGAATTCCATATTTTAATTATGAATTAATAGTTCTGATTTAACAGGGTGCTTGGTTACTCTGAACATGCACTTGGTGTGTGTTTGCGGAGTGCTGTGGAATGATACAGGTTTACTTACACTGGCTGCCTTTTTGCCCAGTGAGCCACTTGAACTGCATTTAGCCAAATGTGTGTGTTGTTCATGTGTGTGAATGCACAGAATCTCTAATAAGAATCTTGTTTTCCCCCAGTTTTGTTTTGGTTTTCTATTTGTTCAGGTGTGGGTGTTTCAGTTTATAAATAGAGGGAATAACAATGAGACAGAGAGAGAGAGGGGCCCACTCAGGAACGGATAGCAGAACTGAAGGCTGTCACCTGCCTGGGACTTACCCTTCATTTGTCAGCAGCTGTTTACTCCACACACTCCTGTTTCTATCACTGCCATACATCAGAAAGAATGACCACAGTAAGGTTTTCCCCTTTCAAAAAGTTCCCACTGCCTGTTGTCCAAAACAAATTTTAAGCAGATGTTTTCAAATAATTCAATTGGGCTTTACATAGCTGGGCAAGTCTTTGCCAAATTTATAACAATAGGCTATTTAATGCTGTCAATTTTTTTTTTTGTGATGTATTTGGTCTTTGTCTAAATTAAACAGACACAGCTAACCATTACAATGACATGGAAAAACCAATCCAAGAAAGAATATTAAAGCTCGGTTTAGAACTGCTGAGTTGGTGCAGGCTTGTCACCTTGAGCAAGTGCTGGGTTTGCTGACATGGTTGGTGTTTCAGATTGGTGCTGCAGAATGGTCTCTTAGCGGTCCCAGGGGCGGCTGCAGGCTGTGTAGAGAGCTGCTGTGCACCCACCTGTGTGGGGAAGTAGCTGAGAGCCCAGTCGGTGGGACTGGGAAAAAGACAATGGTGGTACTCTGTGTGGAAAATATTTGAGGTTTTATTATCATTTTACACGTAAAGGTCAAAGTTTTGCAATTGGAATATCTGATGCCAGGTAGAGTCAATGATATGTTTCGGCTGTGGCTCTGAACAGATCCTCACAGCCTCAGTGGTCCAGCTGGGACTGGTGACCATCTTAAGCCGATCCTAATTCTGCATTAGTATTGAAAGGTATCTTGGCCACCTTGAACCCATTGAAATACTGTTCTGAACCATGTCCTTATTTGGAGAAATTGTACAAAGGACTCAAGGGGAAAAATGGCATTTTTATCATGGGGTTGTCCTGCTGAAATTTTTTCTCAGTTTTTGCGTCACTTTAAATATTGCTCTTTAGTATCTGTTATGCATAACTTGGGAGACCTAGGTCACATACCAGAAGCTTATTCAGGAATTTTTTTTTCTTTTTGATCTGATGAAAAGTACGGGGAGGGATTTTCAGTAGTTCTGGTTAATTCTTAGAAAATTGTGTATTGTAAGCTTCTTTCAATCAGTTTATATTTAGCCAAGAATCACACAAGTTTTTTTTTTTTTTTTTCTTCTCTTCAAAGGTGTCACCTAGGTCATTAGGAGAAAAAGCGAATCAATTCCCAGTTTCTTTGGGCTGTGGGGAGGTGTGGTTGGGAAGGTGGTCTGCTTCTAGTAAACTCCTCCTGCCTGCTTTGAAAAGACTTCACTGTGGTTAGCTCTCTGTCAGCTTCTGCCGTGGTTGTAGTGGTGCTCAAGCCTCATGGGGCTTCATAGATTAAAGTTGTCTTTAAATGCATTGTGGCTTTGCACGCAGTATGAGGAATCAATGGTTAGCAGTGCTCACAATCATGCATTTGTCCTTTCTGGATCCCAGGATGACTTCCAGATACTCTCATCTGACTTTGAAGAAGTTGATCATTTCAGCCTTCAGCTCTAGTTTTGAGTTGCTCTGCCTTGTGCTGACCTTTGACTTCACTTGTCACTCATCTTAGCAGGATAGTATGAGTAGAGGGCACAGAGTGCAGTGTTGCGTTTGTAGGAAATGAAACTGACTGTTAATTTCTGGTCTGGCTCAGGATTTTTCCCTCCACCCACTGCCCTGAGTTTTGTTCATTTTGAGTGGGGAAAATGCAGGTGCAAATTATGCAAATAGTCCCAGTATTATCTTTCTGCTGGCAAATGTCACTGGGAAGGCATGTTCCTGTCAGCACCAGATGAAATGAGTGTTCCTTCATGTAATGTCCCAAAAAGCATCCAAACAGTCACTGTCTGGGAGACCAGAGGCTGCTTGTGGGATTTTTGTAGTTGAATATTTTTTTTAAATGTGCTGACAGCTTTCATGCCTAGTGGACTTGAACCACTGTGCTGAAGGCTGGAGCGTCGGTACGACAGTAGCTTTTTTCTGAGGATGTCCAGCTCAGACCTCAGAGCCATGGCCACATGTGGCTTCAGGAGCAAGGTGCCCTAAGCCTGCAACTCTTGGTGCACATTAGAGTTAACTTAGCTCAAAGGGGTAACCCAGTGCCTATAGATTTTCATTGCTGTGCTGAGTAGAGTGTTTAATAAAATTAATAAATGAATTGACATGAATAGAAGGCAGCTATTGGAATGTACATTTGTTGTATGATTAGTTTAAAGTAACCTCTTCCTCGTGCTCTTCTTGCATATATATGCATGATGAGAGCATTGTATTTCTTGGAGTGTCCAGCTACTTTCTTCAGGGTGGTGCTCAGTGGGCATCACTGTGGCTTCACACCTGAGGGTTGGAGTTTGAATTCCTGCTCTGTATGTGTGGAGTTTGCATAATCTTTTTTCATATTGTGTGGGTTTTCTTCGGTGGGTCTGGGTTCCTCAGACGGTCGAGAAATCTTTCAACTCTAATTGCCCATGCAGTGTGGTGATGGTATGTGGCGTGATGTCCCATCCAGGGTGTACCCTTGTCATGGGCTCAATAGTACAGAATCCTGGGGGCAAAGATAGTAGAGAGATGCATGAGTCTTCTCAATATCCTTTCCCAGTGACTGAACTGTACTTAGCAGTATCGATAGACAATCACCTGCTTCCTGCACTATGCAGTATGGCTATTCACCAGTGCATGTGAAGCCCACGATGAGTTTCAGAATATAAGAAACACAGATTCATCTTCTCGAAAGAAGGCAATATGGCTAAAGAGCATCAAGTAATACTGTAGCATTTAGACAGTTTTGAAAACATTTTGTGAATGGCTGGTTTGATCAGTTTATGGTCAGTGGTAGTACTATAGTCTGTCTACTGTGCATTTAATATTACTTTATTTAGGCAAATTCATTCAGATATAATTGTAATGGGAAGTGGTTCAAGTTGTGCCAATCAAATTCTATTATGTAGAGAAACGCATGCCAGCCCTAAATTGAGTATCTCAGCTGTTAAAATTAGGGTCACGTTTTTGTTTTTTTTTTAAAAAAAAAAAAAAAGTCTGGCCTTTTGCTGGTTGCCTGGATTTCACAATGCTGCCAGAATTCACTGCAACAGCCATTACTCACTGGTCACATCGAGAGTTGCGTGGCTCTAAGTCATGACCCTCATACACGTAAGCATCTTTTATTGATCTTTCTGATGTATTGTTCTCCTGATGGGATACCTCTTATGTGAACATATCAATATTATTTGTTTATTGGTTGGTCAGCGAAAGGTCAAATTGATTTTCCCCAACAAAGGATTTTGCAGGTCCTGTTTTGTTTCTGAGAAATGGTTTGAATGTTTGTTGGCTATGCTAAAATGGAAAAAATAAGAATTGGTTATATAATTTTGGAAACTTTTAATGCTAATAGAAAAATAAAAGCATTTAGCTGCCGAATGAAAGTATCATATGCCAAGGAGTCATTGTGGCATTTCTCATGTGGGTGGCTGTCTGATATTTTCCCTTGCTGTCCTCACACACTGTACCCCTGGATGCTGTATTCTGCTTAAGGGCCTGCTTATGGATTCCCTGTTCTACAGCACCATTTGGCCAGTGGTTTCCTCACTATGCTTTCTGCATTTCATCTCTGTTCTCTAGGTTAAACTGTCTGCTGAATTTTTCAGCCTAACAAATGTATTCTACTGCCAGTGTTGTCTTCAAAACTGCTGGTGTGTAGTTTTCATCACTGGGAGCAAAGACAGCAGGAAGCCGGCTTCTATGAACATTAACAGTTTAGCGCTCCTTGACTGGTTACTGCAGCTAGTGCTCAGCTGGCTTGCATTCCATTGGGTGTGAGTCTATTTTAGTCTCTCTTATAATCCATGCTACTGTCAGTCTCTTGCTGATGTTCTCTCCACAGGAATAATGTGCTGTGTGGGCTAATTTAGTCTGTGACCAAAAGAAGTACAGTTTGTATCAGGTCTTGTTATATTGTCATTAACTTAACTGGTGCATTTTCACTCCTACCCTTAGAGATTGTTATCCAGTTATAAGTCAGCTGGAAACTGGTGTCACTTTTTTGTGTGTGTGTGTGTTTTCCTATTTCACCGTCTCAGTTCCTGGTGAGCGTTTCTTGCACGGCCTAGTAAGGGAGGACACACTACTGGCTTTCTTCTCAGCTCTGCAGAGACAGGGAGGTGCAGGCTATTTACCTGTGTGTCTGCTTTGCTCCCTTTCCCAGCCTCATTTCATGGAAACACTCCCTTATGGAAACTTCCCTCTGAAGGGAATCTCTGTGTTGCAGCCATAGAAAACTTTAATTATTATAATTACAGTCCATGCACACAAACACTGTGCTTGGGGAAAATCTGCGAGCATTTACCACAAGGAGGATACTGCTTATATCAGGCTTTGGAAGTAGGAGGGAACTGTTCCCCACAGACCACCTTTTACCTAACGTTCTTGCTTCATGAATAGAGTCTTGCACAGTAGGAATTTAACACCAAAGTGTTTCCACTCCCTGTAGTACATAGCGACTCTCTTGCTTCATGGCAGACTTGGTACAGAAATTAAAAATTAGATCCCACTGAAGTCACCCACTTGTGTGGTGTATTTCACACCCTTTAGAGTTTTGCAAACCCTATGTCTTTTTTTGTCAGTTTTGGTATGACTTGACTGAAAATCCAACACTATCTTTTAGTTTCACTCTATGCATTGACCTTGGGCCAACTACACCCCTGAGATTGTGCGGACAGAATTATAGGATGCAGTCCTTAACTGTGCCTCACGTTTCTTCTCTGTTTGTATCTCATAATAATGTTGTTAATTAATGACATTTGAAGCCTGTGATTTGGATGATTGTGAGAGAGAGAAGGCAGAACGTTACCCACTTTTTGACATTGTCCAGTGAAGGCCAGCAGCATGTGTAGTAACTGGTGCCCTGACCCATGGTCTGAGTTGGACAGGTCAGGAGGCCCAGGTTTGGTGGGCTGTTCCCTACACACACATTTGGCAGTTAACCGCTGTGTTTCTCTCACAAACTCTACAAACTGCAAAGGAGCACAGTATTGAGCTTTGGCGCTGTGTGGCAGATGGTTTTCAAGTTTTATAGGTATGGAGCTGATCATCAGCGTTAGCACTAATCACCCTTTAATTGATTTATCTCCCAGGTTTGACTTAACTCATTCAGCCAATGTGACAGCAATGAAATCCAGACAGGCTAATATATACATATACAGTTTATTTCAAATGGAGAGTTAACATTGACTTGAAAATCATTGCGCACCAATTTAGCATTGAACGTTTAAAAAATTTTTGTTGTTGCTTTTGAATCTTTGGTCTTCAAGTTGAATCATATGCCAACATTTCTCTGTCTTTTTAAAGGAAGAAATTCCTTTGTTTTTGACCTGTTAATTAAACAATTTGTTCTGCTGTTGACGTCAGATAAAACTTTATTTACAAGCACTTTCTCAGTTCCTCGATTCAGCAGTGATGGTCCACACTGGCAGCATCTTGCAGTGCCATTTTCAGATACTCAGCAGTGTGTGGAGTCCGCTTAGAGCCTGCAGCATTCTGTGCATTCCTCAGACCCCAGACCCCCTATTGAACACTGCTTCTAGGGGGCCATCGGGCTTCAGCTCTCTCAATCCTGATAAAATTTTGTCTACACAGCCACTTCTCGACATCTTGCACTGGCCTTTGGTCTGACATGTAAACAGTCTGATATGTAAACGGTAAATGATGGCCCTTTAAGCTTTTTTGCTAATTAAATTAGGAGTGACTGTTTATGTGGCCGAAATGCATTGGTCTCCATTTTTTTTATTTACAACAGCTGGTACTGTCTTGACAAGAGTCACACGAGTAAGCTAGTACTCTTAGAGCCACTTCTCTGGAGAATTCCTTTATCTCTTTCTTTGGGTAGGTTTCCTGCTCTAAGCACAAGTGTATGACTGGCTTCATGTCCACAGGTTACAATGACTAGTTTGTTAACCAAGTTTTGTCACAGCCAATGATGCATTGATTGCTAATTTATGTTTGGTGTTAAAGTCTCACTGGAATCCCCATTACCTCTCTTTGCCAGTGAAAACTGGGTGTTTGAAGTTTTTTACTCCTTTCAAAAATTCAGGATTCCTCATTTTCTAAGGGCCTCCCTATGCATGCCAACTGGCATGAAAGCAAAAGTTTCTGACAATCACTATTTTGGATATGAATTAAGTTCTGGACTGCTCTGACCATAATGTACCATTAAGATAAAACTGTATGGTGGAAAATTTGGGTTGTGGAAATGAAGTATTTTGATAACGTTGAAAAGGGTAGAATAGAACCTTCTGACATCAGGTTGCCTGATGACTTTCTTTGTTGATGTTCTGAAGAAAAATACAAGGAACAACAGTTTGGGGTTGTGTTCGGTTTCTTTTATATGCAGGAATATTTCATATGTGAAAGATTCTTATCCTGGTTTTGCCAAAGATTTACAATGATTGTAGAGCAAAGATATTTTCTCATTAGTATTTGTCTAAAACATTTTTTGACAAAAAAGGGTGTTTGAATTATTTTGATTTGTGTTTTTCAGGACATAAATAGTATGGTTTAATACATCTTTTTCTAACCTGTTTGGAAATGAATTTCAGGGCAGTTTCAAAATGAGCAGAATTTCTGCTATAATACCTCAGGCATTATGTGGTGTTTCCTTTTGGCCTAAAAACTACAGACTGTCTGCTCCACTGCTATGGGCTGCTAAGAATAGCAGCATGCAACTTTCTCCACAAGGAAAGGCAGCAGCCTTGACTTTCACTGAGAAAGGTTGGAGGTCTGGACTTATGCTGGAAGTCTGTCTTAGGCAATTTAGTTGTAACTTTTTGCACTGTTTCTTAGGTCACCTTCCGGATTAGGAAGCAAGGATGCATGCATTTGCATTGCATAAATTCCTATCAGACTTCATGCCAGGCCTTTTGTAATGTCCATTTCTCAATGAACCTCCCTCCTCAAAGTGCTGCAATCCACCTGAGTTTCTGGGTCCGTGCTCAGCTTGCAGTTAAGCTGGCTTTTAGGAGGACATGCTCATCCCGAGCAGCTTCGTGTCACGCACCTGGTGGTCTACAGGAGGAACTAAATGAGACTTGCCAGACTAGGTGACAGCTGGCAGAATTTTATCAGTCGTGAAGCTACTGATTGTCAGTATTTCCAAAAGCAAGTTGCTATTGCCAGCCTAAGATTAAAAGAGCCCATTGGTGGTCTTGGTGCTGCATGGGGGACAGGGCCAGGTCACTGTTTACAAAATGGTATTTTCTAGTAGATGTAATATTACCAACATCTGATCTTGTTTTTTTTGGGTTTGGGGTTGAATAATTATTGCATAAACTTGTTGAAACTATGCACATCATTACAGAGACAGAGAAAGGTCCAGCTATAAGATGACATGACTACATGTTGATGAAGTGTCTACACTAGAAAAGTGGGCGACCGTGCCTGGAAAGGCTTTGGCATGGGTGATGTCATCACTCCATGGGGGGCACTGCGTCTCCTTGTGCGGCAGCAAGGCATCATCCACAGAGCAGTAGGCGTGATCAGTATGACCAAACGCACAGAGTCAGACGCACTGATGGCGGGACTTGGTTTGGCCTAGTCAATGGAGGACCACTGGTCCAGATGGTTCTCGTCCCGCCCTTTTGTCTGTCCTGTGCCTTGTGCCGATAATCTTATCAGGTTCTGCCAGGCCACTTTCCGGCTCAGCCTCAGTTCTTTTAGAGCTGCGCCTGGCCCATCCCCTTTTCTTAGAAGCCTGTGTACGAGCTATCACTGTCGCTTTGCACGACTCTTCCATGCTTTTAGTTCATTCTCGGCCAGCCTTGTGGTTTTCCTCTTTTCCTTTTTATGAAGTTTTATCTTTCAGTGTTTTTTCAACACTTTCCCATTGGGTGCCTATGTGTCTGTCGTAAGCCTTTCTAATTACTGACTTTGTTCAGCAGTTAAGTGTTCAACTGAAACCTATCCATACTTTGTCCTGTTTATAAAATTGCGGTCCTCTATTGCTTCAGCTTTGTTCTAAATGCTTCATAGAATCTTCTAACCTATAGGAATATTATATAGATCAAGCAAGTGAGCAAACTCATCACAATATGAACTACTGGAAGGTGTTGATGTTTGCTCAGAGATGAGAAGGTTACATGATAGTGAGATGATAAAAACTGAGTCAGGCTTGTATGAATGACTGAAGGGGAATTCCTGAAAAACCACCGATACTTCTTTACCCATCTAATATGAAGCTCTGACATCTGGTAAACACACACTCGCCTTGGGACTCCCTGTCAAACAGAAACAAGGCAGAGAATCACAGGTGAAGAGCTGTCCTGCTCTGCCGAGAACCAAATGCTGCAGCTACCATAGCAAAGCGCGTTGATGATTTCTGCACCATTTTGTCTAAAAGAGATGTGATGTGAAGCTAATTTAGTTAATCAAGCACATGGGGGGAAAAAAGAGGACTTCAGTTTATTTTTGAACGTGAGTTTGATACAGCATGTACGTAAAAGTTCACACGTTTTTGAAGATTCACTGGGGCCTTGGATACATTGAGTGTCACTTGCGTTAAGCACAAGTGTATGTAACACTATAAAGATAAAGGTTAAACTGAAGTGTTTAAATTGTACACTGAACTATATGGTAGAAGCATTATACTCTTTAAAAAGGCTGCTTGAGTTAGATTTGAGGAAGCACAAGCACAGCATTTTAATTTGGAAACATTTTCTAAGAGTTTAGAAGCTGACTAGTCAAAGGCAGGTGTTAACATAAATATTCTTTTGTCCACACAAAACTCATACTAGTCTCTTTCTTTCATCACACCCATGAAATGATCTATATTCCTTCAGTGATGCCCTTGCCATTTGATGATGATGATGATATTTCTTTTTTTAAGATGTCTAATCAGGGATGTGAAACTTTTTTAGCACCTCCCATTTACCGTAGGCCTAATCTTTTTAGTGAATCATAGAGTTGAAGAAGGCCTATTCTAAAAGCAGCACTGCTGTCTGTTTCCTCTTTACTAAGAAATAGAGGAGGAACTGTGTGGTTACCACCAGAGCCACTGTTTGCAAACCTCTGCACTGACATGTTAAAAGGTTATGGTCTGAAGTAATTCTATGGGGTCTGTTATGTTCCTAAGCCTATGCGTGACTTCTGCAGCTTGCAGTTTTCCAAAACATACGGTGTGTTAATGTAGAGCAATTGATGCTATGACATGGCTACTTTTACTCCTAGGAAGTATTCTGAATATGCCCAACTGTCTTCCATACCTCTTATCCAGCACAGGAGGTGTGGTGTATTTTTATTAAAGAAAGTAAGGATATATTAGTAAGGAAATGCTTTTAACTGAATTTAAAGTGTTTCTTTCTTTGGCTGTGCATCTTTCATCGCATAGCTAAGGGACCTGTTCGTAGTGAAGCATGCACTAAAGAAAAGACATTTGGAATGTTATATCTCATTTTAGAGCAACCATATCACAGTAATTTCATTTCGTTTTATCAGAAATTTCTTGTAGGGAAAAAAGCTGATAATTTGGACTTTTGAAGTAAGTCCACAATCATAAGCAGATGAAAAAATTAGCATTGTGGTTTTGTGCTTCTTGTTGCCATTTTTTCTTAATATGTCCTTATTGTGGGGTTATACCATGAGAGGAAATTGACTAAGAATTTCTCAGAATTTTTGTGCTCGTGTCATGTGACTTGCTGGAAGGAGCTTTGCTTTTGACACTCATTTGCATATCGTGAAGGGGGAGTCTTGGCACTCCGCAGTGCCGTGGAGAGCAAACGCTGTAGGCTCTGTTTACATCTGTGGTTTGTGTCACACAGGCTAGCAGAGGAACCTGAGTGTGAGTGTGTGTATCTAGAGCCCGCCAAAAAGTCAGTCTGACAAAAGTTGTTTGCATTCCAGTCTCTGTGTTCTGTTTGCTGTAGTACCTGCACAAATTGATACTTATCCCTGAGTGAAATTTTTCATTGTGCACAGGTTGCATTTGCGTATTTAATAGTTTTGAAAACATCCAGAATTCTGAGATGCTTGACTTGGAGTCAGAAAAACTTGTGGGCTGAAAGCCCAAGTGTTACCCTGAACTCGACTACTGTCAAGTTAAAGATGTCCCTGTGCACCTGTTAACAGAAGTCATCCTGCTAGCAAAGCCAAATTCTGTACATTTCAGTGCGAAAAAAAGTGTTCATCCTTGTCTTCGGTCTCCCACAGGTTTCTTCCAATAGATATTTGAATGTTAAAGTACATCTCATATACTAATAAGGTTAACTATAAGTTGCACGTACTTTGAATGCACTGCAGGTTTGCTTGAGCGAATTACTCTTATTTTGTGTTTGTAGCCGATCAAGTATATGGAGACCAAGATATGCATGAAGTGGTCCGAAAACACTGTATGGACTACCTGGTGAGTCTGCTCTACGTCGCTTATTGAAAACGGGATTTCAGAATGATAGTTTCTATCTTCTGTTGTTGGTCATCACTTTTTGGATGTAGCGTCATTTATTGCTCTTCAATTGCAGATGAAGAATGCAGACTACTTTTCGAACTATGTCACCGAAGACTTCACCACATACATCAATAGGAAGAGGAAAAACAACTGTCATGGGAACCATATTGAGATGCAGGCAATGGCAGAGATGTACAACCGGCCTGTGGAAGTTTACCAGTATGGCACCGGTATGTAGCATTGAGAGATGGACTAGATGGATGCTGTGCATTGGAGACATTGTCAGAAGTGCAGTACGAGTTTCTAAGAGCAGATCTGCAGAACACTATAGCAAATGGCACCGACTTAGTAAATATTTTTCAATTTTCATTGCAACAACTTTCTGCATTTTAATGCAATACATTTATGAAATTAAGGTTTTCTTCTTTCTTTGTGTTTTCTCCAGAACCAATCAACACGTTCCATGGCATCCACCAGAACAATGATGAGCCAATCAGAGTTAGCTACCATCGTAACATTCACTACAATTCTGTTGTGAACCCTAACAAAGCCACTATTGGAGTGGGTCTAGGGCTGCCAGCTTTCAAGCCAGGGGTGGGTACCTTTGATCAGAGCTTCCAGAGTTTAAAAAAAAAAATAAAAATGAAATAATAGAGCGTCCACAGACTTCCTGGGCCAAACAGAAGAAATTCATTCAGTCATCATGACAGAAAAAAAAATACAAGGAGCATGTTAGCCAGCTTTAAAAATACTGGTGAATGAGTTTTTGTTATGAGTGTTAGACGATATGAAATGAGTCAGTCCAGCTCTCTCTCAGTTTCTACAGTTTTTTTTTCTGCAGTGTGTGTGTAAACCCCTTTGTGCTCATCACGGGGCTCCAGTACACATGCACATGCATTCCTGCACAAATAACTGGGGTGGAGTGCACAACAGAGTTAATGGAATTTTAACAGCACACACTGACTGTATGGAATGATAGAATATCCTAAACAGTAGTGAGTAGCTCTAAGGAGTCCATCCAGGCCTGTGATTTAGCTAATATGGTGAGGCCCGGGAATTGGATGTGCTTCCTAGGCTTTGGCTTTGTTTGCAGAGAAGCAGGGTGGAAATTAGGTGACACTCCTTGGATCATCAAAGACTAGAGGGATGGAAGCGTGCCCTGGGGTGTCCCCTGTCTCAAACATGCACACATCAAAGGGTATGAGGCTGAACTCTCACAGGGGAAACATTCCACACTGTCCTGACTCTGAGGGGGTGCCTATTCGCAGCACAGTGTCTTCATTGCATTGGAGAGGCCCAGTGGCAATACATCATAATGACCCAACAGCTCGACTCTCATGTCAGATTAACATGAATGGTTTCAGGATCATCGGTTTAAACTTTGCATCCACATTCACCAGACTCATGGAATTTGCCTTTCTCCACTGCGTATAGAAAATTTGTATTTCCAGTATTTTCACTACTCTGCCTTTGTTTTATGAGTCCAGTTGTAAAATATTTCCTGAAGGAATCATTACTACTACATACTGCAATTTTAATGTCCATACATATGAATTGTATTCGTGAAGTATGAAGGTCTCCCTTTTGTTGCGTCCACCTGGAAGCACCTTGCATCAGATAGGTGACAGCAGTCAGCTGGTGGTCATTCTACATGGATTGGCCAGAGCATCCTCTCCTGAAACAATGCATTGACGCTGCATTTGTCGAGTCCTATCCAGAGCCTGTACCTCTTGCTGGCAAATTTTGCCATGCTACTCAGGCCACATGCTTGTCTGAGGACAGAAGTGAAAAATGGCACGTGAGCCTTTGAGAGATTTGTACCACCTCACTCTCTTCGCTCTTTGATTACGTAATATTTCAATTATAAACACTATACTGCTCCTCTAGTGATGCATTTCTGTTTTCTTTAAATATCATTCCAGAGTGTGTAATTAAATGTATCAGTCATTCCCCAAAGTTGCCGGAAATGAAAATAAAACCATTAAAAGATTGCTAGTGCTGACAGTGAGAGACTATGCCAGCAGTCCAATGCCCAGCGGCTTTCTGTGTTCCAGCTTGATGTCACGTCATCATGGCAGTAGTAACTGTCGTCCGCTGGCACAGCAGGTTTCCCTGTCTGGGGTCAGACAGACCTGCACAGTGAGCGCACAGCACAGTGCGAGATGTCTTCCTGACAATGGACAGAGGCGTATTGTGGCCTGGAGGGTACGGTCTTTTTCCTTGATGGATCTCCTCTGTGTACTCATCAGCCCTGATTGCACGTGACAGCCACTGCTACAGTAAAATTTGTGGGTATTCCTGGCACAGTTTCTTTCACCTTGGAGGATTCAGATAAACATAACCTGTTATCAGGTTTGTGTGTCTGCTAGTATGCAACCAGTAGAGAGTGCACCTAGTCTTATGCCCTATGCTGCCTGGGATTGGCTCCAGGCCCCGTGATCCTGACCAGGATAAATGGATGGACTATGGGGTTTACTCCTTCTATACCTAGTGCTGCGGATGTAAATAAAAGAGGAACAGAGATAGCGGACTTGCATTTGAAGAAGGAAGGTGATTACTAACTAGCTGAGAATGAGGGGGTGTTCTGAATGAGATCACAGATACTGATAATTCCAGTGTGTTGTATTTCGCAAGCCCTGTAAGTTTGCTTTGAAATATTGGCATGTTGTTTTGCTATAATATTTAGTTCTGAACCGTTTGCAAAGGGAAAGTGTTTAATATCGCAAAAAATCTATCCCTGTTAACCATCTCATCTGTTGTTTGCCAGTAATATTTTGTAAGATCCTATCCAACAGATACTGCAGTGTCTCTAGCTGTATGTTGGCTTGGCACTGCCAAAGCTCCGTTAGTCACAACGAGTCAGGATTTATGCATTTTGTATGAATTCCTTATGGAATGTTGTGTTTTTTTTCTTGTGCTGTGATTAACAGCAAAGTACAGTGTGGTGTTGCAGGATTATAGCACCCTAACTGGCTGTGCCTCCTGTCTTTAGACCAATAAGTCCAGTTTCCAGGCATCAGTGTATATAGTAGAAACTGTAACGTGATGCTGATTATCCCACATGGGCATTGACTCAAACACAAGTGATGACGCACAGGCCTGATAATAAGAAGTAAGTCTGTCTCTGTTTATCAACTGCTTTATCAGTGCCATGATTCTAGGCACTCAGGTATGTGGCTGTGTGTTGTTACTGCTTACGTTCAAACTGAGGGTAGCTAAAGGGCATCAGTCAACTGTTTGTTGTTAATATGTATTTTATTTTCTTCTTTGTTCCACTCAGGTATGCAGTAGATATACTGTACATTTGAATATGATTGCTCTGTTAATTATATAGCCCTGGGAAAACTATTGTTAATGTGAAGTAAATTTATCAGTGGTAGTATTTCTGATGTATATGTACTCATACACATAACCTTTCCTCTGGCCAAAATAAGGTGAAATGCTCTTCTCTCTATGACCACCTGTCGTCTTGCATTTGCTCCCAGCAGTATGCAGACCAGTTGCTAATGAAGAATGCTATAAAGACCTCAGAGGAGTCCTGGATTGAGCAACAGATGCTGGAAGACAAGAAGAGAGCCACAGACTGGGAGGCCACCAATGAGGCCATTGAAGAGCAAGTGGCCCGTGAATCATACCTGCAGTGGCTTCAGGACCAGGAAAAACAGGCACGCCAGGTGAGGAAGCACTGGCCCGAGTCTCAACTCTACATTTGTAGGAGTCCTCTTGGCCTGTCTTGCTTTGAGCGGTGACTGTCGATTTTAAAAGCCATGTCGAATGGGTAGTAGTTTTCCCTCATATTTAATAAGGCACTTGACTTGTGTGGAGTGTCCTTAAAATCGAAAAGCAATAATTGTGATCAATACATGGTGTCTACATATTGTGTACTTTCAGATTTATTTTTACACTGAATGAAAAACTGCAATGTTGCTTGGGTGTGATGACACCGGAATTTGTAAAGGGGTCTTTTGGTTTTGTGTTGTCACCTTAACCAGATATTTGTCTTTCATCTTTAAGAGAAACTTGAATTCCTGTAAATGGTCTGTTGATAGTAAGATGATACTTGTATTTCTACCCCAACTCTTTGCATTTCTGGTAAAAGAGAAAAATTGAAATCAAAATTATTTTCTGCTTCATGAACATTGCCCCTCATTTTCCCAGATCGGAACTTGAATCTGTTGTGCTAAGGATAAGAAAGACCTAAGACCAAAATATTCATTAATCAATGAAGACATTTTGAAACTTGAATAAGCTTCAGTCTGATCTGATTTGGTTGGTTATTGCTAACTTGAGTTTCCCAAAAAGACCGTATCTGCTGAGCACTAGAAAGAGGAGATGCTTTATTCCGATCTCACCCCGGCAGTTGTTGCACTCATATTATCCAGAGCATTTTGTTTTTTTCTCCTGCTGACAGCCACGCAAAGCCAGTGCCACCTGTAGCTCGGCGACGGCGGCTGCATCCAGCGGCCTGGAAGAGTGGAGTGCCCGCTCACCCCGCCAGCGCAGCTCGGCCCCCTCACCAGAGCATCCGGACCCACCTCACTCAGACACAGCCACCAAGCCGGCCTCTCCGGCTGGAGCTGCCCTCATGCTGTCGAAGCCACCTTCTCCCTGTGCACCAGGTGAGCTGCAGAGCTCTGGGTTGTCGTGCATCATCTTCACGTTGGGTCGAAATGGTGCACAGAACTTAGGGAAGGTCTGATTGGTGATGCTGTGCCCTATAGGTCCCAGCAGTCAGACCTGTGTGGGGTCAGACAGAGCCACCTCGTCTTCCTTAGTGTCCCTGTACCCTGAGCTGGAATACCGTGCTATCATGCAGGAAATGGCACCCGCTGCATTTGGTAAGTCCCACTCGAACTAGATGGCCCTCAAACTTTCAAGCGCATAAATTCAGTTCAGTTCAGTAGGCCGGCTTCTGTGATTGCATTAGTTGGGAAAAGGAATATGTTGAGTGTGAATATGGGTCATCGAAGTTTTCAGATTTGCTTCTGAAACGTGAAACTGGTTTGCTGTTTTATGAAAATGAAAGCAGGTGCAATTTGCTGTTTGACAACCTACCAGATCTGTAAATTCTGTGGTTCTTTGAGCACAATGAGGGGCTTGGACCAAGAAAACATCTTGTACATTTCAGCTCCATATTGCTGTTTTATAGCTGCCTGTGAACAAGTCTGGCTGCTACTGTGGGTTTTATAAGCAAAGGAAACTTGCCAGAAAGCTGGACCGGGCAGTCCAGGTCCCCTTGTAATTTAAACACATTTTAAGGTGATGCGGGAGCATGCTATGTAGTCATTATTCTGAATATTTGTCCTGTGAATATATTTTTTTGTAATTGAAATTGCATTCCTTCAACAGCCGACTGGGAGGATGATGAGATTCTGGCTTCCGTCCTGGCTGTCTCACAACAAGAGTACCTGGACAGCATGAAAAAGAACGCAACACACAGAGATGCGTCTCCAGACAGCAGTTGATACTGGGGGTGGTGGAACATGGGGGGGGGGGGGGGGAAAAAAAAAATGAACCCTTTTCCCGGTCATGGCACCCTCCGTCCTCCGGTTTTTCGCCTTCCCCCCCCCCCCACCCTCC
>JAACJT020000086.1:9325904-9350556 GCA_009936485.2 Gymnarchus niloticus | reverse complement strand
GTATGCTCTAGAGAGGAGAGGAATGAAGGTCAGTAGGACTAAGACAGAATACATGTGTGTGAATGAGATGGAGGACAGTGGAATGGTGAAGATTCTTTGAGTAGAGTTGGCGAAGGTGGATAAGTTTAAATACTTGGGGTCAACATTTCAGAGTAACGGGGAGTGCGGAAAAGAGGTTAAGAAGAGAATGCAGGCATGGTGGAGTGGGTGGAGAAGAGTGTCAGGAGTGATTAGTGACAGACAGGTACCTGTAAGAGTGAAAGGGAATGTCTACAAGATGATAGTGAGACCAGCCATATTATATGGGTTGGAGGCGATTTCACTTATAAAAAGACAGGAGGCAGAGCTGGAGGTGGCAGAGTTAAAGACGTTAAGATTTGCATTGGGTGTGACAAGGATGGACAGGATTAGGAAAGAGTATATTAGAGGGTCAGCTCAGGTTACACGGTTTGTACTATAGATAAAGCCAGAGAGGTGAGATTGCGTTGGTTTGGACATGTGCAGAGGAGAGATGCTGGGTATATTGGGAGAAGGATGCTGAGGATGGAACTGCCAGGCAAGAAGAAAAGAGGAAGGCCAAAGAGGAGGTTTATGGATGTAGTGAGAGAGGACATGCAGGTGGTTGGTGTGACAGAGCGGGATGTGGAGGACAGGAGGAGATGGAGAAGGTTGATCCGCTGTGGCGACCCCTGATGGGAGCAGCTGAAAGTGAATGATGAATAAAAACATTATAAGGACCCCTATACAAAGTTAATATAAGAAAAACATTTGTAGTCCACAGCCAAAAGGTGCTTCACATAATAAAATTCATCTGACCCTGATGAGGCTTGAACACGAAAAATATAGCTGGCTGAATTTAGATCATCATTGGAAATCAGAAGACATGATTGACACAGATGTATATAGTAGCCTTGTAAACTGTTTTGTATTGTGGATTTCTTCAGCTTTTCAGCGTTAATCTTTAAAGAAACATTCTCTTCTTTTACTTATTTTTCCAAAACAAAACATTTTATCCTAGACTGCATGTGGCTCAGCCTGTCCTTGTCCTTGTCAGAGGCCTATCTCCCACAACCAGCTACAGTTTTGTAAACAAAAATCCACTTTGACATCCTGTCCATTTTGTTTTTTAAAAGTTTGTAATGAATTGATGTCGGGTCAGGTCTACACCATACACCCCATCCCCATTTTTATTAGATATTCAATTTCAAATAGTGATATTTAGGATATTCTATGTCACTTGAATAACTGCTATTGAGTCCAACAAAAGTTATTTGCATACATTAATTATATTAACACATTCAAAACAAGTTATGTACCTTGAGTAGTGAACATCAAGTAATGTGTTGTATATAATGTAGCAGGATAAAATATAATCCATTATAAAGCATTTGCCTCCTTGTCTTTGTTCTAGATAAACGTTTGGAAGATGGATGGTTAAAATATTTCCGCAAACCTTGACACAATTCCATCATTTTGTCCTTTAAGAGATTCTGACATTACTATTGCGATGGGGTTCGTGATAATGGCCCTGCATCTTGTTCTCGACCCAGAAGATATGCTACAGAATAGAATAATGGTTAACTATCAGTTCTCTTTCACAGTTAGATGACAGCAATGAAGCCTCAGATAATCATGTTCTTTGAGTGGCTCAGAGCACATAGTGACCTTTGGGTTCCTCTCTGATTCTGTGAGGTATTTATAAGCATTTATTGGTAAATATGGCATTTGCCTTGTTATCTTTTGGGCTGCTTGCTCCTCAGTAGTCCATATTAATGTGTCTTCTTTCTCTTATAGCACCAGTGAATAAGGTGCCTGACTCCACTAGGATCACACACCCAATATATATTAAGTTGTATTGAGATGAGCCTGACAGAATATCTTTGGCATTAGGGACGCATGGTAGCTCAGTGGATAGCACTTTCACCTCATACCTTCAGGATGAGAGTTCCTCAGAAAACAGACTGACATTCCTAAATTGCCTGTAGTATATGACTTGAGTGTGAAAGGCCTGCAGTGAGCTAGTGTCCCATCAAGAATGTTCCCCTTCCCAGTTACCTGTGTCTCATGCTGTAAGCTCCATGGCATTCTACTGGATAAAAGGTTGGAACAGTACTAAAACAAAACAGTATGACCAGCACCAAAATGTGCCACATTATAAATGCTACAAAAAAATTATTGTATTGATCTATTTCTGAAAATGTTCTTCATTGCAGATTATTTCCCTATGTTTTGTAAACCAGAGAAACAATGTGGAAGATGAACCACAGTATTTCAAGTCAAACTGCATGTTAAAAGCATATTAAACCATACAGTATCAGCAAGAAAAATCACCACCACCCATTTGGAGAAAACGTGTTTTAAGAAATATCACGTGTAAAAAACACGTGGAAATGGGGTTTTCACGTGTGAGGAAAAAAAAAAATCAGGATGTCACGTGTTTTAATCACATTTCAGTGATATACTGGAAAACATACGAAAACATGAAGGAACAGACTAACATGTGAAGAAAAAATATATACACCTTCAGATAATATTTCAAAACAAATTATGAGACAAAAAAAAACGCCCCGAATTGGTTAATAACGGGATACACCATTTTGCTTTAAAATTCGGGATGACCGCGTGTTATGATACCACTTCAACTAGGAACTTCCTCTAAACCTGTCGGATTTACACGCTGCTCGTTTTCATTGAAGGATTGAAGCCAGTCTTTCAATGCCAAATTCATACAAAACAGAAGTTTCCGCAGGATAAATCCTCCGACGTCTTGCCCAATAACTGTAGTTGTTTTAAAAATGCCTGGTAGCTGAGCAACGAAATACCACATCGAAAGGCAGGTAAACAGATAAATGGCTACGCATCTGCAGTGGACCAGCAAGTAATTTTACCCGCACCGGCTTTCCCCCATTGCCTGGTCTCAGCGGAACACCCATGCCGAATATGATTGGTTTATGGCTGGACAACGCTTCCAACGCTTTTTCCTACAACCGCAGTTTATCGCTTTGAACTCGTAACACCTGATAAAAACGTTTTAAGTATTCAATTGTCTTTTCATGCTTGGACTATTATGTCCGTATTTTGGCCTTCAACGTCAGTGAAAACTGTTTTAAGCGTTAGTTTGCTAGACAGCTAAAACGGGATCGCAGTAAGCAATTCTCAGACGTAAGTATCCATTCTGAAGAAAATATTCAACGGTTATTCTATAAGCGCCATTGAACATTTTCTTCGGAATGTATACTTTAAGAATCTTAATGCCACATTAACAATTTCATGTTATATTGGATTACTTCCAGCAGCTGATAAGCCTGAAATTCTTTTTACACTTGCTTCACGTCAAGGCCATTCTAAGAGGTAAAAAAACCCCTCCAAAAACTCAGGGTTAATATTAACCAATCTGTTTCAACAGGAGCGTGTCTCTGGGCGAAAGCGGGTGTGGAAATAATAGCGGATAAATTGTACGTCGGTGGGCGGGACTTCTTGACTGGCATTTGGCCTTTTATCAGTCTTTTTTGTTTATTTTAAAATACCAGTTAACAATCAAGAACATCCTACCAACAACACTATTCAAACTAACCACTCGTGATCCACAGCACTAGTAATGCCAGTCACCAGACTTAATACGAAAAAAAAAATCTTGACATATATAGTAAAACAGAAGGGGGGAAATTTACAAAAATGTGAAATCAACAGGGTTCATCTTATCTATATACGTTAATACAGGCTGCCTGGTAGTATAAAATTTGTGACCACAATCCTTTTTAGAATAACTTTAGAATCTTTTTTAGTGACGGGTACATAATACAACCGGCTGTTCCAAATTATTTGAGTTAAGTAAAAAATAGATAACCCCAATACCTCTTAGAATAAGGGTTAATATCTAATATAGTATTTAATAGATTCTGGTGGAGCGAGAGAAAGTAGAAAACATACAACTACAGTTGTAGATATCTAAAGGAATGCATACGAGGAATATTAAATCTCCTACAGCTTGCTCAATGGACATAATAATGTCACTGACATGCATCCAAGTCCTTTATTGTATGTATCCCCTTCGCAGTCCAGACTCCAAAGGCACTATCCAAAAGTATTTTTGTTACCTTTGAAGAGAAAAGTCTTCAATTCAGACTTGATAGAAGAGAAAGAAAAGCAATCACGGAGAGACTGAAGAAGAGTTTGGGGGCCATGGTGCGTGGGACAGTAATAAGATTATTGCTCGAAGACCTGAGAAAGTTAGAAGGAGTGTAGGGAGTCAGGAGTTGAGTATCAGGAGTTGAGTGAGGTAGAGAGGAGCAAGGTTATGTAGGGCTTTGAAGGTAAGAAGCAAGATCGTGAACTTAATACGGGATTGAACCGGTAACTAGTGTAGCTGAGAAAGAATGGGTGTGATGTGAGCAGAGCACTTGGTGTGAGTGAGAACTCTAGCTGCAGAGTTCTGAATGTACTGTAACTTTCGTATAGATTTTGCAGGGAGGCTGTTGAAGAGGGAATTACAGTAATCAATATGGGACATGATGAAAGCATGAACCAGAGTTTGTGCATCATTAATGGACAAAAATGGGCGAAGGCAAGCAATGTCACAGAGATGATAGAATGAAATTTTGGTGAAGGACTTAATGTGTGACTCAAAGTTAAGTGATGGGTCAAACAGAACACCAAGATTTTTAACAACAGGAGCAGGTTATCAAGCACACCATCAATAATAACAGCAAAACTGGATGATTTAGATAGTAGGGAGTTGGGGGTGACCAGTAACACTTCAGTTTTATTAGTATTTAGTTTAAGTTATCCTGCATCCGAAGCTTTAGATCTGTGATACAATCAGTTATTGTGCTGTGGGGCGAGTCTGTGGGGGAGTGTGTAGTCCTGAATACAACTGACTACAAATAATCTGACCAAGAGGAAAGATGTAGGGTAAAAAGGGGCCCAAGAAATGAGCCCTGAGGGACACCACATGTAACAGGAGAGGTGGAGGACTTGTGTGGACCAAGTGTGATAAACTGTTGTCCATTTGCAAGATATAATGTGAACCATTGAAGGGTTAAGCCAGCGATACCAATAGTGGAGAGACGTGAAAGGAGTACATCATGACTAACAATGTCAAATATTGAACTTAAGTCAAGGAGGAGGACACTGAGCGCCTGTAGTTTATGATTCACTTTGGTGATAAATGATAACCCATTTTCATCAACTCAGTTTTAATTCATATGCACTTTAATGGTCTCCTTTTCCATTGAGGATTTTTTGTTACCTACACCGTTCATAAGCCATGTTCCCATCCACTATTTACACTCTCTTTACAACAAAATGAAAATGCACAGAAAATTTGCTGCATCAAGCTTGTTTCCATCAAACTGACTTTATATCGATAAAATGGTGCATAATGATGTCACTTCCTCCAAAAAAGCATCATGGCATAAGTTTTGCGTTGTTGCAAAGAAAATCTGTTTTCAAAACGTTTCCATCCACAATTTTGTGTATGTCATAAATGTTGTATCTTTCCTGACATTGTACATGTATGAAATTAAGTAACTGTCTGCAGAGGGGCCCAGGGGCAGGGGTGGCGACGAGACAATCATGACAGGGGTGCCATACTGTGGTGTCGCGCTTTTCGGAGCTAATTTTGGGCGCTATATCACTTAAAGATTAGCGACCAGTTGTTGCATGTACACATTGGCCCTCATTTATCAATCTAACGTAGAAACCAGCGCAGATCCAAGTGCAGAAATCATCATACAACATTGTTCACGTGTGATTCATGAAACATTATCTTGCCAATCATAGTGTACAAATGATCGGGCGTTAATAAACGTGGCAGCTAAAAACGATCGTCATTTAAATACCACACCCCTATTTATTCTCGCTTTAGATACCCCTAGAGTTTATGACATGGAGAAACAAAATACAGCAAAGATGGGAAACTATTCTGACTTGGAATTTTTTAACCTTTACTAAACATTTTCAAATAAAACAGACTCTCTCTTTACAACCTGCTTAACAAAAATTCCAAGCAGCATATGAAATAAAGATTAATCTAGAATGAAATTTAAAGGAGTTTGAATTAACATATAGCTCAAGTAACTTAGAGAGTTTTAAGGCACTCTTCTGCAGTTTTTTTTCAGGATTGAAAAAATTTTTTAAAATCATTCTTAAATGTCAAAAATCCCAACCTGTCCAGGGTGTACCCCCACTTCTGCCCTGAAGTAAGCTGGGATTGGCTGCAGCTTCCCTGCGACCCTGACAAGTATAAGATATGTCGGATTCGGAGATTTATTTGCTATGCTGCATGCCAGACCACGATGAATTGAAAACTTGCGTACAGGAGGTGAGACTTGACGTAAAATTTGATTGTCGCCTCCGCTCACGGCAACATTGATAAATGCCAACCTTTGTGTGGAAATGACCATACGGCCACTTTCTTTCATACGTTCATTTTATAAATGAGGGCCATTGTGTCATTTTCTTTAATTAGGCTCGGGAAAACCCTTGTCTCCTCTTCCGTCCAAATATATACAGTCGTGAAAAAGAAAGTACACCTTCTTTCAGTTCTGTGGTTTTACATATCAGGACATAATAAAAAAAATCATCTGGTCCTTACCAGGTTCTCAAATTATTTAAATTTAACCTCAAGTGTAAAACAACACACAACAGATTCCACCTTATTTAAGAAAAATGAAACCAAGTCCACCCCATGATTCAATAGCTTGTAGAACCACCTTTAGGAGCAATAACTTGAAGTAATCATTTTCTGTATGACTTTGTCAATTTCTCACATCAGTGTGGAGGAATTTTGGCCTACTCTTCTTTACAACGTGGCTTCAGTTCATTGACATTTCCACGCATTCGTTTATGCACAGCTCTCTTAAGGTCCCGTTGCAGCATTTCAATCGGGTTAAGGTGGCTGGGCCATCGCAACACCTTGATTCGTTTCTTTTTTAGCCATTCTGTTGTAGATTAGGTGGTGTGCTTGGGATCGTTGTCCTGTCGCATGACCCAATTTCAGCCAAGCTTTAGCTATCAGACAGATGTCCTCACATTTGACTATCATACTTTGGTATACAGAGGAGTTCATGGTTGACTCAATGACTGCAAGGTGCCCAGGTCCTGTGGCTGCAAAACAAGCCCAAATCATTACCCCTCCACCACCGTGCTTGACAGCTGATATGCTGTGTTTGGTTTTCACCAAACATGGCACTGTGCATCATGGCCAAACATCTCCATTTCTGTCCAAAGGACATCGTTCCAGAAGTCTTGTGGTTTGTTTAGATGCAACATTGCAAACCTAAGCTGTGCTGCCATATTCTTTTAGAGAGAAGAGGCTTTCTCCTGGTATCCCTTCTAAACAAGCCATACTTGTTCAGTCTTTTTTTAATTGTACCATCATGAACTTTAACATGCTATCTGAGGCCAGTAGAACCTGAGATGTAGTTCTTGAGTTTTTTTTGCAGTTTCTCTCAGCATTGCATGGTTTGACCTTGGGGTGAATTAGCTGGGATGTCTACTCCTGGGAAGACTGGCAACTGTCTTGAATGTTTTCCACTTGTGAATAATCTTTCTCACTACAGAATGATGGACTTCAAATTGTTTGGAAATAGCCTTATAACCCTTCCCAGATTGATGGACAGCAACAATTACTTATTTACACTCACAGCTAATGTCTTTGCGCCTTGGCATTGTGTTAACACACACCTGAATACTCCAAACCAACAAACTGCCAAAACTTCTGCTTTTATAGAGGTGGTCACACTTGCTGATGATCAATTAATCAAGTGCATTTAATTAGCAGCACCTGGCTACTACTTACCCTCTTAATACCCATGGAAGCAGTAAAGGTCTACTTAATTTTTTATATACTGCTTCTGCATTTTGGCTTGGTTTTTGTTAAAAAAAAAAAAAAAAAAAGTGTAATATGTCAGGTGTTGTTGTTCATCTGAGGTTGTATTTACCTAATTTTGAGACCTGCTAGGGACCAGCTGTGATTTTTATTAGCCTATGTTCTGAGACGTAAAACCATAGAACTGGAAGAGGATGTACTTTCTTTTTCACGACTGTACCTCTCCGCGCTGTTTGTTGCGATGAGGCGGGCTAAATTCTGTCACATGGCACTACGTTTTTGCGTAAATGCCAGTTTTGTAGTCAAAAAGTGTTTCCAGTCGAGTTTTCGCGACATTCCAATTATCGACAAGTTTTATGAGCTAAACTCAGTCTTAAAAATAATTATGTATACATTTTGGAAATATCGATAATTTCCGTTTCCATCAGTTATATCGACAAAGTTTTTGATGCGAAAAAACATTCTCTGCAAAAATAGTTTGGACGGAAATGCGGTTATAGACGCCGCTCTCCGTTTCTGTTAATATCTTTGGTATGCCTGAATTTGACAGGGAAATGATCCTGTGGCGAGAAGCGAGCGCCTAGTGATTCCGTACAAGCTGCGCCGGACACAAGAATGCAGCTTCGCTGGCCTGACATGGCGTAGGGGAGGAGTTCAGGAAACCCGAAAAACCGGACTTGCAATAAATGTTCCTGGTCCGATTGCTGTTTTTATAGCTACGGCGCGTTGCGAGGAGTTGAGCAGCCGCCAGGAAGCGGGTAGGAGGTAGGCAGGCGGCGACATTAATGCCAACATGGCAGCGAAGAGCGCAGGCCCGGCAGTGGGAGGCGGCGAGCACACGATGCAAGGGCTCCAGCAGGCTGAAGGTAAGGCGGCCGGCCCATCGGCTTGGCTTCACCGTCAGCTGGCGATTTTTTTTTTTGTTCTTTGGGTATCATGCTTTTAAACTCTGCTCGCATTAGCAGAATCAAATACGAGGAGCCGTAGTTAACGCCATGTGTTTATCTGTCTTACATATTAACATGTAGCTACGTTAAGAAACTATTTTTTTCGGTTATGCCATCTGTGAAGCTTGTTTTGATATCCATTGTCAAACCATCTATCCAGTAGATTATCGGATGAAAATCTACAACTGTACAAAAAAAAAAACTACTCTCTGCCCGTGAAACTGTCACTGGCTAGCTGAAAACCGAGTGTTGACATTTTAAACTGATGTCCACATTGTAAAGCCTTTTAAATTGCTTATCTTTTGTCTTTTAGTCTCTGCCTGTTAAGTGGTTTAGTAAAAAGTTGCCAGGCAGCTACAGGTTCTCTCTCTCCACGTCAGCCTCTCAGGTGCGGGTGTGTCATTTGCACTATCAGCATTCAAATCGGTCGAGAGTGTGAATAATACATTCTAAAAAGAATATCCTTATTCATATTGTTAACGTGTCACGAATTAACGAAGCACCGAATTAAACGTTTTAAGGGAGCCACTAGTCTAAAATTGTCAGCTTTTCCGCGTATTTTTGTTATTGCATAACCAGTCTTCTCAAACTTCTGAACTAATCTTTTAGCCGCTAAGTAGCCGAATGAACCGTCTCGAGGAGGTAACGTAAGGACTGTGTGTGAAAGCTAGGAGAGGGCTTTTGGGAGCCCCTACTTCAGACGACTGGCCTTTGTGATCCCTGAACACTTTGTACACAGGATTAAAAAGTCTGCCAAATTGAAGGACAAAGCGGGTTCTCGGAATCAAAAAAGATACGATACAGATTTACAGAGAGCAGTGGGAACTTGTATTTAATAATAGGTCTATTAAGGAGGTGTAGCAGTTTCTATAAGAAATATTTGTGACATTCATCTGGTGATTCTTGGATTTGTTCCGTGTTTTTGTGCTAAACTTGTGAATACCTGTTATGGCATTTTGGTGTGCGTGTATGAGAGAGAGAGTCTTTGAATCCGTCAAAGGTGTCCCTGGCCTTCAACGTATAGATCTGCGGTGCCTCATTGTGATTACTGCTAGCATATACGGTATTAAATATACGATTGGCTGTATGCATGTATCATGAGGCTTTTAGTGTGGATATATATATAATGTAATTTTTTTTTTTTGTTGTTGGCATGGTGGAGCTCTCACTTTGGAGTGATCACTTTGTAGGCTTAACTTCAGGGTTTGCTTGTCTTGATTGTATTAAATTTCAGGATGAAGTATTTAAAATACTTTTGGATGGTAACAAACTTGACTATGTACGTTAATATTGTGTATGTTGGCCATGGATTGAGACATTCACTGACATTAAAAGTTCCTCTATGAATATCTGTTCTGTTTCTGGTTGAATTTTCATGAGTACAGCATCCGGACACTGGCTGCCTTGTTCCTGAGTGGTGACTTCGGATGTTTAGCGTGTAGATGAGGTAGTATTGGCCTTATGATGGTAAACATGCAGGTTAATTTAATAATGATAAATGCATGAGATTGTGGCCTTCATCTCATTTTAATGCTTGGAGTTCCTGAAATATCTGCCTCCTTAATTCCTGTTTTATGAACTGAAGCTGGTCTCCTGGCATAAGGTAAATGAGATCTGAATGGGAGCTGTTTTGAAATGAGCAGTGAAGTGTAACCAAACTGGTTTTGTTGGCCCCAGGTATGCCCTTGGCCACCCACCACAGTGCGTGGTTTGTTTTGCGCACTGCACTCTTTGCAATTTATTTGCTCTGTTTCTATTACCTATGTATTTGTATATTGCCTTTTCTGTTCCTGCTGCAGTTTGCTTAGGGTTGGTCACGTTTATGGGATGATGATGCTTGTATTATGACTCATGCTTAACAGATATTCCCTTGCAGCCATTTGATTCTGGTCATGCTGTGAGGTAGAGCTCAGTGACTGAATGTGTGATTATTGTGTGCAGGTAACCGGAAGCTGAAGTACCTAAGTCTGGCAGTGCTGGTGGTGCAGAATGCCTCTCTCATCCTCAGCATCCGCTATGTCCGCACATTGCCAGGCGACCGCTTCTTCACCACCTCTGCCGTGGTCATGGCTGAGGTGCTCAAAGTGCTCACCTGTCTGGTTATTATCCTGCAACAGAAGAGAGGTGGGTGGTCCTCGGGGTTTTCCTCAAACGTTCATGCTTAAATGAAAGTCATTTTTGAGGGGTTTCGAGATGTTTAATTGTAGGCTGTGGCTTTCAATTTAACATCTCGTTTTGAGAATAATATTGGTAAATTGTTTCATTTTCTGGTGTAGTATGCTTTTTTTGATTAGCTTGTATAATGGTGCATGTTAACGCTACCTTGCAGCTGTGACTGTTTAGCATCTCACGTCGTATTAAAGAATGCATGTGTCCTGCCATGTAGGACTAAGTACGTTATGAAGCCCCAGCATTTGTTTTGCTGTCTTTTTAAGAATGCTGTCAACTGCTTAGTTACTTTATGAATAGCATCCAGTTTTGTAACAACAACAGTTTGTGTTCTGTCTTGCATGCTATCACGATTGTCTGTGCCTGTAAGTTCTCCCTAATGCAACCCTGTCTATCTTCTGTTGCCCTGCTTGTGTGATTTAGGGAAGGTGAGGGACTTTCTGGTCCTGCTCTATGACTCCATCTTTGTCCAGTATTTAGACACCCTAAAGCTTGCAGTACCATCCCTCATCTACACCCTTCAGAATAACCTCCAGTATGTGGCCATCTCCAATCTGCCTGCTGCCACCTTTCAGGTATGCTGTTTATCCCGCTTTGCGTGTTGTGTGCCAATTGACCTTTCAATCTTGGTTACCTCTGTAGGTTTAATTTGCAGTTACACTCTCATTAAGGTCCCACGTATTTTAAGCATGTGGTATGTGTAAAATAAGTGGATAATTATCATGGGTATATTTATGCTGTGCATGTGGTATTAAAATGTCCTGTGGCCTCAACTTTGGGGAAAAACACTGCCATCAATTTAGGCTTAGTAATATGTAGAGGACATTTCAGTTTGGCAGCCTGTTACATTGCTGTGGCTGGATTGTCTCACTGTTTTAAAGGGCCCTTTTTTTAAATGGAAAATAACAGCATTTCTTTGCTTATCACCTTTGCATTGAACTTTGCACAAGAAAATCAAAACACTCATAGTGCATAACAAAGTGCAAGATGTGCATCTATCAAACCTGGGGGCCTTTTAAATTCATGTAGTAGGCCTATTGCACTGTACATTACTGATGGGACAAATGAGGCTCAAAACCTGTGATGGGCGGGAGATATCCTCTACTAACCAGTCAATGCTTGTGCTAAATGTACCTCATTCGTCCCATTACTACTGTGCAGTCAGCTTGGGAACTCCCTACTGTTATCTTTTCATTTACCATATTACTCACAGCATACCCAGTTAATATCATTGTTATGTAAAACGTTTTAATGATATGAATAGAAAGTCTCATTAACATGATCATGTTTACAGCCTGACTAACAGGAGAAGAGTAAAAGCTCCTGCAGGACAGAGTGAGTGTGTTCTCTTGGTGAACCTTACTGTGACACTGGTGTCCCTCCTCTCCCTTGTGCTTCTCTCCAGGTGACGTACCAGCTGAAGATCTTGACCACGGCCCTCTTCTCAGTAATGATGCTGCGGAAGAGCCTGTCCCGCGTGCAATGGGTGTCGCTAGTGCTTCTTTTTGCTGGCGTCGCCATTGTGCAGGTGGAGCAGGAGGGGAAGCAGAAGGAGACCACCGTTGTGGGCACCAACCAGAACTATGCAAAGGGACTGATAGCAGTGGTAGTGTCCTGCCTGTCCTCTGGATTTGCGGGAGTATACTTTGAGAAGATCCTGAAGGGCAGCTCGGCCTCGGTGTGGATGAGGAACGTGCAGCTGGGCATCTTCGGCACAGCGCTGGGCCTTCTGGGCCTATGGTGGAACGACGGCCCTGCCATTGCTGAGAAGGGCTTCCTATTTGGCTACACGCCAATGGTGTGGGGTGTGATTTTCAACCAGGCCTTTGGGGGCTTGCTGGTGGCTGTGGTCGTGAAGTATGCGGACAACATTCTCAAGGGTTTTGCCACGTCCTTCTCCATCATCGTCTCCACTGTCACCTCCGTCTACCTCTTTGGGTTCCACGTGGACTTGCTCTTCACGTTAGGTGCTGGTCTGGTCATAGGAGCGGTCTACATGTACAGCCTTCCCAAAGTAGCTGCCTCTGCTGTTTCTGGCTCCAGCCAGAGTAGAAGCCACCTGGCCGACAGCGATGGCAGCTCGGAGATGGATGCTTTCATCCCAAAGTCAGTCCTGGTGAAGTGACCTACTGTCCCCTCTCACCTATTACTCTGCATCTCATTGCTTTCTACATCAACCTAATTCTAACCTCCTTCCTCCTGCCCTCTGTCGGTATAGTTTTTAAGGTTAATTTCTGAACTTCCTTTTCTTGATTAAATGTGTGAATTAAATAGATGGGCCTTTCTCACTTCTGTGGCACATTTCACGGAGTAGTGCATCCCAATGTTGTATGTTTGGCTTGCACTACTTGGGTAGACCCTGAACCGCATGGTTAGGGAGACAACCAGTGTATGTCTTGATCTTGAACACACTTCTGGGTATTGTTTTTGTAGGGTTTTTTTTTTTTCCTCCCCCTGAAATTATTAGCACAAAATAAGTATGGGGGTTGGCTGTAATTTAAATAAGCCTTTTAATAGAATGGCTGAAGTGAGTGTCATTGTAATGGCACCTGATTTGTCTTTTTAGGTTTCACAGGTGTTTTAGTACATGGTTTTGAATGTGGGAGTTTAGCCTTAAGGCATGAAGGGGGTGTGTGTGAGAGTGTGTGGGGGGGGTTTTTTTTTTTTTTTTTTTTAAAAATCACTGCAAACCAAGCCTGACTAAAAGCTCAAGTATGTTTGCAGCACTCGTCATTGGTATGTGACCATTTTGGGTTTTGGTTAATAACCAAGTACCCGTTATATCCTGCAGCTATACTCTCCCTTTTATTCATTTGACCTTCCGCACCACATGATGATTTTTTTTTTTTTGGTTTATTAATGAATATTTGTATCTGGATCTTTATTTGCACAAAATATGTTTACATTTTGATTACTTTGCAGTTTACAATTTAGAAATGAGGTAATTAGACACTTTGCAGCTCTTTTAAACTGTAGCTTGTAATTGAATGTAAACTTTAGGTGACTAGTATATTGCACCTGCTTTGTACATCTTTGTTACAGACAATTTGAGAGATCCGGTGTAATGTTAGGGTAGCAGCCACCAGGTTAAATATTTAAAATGCTGAGGTGTTATAATACTGATCAGTCAGTTCAGATGTTGTTTAGATATCAGGTGACTCTGGTTGGATTCAGCCTCAGTGAACAGTTGTATGTTCACAGCAATGTCGTAAGAATACGTGGTACATACATTACTTTTAAAAAGACCTTCAAAGATATCTAATACCGGTTGCACAAAACACACTATAAAGCAAGAATTGTACTTCTCAGACATCACTGGTTTAAGTGTACTGTACAGGCAGTCCCTGGGTTACGAACGAGATAAACTTACAGAACCTACGTTGAATTTGTATGTAAGTTGGGACAGGTACATTTTCCTATTAAATGCAACTTAGACCGATGTTTGTCTTACCATAGTATTTTTATGTTTCTGTGCATATAAATACTTACACATTTTCAAATACAACCTTAAACAATCTTAAACATCATAAAGCACATAATATAAAAACCCAGTACTGTAACTATGTACATATGTACTGTAGGGCCTAATGTAAGACATATTAAAGAAACAGTTCTTGCAGTTTAGATGGTTAACTCAGTGGAAAAAATTTGCCCTTTCTTTAAAGCGATTGAACCAACCCCTACTTGCAACAAATCCTTCGTTGCAATTCCCTTCACTTGCTGTACGAGCAGTTTTAAATCATTGAAAAGGCTTCGAGCTTTTTCTTGCACTAAAGAAAGGCATATTACGCTGATTTTGGTTTTCTATCCAAATTATTAACTGCCTTTCCATCTCAATAATTGAACCACTGCGTTGCTTGGTAATAATCGTAGCGTTCATTGGGGTATGGCCTTTCACATGCTTCATTATTCTACCTTTATCTTTTAAAATTGTTGTGATTGTTGAGCGACTATAACCAAATGCTCTGCCAATGGATGATGGAGTTTCACCTCTCTCTGATCTCTTTATTATTTCTACTTTATTTTCCATGGTGATGGTTTTTCTTTTCTTTACCGTATCACCAGCACTTGCATCAGATTTGTGTTTTGGAGGCATCGTTATGGGGTGAAGACAAAAACGTCACTGACTTAAAAACGCGATCTGACAGTGGACAGGGTTATGTATTCCTCGAGTCCACAAACCACTGAATTTTCCATGTGCCTCACAAAGTAGCGCGTTCGTTTGTTGCTACGAACCATTGTATTTATCCCAATTTTTTAAAAATATACTGTAATAGCCCTTATGGCGCTCCATTCGTAAGTACAAGTTGTATGTAAGTCAGATGTTTGTAACTCAGGGACTGCCTGTATAAAAAATCATTTCTCACATCCTTTAACAGAACACAGCTGACTTTATTGCTGTGCAGGTATTGGTGTGCCTCCAAACTTTTAAAACTTTTTATTGCCCCCATCACATTTAAGAGAATCAACAAAGAGTTTGTTAATGTCAGTTATCTGTGGCCAGTTCTTTAAATTGTCCTCTCAGTCATGGTCCTTTTTAAAATATGTGAGATCGTGTTCCCAGATATTTTTTTTTGATCTGCTACCTAAAAAAAAGATGATAAAATAACAACTGTTTATGTCCCAGCAAAAGTAATTCCCTTAATTCATGTATCATAGAGGCTCAGAAAAAGGTTGATGGGCATTAATGGCCCTGTCCCAAATGGCACATTTGGGCCCTTGCAGTCTTCATTATGTGTACCTTCAAAGTGCCCAGGACCATCAGAGTGCCCTATATCTCATTTTTGCTCTCAGAATTGTGCCCATGAACACCCCCAATTCGGTCTTCAGTGAAGTCTGCATTGATAGTGGACTTAATGTGATACCCAAGATGTGTACTGCTGAGTGCTGTTACAGATAAGGACAAAAACTAATCTGTCATGTAGCGATAGAGCAAGAGTGGAGAAAAAGATTGTTGTGAATTATTTATTTGTACATTTTAAATACAAGCTATGATTTATGCATGCTTTTGATTTAAAGTAAATATATAGATTTTATAAGACTGCTGATTTGTGTTGTAATACATTAGGTTACTTGTCCAGTTTGGCAAACATATGTGGTAATGTTGATAATATTTGTGATACTGTAATTTGCTTCAGGGATGGATTAGATGACACAAGTTTATTTTAGAAAGTTTCTACTTGTATTTGTTTTATTATTTGTATTTTCTTCATAGGATTTGGATTATTCTATTACATCTTCATTTCACTCATGATTTACAATGTTCGTTTCTTTATATATTTAAACAAAATAAAGTTGTTGTTTTGAAAAGCTGTCTTTGCTGGTTCTTGTATATGTAAGCTACAAGTAAAAATGCTATGGCTGAAAGTTTTTGGACAGATTAAGTGCATTCACAGCTTCTTTGAATTAGACTGCGAGTTGGAAAAGCACACAATAGTTGTTTGCTAGCTGAAAGAAGCATTTGGGTATGTGAGTAGAAGTTTTGACCCTTTCTGTATCACAGATGCCACTGTCTCTGGTATGTGTTGAGCCATCAAGAAAGCATCGCAGCAACAACAAAGTCATATACTGCCATACCATTTTGTTTGGTTGCAGCATATTTCAGACTGTGAGATTTACATCTCATGGCCATAAGACAGCGAGTGCTGAAACTCATGAGTCTTGACATGTATGTACCGACAACATCATGAAACAAGAAGTGTGTCCCAAATTCTCACTTCTAAAGCCAAGCGCCCTTGAGCACTTGCGAACCACTGGTCCACAACTGGCACACTGTCATAACACATTACCAGAGTATGCACTTGAGGAAGGCTGTAGGGAGCAAGTGTGCCATTTGGGACAAGGCCAATCATATCAATCAGGTTGGCAGGTGCTTGACCTTCAAGTCCTTTATATGTAAGATGAAGAACTTTAAAGCCATTCCTATTCCTGCCTGGAAACCGGTGGAGAGACCAAAGAACTAGAGTTATATCTTCAACTTCCTGCTCATAGTAACAATTCAATCTGCTGCATTTTGAATAGACTGTAAGGTGTTTAATGTCTGGTGTGTACTTTCTGACAGTAGAACATTAGAATCATCTAGCCTACTCCACACGAAGCATTCATTACTTTCTCAGTGTCTTGAAAAGTGATGAAATCACCAGAGTATGGCAATAGTCACCATTAATTTTGAATTAGTAACTTTGGTCTAAAATGACACTGAAATTAATACCTGAACTACTGAGATGAAAGTTAAGCTTCTCAGAGCTGAGTACAGAAATTATAGCAGTACTTTAGCCTCCAAACATAAGGATGCCAGTTTTTTCAATGTTAAGTGTAAAACGTTTTCCCTCATCCATGTCTTCACTTCATTAAAGCAGTTAGCTGAACTGACAATAGATAAAGTGTCATTGGGTGTAGCTGAAATGTTAATTTCACCTGCCAAATTTAACATGGAGCATACACTGCAAGACTGGAGTGTTCCCATACAAATGTAAGCAGCATTCCATGGCTTCTGTGAATGTAATATGTTTAGGTATTCTTCTCCCGTCGTTTCTGGTACATTTACCTGTGAGAAATATAGGCTAGTCTATAGACTGACAGAGAAGACTGCAGTGTTAGAGGGACTTATCCGGATGTTACACGGGATTCAAGAAAGTAAGAGCTTCATAGATTCACTGTTAGTGGCTCTGGATACATCCATCTCTGGTAGCCTGTCTCTCCACACTTCGACTTTACAACATTCACAGCAAGGCAAATGGGTGATGACTCAGCGGGATAGTTACAAACCTAAACATAACTCTCACCAGTATCATTTGTCTGTTCACATTTCCAAGAGGTTCTCCTCCATCAGTGACGCATTTACTGAATCTCCTATTGAAAATGCTCTGGTAATTGGTGACTCTACTTTACAAAACGTGAAAGTAGTGACTCGAACGACCATAGTCAATTGTATCCCAGGTGCCAGAGTGATTAACATCACTGCCAATCTAAAACTGCTGGCTAAAAGTAAATGTAAATTCTCTCATATTGTTATTCACGTCAGCAGTAACAATGTCTTGTTGAGACAATCTGAGATCATGAAAATGAATTTCACAGAAGTGTGTAAACTTGCAAAGAAGATGTCTGCTTCAGTAACATGCTCATTCCCCATTCCTGATAGATGTGGTGATAAACTTATGGCAGATGATATTGTCACTGCATCGCATGACTGTCTGAATGGTGCCTAATAAATGATGTGGGTTTTATAGATAACTGGCATACTTTTTCAGACAGGCTTGGACTTTTGAAGAGAGATGGAATTCACCCTACTAATAATATTGAGTCTGTGTCTGTTTCCTGCACTTTTAATAATAGAGGACTATTCCACAACTTCTGCTATAATAACCTGATAAATATCAAGTTAGAATATTTGCTACAAGGTATCTGTGAGGAGAGCTCAGTTTGGGCCTTTGAAATGCGAGCTCTCTGACAACTAAAGCATTACTTATAAATAATAAAATATCTGACTCTAGTCTTAGTATTCTTTGCTTGATGGAAACATGGCTTAAACAAGATGAACACGTGGCACTAAATTTGTCTACCCCTCCTGGGTACACCAACATTTACTCTTGTTATTGTTTATAGACCTCCTGGTCGGTATAACAATTTTATTCAGGAATTTTATGATGTCTTGTCTGATCTAGTTGATACTACTGACAAAGCTGTAATTGTTGGGGATGTTAATATCCATATTGAAAAAGACTGTGATCCTTGCAGAACAGTATTTGCCTCTCTTCTTAAATATTTTGGTGTGCTGCAGGATGTAGCAGGGCCTACTCATTCAGGTAACCACACTTTAGATTTCATTGATAGTCATGGTATTTCTGTGTATCATGCATCTATTCTCCCTCTAAACCCTGCAGCCTCAGATCATTCTCTCCTAACATTTGAGATACAGTTTAGGTCTGCTAATCCACCTATTTCCAGTGTTAGTCATTGTATTACTTCCTCAGTTGCAGCTGCCATTGTTAACACGTTCTCCCAGATTGGTAAGGTCACTAAGGAATCTGAATTTGTACATGTATTGATAAATATTGATCATTCACTTTGTAGCAGTCTTGATCTGGTTGCTCCTCTTCGGAAGAAAAAACTTCAGCGTAAGAAACATGCTCCTTGATATACTGACCATACCCGCAAATTTAAATACAAGCTTTAAGTAAATTGGAGTGAATGGCATTCTTTTAACTAAGAACATTTTCAAGGTTGCACTGAAAGAAAGCCTTTTAAAGTAGAAACAAGCCCTAGCACAGCTAGATCCACATATCTCTCCAAGCTAATAGAAAATAACAAAAACAATGCTAGGTTCCTGTTTGATTCAGAATCTCAACTAATTAGGAATCATTCAAAGTTATACGCACACATTCCAATCTCTGTCAGAAGCCATGACATTATGACATTCTTCAAAGGAACAGTAATTAACATCAGAGAAATAATCCAAGGAAGCACCTCAACTGTAGATTGCTGCCAGACTTCGCTGGGTCCTGCTGTAGTGGATAGATACACACAGTAATGTTAGATTGCTTTACCCCTATAGGAGAATCCAAACTTCTGACCCTGATATCCTCTTCTAAAGCACCTAGATCCATGTCAGATCCTATTCCTGCAAGGCTTGTTAAAGAGATTGCTCCATCCATTAGTAAAAACTTGTACTAGTAGTAACTAAACATGTTAAACTCATCACTAAGTCTTGGATGTGTACCAAAATAACTAAAAGTAGCTGTTGTAAAATCTCTTCTTAAAAAACCCAAACTTAATCCTAGCAATGTAGCAAATTATAGGCCTATCTTCAACCTTTGCCCTTTTCTCTGGAATCGTGGAGAAAATAGCAGCAAAAAATCTGTACTCTTTCCAACAGAGTAATAACATTAATGTAGTATTTCAGTCTGGGTTCAGACAACATCACAGTACTGAAATTGCATTATGAAACTGACAAATGACCTGCTCATAGCCTCTGATCATGGCTGTTTATTCTTGCTGGTGCTTTAAGATCTTAATGCAGCATTGGATTGTACCAGAGTTAGATATGGTGTTCTACAAGGATCACTGTTGGGTGGTGCTGTTCACCTGGCATGTGCTCCTGCTCCCACTTGGTGACATAATTAGAAAATATTGTATTGTTTTCCACTGTTATGCTGATGATACACAACTATATGTATCAGTTAAACCTGGTGAATTGTCACAATTGTCAAAGATTGAAGATTGTCTAAATCAAGATAAAATAGAAGTGATGCTGCTTGGTCCCAGAGCGGTTCGAGATCAGCTTGTTGATGTAAAATTTAATGAATGTTCATTTAAACCAAGTGTACTTGTGAGAAAACTTGGTGTCTTAGTGGACTCAGACCTGTCTATTGATGCTCACATTAGCAATATCACTGTAACAGCTTTCCACCATCTGAGGAATACACCAATAAGCCAAAACATGAAAACCACCACCTAGTAGAACAACTGGCTCTCCCCCGCAGCTAGATGGTGTACCTATAAAGGTACAAATTAGATAGGGGATATAAAAGGATTGGCACAAGCTAACCAGAAGCGAGTCTACTGATCACTCCAGGTTAATTGTCCATCCTGGCAAACTACGACTACTCCTTCATAATGAGTGTCTACCTCAATGGCACAGGTTGATTCCAGCAGGATAATTCCCCTTGCTTTGTGACTCAGAGTATGTGAGAATGGTTTGAGGAGCATGACAATGACATGAGCCTACCATCCAAGTCACTGTGTTCACAAGATGTCAGTCCTACTGAACATCTGTATAGGATTAACTTGATGAACAGGTTGAGCGTTTGTAACAATGGATGACTCTTGATGCTCTATGGGAAGCTCTAGTGTCAGCATGGTACAGCATCCCTGTAGCCTCATTGGATCAATGCCTCGCTGCATAGCTGGAGTACTGGCAGCAGGAGGAAGTTATGCAATCTACTAATGGGGCTGTCTTTGTCAGAGTTTGTAAGCTGATATCACTGTCATGATCCTCAAACCATTCACAAACACTTTGGTTATTAGTTTTGTTTTTTTTTACCTCTTGTTTGTTAACTAATTCCAAGACACCAAAATAATGCACATCAAAATTATGTGTAACTTTGTTAACATTTGAGCTGGAAATTAAGTTTGCATTGCTTAACACATTCATAATTTGTAAAAACCACCATTCAGATGCTGCATCATAATAACATTTTTTGTCACAGTCATAGAAAGATGCTGGATCATAAAAGATTAAGAATTCATCTAAAAGCATGTTGGCAATGAGAGAAAAACTGGAGTATGTAGATGGAAGGCACACAACATGGCATGGAGAGAGCATGTTGATTCTCCACATACGTAAAGAGAGGGGACCATTATATAAATTACATAATTGGAACCCAGGAGGTTTGGAGCAGCAGTGCTACAGTCTACAGAATAAGCCACCGTACTCCACCTAATTTACTCTGTGTCACTGTGTAACCCTGTGTGTTATTTTTACTGTCACTTGATAGAACATGTACATGTGAGACATTTTAGATTTATTAGAAAAAAGTGGATGTGTAACATTTCAATTTATTTTATATATACATCGCCTTTAACAAGGAGCATTGTCACAATGTGTTTTACAAAGTCCTGAGCCCAAGGTCGCCAGAGATGGATTATTTCAATTATGTCAATGAAGAGAACAAACACCACCAGCCAAACAAATACATGTTGATAGGAGTGACCTTTAACAAGATTATGATGACATTAGAATTTGAGACCATTTTCAAATGCACGAGGGTTTTTTATTATTATTTTTATTATTATTTTAGTCCTTTCTTTTTTGCCATTTTAAATCAGCCATACCGATCCGTACAATTATCTTGATCCATTCCAAGTTTTATAAACAACCTCAGTCTAGCCCAAGTGTACTCTGTCCCTAATCTTGACTAGCACGAGTGATTTACAATTTATATTATTTAAATTGATTCAAAATTCCATAATAGTGGCATATAAGAAAATAAGATGTATTTAGGTCATTGACTAACTATTCTGGATTAAAGCCTATTCCTGATTTATACCCTTGTATGAAAACTCGAGTTAGGAACCAGGAACCTTTCGCAATGTAGCAATGGTTTCAGAACGTGGAGATATTAGAACTGCTTCGCCTTTTCAACCTTGTGTTACATTCAAAAGGAACCCACCTTGTAACATTGAGCCATGTCAACATCTGACATTTTTAATGCTTTATTGTATACAGTGAACACACTGCTAAGACAAGGAAAATATAAGGCACTTCTTGCCATTGTTAAAGGATTCCGAAATGGTGCAGTGTGAGTTTTGCTGTTATCGCATACAGAAACATCAATATTTTTCGTTAAGGAGACGAGAAGCTATTATTTCAGTCAAATACCGATGAGCCCGGAGGGTCGATCTAATCACATAAAGCATATACTAATTGTAACAGAAGTTCATTTGAAATTGAAAATGGAATTTAAGGTGTTCGTCATATTGATTTTGGCTGCAACTTAAAGTAACAACTAGCCAGGGGGCAATCGTTCACCAACAAGGATTCAATTCATAGGAACGTATGACTCAGAATTTTTGTTTGGTGATTTAAGTTATGTAAAAAGAAAAACTCCGTTGTTCGTTAGGTTGACAGTGAGACACAGTACTTCATTCATTATCCGGGCCCGAAATATCTAAAAAATACTCAAGCGAAATGTAATTAAATTGTATGTATTTTGAGGTAACGGGTAAATGATTAATTGCGTCGCATTTCAATCTAGGTACGGAGCAAAAATACGAGCTCCACATGCTCTCGTCATGACGTTCCTGTTTAAAAGTGGAAGGTATTGCACCCTTATGTTGCCACATACTGTATGCTATGTTACATTTGTATCTGTTACCAGATATGTAACACCTGTATTAATGGAAGAAATTTACCTGTTTAAGTAACAACACTGATAGACCGTTGTCTCGTTTTGTTTGTTCCATGATGTAAAAGCCTTAAAGAAAAACTGAAAGCCATTGCTCAAGCCACGTACACCCACTCGCGGAACCTGGCCTACTTTGTATTCACATACAAAGGACTTCAAGTTGTACAAGAAAGAATCCAGGGCAAAAGGCTGCAGTCACAAGCCTTCTTTGCAGCCTGTCTTGGTGGCTGGCTGGTTTTTGGAGAGAACAATCATATCAACAGTCAGGTGGGTCACAGACAAAAAACTATAGAAATTGGGAGTATGCTTATTATTAGAAATGAGCGCTGAAATGTTGTCATTGCTGTCTCATTCTTCTGCAGATAAATATGTACCTCCTGTCTCGGATTCTGTTTGCTTTATCTCGACTGGCTGTGGAAAAGGGTTATTTTCCCATGCCCAAGAGGGACCCTTTTCCGCTGTTTGCCACCTTGGTGTGGGGCATTGTGCTATGGTTATTTGAGTACCACCCTCACACTCTGCAGCCATCACTTCGGTCCTCAATGAACTACCTCTATCATGACAGTAATGTGTGGCACAGTGTCTCAGACTTCCTAATTTACAACAAAATGCCAGCTCAGTCCAATAAGTAAACAGGTTCAGTTGCGTCTATGCCACATACTGTGTTATGAGAGCACAAGTAAGATTCCCAAGGCATGTTGATGAACAGCAACCTCTTTGTTTAGACATTGTGTTTTGTGCAGTTGACACATACTCAAACATATTTCAGAGAATAGAGTCTACAATCACAAAAATGGATCTGGATGAGGCTGGGGCCATGTGTGTTCATGTATTGGAAGTCATTTGTGTGCATTCCTTTTTTTAATGCCATGATGGATTTCTATTTTATAAATCATATAAAGTATGTATTTCCCCAGTGTGGGCATGGGTTTCTTCACGGAATTCCAGTTTTAGTCTGAATAGATGCAGTGGGTGAATTTTGTGGAGCCTCTAAATTGCCTTTAACCTGTGCATGCAAATGCAGATTACAGCTGCTGAACTGGCTAAAAATGTTATTTTTTATTGCAGTTGTTTGAAATTGCTAGATATATTGATAGTTCTCCCTTTTTAACGTCATCCTGATCTAAAATTAAGTTCAGAGAAATGGTGAATAATTTTTCAGAATTTTTATTGCTAATTAATAGCACTACTGCTTTTGATGATTTGGGTACATGTACCAGCTTTGACAGGCCAAAATGGAGGTTGGTGCAGGTGTTTGGACTATAGTTTGGAATTAACCAGAAGTATGTAGTGAATCAGCAAAGAGTAATTTTGTTTACTTTCCTTAATGTAAAAAGTATTTTGAAAACTAATTCTGTAGCACTACTTTATTTGAACACATTTTCAAAATTGTTCAATATTTAATAATATTCTTATATAATGTGTAATACATGAATAAAGATTATTTTGATTGCTAAACTGAATTGTGGCCTCTTGGTCTTTGATACAGTACAGTAGTGTGCTAGAACAATTATGTGGTGAGTTTCATGGCTTTCTCAATCAATACTAACCACTTCGCTATGTGTTAGTCTTGGTATTCATTTATATTACTGTACCAGTCACTCCACATGCATGTAAAGTTTTGCTTTCTTAAAAGTGTGTGCGTGTGTATATATATATATATATATATATATGTGTGTGTGTGTGTGTGTGTGTGTGTGTATGTATGTATGTATATGTATAGCTGTGAGAGCTGGACCATGAGGAAGGCTGAGCGCCGAAGAATCGATGCCTTTGAGCTATGGTGCTGGAGAAGACTT
>JAACJT020000086.1:9287520-9325804 GCA_009936485.2 Gymnarchus niloticus | reverse complement strand
AGTGGACAGGGTTATGTATTCCTCGAGTCCACAAACCACTGAATTTTCCATGTGCCTCACAAAGTAGCGCGTTCGTTACTACGAGCCATTGTATTTATCCCAATTTTTAAAAAATATACTGTAATAGCCCTTATGGCGCTCCGTTCGTAAGTGCGAGTTGTACGCAAGTTGGATGTTTGTAACTCGGGGACTGCCTGTAATGTAAATCACATTAGCCTTTTATAAAGCTAGACCATGCCTACAGATTTCCGAATGGTAAAAATTGTGTGGTTACATTGATTATGGGTTTCCAGCAGAAATGTGGGATATGTGATTTGTAGTGATGGTTTTGAACATTTGTCAGTCGGTATGTGATGGTAGTTCATGCCAAACTACAGTTTTACAACATGCAGCTGACGGTTGAACATCCCTTTATGCTGTCCCACAGGATATTGTGGTTCAATCCCCAACAAACTTAATATTTTTTTCTAATTGGGTAGTTAAATCAAAGTATTGATTGAGATATGATTCCAAGAGCTTTATCAGTTTACAAATCAAAAACTGCTACCTGTAGGGGGGTGGAGTGTCTGATGTGCAGGTGTGACATTTTTTTTCAAGGGTGGTATGTTGGTGTGCAGCATTGGGCTGTACCATGTGAGCACAGTCTGACATTATCACCCACCCCCCAATTTTTTTAATGGCATGACCCGCTGTCTTTCAGTTCCATTTCTTTAGTCTATGTAGAAATGCATTCTGGGCCATGTCTTAGAGAATCATAAGGGGAATTCACTTCATTTTTCATTGGTTCATGGGCTGTTTACCTAATGGCATTGATCTCATTTTGAAAATTATGCCTTTTGTGCATATACAAAATTTTAAATGATCTTGATGCATTCTAGTAATGCCTAATTTTATGATTGTGAAACAAGATCAGTAAAGGGTACTTAAAATATTTAGGGTTAGTAAGATCATGTGCAGCTTCCTGACTCTCCTGCTGTTACTGACTGCATTCTCATTTGATTTACTGTTATTTTACCCAGAATGCATTGAGCCAGTCCATGCAGCAAAATTTGTGATCTGTTACTTGGGAGGGAATACTGCTATCAGACTATTATCAGTGATTATTCATGTAGCCTCAAATTGTATATTATCTAGTTATAATGTAAGGGAGCAGTTAAGTTGCACTTGTTTTATCCAGTTAAGAGTAGCAGAATGTGGGTCCATGGGGCTGGAGGAGCTGGAGTAACATGTTCATGCTGTGCCTTTTCTCCAACTTTTTTTTTTCTGTACAGTGGACATAATGTTAATAAAGCTATATAAATATTATATACATAATTAAATGTTTTTAAAACCTCTGCTTTAAAGATGGTGGGACTGGTTTAAGGACACTTACCCAAACCCACAATTGCTGAATTCATATGCTGATAACACAATTGTTCTTGATTACTTAAAATATAGTTAAGTATATAATTTTGCTAGTAGTGCAGATAAGATCAGACACTTTATAAACAGGGTTATGATAGCTGCGATACTTGTTAGCAGTAGTTTTAGCTACCAAATTCAGAAAATTAGCTTGCTCACCTTGAGGGAGGGAGTGTATGAATTTGAGAGGCTGAATGATATAGCATTATGAACTGAAGTCAATTTTTACCTTGTGTTTTTTTTTTTTTTTGTTTTTTTTTAATAAAAAGGATGCTTCAGCTATAAAGACCAATGCTGACTACTTTAACAGCAAGTGGCATTAAGTCTGGCATTATGCTGGAAGCTACTTAAAGTCTGGGTCAGGCAGTGGTTGTCAGATGATCATGCTAGCTAAAGAACCGCTCACTTTGACGCTGAATTTCTGTGCAGCTAATTTTTCTGATGACAGTTCTGGGTACATTGTGAACCAATGCAAATATCATGCTGGATGATAACAGAGCTTCTCTTATGCCCATTTGGTATAGATGGCCTGTTTTGGATTTTAGCCCAGTCTGGAGTTCTGTCTCTTATAGTTTTGAATCTTCAGTCATTTTGCTGAAAGTATAGAAACCTGATGGCAAAGTCTAAGCCCATGTAAATCTAGCTTGATGTTCCCACTGAAAATGAGCCTTTGGTCATTTAACACGGATGCCAAAGCTGAGTGTCAGGGTATCATTCACACTTTCCAGATTCACTTTTAGATGGATGAACCTGAGGCTGTTGGAAATAATTTTGGAAATTAACCTTGGCCATCAAGAATTAGGTGCTGCCTTCATTCCCTTTTTCAAATTAACTACTCCCTGTAAATCTTACAGCTCCTTTTTGTGCATAGATACTGAAATATTGGAAGGAGTCACTTGCTTGGAATGTGTATATTTAAGAACAATCAGAACATCAGACATAAATATCATTCAAATCAAAGAAATCAAAATTTGCCCTGCTGAATTTTATCTGCAACTAAAACAAATCACATGAACCTGTACTTATGTAATTTTAAAAAATGCACACACATACACACAAGGGCATTTTGAATTTAGCTGGTGTGCCAGAAAGATTTTTTTAAATGTACTGTATATCAAATGTATATCTCATGAGTTAAGGGAAGACATTTCAATATGCAAGAATGTAAATGAGGAAAAACAATGGGCATTTGTATTATGAGTTTTAGAAATTTGCTCTATTTAAGAGAAACATGGAACCAGTGTCAATAAAAGTACCCTACTTGTACATTTGCTAGCTTTCATTGTGCTCTTAATACAGATGCTCCAATGCAGAGACAACTTTTGAGCTGCTAGTGTGATGATTTGTTGGATTAATCTCTTTGGGAGAAAGCTGCTGTTTATATTGTTTGCAAATGTACCCAAAGGAGCATCATTGAAAATGTATGTAGGACCCAAAGGAGCTTTATTAAATACATATTTAATTATACATTAAGTACAATAAATGCCAAAATTACATTTGGTTATGCATTTGTCTAAGAAAAAGTTCACCAGAAATTTGTTTGTTCTAATTTTTTTTTAACAACAAAGCAATGTGACAGGATGCTGAGTTTATAAAAACTGAGTTACTGCAGGAGCCCATTTTTGCCCATGATAGGTGCCTGTGAGAATGAAGATGCTTTAATGACATTGCGAGACCACATTTGGAGTTTCACATCTGACATTTAAATGTTGCCTTTTGTGTTAGGTCTCCATTGCTGTAAAGGGCATGAAATTGGCACAAGGTGCATTCCATTTTGTCCTGTGACTGACAGTTGTTCTTTTGCAACTGTGTTTTTATTTGGCGTTTCGTGTGTGTGAGCCTTTTAACTAGTGCCCTACGTTTTGGTAATTTTCTCATGCCCTATGTACAAACAATTCACTTTTTTTTTTAGTAAAACCTGGAGGTAAAATCTCTGCAAAGAGGTCTTGGGTCTATCCTTTCTTGAATTTTGTCATTATTATTAAACACTATGCGTCTTTAAAGTTTAATTCAGTAAATGTTAAAGTATTTCAAAAATAAACTGGTCGTGGTATATCTCCCTCCTGTCCTCACAAGTTGAAGTGCAATTCTGTGTTACTCAAGTGAAAGCCATTAACTTATCAAAAAATTAAATTTGGTTCCTTAATATGTGTTTTTAAGAATTACCTGTAAATGTCCTGTTTTTAGCCATGTTGTGGAGGAAGTTGACTTCCATTGCGCTGCTCTTCAAGTAACAGATCATAGCCTTGCTCTTGTGAAGCACAAAAACATAATTGTCTGATTTATGTCTGTTTCAGTGTAAAATCATATTTTGTAAACTTAATACACTTTATATAACATCAAAATAAAATGGAGATATTATCAGTCATTTAACAGTAAATCTGTTTTTTGGGAAAACAGACTTGGGACTTGTCATTCTCCTTGGTATACATCAGCAGATGTACACACTCAGGATTTAGGCATTGGAATGAAGTGCTTCCATTTGATTAATGGAACCAATCTGAGACAGCTGGGATTAATTGGTTGATGTGGCACATGTGGCTTCTACTGTTGGATGACCTAACCTTTGGATGACAACCCTCTGTTGTTTTTGGAACAGTTTTATGCCATACTGCACAATTGACTGCCTGCTTATGATTGTTTCCATCATTTTTTGTCTGCTTCTCCAGTTCCATAATTTCTGTCATAATCTAGTATGTCAGAATACAGCAGTCTTTGTTGCATCAAGTTACTATGAAGATGTATCTGAATGATTAGGTTATGTAGAGCAAAGGTTCATATGTTGTATTGCATATCTTGTGTGGTATACAGCATTTGCAGCATTGTCGAGAAAGTAATTCTCCCTATTAATACCAGTGACTTTGCCTCAGCACGACTGTAATTCTGTTATTGTGTGTGTCTCTGGGTATTTAAAAACTTCTCTACAGCACTGCTTCAGTTATGTTCCTTTAAAGTCCTTTTTGACTACATGTCCATGCCTGCCTGTATCCCCATAAGCAGGTTTAGCTTAAGATTCCTAGGTAAGGCTGGGTCACACAGACCTTGTGTTGTGGTGTAGAGAACTTGTGTTCATGGGAAGAGCAACATTGATAACAGGCCTGTAGAGCACGTATGCCTGGCAAGTAACTTGAATTTTATTAGAATTTTTAATACCCAAAGTTAACCAGGTCCATTAATAATTTTTTTACAGCTACATCTGTACTCGTTACAAGTTGTAATATGAGTACGAGGAAGATGAAGCTGAGCCGGACTGATACCACCGCTCCAATGGCGGTGAACTAGATACAGTGCTTACACAAGCCTGCCCATTAACCTGCAACTAACAGATGACGTTTTGTTGAACGTAATTTAATTATAGCAACATACTGTTTCAATTCCCAAACGACTCATTTAAAGACTGAAGGCAAATCTGAACTTGCTTGACTTTTTTGTTTCCAGGCTTCCAGAAAAGGAGAAGGGATGCTAAGAACTTTCCTGAGAGGAAGCTTAACTGTCTGAGAAGTCGCCACCCAAGAATCAATGGGCAAACCAAAGCCTTCAAAAGATGATCTGCTACCTTACAGTGCCTTCCATGTCAGCCTACATGTATTCTTTCATGGCTATGCATGTCTAACATGACTAAAGATTGAAGATTTCTATGAAATGTTAGAACACTAACCAATACAGTTCAGTGCTGCCTTTGATTAATATGAAATATGACTAATTCAAGTAAACATAAGCTTGTTGCTGTAATTAGTTTAAAATCCTAGAAGTAGAAAGGGGAATGCGTGAAGTGTACCAGATTCAGTTGAGTAAGTAATACCTTTTTTAACTGGGTGAAAAGTTACTATTCATTTGGTATGCCTGTCTTATTCTCTAACTGAATATACAGACTTTAATAGTGTGTGTTAATAATCACAGACTTTGTGCATAATTTTCATGAAGTTAAATATAACTTTTTCATTAAATGTAGTGTGCATTTTTAATGCACACTGCATTTAATGCAATATACTTCGTAGTCTGTATTTAACTACTTATTTCTTAGTTTACATAATCATCTTGAAATGAGTGCTTACCAGCACTTGAGTTTTAATGTGACATTGATTAACAGATAAGCTGTATGCTTGATTAGTTTTCAATCCTCAGTGTTTTGCAGTACGAGTACAGTTTAATTTTCTTTTCAGTAGCACTTTGAAATACTTAGACATTTACTACAAAGTTTTACTGTTTTTTTTATGTTTACCCAAAATGTTGTGAAACAAAAGGTTTAATTTCTTTCCAGATTATCAATGGCCATCAATGTGCTTTGATGTTAAATTTGTGCTGATGATTTTTGAATTTAATGTTCAGGAAGGCCATAATGTAAGGCAGGGCTCAATGCCTTTTTTTACACTGAATTGTTGTACTAATGAATGCAAACTCTCACCCTATTACCCCTCGAGGGAAATGACAGTGATTGTACCAATCTTTTAGTATTTACAGTACATTGTATTATATTTATATTGATGGTTGGATGCATTTTAAAGAACGCTAATTTTCATGTTATAGTCTTCGTCTTAAACTGATAAGATTTTATAGCTAAGAAGTAATGTGCATTTTAATTATTTTATGTAAGAGATCTGTTTAAACAAATGTTTACAAACATCGCTACCATGGTCTAGATTTAAATTGCCATGTAAGACTTTTGTATTGTTAATGCAGCATCTTCATTTTATATTAATAGTCTCTGTGTGAACTAGGCTTTTGAAAGCAAATGTTCAGGAGTTTTCATATGTTTGCCTTTTCATTTTTATTAACATGTTATTAGTGTTTTCAACTTCTAGCTCTAAGAATTAAATATGACTGAAATTAATGTGCATGTTGTAATTTCTATGAATAAATGAATGTGAAGGCAAAATTATTTCGAGAAAAATTCAGTAATTCTTTTCTTTAAGCTACTGTGTCCCATCTATTTTTGTCACATTCCTTCCTTCCATCCATCCATCCATCCATCCATCTTAGCTGCAGTGAGTTTGGAACCAATCCCAGTAAGCTGGTTATACAAGGCAGGGGACACCCTGGAAGGGACACACACTCATCCTATGGACAATTTACAGACAGCAGTTTACAAACAAACCCCATTTCCAGAAAAGTTATATCTTTCAAAATGCAACAATACAAAAATCTGATTTACTAATTTCCTTGAACCTTTATTTAACTGGAAAAATTACACAAAAGATTTTTAATATTTTACTGACAAACTTAATTGTATTTTGTAAGTATAAACAAAGTTAGAATATGATGCCTGCAACACACTCTACGGAAGTAGGGGCAGGGTTAAAATAAGAAAAGAGTTTACAGAATATTCAAGTAACACCGGTTTGGAAGATTCCACCGTAAGCGGGCTAACTGGTAACGGGTGAGGTATCATGACTGGGTATAAGAGTAGCAGCCACCAAAGACTCAGTCTTTGCAAGCAAGGATGGGTTGTGTCTCATCCCTTTGTGCCAAAATTTGGGAGAGAATTATTAGTTCAAAAGGAACATTTCTCAATGGAAGATTGCAGAGAATATAGGTCTTCCAAAATCTACAGTGTATATAATACTGTGAAAAGATTCAGGGAACCGGGAGATCTGTATGTAAAGGGCAAGGTCGGAAACCACTGTTGAATGTGCATGACCTTTGAGCCCTCAGGCAGCAGTGCTTGAGAACGTCACGCTTCTTCTTTTGGCTGGTCCTGCTAGTGGTCGCCACAGCGGACCATCCATTTCCACTTCTTCCTGTCCTCTGCATCTTGTTCTGTCACACCAACCACCTGCATGTCCTCTCTCACCACATCCATAAACCTCCTTTTTGGCCTTCCTCTTGCCTTGCAGCTCCATCCGCAGCGTCGTTCTCCCAATATACCCAGCATCTCTCCTCTGCACATGTCCACACCAACATAATCTTGTCTCTCTAGCATTTTCTCCAAACCATCCAACCTGAGCTGACCCTCCAATATACTCATTACTACTATCTTGCAAACCTTCCCTTTCACTCTTACTGGTACCTGTCTGTCACAAATCACTCCTGACACTCTTCTACACCCACTCCACCCTGCCTGCACTCTCTTCTTCACCTCTTTTCCGCACTCCCCATTACTCTGGACTGTTGACCCGAAGTATTTAAACTCATCCACCTTTGCCACCTCTACTCCTTGCATCCTCACCATTCCACTGTCCTCCATCTCATTCACACACATACTCTGTCGTAGTCCTACTGACCTTCATTCCTCTCCTCTATAGAGCATACCTCCACCTCTCCAGGGTCTCTTCTACCTGTTCCTTATTCTCATTACAGATCACAATGTCATCCGCAAACATTATCGTCCACGGGGGCTCCTGTCTGATCTTGCCTGTGAATCTGTCCATCGCCATTGCCATTAAGAAAGGGCTCAGAGCTGAGCTTTGATGTAATCCCACCTCTATCCTGAACATATCCGTCACTCCTACTGCAGATCTCACCACTGTCACACTGTCCTCGTACATATCCTTACATACTTCTCTGCTACTCCAGACTTCCTCATACAATACCACAACTCCTCTCGAGGCACCCTGTCATATGCTTTCTCTAAGTCCACAAAGACACAGTGCAACTCCTTCTGACCTTCTCCATCAACACCCTCAGAGGTATGTCAGGTATGTCACATGGACCAACAGCCTTTCCATTCTTCATCCTCTTCATAGCTGTCCTTACTTCCTCCTTGCTAATCTGTTGCACTTCCTGATTCACTATCCCTACATCATCCAACCTACTCTCTCTCTCATTCTCTTCATACATCAGCTCCTCAAAGTACTCTTTCCATCTGCTCAACACACTCTCCTCGCTTGTGAGTACATTTCCATCTCTATCCTTTATCACCGTAACCTGCTGCACATCTTTCCCAGTTCGGTCCCTGTGCCTAGCCAATCGGTACAGGTCCTTTTCTCCCTCCTTAGTGTCCAGCCTCTCATACAACTTGCCATACACCTTATTTTTAGCCTTCACCACCTCTCTCTTCACCTTACGCCTCCTCTCCTTGTACTCTTGTCTACTTTCTTCATCTCTCTGACCATCCCATTTCTTCTTCGCTAACCTCTTCCTCTGTATACTCTGTTGTACTTCCTCATTCCACCACCAGGTTTCCTTGTCCTCCTTTCTCTGACCAGATGTCACACCAAGCACCTTTCTAGCTGTCTCCCTTACCACTTTTGCTGTAGTTGTCCAGCTATCTGGTAAGTCTTCACTGCCACCCAGTGCCTGTCTTAACTCCTCCCTGAACTCCACCTTACAGTCTTCATTTTTCAACTTCCACCATCTGATCCTTGACTCTGCCCTCACTCTTCTCTTCTTGATTCAATTTTTCAATTCAATTCAATTTTATTTATATAGCGCTTTTAACACGGAGCGCGGTCACAAAGCGCTTTACATAGTCCCGAGCCCACAGTCCCCAGAAAGTAAGCCAAAGGCGACAGTGGCAAGGAAAAACTCCCTCAAGAGGAAGAAACCTATGCTTTCCCCTGCCATAACTTTATAGTCGTCAATCTCCTTCAGACTGACCTTCCTGCATAGGATATAATCCACCTGTGTGCATCTACCTCCACTCTTGTATGTCACCCTGTGTTCCTCCCTCTTCTTAAAATACATATTCACCACAGCCATGTCCGTCCTTTTTGCAAAATCCACTACCATCTGACCTTCTGCATTCCTCTCCTTGACACCATACCTACCCATCACCTCCTCATCCCATCTGTTCCCTTCACCAACATGCCCATTGAGATCCGCTCCAATCACCAATCTCTCTCCCTTGGGTACACTCTCCACCACTTCATCCAACTCACTCCAGAATTATTCTTTCTCATCCATCTCACACCCCACTTGCGGGGCATATGTACTAAAAACATTCATCATCACACTTTCAGTTTCCAACTTCATACTCATCACTCTGTCTAACACTCTTTTTACCTCCAAAATACTCTTGGCATACTGTTCCTTCAGGATAACCCCTACTCCATTTCTCCTCCCATTCACACCATGGTAGAACACCTGGCCTTACACCCTTTCCATCTGGTTTCTTGCATGCACAATATATTAGCCTTCCTTCTTTCCATCATATCAGCTACTTCTCTCCCTTTACCAGTCATACTGCCAACATTCAAAGTTCCTACCCTCACTTCCAGTCTCCTAACCTTCCTCCTCTCCTCCTGCCTCTAGACACGCCTTCCCCCTCTTCTTCTCTTTTGGCCATTAGTAGCCCAATTTCCACCAGCACCCTGCTGGCTAACAGTACTGGTGGCAGTCGTTGTTAACCCAGGCCTCGACCGATCCGGTATGGAAATCTGAATTGTTGTCCGCATATTTGATTTGGCAAAAATTTTTACACCGGATGCCCTTCCTGACGTAAACCTCCCCATTTATCCAGGCTTGGGACCAGCACAAAGAAATACATTGGTTTGTGCATCCCCAGTGGCTACTGTGACAAATATAGCCACATAGGCTTGGGAGTACTTCAGAAAACCGTTGTCACTTAACACAGTACATCGCTGCATTCAGAAATGCAACCTGAAACTCTATTATGCAAGGAGGAAGCCATACATCAATTCTATGCAGAAACACTGCTGAGTTCTCTGAGCCCAAGCTCATCTCAGATGGACTGAAAGACAGTGGAACCATGTGCTGTAGTAAGGTGAGCACACATTTCAGCTTGTTTTCGGGAAAAACAGACGTCAAGTTCACTGTGCCAAAGTTGAAAAAGACCATCCAGATTGTTATCAGCGAAAGGTGCAAAAGCCAGCATCTGTGATGATATGGGAGTGTATCAGTGCCCACGGCATGGGCGAGTTGCATGTGTGGGAAGGTACCATTAATGCGCAGGTGTATATTGGGAATTTAGAAAGAAATATGTTGCCATTATGGCAACGTCTCTTCCCGGGAAGTCCATGGTAATTTCAGCAGGACAATGACAGGCCTCATTCTGCATGTGCTACAACAGTGTGACTTTGTAGACATAGAGTGTGTGCGCTTGACTGGCCTGCTGCCAGTCCAGATCTGTCTCCTGATGAAAATGTATGGCGCATCATGAAGAGGAGAATCAGACAACAGTGACCCTAGACTGCTGTGCAACTGAAGTTTTGTATCAAGCAAGAAATGACAAAAATTCCAACTGAAAAACTGCAACACTTAATATCCTCAGTTCCCAGACGATTAAAAAGTATAATTAAAAGGAAAAGTGACATAACACAATGGTAAACATGCTTCTGTCCTAACTTGAGTGTGTTACAGGCAACAAATTCTAACTTTGTTTATATTTACAAAATACAATTAAGTTGGTCAGTAAAAATATTGAAAATCTTTTTTATGTACTTTTGTAAGTTGAAATACAGTGCCATGAAAAAGTATTTGCCTCCTTCCCGAGTTCCTCTATTTTTAACAACACTTAATTGTTTCTAATCTCAAAACAAATTTGTTATAAGACAAAAGACAACCTGAGTAAACACAACACACAGTTGTCAAGTGATCTTGTGATTTATTGAAGAACAGAAACTCCTGAAAACCTATATCACCCATGTGAAAAAGTAATTGCTCCCTAAGCTTAATACTTGTACAGATACAAGAATCACTGTAGAACTCAATCAGCATCTATAACGTCAGTAGTCTCAACAAAAACTGCACAGCGTGAGCTTCTTTAAGCCGGCATTTAGCATTCAGCCGCAGTTTCCACACGGACCAGGAACTACACGCACCGCACGTCTGTCGCTCTCTTAAAGCTCTTTCTTCTTCCTGTAAGCATCCTGTCAGAGGTCAGGGTTCACCTGAAACTGTAGATGAGTTGGCGTTTACATTCGGGAACTACTTAATCATTTTAAAAGAAAGACGAAAACATTGCACTACGAACCGGCCGAGAGTCCGGGTGCTGAAGTAAGTATAGTATATATATATATATGCTTTATTCATTATGATTACGATGCTGCAAACATATCCTTTAATTAACTTTCTGGCCTCGATGCATGCTTTTCTTGACGAATGGAGTGTGTTTATCATTGTGGAAAACATTAAATCACTGAAACTGGTAATATGCGAATACTTGCCATATATGTAAATGTTATAGTAGAGTAGTACCTAATCCTGCTTCTTCGTCGTGCGTTCACTATAATCCGTCTTGCTTTGGATAGCTGTACACTGAAGCGAAAAATGCAGCATTTGTAATCAAAATTCACCTTGAATGATTATGCATCGTTTAGGATTTATTGGAGCTGAATGTTAACGAAGAATTAGAGGTCTCAATTTCCTACGGTCATATTGCTTAATAGTATCAGTGCATTATTGGTGTCTAATGTAAAGCATATGTGGGTGGTATGGATATATGTTTATAAACCTGTAAGCAACTAGAAAAACATATTTTCAAGGAGTTACTTGCGTCAATAGTTGCGTGAGTCCACGTCTTTTGCTCCTTGATTTGTGCAAATTATTGCTGTTCTGTAACTTGTATACATGTTTATAAAAGGGTTTAGATTGACCTCTTTCAGATTCTGTACAATATAACATGTTTTCGATGTCTTGCATCAGGCATTTTGAAATGACGGATTAGCGTAGATATTCGGCATCGACGTTTGCCTCGAAATGTATGTGCAAATCGTGTTTTTACTTGAACGTACAATCTGGGAATACAATGTGATCATACGGAATTGTGCTGACATCCTTGACCGTTGAAATAACGCAATTCTGTAATTTGCTTATCGAAATATTGGAATATTGGATTGTGAACAGCTGACAGGAGGGCGTGCTACGTGAGGTCTCGCGGGCGGAACCACGTGATAGTCTGCGGTCTGTTCCGGAAAGCGAGCTTAACAAATCCTATACTAAAACCTGAGCTCTGACTTCAGAAAGCTCAAAGCCCGCCCCGGCTTCAGGATTTGTCAGTTCCAGAAGAGAAGGAGAGAGAGAGGAGAAAAAAAAAGCCCTCAGTGTGAACTCTAAACATAAATGTAATCGTTAAGCAATACATACGTAATAATTCATAACGAATGATTTTATCAATCGAATTATTTTCAGTTAACTTCACGTTTCTACGTATTCAGGAAATGTTTTCTCATTTAGCCGACCCGTTTGACTAAAAGTGATCATAGGTGGTATGATCAGTCAGAAGGTCTGCTTGCTAGGTATTTACATGTTTGTTTCATTTTTTAACTTTCAGGCCAAAAGACTTTTGTTGTCTGTTGATTTTTGTAATTTCTAACTACTTTTACAGCAATAAAATTAAATAAGGGTTTATGTCATTTATTTGACAGTAAAAATGCCTTTTGAGATGACTGCTGTACTCTGTATTCACCGTAAAAGTAAAATACTGTCCAAAATATGTGCTACAAAATTTTAAGTCAAGTTTGCAAATGATGTTTTTAAGTTTTATTGCTTAACACAGTAATATAATTCATAAATATTTGCTTTGAGCAATTTGGAACTACCTGATTAACTATATCTCTCAACGAAATTCCTCTGGAAAAGCTAAAAGGTTGATTTACATGTCTAATTACATGTTAAATTGTTAAAATTTTATAGTTGTAATTGACAAGTTTCGTATACTATTGAATTTTTAAAAACTTGAAAAATGAATGGATAATATGTGGTGCATCGCATTCAGAATAGAGGTTGTTGATCATGACTGCTCCATATTTAAACATTTTACTCTTGGTTTTACCATTATACGTCTTATGATTGAAACACTTGATTTTATAATACTTAAAATATATATATATATAAAAATATGTGGTGCATCATATCTAAAATCGAAGGTTTTGCATCATTTCTCTTACATAGTTATGCATTTCACAGTTTAAATGTTGTAAGCCATATTGTTTACATACCATTTAATTTTAATGATCATGAATATCTTCAATAAATTTTTTTTATTGCTCAGATTCTCTGCTGTTTAAATAACCTGTGGTAGCTGTGGGTGGGGTAAAGTCAGGCTTGACTTAAACCAAACATGCTGTTTTGTAGGTTAGCTTCAAAGCACAAGTTGTCATGGTGATAGATCTACGTTTCTAGCGCAGTCCAAATCTGGGATTCCCTGAATCTCAACTTAATACATCTGACTAAGAGGGTAGTCCTGCTTTCTGGAATGGACCCCAGGCCTCCTAAGTGTGTCTTATTGTGTGTTAGTCTGGTTGTGTTTTGCTGCTAGGGTAAACTTTTTGTGCATGTAATTGTCACTATGGTCAGATCTAAAGTGTTTTAAGGAAACAAAGTATTCAGCTAAAAGGAGAAACAGCACTTTATATTTGTATAGCCTTTGCTATCTTATAGACCTAGTTTTTAGTTTTTAAATAAAGATAATTTTTTGCAGTATGCACCAATTCCAACACATTCTGTCTTCAGTCAGATATTGTTATGAAAGAGAGGGTAATTGGGATGTTTAGTCTTATTTTCCAATGACAGTAGAATAGCGTACCTGATTTAACAAATATTTGTTACTTAAGAATGAGATTGAAACAATGATGAAAAATACTATTCCCTGAGGTTCCTGAAGTGCACCCCTGACTTTGTTATCCAGACTGACTACAGTTGTCAGATTCTCAGAAATAAGTGTAGATGTTCAATAACCTGACTGCTGGTCAGTTTAGGATAAACACAAACTTTGAACTGGTGATCCTGATAGAGCCTAAACAGTTGGTATCTGCTTCAGGGCCTGGGGAAAGGGCTACTGATATGTGGGTCATGAATTCCGCAATCAACCAGTGAATGCTTGGAGAAGGAAGTGAGGCCATCTGTGAAATCTGAAGGTGAAGTGTGTGGTTCTGACAACAGGGCATGATCCTGCAGAATTGCTCATAAAGAAATGATAAAGAATTTTGCAGTTGCCAAGTTGAAGCTCAGCTCTAAATTCAGTTATGGTCGGGGGTCTTGAAGCAGTTTCAACATACAAGAACACCATCAAAGTCCACACAGTTCTGTGTGGAGAAGTGCCTGATTTCTCAAGCCAGGGGATGCATTCACTTTTTTTTCACCCTTTAAAAGTGCTTTTCTGTTAAGATCCTCCATTAGTGCACTGATAGGGTTGAAATGAGGATCGGATGTTCAAATGTTCAATATACTGTGACATTTTGTAAAAAATGAAATCTCTGCATGCAGGCACTTTAATAGGAAAACTTGAAGGTCTTTTAAAAGTAAGAGGCAAAAGCTGAATTGATGGTGCTTTATATGTACTAGAGTTAACTTGATATCTCTCATTAAAACCCTCTTTTGAGTGACACATATAAACCTGTATCACATCAGCCTTGTTTAAAGCAGTCTAAATTATGCTTCAAAAAAGGACTCATTCTTGGAGAGTGAGGGTATCTGATCTTGGATACGTATAGGTATTAAATCTTGGCTGTAGTACATACAGGTACATAGGTTATCATAAATAAGATTACTTTTCAACTGATGGAGCAATGTATCCCTCTTCCTTTCTGCATTTTATCATATCTAAAATATATTTTGCCTTATAAAACTGAACTATATGGTAATTTTTCGAGTGAAGTGGGATTAACCCTTCCTACTCATTGAATTCTTTTGTTTAGTATTTAAAGATGAACCCAACCAAATTGTGTTGATCAGTCATGCAGAATGTGAAATTTTTCAGAGCTTAAAATCAGAGACTCACACCTTGCCTTCCAGACTGGCTTCTGTGTGTGGTGTTTGTTTGTCTGAGGCTTTCCTCCTACAGTCATGAGACGTAGTGTTATTCGATTGCCTCAGAAATGCTTTCATGTGATGGACTGACATCCCCTCACATTTTATCTGTGGATTCTCAGGCTGTTGTGCAAGTGTTGGATGAGTGGTTTTCGGAAAATGAGACGTCATGCACCCCCTCCTTCTTTGAAATAAATTGCTCTGGGTTAGGCTATGCACATCTAGTGTGAATAGACTGTTGAAACTTCCAGAAAGGGGTTTGCAGGCATTATGTTCAGCAGATCACTGCATTTCTCTTATAATGTCCTAAAGGTATACTAGATATTTTTATTTGCTATTTACACAAGTACATTGGAATGCAATTTTCTCATCCCGTCATTCTTGCCATTAGACACACAGATGCAAAAGGACACACACCTACAGGTGAGAGCAAAGCTTGGGCTCAGGGTGCAAGGTTGCTGCTTTTAATTCCAAAATCCCATGGGCGCTAGAGTGCCCATATTGCTGTTGGTGCCCCTGAACCCCAAAAGAGGGGTACTGGATAAATGGCTGAGCCTGCAGTTTAACCCCAGGCTTCTCTCTCGTGTGTGTGTGTGTGTGTGTGTGTGTTTCATGGAAAGGAATATAGTAAAGTGAAAACAACCTTCCAATGTACAGGTACGTGTTCAAATGGCAGTTTCATTTCTAACATATGGTTTGACTGCCACCTCTTGGACAAAAGTGTTTAGTATGATTAATATGATAAACAGGGTTCATCATCTTGGTTGTCATTGCCACCTGTTCATACTGTAAATGCTCAAGATGTGAAACCACTGTGATGGTCATCCATGAGCAGATGTGGTTTTTTTTTTTTTTTTTTTGGCTTGCTAGCATGCCTCAATCACATTTTTGCACTGTGGATGTTGGGCTTGTCACTTACTAGAAAAGATGTTTATTTTCATTTTCAGGGAAGAGAGACCTAAATTGGTTTACTTTATTATTGAGGCATGAATTGTATTTTGTATAAAACTTGTAAAAAATTGATTTTAATGATTAGTGTTCAAGTAACATGCCTGTAACCCTTCACCTCATTCATAGAATGCTTGTTATTGTATGAATGTGATACAATGCTATTCAGTACTGGTGTGTTGCTGTTCTAATATAAACGAGGACAGGTGTGGGCATTAAAGTGTGTGCTCTCTCTGCCAGGATTGCCCACAGTCATCATGAGTCTCCAGTGGACGGCGGTAGCCACATTCCTGTACGCTGAAGTGTTCGCTGTGCTACTGCTTTGTGTGCCCTTCATCTCCCCCCAGAGGTGAGAACATGTATTGCGCTCAGTCAGCCACCGTTGTCGTGTCTCTCAGCAGATGGAATGTTTAAAGCAGTGGGGTACTACAAATGTAGTGGGGGAAAAAAATCACTGGATTTGGGTGCATTTTTCTAGATGCATGATATACACGATCATGCAACGATAGCATATAGTGTGGGCTGTGGTGTTTTGCATGGCCCTCTGTAAGGAATGCATCACCTCAGGAAGAGGGCAAGGGTGATTTTGTGGTGTTTCTTGGTGGATTGATAGGTATTTTATAAATCCCCAAAGGGATATTCGGGCATTACAGCAGCAATAGTAACACAATATCACACACACATCAACAATAAAAACAACACCCTTGACAATTCAGAAGACAAAGGATAAAAAAATTGTAGCTCACAATTCACAGTACTGTTCGATAGTGATAAGACTCCATATCGGTGCAAGAATGGCATGGAACAATCGTCTGTGCCGGAAACAGGGCAAGTGCACAATGACTGACTGTGCCTGGTGAAGCATGTGTACTGAATGTGTACTGGAAAAATAAGTAATGAGAAACTGAATATTGCACTGATCCATTTGGTGACTGGCTGACTGTCTCAGGATTAGCCTAAGGCAGTATTGTATGCCCGGATGGCCACAAGAATGAAGGACCCGCAAAAACATTCCTTTCTGCACCTTAGTGAGCGTAGCCTGTTACTGAAGACACTCCTCTGTGCCATGACTGTCACATGCAGAGGGTGGGAAACATCCTCCATAATGGACAAGAGCTTGTTCCTCATTTTCCCATCCACTGCCTCCACCTCCTCTTCTTTCTGTATGTAGATGTATAATTCTGTTTTTATGGCCAATGTGTCCCTTTTTCCAGATGGCATAGGATCTTCAAGTCTCGTTTAGTGAAAGCCATCACCACGTATGGCAACACCTACTTCATGGTAGCCATTGCTATCCTGGTCTTCTTGCTCATTGGTGAGTGATACCATTTCCCAGACGTCATCCCTTCAGCTATAGATGCTGTCCCCTCTCTCACCTTTGAGAGCCAAGCAGTGCTTGCTTTCTTTAACACAGGCACACTGACATGTAATTTGCACTTTTTACATATGTATTAGTTTTAAATGATAGCCCTGCCTTGCACTACCCTGTTTTTGTACCTTTAAAAGATTGTGACCCCTTCTTTTGTCCTGTTTCTGCCTGCTGTCTGTGTTTTGTACCGCGGTCCAGGGGGAACGTTATCCCGTGACCACAGTATACAGGATGGTATAACAAAGCTTGCTTGACTTAATAAGGTTGGAAACGTACTTTAACCATGACGGAACTAAATGTGGTTCCCCGGGTTGCCAGTGCAGGTTATGGGGCCGTCTGGTGGCTGTGGTTCCCATGGTGATGCTGTGCCCCCCTGAGGCATACTCGTATTCCTGTCTTCTCCCCACAGATGCTTTCAGGGAGGTGCACAAGTACAGCGTGACAGACAAGGTGGACCTGAGCACCAATCCGGTGGCGGTGGAGCACATTCACATGAAGCTCTTTAGAGCTCAGAGGAATGAGTACATCGCAGGGTTTGCTTTGCTCCTCTGTCTGTGAGTAGACGCCTCTTATTACCCTGCTGGCTTTGTAGCACTGCAGAGAATGTGGTCTCAGGGTGAAACAGATGTACATTTTGGGGTTGTTTTTGTACGCGATGTGTAATCAGCAAGACTTTTAGGGCTTCAGGCGTGTGTTTGACTCTGGGATGGCAGTTGTACCACTGCTCCCGAGCCACTAGCTGGTGCACTTCCACTCCGTATGAGCCAGTTATTTAAACTCGAAAACACAGAAATACAGAATTAATACTGCCGTCTTCCTGTGTGAGCTACCTACCCTGGGGACCTAGTTGGACAATCTGACTGGCTTTTCTAAGCGAGCAGATGTGGATATTGTCTACAGGGTAACTGGAATTTGTATGTTGAGTTTCATACATTTTTCCAGCTGAATAACCGAAATGTTTATAGTAGAATAATACCAAATGTGTCATCACTCTGACGACTCAGTAGTCATCATGTGGCACCGGCTCCGAATTTGATAGATTTAATGTAAACTTCAACTTCATATTGAAAGTGTGCTAAAGCGTTATTGTGAACTGTGTGAGGGTTTGCACAAAAATCGGCCGAAAGGTGCCGGGGTGTCATGGTGATTATGAAAAGGAGTGGTGGGGCTTCACTTGCATGCAGTAGTAGACACTCAGTCACTGCTTTTGTCACTGGCCCACCTATACGGATTTTATGTTTTTCTACATCAGTTGCCAACACGTTCCTGGATGCACTCAGCAGAGATGAGGGATGTGGCTTCTCTCTGAAGGTTTTTGGACATGTTGATATCTCAGACTACTTGTATTGATAGGCACCTGTTTCATTGACAGTCTGTGTGTGTAGCCATAGCACTTACTAAGCATCGAATTTCACTAATGAAAGTTCTAAGTACACTTTTATAGGCTTGAGGAACCTCTGCATCTAATGGTAACAACAAATTCCTGAAATATTCTTTCCTGGCTCTGCTTTACAATGTGCTCTGTCATAATTAGTGAGCCATTTTAGAATCTAGGTTCAAGATATTTTTTGATGTGCATTTTGGTGTGTACTCATTCAGCCACACCCAGTACAAAGAACAGTTCAACAGTATGCAAATAAGTAATGAGTAGCTTGTAGGGTGCCATGATGGCTCAGTGGTTAACTCCACCCACAGAGCATGCTGTCTTGTTCTCCCCGTGCTGTGCAGTTGGGTTAATTGTGTATGATTCCAAGTGTAAGTATAAATCTCCTGTGATGGACTGTTATCCCATCCAGGGTGTATCCTAGCCTTATGTTCTGCTCCCTGGGATAAACAGATGGTGAAATCCACATTTAGACATTGCAGTTCAGGTAATGTTGCAGTAGCCCAAGTTTGGCTTTTTATGAGTGGCTTGAGTTTGCTAGTCAATGTTCTGTAGTGGCTGGGGATATGGCTTCCAGTCCGTATATCCAGTTGATAGATGGCCAGCTTCACAACTTTCTGTAGTTCCTTTTCTACCAACATGATTCCTGTGTCAGTGCCTGAACTGGTTCTGTGTTTCCACCAAAAAACATCTGGTGTGCATGCCAAAAAATTGGTTTGGGAACCAACACTCGTAACTTGCTGCTCTGAAACCAGGAACATGTGACATGAAGTGCTGAGGGACAGGACAAGCTCTACAAACACTGTCCTTGGTTCTCCATTAGCAGACCCTGCTAGTGTCATGGTCTCTAATGTAGGCTGATTTGAATGCCTGAGTAAAGACACTTTGTATGTCGTGTTACCACTAGAGCAGGTTAATGATGTAGTTGCTACATCACCTCAAATTTGGCCTTGAAGGCGGTTCCAGCACAGGTCGAGTACTGGCACCAGCTGTGTGCTGGTGGAAAAGGGGCATGAATAGCATCCTTGTCCTGAGTTCTACTATCCTGTTGGTGTGGATGCTCTCTGCTATTGTTGTAGATGCGTGGCTTGCTCATTGCATGTTCAGGAAATGGAGGCTTTGCCTGGTCTTTGTGAAATTTGATCCAATCCTTTCTGTCCACTTCAACCTTGAGCTCTGCAGGCAGATGACCCTGAAGCTGCTGACTGGTTTCACTGGAGAACCATCAGTGGAGATTGCAGTGTGACTCCTAGTGTGCCCCCCTGAAGATTACAAGTCTCCATCATTTGATTAAATTTCAGGTTGAGGTAGCTTCTCAGCCACCTCATTTCAGGTGATGAGACTAGTTACTGTGCAATCATCAGTAAGCCTGCCGATGCGGTTACTTCTGAATTTGACCACATAGCAGATATAGGAAGTCCCTCTGTTCAGGATCAGAGTGTGTGAGAGTCTGTTCCCCATCTTCATCATCTGGAGCTGCTGGTTAGGTGGTTCAGGCCCCCATTCCAGATGGAGTAGCTGAGCCCGAGCTCCCAGAGTTGCCCACTAGCTCAATGCTTTAAAACGCTGAGTTGAAGCTGTTGAATTACTTGATTTTGTTAATATTCCTGTTGTGCAGATCTGTCTCAAAGGCTTCAGTCTCAGCATAAATTGTGAAAAATCAATTAATTTCATTGGCTCTGCTAGTAATTCAATTCTGGCTTGAGTAGTCATTCACCCAGCACCCCCATCACCATTCTTTAACCGCCCAGACCAGTTCAGTGAGATTCTCCCTCGATTTGTCCATTTTCTGTATAGATTTGTATTATTTTACCTGCTATAGTAATGTGTTTGGATCATTGCTTGTGGTTATCAGTGAATTTGCCATCTTCGCTGTTTTCAGTTAATTTTTTTCCACTTTCAAGAATTTCCTTTGGTTTAATAAAGTTCTATCACGTCTTACTCAGGGTAAACAGCAGTTACCTGCTGTATTACGGTTTATTTCCCTGGTTTCCTTAATTGTTTAATAATCACTTAAGGTTTTGCACCACAGGTTGGGGAAAAATTTTTCCTCGGTGACAAGGCAGCAATTAAACTGTATCGACAGTCTCCTCATCAAGGGAGAAAATAAATTTATCCGTTGCTGGGGGAAGTGAAACCAGTTTAAAAAATAATAGTAATAATCTTGTGAACGTGTCCACTGCATGGTGCTCCTGGCTTTTTTGATCCCCTCAGAATTGCAATTGGCAGCCAGGCTGATCTCTGTGGGTTTAACAATAGCAGTGGAAAGAATGTCCAGGTAGGATGGTGGGTACTTTCCGCTCGTAAGTTGCATCTGAAGCGTGAAGCCCAGGAGGCTGAATGACTATCTGACGACTGTGTTTCGAGTCCCCTGTCCTCCCTGGCCAGCCTACATTTTTTTGCCATACTGGGACCCGGCCGTTTCACTTTGAATGGCGGGTTATTAATAACGGCGTGGCTGGGTAATACGGTTTCCACCTCAAGCCGCTTTGGCTGCCGGTTCGGTAGTCAGCCGGACAGCTGGGCGTACGAGGGTGCGTGCCCCATGTGACCGCATGTCTGACGCTGAGGGTTATATTTAGCATTGGGATGCCATTCAGGTAAATGTATAGCTGGAGCCTCATGTTACAGATTTGCCCCTGTTGTAAATGTCACGGTGACGCCGGCCCATCCTACACACGGCTGGGTATCTCTAGAAGCAGCATCATGTGCTACGTGCAGCTGCCCGAGATGCAGTAGGCTGCTGGGGATGGGCCTCTGTGACTGACTTCCTGTGTGGCCATCACTGTGATGCTTTCGGTGACTGGGGAGTGAAATGAGTTCGTTGGAGCACTTGCATCCGGGTGGTAGGGTATCCACAGAGTGGCTGGAAATGATGGTGCAAAGTGATTATGCCTCTGGTTTGAAGTGCTGCCAAGAATGTCCATGTCAGCATTTATTATGTACTCTGCATGTTAAATACTGTTGACTGAATGTGTTGGCAGTGTTTGATCAGCTGCATATGATTTTAGATACAAGTACATGCTGAAATAGAATGATGTGCTTAATTTGGTGACTGAGAACTTTTTCCATGGAAATTATTACAGACGGTAATCTTGCACCATTGCCAGAAACCAAGAGCCCCCCGCCCCATTGTAGTCATGGGTTGGAAGCCAGGAGGGCAAGTGCGTTCCTTCGAAGCAGAGGTCACATCCCTCATCTGCTGCACCCATCACAGCTGTTGCTAGCAAATGTTTCCTTGCCATAGGGATTCAGTGATGCGCTTTTGTGCCTCGGATAAACAGAGCGATCGTGACCCCAGGCTGTCATATTGGGCAACTTGAAGCGGGCTGAAATGATCCCTCAGGCACCCACGCTCTTGTCTCCCTAGGCTGTTGAGGCGCCTCGTCACCCTCCTGTCTCAGCAGGCCACCATGATGGCATCCAACGAGGCCTTCAAGAAGCAGGCTGAGGGAGCCAGCGACGCAGCCAGGAAGTACATGGAGGAAAATGAGAAACTGCAGGAGGTAACAGTGGCACTGCTGGCTGTGTTCTTGGCACATGCTACTCCGCACGAGGGGTCAAGCAGGAGTCTTGAAATATACTAATGATTCCATAAGTAAACTTAAAAATCCACACAACTTGATGGGCTTCCATTTTTCTGTTCTTTGATGAGCTGATATCTCCTTAAAATTTTATGACATTCTGAGTCACGTTCCTGACCAGTTCAGAAGGGCAGGGTGGGGATTAATCTGCTTTTGGGATCTCCTTGTTAGCAACAGTAGGGGGTGATGCAGCCACCCCTTACAGTGAGCTGATCCGCCATCTCACCTCACTTTCACACCCCCTTCCCGAAACCGCTTCCACTTAAACTCTTTTGTAGTTTTCACCAATAGTTTCTGTAAAATAAAACGGCAAAACAACAACAGGCTAAACGTGTCCTGTTGATTATGATGAATAGATTTGAAATGTAGGTTTGATCATGAGCTCGCCATACTGGAAGAAATCACATAGTGCCTGTAATGAAACACCACGCATCTCTTCAAAAGGGATGTCAAACTCACACGACACTGCAGAAAAATGGCGCATTGGAATATGCACGGCACTACAGTTCTGACCAATTCATTCTTGTCATTTAAGACCCTGGCCTGCCTGTTTGCTTGTCTGTGTAAAGTTCAGTTGGTGTGGGTTGGTCTCGGCAGCAGGCGACGTGTTCATGCCGCAACTTCTCGCACCTGTCTGAGTTAATTCACGGCTGCAGCTGTGACTCTGGCTGCGAGCCCAGCCCCTTGTGACAGTCTGAATCCTACAGCTGATCACAGCTCTTCAGACTTGAAACCCTTCTGAATTTGTGGCGTTTTCTTCAGTGTGTCCAATGGTATGAATATCTTGCGTATTGAGAAAAAAAAAACTGCATATAGGAAAATAGTGTGTTCGTTCAGGCCTTCTGTGTACTAGGTCTTTGTGGGGGGAAAAGTGTGTTAGGACAATTTTAGCCTTTACATGCGTGTGGGCATTTTTTGGCATTGGTGCCCAAACAGTTAAGTTAAATGACAATAATATACTGCCCACCGGAGAAATGCACCGACCACTCTGAGCCATGAAATAGCAGTTCCCTTTATAGTCTGTGGTCCACTTCCTAGCTGCTTGGTGGTCCTAGGTCACCCCTTGGCAGGGTGGGAGAACTCTGACAGTAACTGATCAGTAGAGCAGGTGATAAGGGAGGCCTGTGTATGAGCTGGGCTGTGTGGCAGCTGATAGAGATGCCTGTTTCCTTACTTTAAGCTGAGGCTGCACTGGTTATGGTATCATAGCCCATCTGTTGATGAACAACAGACTAAGAAATCTGCCATTCGCATGAGTTATTCTGGCAGAAGGAAGGGCAGATGATCCCCAAATATGGTAAACAGGAGTCCAGGTCTTCTGATAACATAGCCTTACTCAGTGCAACAGCTGTAGTTAATTGGTTTATGAGCTGTCGCGGCGAACTTATTGGTATCTGGTGTCAATGTCAAACCAGGCTGTGTCTATGCCATATTTTAGGCTTCAGTTTCAGATCATGTTTTTCCGGACCGCCATCCGGTTTTGGAACAACCCAGAGTACTATCTGTGGCAACTATAAGGGCATGCTGAAATTTGAGGTACGTCAGGGGTTAAATAGCAGGGTAGGGGAGCTGACACTTGCCTGTAATGGCATCATGAGCTTTGACCCTTTCGTTCCCCCTTGCATTTCATTCGGCTACAATTTCTGCAAATCGCTTTGGTTTCCTCAATGCTACAGTACGTACAGTTAGATACTTTTGTCCGTATAGTGTATTGGGCCACCATTTAATGGAGGGGTCACATACATTTGGACTTGGGTAATTGAGCCATACTCATTGCTGAGACAGGTGTATAATTAAACACTCAGCCATGCACTCTCCAACAACAAACACTGGCGGCAGAATGGGTTAGATGCCACCTTCCCAACAAGTCCGTATCAAATTTCTGCCTTGGTTAACTACAAGTGAAGTGATTGTGATGTGAAAACTTCTATAAACAAGAGTTCAGTTGTGATGTCATAGGTCACACAAACAGAAAGGGACCTGATGACCCAACATCAAAGCCCAACCTCACTGATGCTGTTATGGCTGAATGGCAGCAAATCCCACCAATGATATTCAAACATCTAGAATAAAGCCTTTCCCAAAGAGTGGAGGCAAAGGAGGACAAACTTATTTATACCCTTGGTTTTGGAATGAAATATTGCACAGGCAGGTGGCCCAGTACTTTTGTCCATATAGTGTACTTCTCATACAAAACCTTCAGGGAGGCGTCTGATCAGTCCCCAGCCTGACGACACCAACCCCAACCATACAGACATAGTTCTTTATGACTATCTTCATCGATAAGAACAAGGACTCCTGGAAGAGATGGCATAGCTCCCACAGAGCCCTGGTCTCATCATGATTGAGTCAGTCTGGGATTACATGGAGACTGAGATGGCCTCAATCCACAGAAGAACTGTGGTTAGCTCTCCTGGATGTTTGTGATAACCCACCTGCCCAGTTTCTTAAACTGTGTGCATGTGTACCTGGGATAACTGAGGCTGCTTTAGAGGCAAAGGGTGGTCACATGAAATATTAATTTAGGTTTTTCTCTGTTTCTGCATTTTGTTGTTAATTCATGGGATTATTTTTGAAATCCACCTCACTTTGACATTTTTTCTTCAAGGGCCTAAACTTTTGCCCAGTACTGTTTTCTTTTTTTGAACTCTGCTGAGTGCAGAACAGTGTTAAATTAAAGCAGGTGATGCATCAGGGCTGATGATTGTTTTATGCATGCTAGCCCACCATTGGTACTGTTTCTCACTGGAAAGCAACCCTCCCTCCCCCCACACGTTTATCTGCTGGGAACATGTTGCCATCCTGATCCTTTTTGAGGCACTTCCTTCATCTCTTGCAGCACTAAAATTTGCCCTGTCCGAGATGCTGGCTGGTGGAGCCGTTGACAGGCAGCAGGTGATTTCTGCTCGAATGGCACAGTTGTCAGTACCTCCGATCTCTACATGGCAAAATAAGCCGGGGGTCATCATGATCATCAGGTTCATGCAGCCAAATGTCAAAGTCGCACGCCTGCTTTTGATATTCAGTGGTTTGATTGGTCACTGGCATATTTTAAATATGCAATTGATGAATTAACAAGGAATTGTGCGTATATACATATTACACACACTGGCAACCATTCACACATGTATTCACATTGTGTTCTACAAAAAGCTGTCCTAAAAAGGGCAAAATAGTGTCACTGGTTGAATATCTGGCACTATTAGTACTAGACAAAAGCTCTAAGGGCTATTTATAACTGCTGGAGGCTTTCGTCCTTCATATTTCCTTCTAATAGGCTCTCGCTTTTAAGTAGGTTAGGCTTGATTGGTTACAAAATGGCCCTGGAGGAGAGGAGGAATAAACTGATGGTGAACCAGATACAGCATTTGGCCCATCCCTCCCTCAGGAAAACGTTAACCTTGTTTTACTGCAAACAACTTGGGCATGAAAGACATTTATGATGCATGTTGTTTTTGGTATGTAGAGTGACTTTTGAAAGGTCTCCAACTTTATATTAAAGAGTACTTGATGAGCAATGCTGTTTACCATACTCTGAACTAAAAAAAAAAAAAGTGAGAACTGCCTGCCTTCAGTGTACACAACTAGATTAGCAATAGCAAGGGGGCTGCCCTGACGTTAGGAGAACGCTTGTATTAATCTAATTTCAGAGTTGGAATATTTCCAGTGAAAGTAAGGATAGACAAAAATAGTGTGCTGGAAATGTTTTGTTTGTGGAAGCTGGTTTTATTAATTGCTAGTTTAAATGGGTGACGCAACCTTGTGAGTTTTGTTGTTGACATCCATGTGATACCCAGATTTTTAGCTTGCAAATATGAGCTGAAATTTTCTGCTTCAGTTGCCAGTGTCTTTCTTACTTTTTTCATATTGGTTTTTCCTTAACAGTCCAACTTCAGAATTGTTACTCCAAGGGATGTCAATATTGGCACCTTGTATAATCCTGGCAAGCATAGAATAGGAGAAATAAAACCAAAAATGTCTTTGTATTCTGCTTTATGCTGATCTTGCTCTTCCCTCATCTGTTTTGATTAGTCAGTACAGGGTTGGCCAAGCTCAGGAGGCCATCCCAGAGAACATGGTACACCGGGCAGGACTGAGCCCTGAATAGGATGCCAGTCCATAGCAGGTCTTGTGTGCATTTGAGGTGGTTTAGCAATGCCAGGTTCCTTAACTACATGATGATAACCCATGCAAACTCCACACACAGAGCAAGACTGGGATTGAGTTGGTGAGATTAAAAAAACTAGTGTTATTGGCCTTTTTAAATTTAGCAACAAGCTCCTAAATGAATAAACAAATACATTTTGGAATCTCTAAACTTCTGTACTTGCCAAGGTCACTAGCAAGGATGGGCATCTGTCTTTACCCAACACACTTTTTTTTTTTTTTTTTTTTTTTTTTTTTTTTTTTCTCTCTCTCCGGTAAGTGAACGGAAAATTTTCAGCATAGCAGCTGGGGAATTGCTATACTTGATTGCATCCGGAGATCAATATGTCCTCAACTTCAAAATGAGGTGTCACCTCTATGCCAACAGGTTGCAACTAGGATTGCCAAACACTGGTATTGTGAAACGTCTTCAAATGTCAGCACTTGGCAGTTGCCAAGCTGAATTGGCATTAGAGCTGTTCTGGAGTGTGGTCTTATGCCCAAATGGATCTTTGACCAGGTACATAGACAGTGGGCTTGTTTTGCTTCCATAGGAGCCCTTCGTAGATCAACCGTACAATGTCTCGTAATTTAACTAAAAGTCTAATTTCTTTGTGTCAGGAAGCTGAAATTTGACCAAAAGTGGATTATGCAGTATCAAAAATGACTTCTGGCATCAGTCAAAGTCAAGATTGTATAATTTAAAATATTATTTAAAAAATCTGTTACTGGTTGATTCAGTTGGCTCACTGGGAACATTTTGTCTTTGCACATAAAGCTTATGAATTTTGATGCTGTACTTTTCGATACTAAGACAAACATTGTTTTTATTTACACTAATCTGTATCGTGTAATTACTTTCACCCAGGGGTCCATTTCAGAAAGTGGGATTTTACACCTCGACATTCAAAAAAATCAACAAATCCTGAATTCGGGCTTTATTTTCTCCAGTCAGAATTGTGGTTTGGCTATAGGATTTAGGCCTGCTTTCTGAAATGGAATCGAACTCTTGAATAAGGTGACACACTAGCCAGTTCGCGACCTTGACATTTCACTCACTCTTATTTATTACACAAGATATTTCTCTTTCCAGGTAGCATTGTGCAGGCAGTTTTTATTAATCAGAATCTTAAATCATCAAGCCCTAGAATGACATTTTTCCTCATTTTTGTTGCACACAAAACCCTTGTACATTGAATGTGGGTGGGCGTACAGCAGAAAATTTGATTTTAAAATGCAATTTTACACTATAGACCTTAAAGTGATTTCCACGAGTCTGTTGGTTTTCTGAATAACAGATTTTCCCAACTGTGGTGCCTCATTTCTTCAGCTGAATGTACTGCTGACCGCTGAGGCTTCATTGAGCCACACTGCAGTACTGACTGTAGAGGAATTAAGTTTGTTTACCTGACCACAGGGAAATTGACTGGATAAACTGGGGGTGGTAGCAACAGGAAAATGGCAGCATTTAAAATACTTCACTGTTTCTCAGTCATACTTTTTTCTTCTGTTTTTTTTTTTTTTTTTTACCTTTTCCAGGTGGAGAGCTCAGGTCAGTCAAAGTAGATGAGCAGACTGATAATATTGATGTGATAGTTGTGCAGTGCTTACAGAAGGACTCTATAGAACAGCTTAAATGCTAGATGGATAAGTTATAGATTTCACAATCAAGTACATTTTCCAAGTATCGCACTTTGCATCCCCCCTCCCTTGAACAAAGAAGAAAGTGGTAGTCATTGATGTCGCAAGTTAAGGCAATTAAAAGAGAGGGCAGCAAGAATTGAATGGTAGCAGACCTTTAATTTTCCTTTGACAGTGGAACTCAGCAGATGGCCTGTGGGAGAAGATTGTGATGATTTTGTGCTTAATAGTGTTGCCAAAACTTGATAATGCATGTTGTACTTAGTGAAACACAGTGAGACTGAGAAATCGTACCATGTCTGGGCGTGCTGTGGTCAGAGTGATGTAAAACCCCAGACCTGCATGCAGAATATGTTTTACGCAGTGGGTTCGAAGTGATGGGGAAAGTGACTCAAAGTCAGTCGCCATGCTGAAACTGGCTGTAGACTTCAAATGAAAAGTACAAAAAAGATTTGTTTACCGAACATGCAGTGCTCAAACAGAACTTTGGTGTAGACTGCTTCTTTTGGCCGAGACCATCCACTGTCTACTGTTGGTGAAAGCATGTTATGTAGTCAGCTGCGTAACCTTCATCAAGCCAGTTTTGCAACCAGAATAAATTGACAGAACTAACCGAGTTCGGTAGCATCCACATCTATGGAACAAGTCTGTACAACAAAAGTGCATTAACTTTAACGGCATGCCAGTGACCGGCAATATGTGATAAGTCGCCATGAAACTTGGAGTCGCAGATCCAAAATCATTTGCCCCCTTGTGTTGATAGGGTGAACTGCACATCTTTTTAGGCTCATAATTGTTTAAGACAATGTTTGACGGTGTTTCGACTGGGGCTAGTTTGGATGTCGTTTTAAGTATACAGTCAGCTTGGCTGTGTCAATTTTCCCATCAGAAACTGCGTGATGCTGGGATTGCTATCCCAGAGGTGGGCAAGAAAGCAGGAGCGGGAGTGGAGGAGGAGAACAAGATGCTGAAGGAAGAGGTGAAGAAGCTGAAGGAAGAGATGGACACCACCAAAAAAGGTAATGGTATCCAAAAGAAGCCAAACACACGCACTGTGTAAAGTGAGCTCAGTTTCTTCAGGCCCACTTACGAAGGGCAGTCCTAGTTCGCTCTTAGTGGACTGGGTGGTTGTCTGCTGTTAGTAGTTAATTATGTAATTACTGACTAAGAGTATAATTTAACCTTCAGGCCAGTGTATTTTTGCAATGAATATATAGTGAATTGTCCATCTTGGATGAATTAAAATACCCTCATCTCGTTAGGATATGATGAATAGCTGCCTCCTTTCAATATGATGATTCTGCTGCTTTGTTAAAACGTAATTACTTGCTCTGAATGGGGATTTATTAAATCAGTAAAGCATTGTGCTGTGGTCTCTGTGTGCGTGTGGCAGCCCTCCAAAAGTCAGAGAGTGACGTGAGAGCCATGAAGAAGCAGGCGGAGAACCTGACGATAGAGTATGACCGCTTGCTGGACGAGCACTCCAAGCTGCAGGTCAGTAATGCATTATGGTCTCCATCTACAGTATACCCTTCTAAGTAGCGACGGTAGTGCTGATTGCTAAGTTTGGTTAGAACAGGCTGTCCTAATTCCTGTTCTCGCAACCCATATACTGGAATTTTTTAACTCAGCCTTAAGACTGAGCAAAATCAGTAACATTAAGATGATGTTAATTTAAAATGTCACAATTTGATGCCTGTCTTTTTGAAAGGAGTTTTGTACATTTTTGTACATTTATTAGTCTACTTTGATCAGTTGTTGATCAATGGATCTTTCAAGGTTTTCTTGTAGTACTTAAAGCCTTGAGTTACCTATAATTTCCTTTTATGTCTATTGAGTTGTCGTTCATGAAACCCTCAGTCCAAACCAGGTTAATCATCAGTGTATGTTGTGGGTTGACAGTATGAGAATTAATCCTTGTCTTAGAGTGGTGCAGGTTGCTCTTGTATAATGTGAGGGTTTACCATCAGCCAATATGAGTGAAGACTGGCTCTGAGTTGGATAGAAATTGTGAATTATACTGAAGTGGGGAATGTTACGGCTTACATAATTTCCTAGAACAATACGAAGAATGGAGAAGGAAGAATGGTATTTGCTGACTGCTGTGAAAAAATGAAATGTCTAAATGCTATCAGAAGCGTGTTTTTTGAACCCCACCCCATCTTATGAAAGATTATTTTTCCACCATTGTTGAACATTAAATCTTCTTGTGGATGTAATTCACTGTGTGGTAAGTGTGCACTTTTGGAGCAGGATGTTACTGTGGTATTTTAGGTTTTTTCTTTTTTCTTTTTTTCTCTCCCCCTCTTTTTTTTGGGAACAGCAGAAAAAATGTTAAAATAGCACAGTTGAGCGAATTCACCGAACTGGGACATTTTAAAATGATACGCTTAATGTACGTAGAAAGGAACAGGCATTTTTGCTCTACTGTAGTTTAAATGTTTCCTAAAAATGTATTTTAGGAAGCCTTTAAAATGGTATTTTATGTTACATTTGTTATTTTTCCATTGATTAGGTTGCAGTAACCTTAATTCAGCTACTTTTTTTTGTTTTTAAGAGCCTTGCTCAGTACATGGTTTAATATTGCCTATCAAAACCCCAAAAAACGTGAAGATGAAAACAGTACAATGGCTGAACACTGTCAGTACACATAGCTGTGACCATATCATCATACTTTAGCTGGAATTGTCAATCCATAGTTGTAATTTCTGAATATAGCACATCTGTACATAAGTGAGGGTAAAACAGCCAGCAGCTTCCTTAATGGGCACCTATAAATAGGCATTTTGTTTCTGGTTGTCAGCGTGTGCAGCTGTATGCATTAACTACAGATGTGGGGTTTGTTCTGTGCCGGTTGTGCCACCAGCCATTGAAAGCAGGTGGCCAGGGGCAGCAGGGCACTTACTGGGAAGGTGTTGTTTTATCTACACTGATTTGCATTAATCTCCTTTTCAGATATTAGGAGATTGTTGAACCTGCTTGAGTAAGACCTTGCTGGAATTAGCTGTTATATTGCCCTCTCAGGGAACAGCATACTGAGCCTGCTTTGCTTATCGTGGATGAAAGTGCAGTAGCACCATGTTGGTGTTTCACAATCCTTTAGTTCTGGTAGCTGTCCAGCGTACTATAAACAGTATGTGATGTAACAGACCAGTAAGCCATACTGCCAAATACACGCTGCCCGGGCCTTATGACTTTCTCAGTACAGAGTCCAGTGTATTTTGTCAAGCTTGACTTAGATTTTGCTGGGCTGGTTTAAACTGAGGTATGCTATAGGATGTTTTTTGGTTTGTTTGATGGTGAGAGATGTGCCAAGCAGCTGGTAAACTTACACTTTGGTTGTAAATTGTAACATTATCTCCCTCCATGATTACATTTCAGTTATGACCGTCTGGAGTGTTTCTCGTGTTCTGTACACTACCAGTCAAAAGTTTCTGCGCACACTAAAATGTTGTGCATTTTCAATGTTACTCAGTTTTCACAAAATTCTAGATACTCGATCTTTACCAGAAAATATACACTGAACATGAATTTATCAAGTATCATTATTCACCGGAAAACTGGTCATATCTTTGACCAATCAAAGTAGCTTCCTCTAGTAGCTGTAACAGCAGAGCAAATTCGAGACATTCTTTCTACAAGGGACATGAAATATTGCTTCATTCCAACACTCCTGGAGCATTGTCCACAGATGTGATTCACTAGTTGGCTCCTTCATTTTGACCTTTATGTCCGGTTCATCCCAAACTAACTCTGTCGGCTTCAGGTCAGGTGACTAGTGGCCAGGCCGAGTTTCACTTTGTCGTCGTCTGTCCTTTTTAAATCATTCTGACACAATGTGGAGATTTGTTTGGGGTCATAGTCCTGTTGCATAAAGAGTGGCTGATCAGTGGTTCGTTGCCAGATGGAGTAACATGTGGCCGCAGGATGCTGTGGTAACCTTTCTGATTCAAAATTCCAGTCACTTTATGCAGATTTCCCATTTTAGATCTAGTAAAGTGCCCCAAACCATCACACTGCCTCCTCCCGGCTTAACTGTGGAAGCTGTACACTCTCCCCAGTGCGACGGTGCACATGACACCTCCTTGACGAACTTCAGATTTCAAGCTTTGATTCATCAGTCCACAGCACCTTACACTTTCTACATGCTTGTTTCTGTGTTCTTTGGCCCATTCAAGTGTTTTCTTGTTAGGAACCCTCAAAAGTGGCTCTCTGGTTGAAACACAACCCTTTAGCCTTGCCTCCCTCAGTCTTCTGCGCACAGTTGAAGTTGACGTTCTGGTGCCATGGCATTCATTCAGCTGCGTTTTGATTTCTGCACTTAACTTTCTGTTATGCAAACTGGTGACTTGTCAACTTGTCTTATGCCTTAGAAGTTGATTGAGGCCTACCAGTCCTCTCTTTGACCAGGTTAGATCCAGTTTGTTGCTGTCAATTGATGGTATTTCCTCACTTTTGTTTGTATCATTCATGTATTGTATGACCAATTTTCTTGCTAGAAAAGGTACTCGAAAGATACCGAACATAAACATTTTTTAATGTGTCTAGAATTTTTTTGTGAAAATGTAGAAATTCTTTGTGTGCAAAATCTTTTGACTGGTGGTGTACTGTAAGTGATATCAATGTCAACACATGGAATATTCGCACACACGGTTTTTGAGTGATTTACGGACTGGAGAGTAAGGCCAGCCGAACTGATACACGTTTCCTGAATACCCCGTCCTTAGGCCAACTGCGATGGCCCACGGGAGAAGTCAGACTGAACAATGACTCTGGACCCTGCATTCCATACTTGGATTATCCCAGCAGCTGCTCGCCGCCCCCCCGAACGGCCTCAATGTCATTCGGGTGCTGAACATAAACACCTACTGCACATAGCTATCTTGGAAGAAGACCCTGTCCCTTCACCCATGTGACTCATTCCATGGAATGCCTGACGCAACTTTCTACTCGGTTGCATACACCCATCCAAAAATGTGTTTACTCGCGTCATAAGATTTTGAATATGATGTGTTTTATTTCTTTGAAACTTGGCAAAACAAGTTCAAATTTCTATCTTGGCATTGAGGTATTAAAAATTGGTTTCATTTTCTTTCCGTTTTGTCCATTAGGCATTTGGTCCTTTACTACCCGCTTTGTCAGGACAATGTTTGTCTTCACTTTAATATTCAGAGTTTTTTCATGACTAATGGTCGAGTGTGACTGTAATGGGACCATTCATAGCAGTCCTGCTGATCATATGGTTTTGTAGTCAGCGGTTGGAATTTTGTTCCAGGTTTGCAGTGTTTAATGTTTGTTATGCTGAATGTAACCATACTGTTAAACTCAATCTTCTGTAAATGTAAGTACTTCTCTGAAAACTTCATTAAAACCCAAATGAATGGAAAAATTTGGATTTATTTGGTTTGTTCAGCTTCTGTGGGTGTTTAATTTTCTCCTTAAAGTTGCAGTTTTGGAAGCATGCATCACATAGACATCATGTATGTTTATCTATGTCCAAGGTAATATAACCTGCAGAGTTGTGTGACAAAAGCACATAAAGATTGACAATTAGTTTTTGCAAAAATCCATTTGTGTAGTCAATATGTGGGACTGTGTGCTTTGGACCTATTTGGAAATCCTGCACCAAAGCAAGTGGCAAAGTAACAGCTGCCAGGAAACTCCTTGGTGTTTTGTGCTGAAATGTAATGCCAGTAATGGCACATCCAGTGCATATGAGGGGCTGAAGGTGGTTCTGTTTTAGATTCACGCCAATTGTGAATGACTGGAAACGGATACCCAGACCTCCGGTTCAAGAATTTCTGATAACGTCAATGGTCAGGCTGCCTTTAGCCATGTATAGTGCCTGGGATGGGGGAAAATCAGGGTTCCCCATATGCCTTTTTACTGTGGTTTCTAATAGGAACTCTGTGTCATTTTCCATTTAAGGCTATTTATAGATAACGTACATCGCTATGACTTAAGCCAAGGCCTAAATAAAATGTTTGTGGGTGAAATTACAAAATTACTTCCAATTCCCATTTATTACCAAATGCTTTATAGTTAAACAGATACTCTTAGAAATAGGAAATGGCCTCTCACAACAAATGGGGATACTGTAACCCTGCTCTTAGGGGCATCCGTGTGTACCGGAATCTGTCGTCTTTTAATTGTATGGGTTCCTCTGGCTTAGCTTCAGTGCCACATCAAATCATATATGAAGTTGATTTCATATATGGTCGGCCGTCTAAGGCTAGTCTGTTATAGACGTGTGTGTGTGTGTGTGTGTATATATATGCATACACATACATTGCAATTACGATAACTGTGACAAAAACAAAATAGTATTTATGCACAATATCGTAAAATACAACCCATGTATTTGCTTACCTAACAAAGAGGTCAGATGGTACAGTTTTTTTAAACGAACTTTCGCTAACACTGTGGCGGCCTCCACTTCTATACTTTGCGTTCTGCCAACTGGCTCTAATTGACGCATGCCGCCCGCTCTTCAACAGTGCGTGATGATGTGCCTGTAACAAGCTGCCGTGCTAATCATGACCTCATTTGCACGTCAAAAATGTAATTGACAATTCACATAAACCCATAATATGTCCACTAAATCACTTGGACTGAAGTAAAAAATGAATACACTGCATATGACGGTTACCGAAGTAAAATCACCTGAGTTACTCATATTTGGAGTATACAAAAAAACAAACAAACCCAAATTACCAAGTCCTGCACATCGAAAGCATACCATCCTTGACAAAGGTCATAAAATGTTAGTGGAATGCGTAACCTGTATGCATGTATTTTAAAGAATGCTGGTATGAAATATGAAACATACGGTCACTTGGTTCTGATACTATCCAGTGCCTCCCCAGCTATTGAACTCACCGCATGTCACTGCTGCAGTGTTATGTTTAGCCTGAAGAAACTGCCATAGAGAAAGTAATGCAGATATGCTTGACATTAACCTAGGATTTCTTTTTGTGATTGCTGTGTTTGGACACACACAGTCTTGATCTACAAGTGGGGTTTTCAGAGCTTGAAGGCTCTGTATTTGGGTGTACCTATTGTATGTGATCAGATCAGGATTTCGTCTTTTACAAAATGTACCGTTAGATGATCCTGGGAAATGTAAGCTTACTTGTCTGTTTCTTCAAGATGTTCAAAATAAGGCACTTTTGTCCACATTGTAGACTCCGGTATCAATGAACCATTGACGCAACCGGTTGCCTTAACCTGCTTCCTCTTGTTTTGCGTGCCACCAAATATTGAACTGCTTTATTGTATATTATTCACCTATAGTATGTTCTGTAAATACAGTTTGAAAAGACAATTTCAGTGATCTACCTTTTTTGCTTCTATAAATATCAGTTTTGCCTACTTATTTTTAAGCAGCTTAAAACATTGCAGCTGAATATTTACTAAAGCCTTTCAATTTAAGTTTCTCATTCTTTGGAACCGCCACCGAAGCTTGTGACAATAGGGGAGAGGTAGAACTGAGGTTGGCCGGAGAGGGCAGATAGTCATCCCAGCTGGATACCGCACTATTTGGGGGACTCACTGCCTTGGGTTGGCTTGAGAGAGCAGAGAGTCATTGCAGCTGGACACTGCGCTGTTTGGGGGGACTCACTGTCTTGGGTTGGCCAGAGAGGGCAGAAAACTGTCCCAGCTGGGATTGTCACAGATTCATACAGGAATAGACTGGATCAGCACAGAGGTCACTGGCTAAACATAGGCTGCAGAGTTTATCATGCAGGAGTTCTGGTTTATAGTGTGGTAACTGCAACTGAATGACAAATCGCATTTAGTCACTGAAATGGGTATAAATTGCTCACCATGTCCTGCTGATGCACTGAGTCAACTCTTCTGGTGAACTGCACAATTTAAGAGTGAGCACACAAGGGTAATAGTAAAAAAAAAAGAAAAAAAAGAATTGTTTATTATCAGAAGAAACACTGGTTTATTTATGGTCAGACAGAGACTCCACACAATACTGAGTTTCTCATAGGGTCTTTATTGCCATTTGTTACTTGGATTTGGGTGAGTGAATTAACACACAGTCACAGTGGTCTCCAGCATGAAGCCCTTTGTACAACAATAAAATCAATGGAACACATCAGTGTCAACTAGGTTATACAGATACCACTATACTTAATACTATGAATGGAAGACTGAAATCATAATACATTTCACAAGACTGAAGAATGAATCAAAGCACGAAGCTAAAACATTTTATGGTGAGTTGATAAAATTGTCATCAGTGCTGTTACATATTTTCTAGACAGTATCCATATCCAAATTGCTTTGACAGTTATCATTTCATGACAATGCACATATTTCAGCAGGATTGATGTGTAATGGTAATATCGGTGATCAAGATAATAGGATATAAATATGAGCAATTACTCCATTTATACTCTGCTTGAATGGATTAAAACCAATCAACTGAGATAAAAATAAATGAGCAAACGGTAGCAGAATTTTTTTTTTTTTTTCCATTGAACAATGCACATTTGGATAAAAGGATTACTATTGTACTGTCCGGTAGTGAGGACTTTAATAATGGATGAAGTTCTGTGGAGTAGCATGCTAATTGTTTTCTAAATAAAATAAAAGGAAGCTGGTGACTGAAAGTCAAAATTGTTTTAAGTTAGTGTGTAATGCATGTTTGCAAATTACATTTGTTTATTAATGTAATTATGTTCAACAAGACAAAACCAAATACAATACAAGGAATTAAACATTGCTGAGCCTAATGAATCCAATATTAGGCTGTTACAGTATGTAGAGTTCAGAAGGTTTAGCAATATATTTTGGTTCATTCTGAATGCTGAATTTATCACTAACACCATTAAAGTATAATCAGTAACAATCCATACTGAAAATCCCAGTGGTCAGTCTGTACATTAATTTGATCATTAGATCATGATTGTGCAACCATGTAATCATGAATGGCATTGCAGACAGAACTTGAGGGTCACCAGGCTAAGGCCCCGAAACAATTAAACAACTGTATAAATGGGAAACTTCTAAGCCACTTTGGAGAAGAGCATTTAAACAAAGAACAGATTCAACAGAATTGTTCTGATCTTTTGATCACGCACGAGCCAGCTTTGGACAAAAGATACTGTCAGGAACAATTTGGCAGAGCACAGAATGACAACACGTATAGATTAGGTAGTATACATGTCCATTCAGGTTTTTATGTATAATACCTACATATTCATTAATTAAGCTGCTTGACCAACATATGGTACAATTTGGTCTGCAAAGATAAAGTATGTAAAAATAGAATAATCTGAACACCGATAAATCTCACTGCACCAGCCATTTGCCATTATTCCAAAAGTCACAGAATTCCATCTGAGTGGCACTTAAGTAATGTCTAATTGTGAATGAAGGCAGACTGAGCTCAACACATACTCTGTAACATTAAAGAGGAAATGTTCTTTCTTTTGAAAAGACCAAGAACCTACACCATATTTAGCTTTTGAGTCCAATGTTATGATAAAGATTGATATGAATAACCTTTATCAGTGAGAATTTACTAAGGCAAGAGAGCATTGCTGAAAATGAATTGTACCAATATCTGCCAAAATTACAGCTCAAAACTACATATTCAAGATAAGGGTTGTAGTTTATTTTAAACAAAGCTTACCCTTATCTGTAATAAAAAAATATCTTTAATAAAAATAAATTGATTTTAAAAGTCATGATATTTTAATATGTTATGGTATCGAGATGCCAAAAAACATTTTTCTTCTGTCAAGAATTCCAGAACATAGCTCTGGGTGGTTGGGGGATCTGTGAAATACAGACACGGTATCTGACATCCACATATGTGGCGATGATGATATTCAATGTGCCATCCGTTCCTAATTAACCCAGTGGATCCCTGCACAGAGCAAATTGCATGGTGCAATTTTCTCTCATCACATTCATTTTCTCTCTTTAGCTTTCAGTATAATGGACACAGATATTTATATATGTACCGTACATACACTGCTCAAAAAAATTAAAGGAACACATTTTAATCAGAGTATAGCATCAAGTCAATTAAACTTCTGGGATATTCATCTGGTCAGTTAAGTAGCAGAGGGGTTGTTAATCAGTTTCAGCTGCTTTGGTGTTAATAAAATTAACAACAGGTGCACTAGAGGGGCAACAATGAGA
>JAACJT020000086.1:9269303-9287420 GCA_009936485.2 Gymnarchus niloticus | reverse complement strand
TTTCATTCCTAACACATTACCCAGTCCATATCAGTATAGACATCCAGCATGATTTTCTTCCCATTGAGATCTGATGTATTTTCAAATTGTTCCTTTAATTTTTTTGAGCAGTATATAAGCAAAAAAGGCCATCACAAAATAAATCTATTTTTCTTTACAATGTGAAACAAAAAAGAGCTATTCTAACACCATTGAAGTGTGCTAGCGCGATTAATTTACAACAAGTAATATACAAATGTAGTTCAGTTATTTAGATCTATATTACATTCTACTTTTCTTATTATGTTACAATTATTACAATGTCGTTTCATATGTTATAACCAATGGCAGAATTCACACAGGCAGCAGTGAGGGCAAACTCTATGGGGACCTGCAACATAATTAGCTTTTTTATTTAACAGATGGGACTTAAGACAAACAAGAAAAGGCAAAGTTTGGCATTTACTTATCGACCACCTTACTGTTTTTTTTTTTTTTTTTTTTTTTTACTGTTTGCAGTGCTAGAGGGAGATCTGGTGAGGGAGTGAAACAGGGTGCTTTCCTGGGGGCCACCCGGAGGGCTTCCTTCCTAGCCTTAGACCAGCCCTATTTCACCCTGTCCACTGCTATGCAAAGACCTTGTCTCCCTTTGAAATGCAGAGCAAACTGTGCAGACAAAAATTTGAGCAATTTTCCATTGATGCATCATCTAACTGCTTATCCTGGTCAGGATGATGGTGGGAGGCTGGAGTACACTTTAGATGGGATGCCAGTCCATCACAGGACATGTAGATTATAGTATTATATACAGTATATATACTCCTGTTGCAGGTGAAAAAGATAAACGTGTTTTTCATGCATTTGAAGGATTTTTTAATATGTGGAGGAGATTTCATTAAGACATACCCATTTATTTATACTGAACTGACTTTGGCAGATGAAATCAAAACTATGGCACCCAGCACCTCTACTCTGTTTCATGTCAAAGAGCCAGAGATGGAATAGCTATCTCCTTTTGGCACTGTCATAGGGTCTATAAGCAAAGAGGTAAGGGTAACATGCTGTACATCTTGTGAACATGTCCAGCTCATTTAATAAAGAAGTGCATGTGAGAAACTTGGCAACAGTGTCAGCATTTCCACAGAATTTGGCATATTTCAATATATTTTATTCATATAGTCACTCATTTTTTTAAAGGCTTACAGTAGGTGCTTTTAGTAATAATAATAATAATGGGCAAAATTTGACTTATTTGTAATGTACTCTATTATAGTAAATCAGCTTGAGAATTTAGATTTATTTGAAACTGTTTGAAACTTCAAGACAGTTTTGTATTAATGCATCATTTTACCAAATTACACCAAATTGATTGGGCTCACACACAGCAGAGTTAAGTTTTAATGGCCAAATCACCAGTAAAGTCCTAAGGAGGTTCTAATCCTGTGCCCTCACAAAAATGCCTGTGGTCCTTTGCATTGCATAGTGCCCATGATGCCTGTGAGAACTCCGCCATGGGCTCTGAGGAGACAAGGATGGAGCGCTGGGGTCGTGCTCTTCAGAGAGGCCTTCAGAAGTGGAATCTGACTCTCGCTCTTCAGACAAGGCTCTGAGCACAAGCCTTTTTACATCAGGCTGCTTATTTTTCTTCAATTGTAAATTAGAATCAGGAAAATTTTTTTCATAATAACTCCAGAAGCCAAGCCTCTTCAGTACTTTGATCATAGAATTACTTATTAAACTGAATTGGATACATCTATATGAATATATGAATTGGCTATAATTCTACTGATAGGGCCTGCTGCTAATCTCAATGTTAGGGTTAGGCACATGTTCCAGGTAATATTTCATTGGGGGCATGCTCATATGTGTCATGAAGATGCTGGGTCTACATGACACTCTCAAAGATGATGACCTTGTTATCTTCAGTGCCCGATGTGAAGGAAGCCAGGCTCTTCATCTCAGCATCAGGTGCCATATACTCAAGGTGGTGGGCTCCCCACACTGGTTTGGTCAGGTGTTCCCACCGCTAGGGGGGAATGAAAACAGCCGTGTCACAAGATTTGGGGTCTAAGTGTCCGTCCAAACCAGGAAAGAAAGAGGGACGCAGTGGACATAGAAGCAGCAGGAAGTATAATATTGTTTACTTTACAAAAGAACAAACAACTAAAAATATATGATAAACAACCAAGGATGTTTTCAGTAAGGACTACATACAGACCCCCAGGAAGTCAAATTGGCACAGTATGGAAAAATACAAATTCTCTACCATTTAAGTACAAGTAATTCATTGGGGACTGTTTTTCATAGTATCTCTCTGGGGTATTCCTCCTTAAAGCAGAGCAGGTTGTTAGCAATGTTTCCCACAATACAACTTTCCTTAAATTGTTTTCCTAAAACATCGCTTGCCATTTTTCCCACGAGATGTACAGCTATGGACACCTCCCCCAATGCCACAATCTCTGTGCATTTTACACTCCATTTATTAGTAAAACTGTATAAATGAATCACACATCTTAAATGGAAAGCTGTTATTCTGGCTGGCAAGATCAGATGTGATACCGCATGTGGTACAGTAATCCTTCCTGGGAAAACTCTCCAGAATGAGACTCCTACTCATTCATGTCATACTTGTTCCTTTGATAAACTTTTGAACGCTGATGTAGTAGTGTCAGAATATCATGAAGGATTTCACCAACCTCCCTGAAAGAACCCTTGGTTCGGAAGAGCTTGTAGACCAGGCTAACCGGTATGCAGAGCATGGAGGAAAGAGCTAAGCACCATCCGATCACCTCGCCCCACCACGGATACACGTAGACGTTGTTATAAGTCAGAGGCTTGTAGTTCAACAGATGAAACAGGAAGATACCCTTGGAAAAACAAGACGGATTAAAAAAAGACAAATCAAAAACCGAATAAGAGCTAAATATTTGTTGCTGCTAACCAAAGGTCTGTTCATTTTTGTGATTTTTAAATTTATTTATATCTAACAGGCCCCTTCAAGTTGAATTTCCAAATCAGACTGCAGTTTTAAACTGGAATGCGGGCAAAGCAAGTGAATCATCTGGCAGAACAACATCTTAGTATACAAGCAAATTGTCTGCTTACAATGCAAACGCATGGAGTAATAAATGACCAGCACCACTTCATCCAAGGGAAAGGTCGGTAACCGATCATACGAGCGACATCATCCATAAACCTGTCAGCACCTGTTAAAAGCATAAAAGCAAATGAACTCATTTAATGACAGAACGTATAGGACTATTAGCAACCCATTCACAAACTGTTGCCTATTATCTTAAGAGTTGACCCTAAAATATTTCTTCTGCAACTATTTAGTTGAAATACAGAAATTTCATATTCATTAAAATGTGTTTATAATTTCATGGATGTAATATTCTATATATATGGATCACCTGGATACTGACAGAAATTTTGCATAAATCATGACAGTTCTAAGCCAAGAAAAGTTTGATTCTCCCAGATGAGCTTACTTTAGCCTGAAAGCTTGGGAGTCTTTAGTGTTTCCCAGATCACTCAGCACTAAGAAACACGAAGCAGAGCTCAAATATGTTCAGTGATGCTAACAGTAGCACAAAAAAGTAACCATAAAAATCAGCAGCAGTATTTCTGAACTTTTGTCACTAAATCTATAAGCGTAATATCTCATGTCTATGTGGCAGACATTATATCAGTTACTAAATTGTATAATGGGCTTTGTCCTCAGTTCAATTTGACAAAATACAGGATGACACAAAAACACAGCTTGCGATTGCCTTGAACTCACCATAAACCCAGGCAACAACAATGCATTCCCAGAATGCCTGCCACAGTAGTGTTATACCACTAGCTGAATAGTAGTCAAACAGCTGGAAGACGTACATCCCCCCCTGGACATAGAGGCAGTGAGACAGTGACCAAGTCAGATGTAGCAGGCATTTAAAGCAACATGAACACTGTTGGACAAACTGGATTAGAAGGTAGTCTGTAACTATTAACCAGCAAGCTGACTTTTTATCCCCAAACTGCTAAAACATTTACAGAGTAAGACCATGCACTGTCACACCGTGAATAAAAATGTAAACAGGAGTGTGTAGGCCATCTTTACAGCAGGTTAGGCTGCACATATAACATGAAGTAGATTAAATATTAAATCATTGTAACAGAAGGTTGGGAAAACAACTAATCTTACCCAAAATTAAATGACTTATCAGTATATATTTAATTGACATTTTATCCTTCTCGGTTTTGTCCTGTGAATGGGGAGTCTTACCTGTGTAACCATGGAGAGATCAATTATGAAGCATATTAAACAACAGATTGCCACTGCGATTTCACGCTGGTAGCGCACATAATACTTGGGAGGAAACAGATCCAGAATCCCAGTTACGAAGCCTTCAACCCCAACAAACTGTAAAAAAAAATGAACTGGACAGTTAAAGGCTAACATCACTTTCAGATTTGACGTGAACAGGTCCCCTGTCAATAACAGGCTGGATTTACTGATTTCTGAACAGCCAGCTGTTGTGATGTTGTGACTTGGGATGAGACGACGGTGTGAGGGCTGACCTGACTGTCGAGTCCTAGCAAGAGGAGCATGAAGAAGAAGAGGGCTGCCCAGAGCGGTGCCACAGGCATCAGAGACACTGCCTTGGGGTACGCAATGAACGCCAAACCAGGGCCTGCCGAGAAGAGGGCCTGCGATGAGAGAGGCGACTAAACAGCCCTGAGGGGGCCCCCGACACAGACACTCTTACACACATGCGTACAGTACAGGGCGAGAGAGAGACAGAATAAGAGAGATGGGGGGAGAGAGACAGACAGAGAGAGAGTGAGAGAGACAGAGAGGAGGGCACCTGAGTGTTACATCATATTAACGTGCACAAACTGGTGTGGGGGTTTACTGTTCTTTCATTTGAAATTTTGGTCATTAGTGTGTGTTTGTGAACCTCCATCCATGTAAGAGTAGGGCGAGTTAGTTAGGGTTAGTGTTTACTTTTAGAAGTAGGTACATTTGCCTTTGTATGGTGAATGTTACTGATACTTTCTCATTAAAACTAGGCATTGATGTTATATTGTTAGTCAGATCTTATCTAAGAAAATCAGTAAGACTTGAAGCCAGAAAACAATCCAGTAAGTTTCTTACTTATTAATGGTACAGGATTATAGTACAACAGTTTCCCAGGTGTACACTGGCAACCAAAAAGCAGATCTTAAAAACCATGTTGGATTTGATCGACCAAGTTTAAACTGCACAGGTTTAAACTTGTTTCAGCCTGCCTTTTTTATCTTGTGCTTGTATTGCAAGCATATTAAATCAAATATATATTTTTGAAATGCACATGAGGTAAACAATGCACCTGTGTACAGGTGTGCGAGCTTCCCCGCCCAGTCAGACATCAGTGAAAGGCTACATCGTGCAAGGAAAAAAGATGTTGCAGTTTAATGTCTTCACCCATTTGGACCCGTTTTACTATCATGTAAAGTGACAGCAAAGGTTCCTTTGAACAACCAGCTGGCAAAATGAAAGTGTTACAGAATAATTAAATAGATTAAAAAAACACTAATTTATGGTTACGGCCTCAATTCGAACACTTAGGCAGATCTACAATGAAATATGATACACGAATAAATTGAAATAAAACAAAAAGGAAAAATGGTTTGACAACAAGTAACAATTAATTTTTATTTTTTTGGACAAAAGTTATGACCTAAAATGAGTTGGCTATGTTGAATCAGCTGCCGATTGCATCGCGGTTCTTTGGCTGGCTTCTAACATCCATCTCTGCTGAGATCTTATATCTGAGAAATATCTTTGTTAGTTCTACCACAAGTTATTAGATTTGACACTGTTGGGGTCTAGTACGGTTAAGTTTGGATATCTGTGATTACATCGTCGCCATCTCCCATGTGTCTGCCTCTTCCATGTTCATAACTCTTTCTCTGGAGTTGTAAGAACAGTCATTCGGATTAACCTGCATTAAGGTGTGAATGCTGTCATTAGATAACAGATGTTTACCTGCTGTGGCAGTCAGCTCCAGGACCCCTCTTGAAAGCGAGATGTGCACATCTCAAGAGGCAAAATTCCTGGTTAAATAATCCTTAAATTAATATTTAAATCAATTGAAAATATAGATATATAGAGATATAAATAAACGAATAGATACGAATCACAAGTCAGATATAAAAGGAGGAGTGAAGAAAATAAACGAAAATCCTGTTAAAAGGATAAGACAATTTATGAAGTTACAGAGGAATTCTTTATCCTGCTGTACTGATTCTGAATACGAAAAATTGTAAAAGGTTTTTAAAATGCTAAAAAAATGAATGAGCAAAAAGTGAACATGTTTAATATGTATAAAATAGGCTTTAATATAGTCTAGAAAAGTAAATGAGCAGTCAGCATCTGCTTTAGCTGGTCACTTGTTGTGAAGCATCACTGATACAGCACTCACAGTCTGAGTTCACTACTTTGATCTATGTACCATACATCACAACACGGTAAACACTGAATACTTTCACATGTACACACACTCACCACCTGAATACACTACATGTGATTTTTTCATACATCTGTTTACACAGGATAGATTCACTCACACGACAGTCATTTCCTATACATAGGATCACATGTACATTCAAACACAAGCACACCACACAAACACAAAAACACACAAACACCTTACAAAGTCATTTGTTGGCCCCAAGTACTCACAATGGACACTCCGATTTTAAAAAACAAATCTGAACTTATTTCTATAATATTTGAGCCCTGCAGACAAAGACAGTCAGTACCTATTATCAAATTTGAATGCTTGAGAGCTACTTTGGTTTGATATCATATCTGTGCTAGATTTGGGTCTCTACACAAGGTACTATGACGCTGGTGGCCACAAGTTTGTTTTGATGCTGAATCCTGACCTGCTGCTCAGTAATGACAGCAGCTGGTGTTTGCAATGAGACAAAAGATGGAAGTCAGACAGCCAGCTTTGAAGATGGTAGATATTGGCACATTGTCTGCAATTCCTGTTGAAAGAACTATGGGTAGTTTGCTGCAGCATAGTACACTTGTGGGGATGAGACTACAGGGGCACAGACCAGGAAGTTGCCTGGTGTTCATTCAGAGATGCTGCTAATTCACCAGTGCGTCAGTCACACTTCAAACTTGAACTCAGGACATATGAGTCTCAGTGGATGAGTACAGTGAGTTAGCCAGAAAGATGTGGCTTATGTTAAATATCAGCAGACTGCACCTAGACTTCTGTAACTGCAGATTAATCTGGGCGATTTCAGATGAATTGGCATCATACAGTTTCCTGACTGCAGAATTTTTTTTACTAGAAAGTTAAATGCTGTAAACTGAAATCACATGCTGATGGGAATGATCATTACTATCACTAATACTAGTATTATTATTAATACCAATATTAAGTATACTCCTATTACTACTAATAAAAATAATGCTAAATGCTGTGATATTGCTATATATAAATTATAAAGGTCTCTCACAATCTAGTGTTTTATATGAAATAAAGTTATTTAATCAATGTGGCTTGCATTCGTAAGAAAAACAACTTTAACACAATCATACAAATAGTACATGTTGCACACTTCACAGTCTGGTACTGCAATTTCATTTTGAACAGACTGCTTGAGACAATGTATGTTGTACCATATTAGAATTGATATGATATGAAATGATATGCACCCCATCCAGGGTGTCCCCAGCCTTGTGCCCTAATCTGCCTGGGATAGCCTCCAGGCTCCCCCATGACCCTGGATTGGTTGATATATGATATGATATGATATGATATGATATGATATGACAGGATGTGACATGACATGACTTGATATGATATGATGCTAGGAGATGACATTACACGACATGATATGAAATGATATATGACATACATGATATGATATGATATATGATATGATGTGATGACAGGAGATGACATAACATGATATGATATGATATATGACATGAGGGGGTTTGAAACCTGCCTCTGCTTTGCTGAGTTATTATGTTGTCCCCATGCTTCAGGTGTTTTCTCTGCGCAGTACGGTTTCCTTCCACAGTCCAAAGACAGGTGCCTGAAGCTGACTGGCACCTCTAACTTGCCTGTAGTGTGTGGTTGTGAATGTGTACATGAATGACTTGGCGTCCTATCCAAAGTGTACCCCAGCTCTGTGTCCTATGGTGCCTGGGATAGGCTCCAGGCCTCTCCATGAGCCTGAAGAGGATAAGCAGGTAAATGGATAATATAACATAATAAAGTGAACTAGTTGTATGTTTGTGCTTTCTGATGATTTGGCATCCCATCCAGGGTGTACCCCTGTCTTGTGTCTTACACTCCTGGTCCCCTATGACCCCATACTAGAAAAGCAGTTGAAAGAATGATGGATAATATAATTGATCTCTAAGGATCATCAGTTTTGTAAAATCACTACAAAGCTCATTTGTAAATAACAGATAGAATAAATTGCAATGCAAAATATTGAGACCATAGCTTTAATACAGTAAGTCAGTGGATTTCTTGCTTTCATTGATGGGAGTCCACAGAGGTAATGTTCTGCACACCTCATGGAAAGCCTTAGAGTCACTAGTGCAGTGGAACACCCAAAATTCTGTGCACTGGTATTAGAGAAACAATTGAATTGATGGGTCAGATGATCATAAATGTGTTAGTTATACAAAGGGTCATTGTGGTTGAGTTCTGGGTTGAAGTTTGAAACTGGGAGTTTAGATCTTAAAACATTTCATACCGGTAGGAATGTCAGTATACAAAAACACGTGCCTCTAAGGCTGTGGTCAGTAATATCATTATAGCGTACATAACTTTCATCATTCTGCTGTTAGCAGCCAAATGATTCAGGATTAGAAGCAGAATCAGTTAAAAAAACAGCACTACTCACATTCACAAGTATCTGAATGCTCATGTGTGTAGTAAGTCACACCCAGGAACAACATATCACGCAGTCTAGAATAGACTAGAACATTAGAATAGACACAGAACATTATTCTAATTCCAAATCTTGATTGGGGTGGGTATAATGTCCTGTTTTTATATATCAACTGCTGCAGGTAGCAGTGAGACCTGAGAAAGGCTTACGCTGCATTCATCTCTCAACTCAGGACATCCTGAAGATAAATTAGACTCTAGCGCCTCATTCTGTGAACTGTTCATAAGCCAACCATTCTTAAATAGAATATTCAACCATTAACATACATTCTACAATCTGTACACTGGCATTACAAAAAAGGGAAAATGCATACATTTACAGGACAACATAAACGTGCGAATCATCTTCAAGAAGCACATTGATAAAGTTGCTGCGTATGTTGTGAAAACTGTAGCAGATCCATGGAAGGCACAAGGTGAAACTGTGAGCTTAGTTTTGTGCAGTCTCTAAACAAATGGTGAATATGCCCCTCCAGGATAGTGTAAACAACTCAGAATCACTTCACAAAAAAGGAATTTCTGTTAAGCGACATTTTATATGTTCAGTGGAAATAACCTGTTCATGAAAAGCACTACCTATCTTTGTGGACTTTGTTCAGCATACTGCCACTGCTCTTGGCCAACAGCCCACTTAAAAAGTGCCAACTTCTCTTATTCTTAATTTGGCTGTGGGTCAAACTGCCACAGGTACTGGTGTCCCGCATCTGACCCAAACTAATTAAGTGGGAAACAACAGATTCCTCTTCACAGTTACCTGTTACATGTACATTTTGCATTATACAATTAGTAGAAATTCAAGAGAGCATTCAAAAGTAATATATTAGTAAAGCTTTGTATCACCAAAATCTGCTCTATAAGGACAAAACAATCTCACACAGATGCCCCAGCCTACACTTCTCAAACTCCTTCCCTCTCACACTACACGCATGCACACACCAGCGCATACACATACAAACAAATAGACAAACAAACATTCAAGATCATCAACCGCTCTCTTTACCATAGGTCTTTCACAAAATGTAAAATGGACCTGATGACTTTAACTTTTTTATCTGGATTATTCATTAATAATTTTATGGTATTGACATTATCAAAGAAGTTAGTTAATCTATAAAAATAAAAGCTTAAGATAAGATAACATGCATATTTCCTTAATATAAAGTATATTAAAATACAAAATAAATGTTTTAATGTATTCCCATTCACAGATGCAAATGTATTTTCCAATGTATTACAAAATTTTATATAATATTATTATAATATTATACTGACATTACAATTTCAGTGTTCAAGTCACATATAATGTGGAAACACAAACTGCAGATCTGTTAATATTCTGTCATAGTTGTCCCTGATTACTCCTTAATCACTACATTTCCCAACAGCAAAATGTCACATTTCTTTTAAAGAAATTACATAAATAAGACCATAATAAGACCAAGCTTGCAACCTGAATCAAAAGCAACAGTGAGTGAACTAAATTATTAAAGACACATTTTCCTGTAGATATTGCATTCAGTAATTAGTAAAAAGACTAGCTAAACATTTAGTAAATGCAATGGTTTTTATATACAGATTGTGCAAATATCTCCTAACAGGTGATTGACCAAAACATAAATACCTGTGCAAAACTGGAGGACCTCCCCATTTGAAAATCAGAAGCAATTTAATAATTTGAAGCAAAAATCAGGAAATGTTCCAGCTAATGTGATGAGAGGATTTGCCAAATACCTGATTCTGCAACCTTGGAGATATCCACTCCTTGCTCTGATGCCATAAATCCCAAGATGGAAAAGACCACAAAACCAGCAAAGAAGCTGGTCCCACTGTTGATCAGAGCAAGTACAAATGCATCCCTGCACAACAGAGAAAGAGGGTAAGTTCCCAGATATTCATGTGAACACAAAACAGAGGGCCCAAAACACTGAAGGAAGCAGTGAACAATGGGGCCAAAACAGTGCGGGATAGGTAGTGAGAACATCATCAGAACAGTGAGGGAACAGATTTCAGCACATTTAGGATTTGAACTCAGAAATCTGGGACCCCATGCCCTCCTTATGTTGCTGACATGCTTCTTTTAATAACACGTTTTTCGTATCCATTTTCAAATCAGACTTTCTCACATCTCAAAGGACTTAACACTCAGAACTGATACCAAATTGCAAGCTTCCAGCCATTTCCAGAGCAGACACAAACGACACAGTTAATTTTTCCAGATAAAACAGACCGCCTTTGGGATAAATATGTATGACTAAAATTGCATTATTTTGTAATGACTGTCATTCACTTTCATGTGACACAGCACTTTTTGGGAGCCTTGCCAACTGGTGATTAGTTGCCTTTTAGTTGCATTCTCTTATAATCAGGTTTGGTTTATCAGTCCATGATCACATTTGGAATGAAATGTGCTGATGCTGTAATCTTGAGCAACTCCCATAGTTAATTTGCTTTGTAGGCATTTCTGTCTCGAGTGATACAACTGAACTATAATTACACTCAGGACATTTCTGAAGGGTATGACCACTGGGACATTCACAGGACTTAATCCAGCTGCCCCCAGTAGTCACCAGTACAGTTCTTTATCAACAAGGCTTGAAGCTGACCCTGTAAGAAGCACTGTTAACAGCTGTCATGAAATGCAGATTTCATGTGTTATGTCTATTTCCTGAACTGAAATGGATATAATGAATAGAATTGCCTCTGTTTCTGGATATAACATTTAAACAGACAGTGAGAGTTGCAGTGTTACTTACTTATAGCAGTCATTGTTGAATCTGTTATAGCTGCCCAGGGCTGTGAGTGCACCCAGTCCAATAGCATAGGAGAAGAAAATCTGTGTGCCAGCATCTATCCAAACCTGCAGCATGGGACATGATAGGAAGATTACTTCATCTGCTTCGGATTATAACGTGACATCACATTTGGAAGGTTGTGTCTCGGTCTTCTGAAAGACTGCGAATATACACGATATCCATGAAGAGACATTATATTTGTGAAGACACATTGTATCTGTGAAAAGACATTACTATATCTATGAAGGTACGTGATATCTCTGAATATACATTATATATGTAAAGTTACATTAGATCTGTGAAGAACCTCAGTACTGCTGTGGTAAATTAAGTATCTGAACGAGCTATAGAAATGAACAAAGGTTATAAGATCCTCCGGAGTTACTGTAAAGTTCATCATGAGCTGCTGAAGTCACTCCAGATTTTGCAAGCACGTCAGCACCACATTTGAACTCTGTACTGATTAGCATTGACTTCTTCACCTGGGCCTCGGCGAGCTTCGACCAGTCAGGCTTGATGTAGTACATGATGCCATCATAGGCACCTGGCAAAGTCACACCTCGTACCAGCAGAATGATAAGGACGATGTAGGGGAAGGTGGCAGTGAAATACACAATCTTAGCAGGAGAAAAGAGAAACAGAAGAGAAAGATTTCACATATACACCCCTGTGATTGGCTGGTAAATACAGCTAAATGTATATAAGTACCCAAAGTTGTAATTGTGATTACATATCTAATATTTTCATATGTTTGGTTACATAAAATCATGCAGCAATTACTCTGATTTTACACTATAAAAATCTATATACAAACATACTGTATCACTTAATGGTTCAGTGACCAGGATTAGTAGTTATAAGATAAATAGAATAATACCCGTTTTTATTATGAATTATTTGCGAGATTTTTCACATCTTAAGGTTGCGCCACATTTATGACTAACCTCTCATAAAAACTGATAAAACCAAGGAAGGTCTTTATCTAATCTTTGGAACATGTGAAAAACACCGAACCTTGAACCTCCCGTTATGTGAATAACAACAAAAAAAAAAAACACACATTGATTCAACTTGACTTTTCTGTAGAACTTCGCAGCACTTTGTCGTACAGCCTTTCACAGCGCTCAGTGTTGACACGCATGAAAAAGGTTTCTCGGTGATTCCCTGCCAAGTCCTTTCACAGTAACTTACAAAGCTATATCATTATTATTCACAGACATCACTTGTCCTCGCTGCCGAACAGCCGGCTGTAATCTGATTTCCGTTTGAGAAGTGTATACCCCAGAACACTGTTTCAGCAGAGGAATTACTCATCCCCATCAGTGTCTCTGCTGGTTAGAAGCTACAGTTCTACGTAAAACAGCCATCTCAACTGAACACTTGCGCAATCTAATTACTTCTATGCCACGAAATCGCCTCCTTCCTACTCTGTAGTATACCCAGCAAAACCTAGTGTTATATTAGGGCAACCAGTGTTTACACGTAAGTGTAATCCTCCTTCTCCTCCTCTGCTAGATGCATGTTTAATGTCATTTAAAAAACAGATGGAATCTGAAAATGAATGATTATGAAATGCTTATCTGGAAACTGGAGGAGAAGCCAATACTTGTGTTTTAAATAATAACTGACATCACCATGACAAGCATCTGCGGCTGTCCTGCACAGACGCTGACCTTTCTCAAGTTGCACGCATTGCATTCTCTAGTGCAACTGACATGCTGTCCATTCGTCGTGTAGTGCTGCTTCTTCCAAGACACAGGCCAATATCTTGGCCAGGAAAGTCAACTACAAAATGATTGCTCACTAAAGAAAACAGCAAGAAAATTTCAAAGGACTATTAAAATCATATGAGTCATATCAGCCACTTTGTAGTTCATGAGCATTTTTCAATTTAAATAATTTATTCTGAATGGAGAAAATATGATACATAGTGTAGTAAAAACAAATATAGAATTAGTAAAAAGTAGTAACATATCTGACTATTATACAACAAATCTAAAGGAATACTAATAACACAGAGACAATGCTAAACAATGACTGTTTAATAAATACTGGAGTCAGTCTCTAAGGCGGCTCTGCCTCCTGAGTGCAATGGGGCTATTGCCCAAGAGCACGAGTGCCTAGTCACGTCTCACTGCAGTCCACCTATCCCTGTCTACCAATCAGAGCCCGGCAAAGAGAGGGGGGTCACTTTATGGTTTGATATGTGCGCTCTCTCGGCTACTCACGTTGCTATAGCTACCCTCTGCCTCCCCATTGCACTGCTGTGACAGTGTGGGAAGGTGTCATTTGAATCATGCTTGGCTATATCTGTCAAATTCCCTCAGTGGGGAGCTCAAACCGACTGGGGGACTGAATATGAAATAGTTTTCGGTTTCAAATAAGTGTTTTTTTAAATCTGCCAGTTCTCTCTGAGAGTTTATCTTAATCATAAATCAAAATAATATTATACTTCAGTGACATCCATACGTATCAACATAAACAAATGATGGAATATTAATGAAAAAAATCTTAAATCAAAAATAATAAAGTTGAAATGTTATATGTTTGAACCATTATCTTTAAATGTTTTTGGAGACATCAAGTTTCTTTCTCTAACAGAACAATGCCTGAATCTGATCCATTTGAACAGACACCCCCTGTTGAGTTAACAAGGGGTCATTTTCATTGCTTGTTACTCTTACTACCCCTGGAAATTTATTAAGTTTGTTAAATGTCAAAGGTGAATACTTAGGTGTTTGTGTGTTCACTGACTTTCTGTGCTAGGCAAAACAACTGATAGTATTCAGGCATTAGCCGCTCAAGCAAATAAAAAATAGGGCAAAGCATGAAGCTCTATGAGAGGACAGCCAAAGATGTTGAAAGAATGCAGGTGACTCTGAGTATCGCTGTCCTGTACTGTGTCTAATCTTAAATCACACACCGTTTTCTGTTAAAGAGAGCAGAGGACTCAAGTGTCACCATCCTATACTGTGTCCAATCTTAACTCACACTCTGTTTTCTGTTAAAGAGAGCAGAGGACTCTGAGTATCGCCATTCTGTACTGCATCCAATCATAAATCACACACCGTTTTCTGTTAAAAAGAGCAGAAGACTTTGAGTATCGCCGTTCTGTACTGCATCCAATCTTAAATCACACACCGTTTTCTGTTAAAAAGAGCAGAAGACTCTGAGTATTACTGTCCTAGCTGTACTGTGTCTAATCTTATATTCACACACCGTTTTCTGTACCGTGTTTAAGAGAGCAGATGACTCTGAGTACCACCATCTTGTACTATGCCCAATCTTAAATCACACACCGTGTTCTGTACAGTATTAAACAGAGCACATGACTCTGAGTATCGCCATCCTGTACTGTGTCCAATCTTAAATCACACACCATGTTCTTTACCATGTTAAAGATAGTGGATGATTCTGGGTATCACCAATCTCTACAGTGCCAAAGCTTAAATTATACACCGTTTTTCTGTGGTGTGTGTTACATGGCAAATGCATGCAGGAGATCCCTAAGGGCCAGATTTAGACTAGTGTGACTCAAGGCTTTTCAGCTTTCCAACAGCCTTCAGCAAGCTTTGGCCAGGCCAGAATCAGCTTCCCAAAGCCTAGTTATGGCAGCAATTCATTACCTTGCCTGTTGACTTCACCCCTTTCCAGACACAGAAATACACCATAACCCAGGTAGCCAAGAGGCACAGCATCACCTCCCAGTTGATTACTCCAGGCTGGTCCAGCCCATCAGAGATGTTCAGAACCTTATTTCTGTCAGAGAAGATAACAGTTAACATGATAAGGCTGATTAATTATCAGTTCATCTGAACATTATGTTTGCAAGGAAACAATTTATATGTTCTTATAAAGGTTAAGCAGGTGGCTGTTATAAGACTTGGTGGCTTGGTATGCTTAGTAAATTTAGCTTTCTTGTTAGATACCTCATTGGATCTTTAAAAAAAAATGCTGAGTGTTTTTTTTTTTTAAATCAGGTTTACGGTATTAAATGGGGCTGCATGCTATGCTTGGCATCTGGCTGGTTCTCCTCCTGCCATACTGGCCAAGCTCACTTCAGTTTCAAAATGAAATACACCAGAACATGTTATACTTAAGTGTGATTACCTTGTTGAAAGGAACTGAACCAAAGCAGAGACTGGCTGTGTGTGAACTGTGCTGACAAAAACTTACTCCCAAAACTCGATGATGGGCGAGCGGCCATCCGCTAGCTCCTCACATGTCATGTTCCCCAAGCTGGAGTTGTGGACAGTGCCATTCTGACACTCGTCCTGGTGGAAGATCTCGATGCAGCTCTCTGTGTTCCATGGATTGTTGCAGGTCGACCAGGGAAGCGTGGCGTTGAATGACTTGATCAAGTAGTAGAAGCCCCAAGCCAATACCATGATGTAGTAGGTGTTGCAGAAAAACACTATCACCATTGAGGCATACCCAAGACCTAGAACACAAAGGCAAGAAGAAAAGCTCGCAATGCAAACAAAATTATAAACAAATGTACATAAAGATAACAAGTCAATTTTTGTAGGGCTTTTCTAATTTGAACCTCTTGTTGAGGTTCCGTAATCACGAGGGAAAACTAAGTTTCCTGAGTGAGAATGTACCTTTAAATAGTGGTGCAATATTCCACACGTTGATGCTGCCTGCCTTCATAAACTGCCCAAGGGAGATCTCCAGGAAGAAGATGGGGATCCCCCCCACTACTACTATCAACAGGTAAGGGATGAGGAACACGCCTGGAAAGAGAAACCAATTGGTAAAAACTGGGATACAGGAAACGCATCATTGCAAAAGTTATTGCATAGTACTGTGAATTTTTGAGGAACTGATATTGGCAAAGCTGGAATGTTCACCTACTGCTTACTTAAACAAATATACCATTTTCATTGGTATTTGTGTTCTGGGTGACCCCAATAGATGCTAAGATAAAATGTATTCAACTTGCAAAGATTTCAGATTCTTAGTGACCTGCCCTTTAAGACTGAATGAAAGCAGAAGCAGGCTTTATCTCAACTCGCAAATTGAAAAGACAAAGAGTGAATGGACTGAGCAACCGAGTTCTACAGAGATTAGCTATCGGCGTCATTGCTAAGGCATCTCCCACATTAGCTGGCATGAGATGGGCCCAGAAAAACAAGCCAGGTCATCCCCAATAATAACTGGGAGATTAAAATGTGACAGCAATGGCGGGGGGGGGGGGGGGGCGGGGGGGGCAGGGGGGGGGGGGGGGGGGTGGGTAGGAGGGTGGGGCGGGCGCGGGGGGGGGTGGGGGGGGGGGGCGGGGGGGGGTTAGAACTGGTGGACTCGGCAGTTTCTCCCTGGGTGCGATTTCACCCGATATGCTCGGATTGTACCTCTGCAGCTGTCCACTAGACATCCAGGTTAATTCTATTCAGCCACTCGGCCAGCACCTGTGCAAGAGAATTCCTGCTCAAGTTGCAGATAATCACACGCCGTACACACCCTGGGGCCTGATGAGCGAGCGTCGGCCCGTTGGCCAGCCGGAGGGGAAACTTCACTCTCTAACAATTGACTCCGGCCCTCTGTAGCCTTTCCCAGGACTCTTCTCCACTCAACATCAGGATGCCACGGGCAGGTGGAGTGTGCTCACTTTGTGGGAGGCGCGTCGGGTCACCTGTTCGGAGCTGCAGAAACAGATGACATCAGCACTGGGGAGTAAACGTGTAGACGGCCAGCATGTTTTTAGCAGCGGATGTGAAGTTGCTATAAGAAGGACTCTGTTATCCAAAAGTGAGGGCTTCTAAGAGTGCACTATCGTCAAAAGTGACTTCTCTGCGCACACTAAATCCCCCTTTCACCATTTTGCAGCCCCAGAAGAACGATGCCGTCTTTGTGTGTGTGTGTGTGTGTGTGTGTGTGTGTGTGTGTGTGTGTTTTATTTTAAATAAAATTCTCTTCTCTCCAGGCTGCATTTGCTTGTCTTCTCAGCATGAGTGTTTAATCTTTTCAGGGTGTTCAATTGGGCCACTGAATGAGGCCCAGCTCCTTTTCGCTTGGAGCACTGCAGCTTATTCTAAAGCCCTAATCGCTGAGCAAACACAGCCCTGCTCTCCCGCTCCTTTCCTACACCGGCCACAATATCGTGCCGCACTCCCTCCCTTCACCCCCTCACTCGCATTTCGCTTTCCACTCCAAAACTCCACCGAAGTTGAAGCAGCCGCCTTCCCTGTGTGAAGGAACGGACCAAGCATCTCGCGTCTAGAGAACCTTTGTCGTGTGTCCATCTGTTAATCAGTCCTCAGTCCCGAGAACTTTTTTTTTTTTTTTTTTTTTTTTTTTTTTTCTTTTTTCTGCCTTTTTTCCTTGTTGTATCAGGGATTAGCAGGAAAGTAAGCCACTGGCTTTTGATTTACACAAAGGTGGGT
>JAACJT020000086.1:9245457-9268900 GCA_009936485.2 Gymnarchus niloticus | reverse complement strand
ACGACTGGCCTCGGGCAGGTCAGCGTAGAAGCAGCGATGAGGCGACGAGGAGGCGTTGCCTGAGGCCGGGCAGGGCAGCGGAGAAGAGGCGGAGAAGAGGAGAGGATGCGGGATCTGAGGCAGGGCAGGGTAGAGGAGGAGCAGGGGGAGGGAAGAGGGGATGGCTTCAATGGACTCAAGCTGATGTCACTGCGACCCGTGAATCTCCGTGGAGATTCCAATAGACACGGTTGATAACACCGAAGAGCGAAGAGGCCAGAGCTATTCAGAGTGCCCTGCATTGCATAACTGGGGCTCTGCAGGCCAGGAAAAGGATCCCTGCTGCCCACAACCCCCTCTCCCACCGCAGACACTGACAGCAGGCGATTACAAGGCTAAAGCTGTGCTTTGTCAAGGCATCAGTAAGCTACACAGCACAGTCAATCACAGTAAGATTCTATATCAATAACACTATATTAAAATGCTGCTAGATTCCTGTGAGTTCTCCAGCTGAAGCTGCTGTTAGTTACAGTGACGATAGGGCTAGTATGCAAATTTAAAATAGAATAATGCATATATGCGAAAGGTGAAAGGCAGCAATCAAAGCTGCATTTGTTATAAAGATATAGTCAGGTGACCACAGAGAGTGTAGGGCTGTACAAAATGATAAGGAGGGCGAGGTGTTGAACAAGGAGCAAAATCAGGTTCATTTATAAACCAAATACGTGACTGCACTGGTGGCAAATGACGTGGGAGAGCGTGACTGCCAGCGCAAAGCAATGACAACATGCTGGTGAGTCACACGCACCACGGCAGCAGAACAGAGTGCTGTGGGGATTGCGGGGAGTGCAGGAGCCCACCAATCAGCACTCATGTCCGGCACCTTCCTGGCTCTGCAGTTAGTGGCTGGATATTTATCAGAGAATCTTCAAGAGAACTGCATCTACCTGCGGAGGGACAAGCGGATGGCCGAACACTGTCTTCATTTTAATTCACTTCCTGCTGTGAATCTTAATGGCATTTTGTACTTTATTCTGTATTAATTTGGTAAGCGGAACTGAACAAATAAATGACTCAAATACATCTCCCGATAAAATAGGTCACAATAAGAACATCCATTTCTGGAGGAAACAATCAGTCATGAGCATGCTTAGAGTTTACCATAATAGGTCGTAAACACCTGGTAAAGCCAGTGTCTTCAAAATGAGCAGACATTTAATAACAAATGGATGTCTTTCTAAGCCACTTGTTTTGTCTACACAATTTTATTGGAGACACTATTAAAAAACCACGTATGGTAGTCAAAGATAAAATAATTTCAATTCTTTTTCATGACAAATGCACATACAACATATGATCTGTTCTTAAAGTGAGTTATTTTGAAAGCAAAACTGGAGGAAAATAAGATCTTTTATATCACAAATTATACATTAAATACAGAATTATGAAAAAGAAAGACTCAAGTTTAGTTATGTGGTTAATTTAGATCTTTATGGATGCTACAGTGATTTTGCTTTGCCTGCTTTGTTGAGGGAACTTGCTTGACTGAGGTATGTGCATCGTTCTCTCAGCCAATCAGGAGGACACTCAAAGGCAGGTGGGGGGCGGGGCATCTGAGAAGACTCTCTGGTGCTGATGGTGCTGTTATAAATACCAACCATTTCCCAAACTGTCCACACCAACAAAGAAACCGCCCCCCATCCATCACATGCAGCCACTGAGGAATTTTTTTACCTGGTGTGTAATGCTATGACTGGGAAGTTCACTCATACTGCCTGTAGTACAGGCAGTATAAGATTAGCTGGATGTTAGATTAGATACAGTGTATAATCTGCAAGTTGTTTGTGACTTTATTCCATTATTCACCTGTGACAAAATCAGCAAAGAATGTGAATCAAGGGACAAAATAACTATCGTGTGATAAACGTGGGTTAATAAATAGCAGGAAAGAGATTAAAAATCTTATATTTAATAAGGATGAATTCTGGAACAGAAATCTCACAGCAATCTGGCCATGAAGTTCAGTACATTTTCTAGTTTCTGAGACGGCAATGCTTAAAAACATCTGCTCTGTCTGAGTCACCTCATCACACCGTCTCCCAGGCAGAACCTCAAAGTGCCCTGGGTCTCAGCCACAGGCAGCAGATTAAAAGATTAATGGACACTCGTCCTAATCGGCCCGCCACGTGGGCTGAGGGGCCAGCATTGACTCTGAAGTGTGAGCCCAGAAACGCTGTTCATTTATAGTGGAACCCAGATAAATGAATGCCGATATCCTGATTAGAAAGCAGAAGGCATAGACTGGCTAGGTGAAATATTGACTGAGAGCCCAATATAATGCCTCTCAAAATCAGAATACAGCTGCTACCTCAGACAAGGATGGGAAGGAGGGACTACATAAATTTCTAATGGAAGTGGAAGAGGTTATCATAGAGGAAAGAGCTTTTTGCTCCTAAGCTGTTGTAATTGATGACAGCATTACTAGCTGGTAACATGAGCGGAATGTTTGTTCCCCACCTTGGAGAAGGACAGGCAGAACCGCATGACGCTGGAGCACCCTGCAGACAACCTGCCAAGGACAACCATAGGGCTCACTGCAGCACTCATAAATCTGCCTGCCAGCTTCAGTTCACTGCTCCACTCTGCTCTGTACTGGCTATTGCTGATGAAGTGGGACATCAGTCACGGAACAAAGAAAAGATCATACCCACAGGAGGAGCACAAAGGCATGAAATCACACCAACGTATACTTATAACAAGTAACTTTTCTAATAACATTTCTACATCACAGAAAATACAGAGTAGCAATTTTAATCCACTATAATAAAACAAACCTAGATGAAGTATTTTAATGGCATATTGTGTTAACTATAGGTCTTATAAAACATCTTACAGTAGATCAAAAAGGGAAATGTATCTCTTTGCTAAGTGCGAATTGTACTGTATATGCATTGTGTGTCTGTGTATATGCAACACCTCATTCAGAGTGTTCTTATGAATAATACAGGTCATGATTGGAGTGACAAGTTGATGCACAACTGTACCTGCAAGTTAACCTCTGCACCATAAAGCAACTGTGTTTGCTTGCTAGCACCAAGGTGATCGTGTCTATTCTTCAAGCTGTTCAGTAACAAGAGGTATTAATGATGCACAGATTTTCAACTGACAGTTAAATATTATGGTAACGCCAGGCTCAAATAAAAACCCAGTTTGTAGAAATACTGAGAAATGGCACACATTGATACAAACTAAGTACAAAAGCAGGCTACCCACACTTGTTTGGCAATACAGAGCTTCAGCCATGTTTGAGCTACTTATTGTTGGCATTCATCATCAGAAGTAGGTAATGCATTTCCGTGAACCGACATTTTAAATGCTGCCCTATTTATATTCTTTTAGATCGTTAAAGTAACAATGCTGTGCTTCCATGCAAATAAATTTGGAAGTTGCTCTACACATGAAGATATTAATGATTTCTTCTTTCATTTGAAATGTCAGTCAAGGTTGGTCTTCCGGGTAGATCGTGGCAATAAACAATAAGTGTAGCAGCAATGAAATCTGACTGATCATATGACCGTTACTATGTTTTACAACAAAGGACTATGCCTGAAAGAATCCAATTAAGACTACAATGAAAGTTTGGCATCCCTAAACTCCAAAACACTTCATCGATGCTTGCCAGTGCACTGTCTTTCTGGACCCAAACCATCATTAACACATCAACACATTCAAGGAGAAAGCTTTGCACTTGGTGCCAGGCATATGAGAAACATCATGGCTATATTGGTTATCTCTTCAGGTATATAAAGACCATCTGTAACAAGTGGATCAATTAATGCTTAACTGCTCTGCCATTCAATCACCAACTAAGGCTGCAGAATCTAAGGTCAACAGATTGTCAAGGTGACCTACAACCTCACACCACTGACGATGTCAGAACAAAGATATACGAGAGCTTTGGCTTCCACTATGCTAGCACTTTTTCCCTGTGACCTGTGTCCTTTTCAACACCGTGAGTTTGAATTAACCAAACCTCTCAGGAGCCTCCAAAGAATGTGTACAATCACAGAGACTGACATAGTGAGCCTGGCACCCTGGACTGAGGAAAACTCAGAGGGTAACCGCAGAGCTCCATGCTGGGGGTAAAGCAAGTATTTCTGAAAGATTTCAGGGAATCAGTCAATGGTCCCCCTTAAACTTATCAACATATTGCTTTTTCCAGGCTGCCAGGAAGGAGTGAATGGCCCATTGTCTCTGCAGGACTGATGTTTTTCTTCTGCACTCTTCCCACCAGCTGGCAACCGTGCCCTTTTTGCCCACTGTAGGGCAGGTCAGTCTCAGCCCATGTCCTCCACGGGTGGAATTTACTTTAATGTTCCTCTGTAGACATAGGGATGGAAGAGGAGTTCTCTTGTCTGGAGGATGGGAATTACTGCTGTTTGCAGTAAATACAATGGGTTCCCTGACTGGCATGACACAAAGGGCTCATTTGGAAAATCATGTTGCCCACAGATGAGGTGTCGGTATGCCACGGCAGCTCAAGTTGAAACAAAAGTACCCATCATCCACTGACAGCGTGACTTTTAAGAGAATGTTTGGTGTGAAGAAAGAAAAAAAAAAAAACACCAGCAAAATATCTCAACAAATCATGTTCTCTTAAAGTCATGCCAGTGTAAGATAAGTTTTATTGGAGTAGAAAAGTGAGCAATGGGGTGAAACAATGAGGTGCAAGAGAAATAAGATAAAGAAATAGGAAGTTTTTACATCACCTGTGATGTTTTAACAGTTATAAGGGAAACATCATAAGACTTTACCATACCTCCTTCCCATAGTATGAGGAAAACAAATCAAACTAGTAAAACAACGTGTGGTAGTTTTCCTTTGTAAAAGTATACATCCACAAAAAATTGATGTGACTTACATAAAGAAAAGATGAACATTTAAAAGCATGAAATGAATAAGACAAGATATCGTCAATTCGATCTTACATGGCATAAGATGCGGTGTAGTTGGCAGGGATAATACTTATACTTTAGCTCAAAACAAATTAATAGAAAATTCAAGAGAAAGGAAGTGTTTTTACATGAAATATCACCTTTATGCAAAAGGTCTATTCTAGCTGACCAGGGTTCCTATGTAATTCATTTCAAATTCATATATTGAATTAATCTTCACAGCAATATGGTACTTTGACTTTTAACACATTCCAGTTCTAGTTCCAACAAACTTTTGCTTTGAGAAATACCCACTGCCTTGCTGTCTTATTTTGAACTGTACAAGCATTTTGGTCAATTATCTTTCCCTGCAATAAAATGTTGTGGAAGTTAAGAACAAATATCCTGGAGATTAGACACTTTATTTCTTCACTCTACTGAAGCTCTCGTCACCCACATATAATAACTTGCCTAATGCATAATGTGAAATAAGATCCCTTTTTAAAATATACATTATAAAAAATAAATCAGGGTGTATTAGATCCACCCATCACTTATCCAGTACAGCATCATGTGGTGTATAAGAACTAGATTTGTTATCTCTGAAAAATCCATTTGACAAGAACATTAATTTGCCCAAGTCTGATTTTTGACACTGAATGCAAGCATGTATTTAACAGAATATTTAATAAAAAAGAAATGTTGAAGAAATAGCACATTTTTCATATTCATGTTATTTATACAGTAAATAAAGTTATGCAACACCAAATGTAGTAATATTTTATACCGGGAGCCAGGACTTATACTCATTCACAGGTTACAGCACCCTCCACATTGATGACTGTAATCTAACACTGGCTGTTCTAATTAAAGAACTGCTTCTTCTCAGTGACATTTGCCAGTTGAATCTATTAAATGGTTTAGTGTTAAAACAATACCAGAAATTTTTTGGACAATTTGACAAGTCAAACTGTAGTGTTTTCCCTCCTGGGAGATACACACAATGGCCACTTAATTAAACATCCATTTGTAATATTGGGGAGGAGCCACTGTTTCCAGAACCACATAAAGTTTGACCGGTTCTGTATTCAGAGATGCTCAACACCACTGTTGTACTGACTTGTCATTTTTGCATTTGTGACCTTACTGTTAGTTTTAATGAGTCCGGCCATTATCCTCTGATCTCTCTCATTAACGATATTTTCTGCAATACAACTGCCACTGACTGACATTTGCCCATTTAAAGCGACATTCTGTGCAATTTCTACACTGTCAAATATGAAAATCTCAGGAGGTTGGCTATTTCTGACATCCTGGCAGCATTGTGCTTCAGACCAACAACAACACCATGTTTAAAATCACCAACATCACATTTCTTAGCTGCTATGATGCTTAACCACACAGTAAGTGAACCTCTTGACCCTGTTACTTTCTTGCAGTGCATATTCAGTTGCAGCATCATGATACACTGTTCGGAGAACTCACTGTTTGTGTTGAAGAGCAGGTGTACTAATAAATTGTCCACTGAGTGAATCATTCAATGACTTCTGCATTACTGGCACTTTAGTAGTGAATCCATGATTGTCCCGAGCAAGTGGGGATTGACAGTTAGAAGAGGCATCACCTACATATATGGGGCATTGGGCAAAATCCTCTTGAGCTCTAACTGTTACATGGCAACATATTGATATATGCCAATCATATATGTTATAGCATATTATTCAGAAAAACAATGTTACCCTATGACTACAGCCATATCCCACCAGGCATATTGTATATAACAAAAATACAATTAACCCTCACCACCTGAGTTGCCTTTGATATAGTATCTGCCACAATGACATTTTATTAATGCTACAAAAATATCTCTCTCAGCTAGATATTCAGTGTATGTCTAATGTATCAGTACCAGAAATCAATTCAGTACATAGATTAGAATCAATGATGAGAAAATTAATTTTATTTGCAATTCATTCTTAGGTCCGACTACCTGATGCTTGGTATTTCAGGTGACTGCTGGAGATCAATACTTTGAAATGTCAACAGTACAACTGAACATTCCTATTAGTAATCCAAATCGAAATACAAAGCTACTGTAATTTCACAGTTCATGAATTAGTTTCATATAGGAAATGCTTGTATAGGACAATTAAGTAAACTTTTGTACAACATACATACTGAAAAGCTTTCATTATTACAAGGAAATACCTTGCCAAGAAAAGCTGCTTTGCTACAATTATTAACCTTGGTTTACTCCAGGCACTCTCATTTCATGATCTATAACTGTCTGAATGAATCAGGAATTCTTACCTTGACTCTTTCAACTTTATAGTATAACTGAGTCTCTATGCTACAACAGCAACAACTTTCTTACCTTTCCCCTCATCTGAATAGGTTGCTTGTCTTTCATTCTCATAATTGGACTATATATGTTTTAATGGCACAACTGAATGTCTGAAATCAATGTTTGCATGTCAATTTCCTCTCAAACATTAATAAGATCCATCCATCCATCCATCATTTGATGTTTATATTCTTCAGCCTGCCTGCTGCATTCATCCAGTTTACTCATTCCCGTTTGGTGTATTTTAAGTGTCTGAGTACTGATGTGTTACTCAGATACTGTACTTTTCCGCACAGAGGGACATCAAGGGTGAATCACTGACAGTGGTAAAAATTTACACATGCATGCTAAATTCAGGCTTTAGGCCCACCCTTTTATGGCATCTAAATATAAGCATGGAAATTTACTGCATTAAAACAGCATGCCAGAAATAATCAACTCAATAAATTAATGTTAAACTGTTAAAAAAAAAAAGTTTGAACTGATTAAATCAAAATCTACTGAAAGCACATTTGAGTGCACAATCCCTTCTGCGAAAACAATGGACACCTGGTATAGAGTACTGAGACTTATGCAGGCATTGTATCATTAAAAAGGTAGGCGATTTAAAAGGACAAATAAATGAACTACAGCATACACACACCTATAGATATTTTTATAGTACATATGACAAATCCTTGCGATTTATGAAGACATTCCTGTTCCAAGGTTACCAAATCAAGTCCCTGAGTAGGTCAGCTATAAATACCGCGAAATACCCTTGAGCATATTGTAAGTACAAGCAAGTGTTTTAGCATTTTCATCCGCCCGTGTCAGCCATCTTGGACTGGCGGAAAGCACCATTTGCAAAACTTTATCATTTTCATGTGAGTTCCCTTCATTTAGACAGCATACGAGCAAATGAGAGCATCTACTAATTGAGACAAAACGGCTCTCCAGCTTTGTCACATGACCTTACGCAAAACGCATAAGGGAGTCATTATCAGTGCGATGTAATTTGACTAGAAGTTTTGTGAATAGCACCTTGAACAATAACCGTTTTACATTAACCCATCAGTCGGACTGCGAAATGATAACAGGTCTGTTTAATTATTCCCCCGAGAAACGAACTCGCCTATTTGTTATCCATGGATTGAGGTAGGCTACAGGAATATATTTAATAGAAAGAGCAATGCGTTATTTTAAAATATGAAGTCCACATATCGTATGAATAGTTTTGGTTTTTTTGGTTTACGACGAATAATTCTGCATTCGAAACGCCATGTGTCTAAACCCTGCAAATGAATTGTGCCCCTGGCTCTTGGATACGTGTGGGCATAACGATGCCTAACGGAGGAAGGTATACATCTCATTGATTCAGCTGAACCGCTTCAGCCACGCCGCATTCCCTCTGACATCCACCAGCGTCACGTTAAACGTACCCCCATCATGTATTCGTTTACACACCACACATACGTCAGGCACGATGACGAGTCCGCGATGCCAGCTTAATTGTCGTAATGCATTCATTACCATAAATGTCAGCATGTACCATTAAACATCATTATTACCTTACGGCACCGACACACGCTGATGAAAAACGGGCTTTTAAAATACACACCTGATAGAAAATGTACATGCATCAAAACGTGGCGATGTTTCAAAATATGCCTTACATAAAGCAAAAGTATCCGCAAACTGACATATTACGTTACGGTGTAGTGTTACTGTGATGATGTAGTGACAAAAAAAAAGAGCCCACAGACGAGTTGGAGTCTCCTGTTTCGTTTTTTATTTTCTATGGATTGGGCATAAATAAATAGCTTGTTCAACTCATTTAAAGTATAATGCGGAATAATGGATAGTTATTTCAGCTGGATAATTAAACGTAACGCAATGACAGCGCTTGATGTTTCCACGGTTAGTAACGTGTCACGAGACGCAGTCATTTTCCAGGATGCCCTGAGTTCTTCTTTATGGACCAGCAAAATTTGGATGAAATATTATTGGTGAAAGTGTATTTAACTTTATTGGTCGCTTGAGAATTTTATATTACTTGAGATGCTTCAAGAACATAACTGTAGCAGTCTCTAATACTATATTGCAATGCTGCAACAAGTTATCATTTTTTCAGGTAGATTTCCTCACGGGAATAGGCCTACTCCGAATTAATCATTGGCAGTTATTTATAATACACATTTCTGAAATGTCGGAAATATTTGTCATCTTAGTTTTTTGCGCTGAAAAGCAAGTAGCATATCTTCAAACATATTTTTGATGTCTTTAAAACTAGGTGTTACAGATGATACTCACCTCCACCGTTCTTGTAGCATAGGTAGGGAAAGCGCCACACGTTGCCCAGCCCCACTGCAAACCCCACACACGACATGATAAAATCCATTTGCCTTGTCCACGTCTCTCGCTGGGGGTACCCTGACTCCAGCCGGGGCGTTGTTCCAGGTGCCGCAGCTGGTCCGGCTGTCCCGGTACTTGTAACCAGGGTTCCATTGACACCTTGGTGGCCATTTCCATTCGGTATCAGTTGGCCCTTCTTTTCCTCAGCAAGGTGTACATTCACGCTGCAGCACTCTGAGCTCAGGGTTGATTTCTCCATCCCAAAGTATTGACTCACAACAAAGCACTTTCACTGCCCTAACAGTTGTGATTGATCGTTAGGTCAATTAAGAAGATCTGCTGACAGTAATACAATGCAAAACCGTTCCAGATAGTAGAGTCCTCTTTATCTTTTTCCAATTCCTCTTCTAGAAATAACACCGAAAGTCCTTTGTCCTGCTGTCTACTACCCCTAATGTAAACAGAATCAGATCCTTATTCGTATTTCAATATAGGGGTTTAATTGATAAGTCAACTCAATTGTTGACACCAGTATTTTGATTTCAGTTCATTATTTTGAAATTGCAGACGACTAGATTGAAAAAGGATCGCAGCGTAACTGCACTCGATTATCTGTATGCAGATTTGTCCAAAAGAAACTGAAATATACAATTTGAAATAAAACGAGAAACGTTCACAAAAACGTATCACCGAGGTAGACAGCACCTTCAAAAACAATCCACGAAACACTTAAATGTGAGTCTGAAGAATCGCATGGGAACGTATCTCTCAAAGAGGAGACGTGAAAGGAAACGAAAAAATGACCGAGTTTAGGGTTCTCTCGTCGCGAAATTTTCTATCACATTTGCTTTTTCAACAGACAGCTTCGCCTAGACCATCTTAGTCACCAATTTATTGTCGCGTTTACCGCGTTAGTAGATCCTCGTCCGTTAATTACCGAAAGCAACTGCACACCACCCTTCCCGCCGGCTGGCTGGACATTGACAGCATTGGAGCTGTTCGCGGCTTTAAAAGGGTCACCGTTCATAAGGACGTCACTTGGAATTCTCCCTCCCCTTCCAACATCGTTATGGATACATACGTATCCTCGTTCCTGCACGTACCCCGGGCAGGTCTCTCTCTCTCTCTCTCCCTCCCTCTCCTGCAGTCTGTCGTTGTCGCCTTCTCCCCTTCTGTCTGTTTCGTTCCGTTCATACGTAACATATACTTAGCAATCATTTGATGGCTAAAGATTGCAAATTTCACTATGCAATACCTTTTTGCATTATAACAGTTTAAATTAATAATTAGTAAACGCGCACGGCTATTATGACGCCGTTGTTCGCCCCTTACGAAAACAACTTTCTAGACCCCTACGGATATTGATATTGCATAATAAGCTACAATGTTACATAGCAGACAATTTAAAAATGAAAGATTCCAGCCTTCAAAAATTTCAGAAATTAAATTAAATGAATGAGTAAACTCGGTTAAGAAGTAATACATATTTAGTTATTCACAACAATAAATACTTATTATACGAATGAATGAACGCCTCTGGTCTGTGGGTGTATAGATTAGATGCTGCAGTTAGGTTAACTAGTGCCTCTCCACAGGGTGTGATTGTATGCGTGTAGGTGTCCTGCGATGGACTGGAACCTGAGTGTATCTCAGCCTAGTGCCCTGTGCTACAAGCCCCCTCACCAAGTTGGAAGATCGATGAATGAATGAACGAAGATATCGTCATTATAGTAATGCTCAAGGTAACAGCGCTCTGAGGTTTGCCGAATCACTATATAGATGTTAAAATAACATTATCACGTGTGTAAACTGTTAAGACGATATCTAAACTGAAGTCCAACGTTATATTAAATGCTGATTTAAATTACTTTGACGAAAACGCCTTGTCTGTTTTTTACTTTACTACCATATGAATTCTTGACGCAAAAGCCAGGCAAGTGTAACCCAACTGCTATTATTGTAAAAGGGGTTCTACATTAGTACACCCTATAAAAGTAGCATCCTACCACAAAATTACATCATCAAAGTTTGATCATAGGTAGGCAGTTTTAGCAACGTATGCATGATGTAATACTAGCGACTGTCAGTGAATCGATAGTAGATGGGTTATTATTAATTATGCTGCTCCTAATGATAATGGTTCCTCCGTACTTCTAAACGGTCATCCTTGTCAGGGGTCATGTAACTGGAGTCTATCCCAGACAGAACAAAGCACAAGGCTGATAGACACCCTGGACCGCATACCAATCCGTTGCGGGTCATATACGCAGTCATACACTGTGGTTAATTTAGATGAGGAGGTTAGCCTTAGGAGGGAATCTGAGCAGCGGGGACAACATGCAAACTCCTCACACCAGAATGTCACATTCCATCTTTTCTGTTGCTGTCGTGCTATGGTTTTGGCGCCCCCTTTTTAGTGAGGCCTTCAAAGATACATTACATCAGTATACAAGTAGCCTACATAGCTAAACAAATGTATTAATGTGTCATAAATTAATTAACACCGACATTTTTACAACAAACAAAACAAATGCCCTACATAATTGACAGTGTAGTGAGTGTTATTCTTTTCTTTGGTTTATACTGTACATTCAGAAAAAAGCATGGATGGAATCAAGAAATTGCTGATGTAGTCTGTCCATTAAATTAGCTGATACATTTCATTTACATTGTTACATCAGTAAACATTTTATGATTAAATGTTAAATTCCTGCTATCTATTAGTGTCCTTTATGTATAAAGGCGATTTCTTTATTGCAATTTCTTTTCTGTAGAATCGTGTGAATCACGTACATTCCCAGAATGCACAGGCATTGCAAATGGATGGTTTTGCAATTTTTGTGTTTGTGGTCAAGAAAAAAAAAAAAAATGCAATCTGGGTGGGAGGATGGAGGAATTGATTTCTGACTATCTTTGGTTGCATTAATTAAATGCAAGAAATATGGTTTGGGATGCTTTTAGCATTACTGTTTTAGGTTTCTGACTTAAAGCTTGATTTCTGGGTGACTGGATTTTGTCTGACTGTAACACTTTGACTCATCTGGCATGAGCTTAACAAAGTGCAAAGTTATTGCAACCATTGAATCTTGTGGTCCTGGATCATGCAAGTCACTCTACTCCACCAGAACTCCAGTTACAGTAAGCAGGGGGCTCAGGACAAATTTCCCAACAATTCACAGGTCACTGTAAAAAAATATTTTGCAGAAATCTTACTTGGATTGAGGGAAGTTCAAAAAGTTGCTATGTCTTGCAATACCCCTCCTGAAGTGATTCATTTATATTGTACTGCAAAACAAAATTATGACCCCAAATGATTCAGTGCATTTTTGCATATTTGCCCTACACTGTAATTTTAACAAAGCTGAATATTAGATGAACGGCAACATTAATGTACAGCTGTCACAAAATTTGGTATACAGATGAAATTTATTTATAGAATGCAACACCCAGTGCCACTCATCAACTGTGGCTTAATGCTCTCAGAAGTTGATGGTCAATCTCTTATTTTACCATGGGTCAGTTTTGGCACATTTCTTCACACAGAATGGCTCCTTTGGTTTCATGCACAGGCAGCTTCTATCTCATCTTTTGAATTTTTTGGCAAACATAAGATGAGAATTCACCTTCTTATCGAGCATGGGTTTTCTATTTTGCTTTGCTTACTTTGCCATGCATTCTTTTTTCTTGTTGTCTTTCTCATGATGGAGTCATGAACACTGACCTAAGAAGAAGAAGAGGAGAGAGGTATATATATCTCTGCATGTTTTTCTATTTTGGGATTTGCTACTATTCCAAGTATTTGCCAGTTTGGCAATATGGCACTGATTGTGTTTCAATGGAAGCTTAGAGCTTTACAAGTGGCTTTGTAATCCTTTCAAGACTGATGAGCGTCTCTCTTTTTTTCAAGAATCTCTTTTGATCATCGCATTTGCTGATAGAATCTGGCTACTGATGACATCTCAGACATTTAGGGCCACCTGAGGACTAGGAGTTTGATTATCTCACAAAGTATAATGAAACAAAAGCAGGACCAAGGGTTTGTGCTTTTTATGACAGTGTCCCTGTCCATGCTATTTCAATCCACAACAATGCAAAAATTCATTCAATATGAAAATGTTCCAAGAGCGGTAAATACTATTTAACAGTGCTGAATATATTTATATAAACCTGAAAAAGTTATACAGTGAGTTTTACCTGGTACACTTCCAAAAGTGAGGTGGGGCTGTTCCTGTGACTGTTCCTCCAAGTTTGATTGCGCTAGGATTAGCCCAGAGTGAACCTTGTGACTTAGGAATGGTTGTGGAAAGGTTACAGCTCTTTTTTATAGCACACTGGAAATAGTGACAGTGTGGGGTCACATGACAGTGCAAACATGACAGGTAGCATATATCTCACAGTGCCACCTCCTAAGTAAATTCTTCTTAAGTCCCACTGGTGCTGAATACTATTGCATATGGATTCTGTATAGGTCTGGTAATAATATATTTGTATGGTTTAATAAATTTGAGATGCACATATCTCATGTGTCTTATATGTAGTTACTTATATTGGTTTCTGATTCAAATCTTTCTGGAAGATGTAACTCTGCAGTTAGGTTAATTGGCAACTCTAAATTTCCCACAGTATTTGATTGTGTGTGCTTGTACACTCACCAGCCATTTACTTAGGTACACCTTGCTAGTAGAAGGATGGACCCCCTTTGGCCTTCAGAACTGTCTGAATTCTTTATGGCAAAGATTCAATAAAGTGCTTGAAATTTTCCTCAGAGATTTTGGTCCATAGTGACATGATAGCATCATGCAGTTGCTGCAGATTTATCAGCTGCACCTTCATGATGCAAATCTCCTGTTCCACCATATTCTAAAGGTGCTCTGTTGGATTGAGATCTGATGACTGTGAAGGCCATTTGAGTACAGTAACCTCATCGTCATGTTCAAGAAACCAGTCTGAGATGATATGAGCTTTGTGACCTAGTGTGTTATCCTGCTGGAAGTAGCCATTAGAAGATGGGTACACTGTGGTCATAAAGGGATGCACATGATCAGCAACAATACTCAAGTGGCACTTAAACAATTCTCCATTGGTACTAAGGGGCCCAAAGTGTACCAAGACAATATCCCCTCACACCATTACACCACCAGCAGTACCTTCAATTGTTGATACAAGGGAGGATGGATCCATGCTTTTATGTTGTTTATACCAAATTTTGACCCTACCAACTGAATGTTTCAGCAGAAATCAAGACTCATTAGACTAGGCAATATTTTTCCAATCTTCCATTGTCCAATTTTGGTGAGTCCATGCCCACTATCCCTTCATTTTCCTGTTCTTAGCTGACAGGAGTGGTACCAGGAGTGGTTTTCTGCTGCTGTAGCCCATCTGCTTCAAGGTTTGACATGTTGTGCATTCAGAGATGCAGTTCTGCATACCTTGGTTGTATCAAGTGGTTACTTGAGTTATTGTTCCCTTCCTGTCAGGTTGAACCAATTCGGCCATTCTTCTCTGACCTCTGCCATCAACAGGGAATTTTCATCCTGAGAACTGCTGCTCACTGGAAGTTTTTTCTTCGTCAGACCATTCTCTGTGTACCCTAGAGATGTTTGGGAGATGTTCCTGAAATACTCCACCCAGCCCGTCTGGCACCAATGACCATGCAACGTTCAAAGTCACTTAAATTACCTTTCTTTCCCATTCTGATGCTTGGATGGAACTTGATTCTGATCCGCTTGATTATGTGTATATGCCTAAATGCATTGAGTTTCTGCCACATGATTGGCTAATTAGATATTTTTTTAAACAACTAGTTGAGGTGGCAAGTTAGTGTAGGATCCCTGTGATGAACTGGCAACTCATCTGAAGGAGTACCCCAGACTTGTGCCCTGTGCTACTGGGACTAAGCTTTATATATACGTATATGTAGGTTACTGGTTATCATTTATGCTATACTGCATGCATTGCATAATTGTAGCAGAAAAAAAAGTGTAGCAGACACTTTGATCTATTTAGCAGACAATGAGTCACTGTCAATTCAGACCTGGATCTCACTGCTGTTAGAAATCAGTAATATTTACATTTGTTCAATAACTTAGTCTTTTGTGGGATGCAGGAGGTAAAAGCAGAAGTATAAATGGAGCATCATTGTATATAGCATGTTTATTAAATATCACATAACCTGAGCAAGATAAGCTATTGGACAGATGGATGGATGTTTAGTGACGATTGACTAAGCCTTCTTTATGGGTGACACTGTGGTTCTGCAGGTCATATACCTCCAATTCCCAGCTCTGAGTGCATAGAGACTGTCCTATTTGTGTAATCTGATTTCCTTTGGCTGTTTATTAAATTGTAACTTTTGTCCTCCACAGAGCATACACACTGTTCACTTGGCTGTGTATGTTGTGTGTGTGTGTTTGCATGACCAGCTATGGACATGCTATGCTGCTTCCTAACATGTTCATAGTCCTTTGACTTTAACTTGTTTAGTCATTATTTAAAAATCGTTGGGTGACAGTACTATTATTTTAAAACACGTGTTAAACCTTAGTCATATGCTATACTTTTTTGTTTGCTGTAACAAATCTTTGAAATTTGATATTTGATATTTCTAAAAGTGATATTCATTGCTGAAAAGATCTGACAAAAAATGTTGGTGCCTACAACACGTATATTGTTTCATTATCTACAGTCACATGAATGTGTTGGCTATTGGCTTAGTCTCAAGTATTTGTCTATGACTGGCAGTGATTGTTGTGTGTCAGTGCTGTAGTTCTGATCACCATTCGAACTCTCTGACCTTTGAACTTTTGCAGGGTAGACAACAGGCCTGTAGTGTATCTGTAATGTTATCCAAGCCATAATCAGAACCATTATGCATTATTGTCTTAGTGTGGTTCATTCCACATCAAAGCATATGGACTAGTGGGTTTTTAGTGGGACTAGTGGGGAAGATGCACATAAAACTATAATACAATTGGATCTTTTCATGAATTGGGTTTGAGACAATAAACAAATATTTCCATCTTTTGCCCATTCATACACTAACAAGATTATTCAAACTCCAAGATTATGAGATGAGTTTCAAACTAAAGGTTGTTTTATAAGATACATCTAGGCATATTTTAAGCAACTTAAATAACTTAGTTATAACCTTCTAGACTAAGGTGAAGATGGCGGACATTTAGACAATACAGCTCAGGTAACTGGCACTCAAACTGAGCACTGACAAACTGAATATCCTGAGTATTAAGGATAGAATGCAAAGTAAACAACCGTATATCATGATTCTATATCTCATTTTAGCACCCTTCCTGCACTGCTTTCAGATGGGTGCTGGAAAACTGCAGAATGTAAGAATGTCCTCACCCAAATCTGTAGAAGCACTTGTCCTTTCATCCATGTCAGTATTAGCTGTGGGTTGGAGCTGTGAACAACAGAACCTGCTGAAAATGGTGCCTTCATGCTGATGGCATGGTCTTTACAGTATTTTTCATTGTCAGAAATAAATGTTGCAGAATGGTAGTGTAATACAAAGATATGATTATGTATGTTCTGTTTTAATTGTGGGCAAGTGACTCTTTCATAAAACAAGTGTAAATTATGCACTGATGCAGTATGAGGGTAACATCTGAATTTTAACTCTAGAGCTGCATATGATGACAATACAATACAAGGTAAGCCCAAGGTTGGCCATGCAGTATAGTTTGACAAAATTCACCCATCTTCCAATAGCTTATGCAGTATAAGGTAGCAGGGGCTTTCATTCCAGCCTCTTTCCAAGCACTTTTCCTGGTCTAGATTGTGGGGTTCAAGTAAGGCAGGATGCTAATACATACTTAAGATGTAAAAAATTATTATAAAAAACAGATTTTCATTTTAAGATATAACCTTGACCTGATATATCTATAAATTGTTTAGTGACTTCTCATTGATCAGCTTCTTCAGTATGTTAATTTGATGCTAGACATTGGAATTCATTTCAACAGGTTGTCCAAGCCAATCAGATTCTGTCGAACCAGGATCCACACAACCATAAAGAGCCACAGATGCCCATCCTGGTAATAGAGGAGCAACCAGAAGTGAGTAAAATTAGTACATGATATATGAAGTAAAAGAAATGCTGGGTATGTTTCAGGGGGTGGTTAGAATGTTTTTTTTTACCATCCTTCTTCATCACACTTCAGCACAGAACAGTTAACGTTCTTCAAGAGGCAGTGAGTGACAGTGGGCAGCAGTGAGTGGCAGTGAGTAGCAGTAGAGTGGGTGGCAGTGAGTGGCAGTGAGCAGATGAGCAGATGACCTCTCACATTCACCGGAGGCAATATTGTCTTGTTCTAAAAATTGTCTGCAAGACGTTACTAACAGAGATACAAACAGTCTTTGTTTGACCTCAGGAGAAGTAGTACTTTCATCCAAGCAAACATCAAAGAGATCCTCCCAGTTTACAATTTTCCTTGCTTACAAGGTACTTTTGGAAAGACACATTAGATGTAGGCCATGATTGTTTGAGCAAAAAGGTGTTAGAATCACTGGGGTGCATTATAAAAACAGTTTTATTATATATCTTGAATAAATATCAAATATTTCCTTATATCGCTGTGTGAATATGCACACACACACAATGGAGAATTTTGGGTGGTGGGATCAAGCTGGAAACTGGAATGTGGTTGTCCTTCGGATCCAAAGATGACTTGATGTTGCTACGATTCATCTGTGTAATCTGAGGTGGCTCCACAACCCGTCTTGAGGGACATAATCTAGAACAATATGGGCACTGGAAGTCGGTGGTTATAATCTCTGCTGGTGTTGCATAGTGGCATTTTTTCCTGGCTACAATAGGTTTTTAACACCGGTTTTCCTCGAAGTGGGTGGTGGCTTGTTGGACTATGGCTCGCCAGCATAGTCTATCCCTAGCATACTTTTCCAGTTGTTTTGGATGGATCTTGCACCAGTGGAGGTTGGCCTTGACAGAGTCTTTGTAGTGTTTCTTTGGCCAGCCCTGGTGTCTTTTGCCGTGCACAAGCTCTCCGTACAGGAGGCATCTGGGCATACGATACTCCTCCATGCGGATGACATGCCCCACCCATCAAAGTTGGGCTTTGGTGAGCATGGATTCGATGAAAGAATGTGTAACCACCACCTTCCTCCTTTAATGAACCCTCATCAGCAAAACGAGTTTCACTCAACGCAGCAATATCAATTCTGTATCGCTGCAATTCCCTGGCAACAAGTGCCATCCTTCTCTTGGGTCTGTTGGTACCAGGTCTATCCAGTAGAGTTCGGACATTCCAGGTTCCCATGATTAAGGTCTTTTGTTTTTTCCTTTGCTGTGATCGACTGCATATGAGGTGAGTCTGCCAGCCGTGGTAAGCTGGCCAGACATTTCTGAGGGCAAGCTTTTGCTTAGGGCACCTTTTCTAACCCTCTCCCTCATGATGGGGGTGGGCAGTGCTGTCCTAAAGAGGCTGCCCAGTTGCCCTGGGTGCTGCCAAGCTATCCTGTTGCCCTGGGTTCAGGAATAGAATGACCATTGGCCCAAGGGCCTCCTATGTGCAGGTCTGTAACTGCAACTTCCAGTGGTCACCTCCATCTGTTGCTTTGCCACGTGCTCATTGCCACAGGTCTTGGATAAGTGAGGAGTGGGTTAGATGAATCGTATTACGAACCCGTGCATGAAGAGTTTACATGTCTCGTCCATGCTCTATGAGCTCCACTGCGCCTGCTGTCTCCACCTTTGTGACCGTTGGATCTCTGATGATCTCATCAGCTCACTCTGCCGAAGCCAGGCTTCGCATGCAGAGATAGACATATCCCACTAACTCACCAGAGGGTTTTAGACCCAGTGGTTACCCTCACCTGGTTTTACTCGCCTGCTAAAGCGGTTTACCAGGGTATGACTGCTGCGCATGCTACAGCTCCTTGGAGCCACAGGTGAGAGCTGAGTGCAGGGTGGGGACCAAAACAGGATGAGCTGTCCTGAAAAGGGCATGGCAAGCCCATCCTGAAGAGGTGCTATCCCCTCCCCGACACTCCATATACTGGAATACTCAGAGGAAACCCACATGAACATGCAAACTATAGACCTTAGCAAATGTTCAGATGAAACCGAAGAAGCTGGAGCCACTCCTATGCATCACAGGGCACAAGGCTGGGATACACCTTTGATGGCATGCCCATTCCTCACAATCATCAATATTTCAAAATATGCCATATTTAATCACTATAAAAAGTTGATGGCAATATGCAGAGGGAATTAAGATTGCAGGACATATGTACACACTACAAAGAATGTATCTGAATGTGTTGTTCATTCTATGTTTACAAACCATTTCAGAATCACTTCACGTTGTCATCTTATATTGATTTTTTTTATCAGCAATATATTAAATGTATACTAGTGGCTCCCTCATGTGGTAAAAATGGCACAGTGCTATAACACTATCATTCGTTGAAATTATATGCTCCGATCACTAATTAAGTTTGAATACTCACAATGATTATGATTTTCTTAAAGTCTAATATCCATTATCGTTATTTAGGTAGTTAGTCTGTATATTATAAGTCTTGCTTACTTGGTATTTTTGAACAATTGACTCATGCAATCGGCAGTACAATCATTGAGTAGAATCGGATTTATCTCCATCCATCTTCTAATCTAATCGCTGGTCATTGTTTTCTGGAGCCTATCCTAGGTGGGGATGCACTCTAGACGGGATGCTAGTCCATTGCAGAGCACATACAGGCAGAACACACACGTCAGTTAGCGTAACTGCACGTATTTGGACTGCGGGAGGAAACGTCACTGGGGTACATGCAAATTTCACGTAGACCGAGCAGAAGCACAACTCGAACACCCGAGCGTAAACAGTGAGTCATTGTGCCGCTCTCATGTAGTTTCAGTTTATAAATTACATTTTCACAGTTTTGAGTTAATTCAAATTTCACATATTTATTACGAAATTCATTGATTCTTTTGAGTTTTGTATGAGACGTGGGTATCATAATGAATATATACTCCAGTTCGCAGCGAAGCAGATCTGATCTGTGATTTTTTCAAAATGTGTTTACAAGAAAATCACAAATAAAACACAAATAAAAAATCTGGCTTCTGACTGGATCATTTCAATAAACAGATCCATCCTCTAACCATTAATCCTGGTCAGGGTCACTGGGGAGCATTGAGCCTTTACCAGGCAGCATAGGACAGAAGACTGGGGGGGTCATTCCATCACAGGGCACACACACACACCCCAGTCAGCAATTTAGCGACATAGTTAGCCTAATCACATGTCTTTGCAAAGCACAGAGGTAGGATTTGAACCCCCAACCTTGGAATTATGCAGCAGTTCCAATATAAATATTAAAATGTGGAAACTGTAGTATCCTGGCAACGAGTCATCAGAGACACACAAGGAAAATCAGAGACACATTCTGCCTGAATATTTGAAATCCCAAAAATCAGAGAAGATTATGATCACATATAGAACTACCAGAGCCAGCTTGATACCACTTTGTGAAATATGAGGATTGACTAGCCTTGTTGTTTGTACAAAATTTTTTGACCTTATACTGAAGCAATTTTTTTTTTTTTTTCATGCCAATGGCCTTGGAAGGAATTCACGGCACAAATTGCTCATTGCTCAGTGAAACGAGTCTCACGTGTAGGTGACAATTAAGGAGTTAGTTTGGATTCTAGCGTCAAATAGGGTCAGATGAATGTGCTATTACTGTGAGCTACCCTGTGCCCTTACAAGGACAGTATAGGTAGGAATGTAGATGTTGTACAGAAGACAAACAATACAGTGTAAACACCACAGACTTCTGGTGGTTCTGGAAGTGTTTATTCAGGGGACCTGAACAGATAATGCCACATATATGGGGGTATGGTTGCCAGCACCATAACACACTCGACCTAAGGAAATGTCTAGGTAGTTGAAAAATAGTAAGGAAAACTTTATTTGTGTATTTACTTATTGCCATCCATACGTCACAGTAAGTGGTTCCTTGGTGGTCCTCATTACACTTGTTCCTTTTACTAGGAGGTAGTAATATATAGAAATCCTTCTGTCCGATTGGTAAAATTCCATTTAGTATTCACGTTTACATTTGCTCTAAAGCTATTCAGATGCAGATGGCACCGGCTACGATGAAACGAACACGTTACAAAAAATACTGCAGATTAAAATTCCTAAATATCACTAACTGATTAAGCTGTGAAGTGATCCCTATTCCAGTGCAGTGCCTCTCACCAATTCATTGGTGTCAATAATATTCAGATTTACGCGTAATACTGCATGGAATGAAAAACTGACTTTTAGCACTGCCAAGCTAAACATAACCTGCCCCTCCTTTTCTGTCTCTTTCTCTCTCTCTTTAAAAAGTCAGCTTGTTTTATGAACTCATGTTGGTTGGCAAGGTGGCAAGGTTAGTGTTGACTCTGAATTCGATGTTCATTTAAAGAGGAGATATTTGTTAAGTGGCAGGCAGGTGGAAAGAGGAATTAGAAGAACAGATAACTGTAACAGAAAGCAGAGATGCAGTGAGATTCTTCCTCATGGCAAGCAGGTAAACATTTCGTTTTTATGACAGACACAAAAAGAAAACTGGTAAAATATTGTGATTGCTACTAGGTGGCTGAGTTCATTGTTATTGCTGAACTGATTTTGTTGTGCACGTCCATTCTCCACAGAATACTTTGAAACAGATTTTATGATACAGATATAGCATTGTAACTAATTGACTGGGTGTCAAATGCAGAGAAGGTCATGGACTGGTTATTAAACTTGATTAATAATGGTTTTCTGTCTGGATTTAACCACAGAGACAACTCACCTGTTCAACACACTATTTATCTTTTACTATTGCCTGTTGTTTGTAATTTTTCACTGTCCTGTCTTATGCTCTACCCTGTGTCTATGCAGTGTAACCCCCCATTACCCTGCCGTCTGTGTTTGCACTGTATCCTTTGTATTTATTGTAAATCTGCACTGTGTTTTTGCCCCTGTAGAGGGCTGGGGGAGGAAATACACCACGAGGCTCGGGTGCTGAACAACACACACACACAAAAAAAAACACTGCCCCGAGAATCAGCACGACTTTATTTCGGCTTTACCCAAACACAGGGAAGTCGGGCGGGCGGACTCGGCACCGGCCCCTCAAGTAGCGTTAAACCAAAACCTGAAACAAACGAAAGCAGCGGCGGTTGCGCTCCTGTCGGTTCCGGGTCCAGCTCCGGTCGACACGGCGGATTTACCCCGAGGGCTAGTTCCCAAGGTAGTCTAGTGGAGAGACAAAAGACACAGGTTAATACAGATCCCCGATCGCTGCGCGGTCCTCGGACAGCGCCCGCATTCCTCCCGGGAATTTCCACAGCACTTGTATGACGGGGGCGGTCCAGCTGCGTGGGGCTGATCCCCAGTCGCGGGTCGGTCCCTGTCTTCCGGAGGGGTGGCCCGCCACACCCCCCATGCCCTGTACCCTCCCTTGCAACTGTGGCAAAAGATTTTCACTGTCCTCGCAGAAACACGTGACAAAAAAAAAAACAAAAAAAAACGTGAACTTTAAATTTGTCCTAAAACTGGACAGGCAAGCCACTTATACAGATCCTAATTTACACCAAATACTTGTTCATATAAAATGTATAAGTGGTTGTTTACTATGTGAGGTGATCCGTTGTCAGAAATGATCTTACGAAGTCTCCGCTCAGCTGTGTGCGTAGAGTCATTGATCATAGCACTGCGACAGGCTAACGCGAGGTGTGCACCGTGGAGGAGCTCAGAATGTTGTTTAGTCACGCAGTCGTGTCCGACTCTTCGCGACTCCATGGACCACAGCACGCCAGGCCGCCCTGTCCTCC
>JAACJT020000086.1:9188725-9225172 GCA_009936485.2 Gymnarchus niloticus | reverse complement strand
CAGCCATTGTTAGACGTATTGTATATGACAAAATGGGTGTATAACAGCTATTGTTAGACCTATTGTATATGACAAAATGGGTGTATATCAGCTCGATCGATCCATCCATCCATCCATCCTTTGGATTTGCGTCACAAAACGTACATTAATTTTCCATGACTTCTTTCCCTCCCTGGCCATAGTAAAGTTTAAATTTTAATGTTCCTCTGTAATAACTATAGAATTCCACCAATCGGTCCATCTTATAATTGCTTATCCTGGTCAGGGTGGTCAGGGCACATAGCTGGGGTACACCCTGGATGGGATGCCAATCCATTGCAGGGCATATACGGGCACACACATAGTCAAGCACTTAGTTCCAAACTGTAGGCCCAACTTTTCATATTGAATATTGAGGAATTTATGCTGGCATTTCTCAACCCCCCACATATTTAGAATGGACCAGCAGTATTTTCCACCTGACTTCTCCCACAGCCCTGTTAGATGCTGTGACGTGCAACATATGCACATTGGACCTGCGGGGCCTATCTAAACATGCTTGTAACTCAGGGTTTGAAAGGCAACAGCTGTCTTACAGAGAATGCGTAGGTGTCGGGGGGGAGCAGACGCACTGAGGCAGGCATTCTTGGGGTGAAACACATGCACTCCATTTAGTGGCACTGCATTCAGGGACACGGGATTTTAAAAGAGATTTATGCCCTTCCCAGCAGAGGCGTGCCACTGCAATGGCTGTGTTCAGCATCAGGACCACCACCCAAGTCCTAAAGATCCCCCCAACCACAAGTGTCTGTGAGTAGCTGAATAAATTTACAGGATTAGTAATTAGTTACAGCTGGAATGTTCAAATTGAGAAACTGTACAATGAAGAACAGAAGGAAATCTGTGCAAACAACATAATAGCATCCTGAAACACAATACATACATTTTTTTTATAGGGTCATGGTGAATGAGGAATCTAGAGAAAGGGTAGCGCAAAAGACACTCAGACTGGGGAGCCAGTCCACAGCAGGGCACACACATTCACACACCATGGCTCACTGCATGCTTTTGGACTCTTGAAAACTATAGCATCTGAAGAAGAACAGATGCTAACATGGGAACAACATAAAAACTGAACACACAGAGAGCCAGAAATGAACCCCAACCCTGCAGAGAGGAGGCAGCAGTGCTACTCACCAAACCTCTATGGCACTCTATGTTGTCGCATTGCAGCCATTTAAAAACACAACAAATCATTCACTATGTCAGTGTTCAGAAGCATTTTGTACAAATACATTGCAACAATAACCAACATATTGCAAAACAAAATTTTAATTACCTAAGGAACTTAAGGATAGACTGTGAAATCTTAATGCAATCATTCCTGCCTTTCAACACAATATTTAAAAATTTATCGTTTTGTTGTCAATCTGATACATTTTGTCCAGTTACTCATAATTTCTTCTGTTGAAACTTGCTAGATAAATGTTAGCGTTTAATTTCTGTTAACATTACTGTAAAATTGTAAGGCTAATCCACAACAAATATATCACCCCTCCTTCTGGGTTTAGTAATGCACTCAATGTCCTGTTGTCCTGGGATGTTCATATGTGCATTTCATTTGCATTGTCCTAAGCCTGTGTACATTTACAGAGCAACCATTCTTTTTACTTTATTTTATATTCATTGTGCAGCTTAATGCACATTTGAGGTATGCTGCGTACTGTATCAAAGAGGTGACTAATATATACTCTTCATCTGCACAAATTCTTTAAAGGCATGGTGTGTACTCTGCAGGTACAATTCCCTGCCATGCAGCTTGTTTTCTTTACACATTGCAGGCCATATAGCAGCACTCTGTAGTACTGGTACTACTGGAACAGGCAACCTGCTGGCACTTGACAGGTCAGCACAACGTCCTTATAGAGCATCTGTGGAGAAGGCCTGGCCAACTTAACCGTCTTCCACACACAGTGACTAATTATGCCATGAACTCCCAGGCACCACTGGCAGTTGACACACCCTTCATTGTAGTGCTCATAAAGAGCCCAAAACTAAAGGATTTTAATGTGCCGTCATCAATCTTTCCTGGCATATTAGCACCTCTCATGATCAGAGCTCGTGGTAAATTATGTACCCTAATGCTTTAGCACCTGAATGCTTTGGCCGGTCAGCAGCCCAGAGGCATCATTTGAATGTGGAACATATAGAACAGAGGTGATGCAGTAATTATAGATGGCTGGATTCCTGAACATTCAAAGTGAAAAATATGAAATATAAATGAGAATTTGCACGTGTGTGGTTCATTCTGATGTTCCTTGGTGTAATCCTTTTTTTGGCGGGAGGTTTTAAGCTCTTGAGAGTGACCTCAGGTTTGCTCAACATCCATTATGTATTTTGCTACAGTAACATTGAAAATGTAAAATTACTAATTATGCCATTTCCAATGACATTCCTTATAACACGTTTCATTTATTACAAAAGAATTTATTACTGGATTACAGATAGTGTTCCAGTCTGAGCTGCCGGTTGGTTGGTAGGGGGCACTCATCCCACCTCACAAACTATATGACCAATGTTTCAGTACAAGGAAGAGAACACTACAGAAAAAGAGGGTCATTCTTCAGATGAGATGCAATGCCAAGGAATTAATGTACTATGGACATGCTATGATGATATGGTACGTATACTTCAAAATGGTAAGGATGTTAATCCAGTTCCCTGACTACAATAAATTCCAGTCCTGGCTTTACTTGCAGTATGAGGAAATTAGCTTCTAAATTGTCCTTACTTATGTTTATGAATGTGTGTATCAGACCGATTGTGAATGAAGTGTTTTTAGTTGTGCCTAAATTCAGTGTGTGTGCTCAATGAAACTTTGCGTAAATTGTTGTAGAAAGTGGATGGTCTAAGATACAATCATACTAAGTCAACACCAATTTCAGGATGTTTGTGTAGCACTATTAATCTGATGATATTCCAACACGTGATAAAAATCCATTTGTCACTGATTGCTAATCGTAAGTCAGTTTGTTCAGTTGTGCAAACTGGCATGATTCAAATTGAGCAATGAAGTTGTATATTAAATAATTATCTCCTTGTAGTGCCCTTTGTGTTAATCATCCTTACAAATGCTCATCATCAGTTTGTCATCACAGACTCTATTGATAGTGTAAAATTATGTTTATACTACAGCCAAATGAGATGTCACTACTGGCCACTTGCTGCTCACACTGATCATTGCACCAGTCTACCTGATGTCTTCTATGCCTGGGAATTATTTTCACTCGCTCTTATAACACTTGGGAGACATAACAAGGTCATTACTTCAATTCAGAGTCAGTAGCCTTATTGAAAAGCTTAGAGAGTGCTTCTCGATCGAAGAATCAAGAACACGTGGGACAGGCCGCTCTCTCCTCCATGGAGCTGAGATGAAATTTAGCACTCACTGGTCAATCAAAAGACAAGAAAATGTGTCAGCAAGTTGCTTTGCACAAATTGTTCTAGAAGTTCATGTAAACAGTTATGAAACGCCACTTTTCTTATTCAGAGCACACTCTTTTGCACAAGGTGCAGATTTTGCTTAGGAAAGCATGTTCTGCTGTTTCACTTCTTCTTTTCACTCCATGTCACCCCTTGATACTTTGCTTGTTGTGACCCCTCACAGTCACAGTTTACAGAGGCCCTTTTAGAAGCTGCTGCTTTAAGCTAATTTAACCATATCCTGGCTGGCCCACTGCTTTACCAACTATACAGTTGCTGTCTTACAATTCAGCTTCTCTTTTCATCTATTCAGTGAGAAACAGAAAACTACAGAAGTGAGAACTAATCCAGTTAGCATTTCACAAACATTTCCACTCAGAATCTGCCTTACTGAAACTTATGCCGTCGTTTATTCAGTTCTTACATTTGTAAGCATATTTTTATAAAACCACCAAGGATGGGACCTCTGCCCTTCATTCGTAATGGCAGTGGTACATATATAACATTTGATAGGAATCTCTGTTTCCAGGAATCCTTGGTCCCATTTAGAATCACTATCTGCCTGAAGTAATCAATGATTTATGTTGTGTAAAGCAAACAGGACTGAAGGAGTGATCTGAACTCTGAGTAGCGCGACTGATGGTGTTTTACCTCAGCCCCAGTGCCTACGGGAGAATGATTTTGTAATTAATTCTTTCAAGATATGGTTCGTTCACTTTCTCCCTACTGCCAGAACTGTGTAGCCGATAAGAACTCCAATTAGCCGTAACATTTCTTTAAGCACACTGCCTGCGAAATGGCTTCCTTGATCTTAGCTCAAGGACGGAGGTGCGCTTTAGAAACAAATCCTTCATGTTTCTTTTTGACCAGGTTTACCTTCTGAGCCATCATCAGGAAGTTAAGATTCCTTTAACAGCTACGTTAGTGTGCTCTACTACAGAAACAATGCAATATGCTTGGTGTAACACATTGTCTATACAGAAAATAGCTCATGTATCATCCGTGTAATCTAACTGGGAAAACTTTACATGGGGCCTCTTGTAACTCTGTCATGCTGGGGTGGTACAGCATGCAGTGTGGGCAGAGTGTCCAAACTGTTTTGAAGTTAACAGAATGACATTTCCGTGTGTGCAATATTACATTTTTTTTGCTAAAAGAAACAGTTTGGCCTGCAGAATTCTTAACGTGTTTTACAATGCATCTTATCACATACATTTATGAAAGAACTGGGCTGGGCAGACAGGCAGCCATCCATCCATCCATCAAATCATCTCAGGGTCATGGGTCCTGGAGCTGATCAAAGGTAGCACAGGCTGGGGTACACCTTGGATAGGATATGGAGTTAGGCACATTTTTTTTTTTTTTTTACAAATCTCACAATAACCAATAGCTTTGTGTTCCACAGGTAAATCAAAATAGATATTCAGATATTAATGGCAAGGTGAAAACTAGCCAAAGGCTATATTTCCAAATTTCCAAATACTGTACCTCTTAAAAATAACGAGTGCCTTTTGACTCAATGTTTAATACTGCACATAATTAGTTTAGCCCAAGTCTTGGTAATACATAGGGTAAGGTAAATTACATTTGGTAATTATTCAGCTGATAAAAGGGAAGATTCATATAATAATTGATTTAACCAATGCTAATTGAAACATTGCTTCAGTTTGAGTGCTCATTTAGATAATGCTTCAGATATCACATCAGGTGCAGGTTGTTAATTAATGCATAAAACAACAGCATGACATAGTGCCACAGCTCTATATCCTGAATCATGCTGTTTTAATGAATCACTTCCAGCTTTGGAGTTCCCCGCCTCTCACTAATTGACATTAGATCTCCCCATAATAACTACTTTTATCATCTATTATTTCAGCTACATTATGCCATTGATAAGATTACAATTTCCACTAATAGCTGAAATTCGTATTCGGTGCACTGCCCCATCTTGTAGACACGGTATATCTCTGTAGGGAGTGCTGCCTTAGGGTGTTACCACTTGGGTCCATGCACCTATGTTCTGTGAAGACCCGAGCACCAATAAGAATGGGAGGCAAGATGTGTGAATTAAGCACATTATCACATGTATATAATTACACTTTAATTGGTGTTATCAAGCATAACCCTCTATATATAAAAAGGTTGGCTGGGCAATTATCATTTGTACATCCACAATTTTACTGCCCAGCAGATGCTCAAATTCAGCCATTTGCATGATCAGGGTAGCAAAAATGTAATACTCTTAGTGGCCAATTTATTAAATATATCTGTTTACAAATATGCACAGGCTGCTCCTCCAAACAGTGAATCATGTAGCTACAGCTTAATACATACAGCCCCCAGATGTGACATGTCTCACTCAGTTTGACTAAGCTTCTGAATAGTGCATGATCTAAGTGATGTTGAATGTACTGTGATCATTGGTGTTATGTGTAGTGGTTCCAGCATCTTAGAAACAATCACCCCCTTAATTTTCATGCAGCGCAGTGTCCTGAGTTTACAGAGAATGGCGTAATGAACAAAAAACATCCAGTCCAATTTCATTTCTGTAGCCTAAACCACTTTGTTAATGAGAGAGGTCAGTAGAGAATGGCCAGACTCATTAAATCTAGCAGGAAGGCCACAACTGCAAAAAATAATAGCTCAGTACAACAGTGGTGTGTAGAATGTCTTCTCTGAAAGCACAACTTATCTTCCCCTCAAGTGGGTCTGGAGGCAAAAGTGGCTCCTACCAGGGTTAGTGTGAGAGGCAATTCTGACTTGCAGGGATTAGAAAACACTTGACTGTTCTTACTGAACTGTCAAGTAGGGGTGCAGGGACTGATGATGTCCTGCAAATAATATATTCTCAAGCTTCAGCTCGACTATAGATGCAAGAGAGATACTTGTACCATGAAGATTTATCAAAAAATGAGACATTTGTGCATATGGGGGGGTTTGTGTTGCTTGCTTTCATGATTGCTTCATGAATCTCAATAACTTCAGCCTAGGAGAAGGTGGCCTTCAAATGATGGGATATCTGAACAGATTTGCTGAGATTTGAGATGAGCATCATTGCGATAGCAATAGATATGAAACATGTGACAGGACATGAAACAACAATGGTGTAGAGGGATCAAGTGTTCAGTGAGAAGGAAAATGATCTATGCATCATTCTCTGGGCCAATCTTGTCAAGAGGCATTGACAGGTGATAGGAATGGTCGAAAGGATTAAATTAAAACCATGATAGGACTTTGCTGTTGATACCCATATTGTAGAGTCTACTGAAGGATCTGAAAGCTGATTGTGTCAAAGACAGATGATTAGTCGAGTAGGATTAGCATGAATGAGACACTTGGAGCTACTGAGAGGGCACGATGAATATCTTTGGAGGGGTCAGATGTGTACAATTTTGGGGTATCTACTTTGCTAAAGGTATCTTCCTGCACTAAATATTTATGTTATGACCAATATTGTCAATATTTCATAAGGCTGGAGACAAAGATTCTTGAAGCAATAGTAAGAAACTGAAGCTGGTTTTCTGCAAGCTGACTGGACACCATTTTCTGGCAGCAAAGGACTTACTGTTACATTTACTGCTGCTCACTAATCCATATGGTTGATCAATGAGCAGCATTCTCTCTAGACCCCACACTGGCAACAAACCAATAGCATGTGTTTATTAAACAGAGCATAGTTTACATAAAAATTCGGCTTACGTGATTGCTAGCTCTAGCTAACTGTGTAAAAGTGGTGTAAATGCCCTGGGGTTGGACAAAGTCAGCCAACAGTTCTGCTACATTCACATGAAGCTAGTCACAAACAATACTAAACTGTTTCTGGCTTGTTGCTCAAGCACCTAATAGCATAATTACTCTTTCTCAAGCCAGGCACATTTTATATCACCATAAATTTCCCCTTTGCTAAAGCAGAAAAAGTTGAATTTTTTGTTTGTCCCCCCAATTAGCCTTAAAAAAAGTTTTGATTTCATATCCTTTTATCCCTGTGTCACATTGCAGCCTGTGCAAGTTTTACATTAACCAACAAAATTGCTCTTTACATAGGCTAAAGTATATTCTAAAGCCCTACAATCAAAACACTGCAGTTAACCACAAATAAAATTCTTACATTTTTGCTGATTCACCCTTACTCATAATCAGGAAATGATGTTATTGCAAAATGATGTTAACATGTGATCTATCTACTTTAAGGGAACAAAGCATTTAGTCTCATTGCCATTTGAAGATCCCATTACATGTTTTGTATGCCATGTGTAAGGTTGGGCTTTCTTAATAATAAAATCAATAAACAGGCGAATACAGGAAAGAAAGCTTTAGGGAGATGGGAAAGATGTAATGCAACAAAATCAATGAAAAGAAAAATATTTTGAATGGTTAATGCACAACTCTGATTAAGGGGACAAGGTTTGTCAAGCAGAGCGATCGGAGGTGAAGTCAGGCCCAGGCAGCGTTTAATTTCCCAGAGTGGCTCTAAAGCAGCATCCCAAGGCTGTGGATTGGGATTAAATTAGTCCGGCAATGACAGAAAGATGCATGCTGACTTCTGTGCCCTGTGCCACTCGCACGTTCCTGGCAGATCAGGAGGGCCTGAAATATGCCTGTGGGTGAACAGAGAAGACACAAAGGGGAGAAGACCGTTTTTCAAGCCTGGCTCTTGAAGTTCTTCAAATACTAACACTGGCTAGCCACTCCACACGGTGCTTACAACCCATGTTTTAGGGAAGAGTCTGGGTTTAAGGGGCTGAAAGCCATGCCCATTGCAGCTGGCAATTACAGAAAAGAGCTTCCAAAATCCTGGAGCAGACCTTCTGCTTCACCTTTGATAAAGATAATCTTACTTTTCCTCTGTTAAATACAGAGGATAAAGGACACACATAATATTGATGCCTCATCTAGACAAGTGAGGAAATTATGTAAGGACTACATAGGAAACTTAAAAACAACAGGAAAAAACTGATCTTGTATTCAGTGTCATGGTTTTATCCATTCATTAACTGATTGTTTTTCCTGCCTGCTGTTCCAGTCAACGGTTATACTGCAGGCAGATGTCGGATCAAATCTGTAATTACCATTAAAAAAGTGAAATAGTATCAGAAATACAAAATTGGGTTGGTTTATAATTGGTATTCAAATGATGAAGGGGGTCGGTAACTTGTAAGACTTACATGCAATTTCAGATTCTCAATCTTTACGTCACTTTACAACATAAAATGTGTGCAAAGACAAATGAATCCGAACCCTAAGAGTATTGTGCTTCCTTTTTTCACCACTTTAATGTCTTAATCGAAATTAATCAAGCACTGCTGCACTCAGACTGTGGGCTTAACTGCTGATTCCTCTATTTTTACGTGACAGAATTTCATCAGAATATGCTTCAGAATCTGGAATAAAATGTGCCACCAGCCTCCATTATGGGTTTCATCAATAACCGTCAAATAAATAAAATGATACTCTGACCAAGATGTGATTATTATTCAATTTCTTTTACCATTTTGCTGCTGACAGCATTGCGCTGAAGAGCTACTGCTTTTAGCCGTGGAGACAGGAAGTGCTATTTTTCATGGTTAGGCTGTAACACTAAAAGAGGAGCATGTTCCGCATATCAATCAGCATTTTTACGTCGAAGGTACTGGGTATCGGCAAACCCAGTCCCAGCCCTTTCCTGTTATATAATTGGGAATAGGATATGATATGTATAAATAACGAGAGTCCGTATCCGTGCATGCTTGAGTAAGACACGTGTTATTTTGCCGTTGAGATTAATGTAGGCCTACATCGCATGGCTGAATTTGATGGATGTATATTTTTTGTATCATGGTTGCTACCACGTCCTGTGCCTGTGTGTGCAGTTATTTTACAGCCGCAGATTCCTTTCCCCTTGGAATTGAGAGTGCTCTGTTAATGAGAGCCCCCCAGCATGTATTACTTATTTATAGACCCCCACCAACCCCTGAGGCTGCCTGCATCTCGCAGCCCGTTTTCCTCTTTTTCTCTAATCCTTCCCTTTTGTCTGGAGAAACCGCTCTTCGCCTTTCTTTTTCCTCCCTCTCTTGCCCATGTTAGTCAGACGCTGCACCTCCGCCACACATTAATATTCATGGAAGTGTTATTTTTCTCATAAATCCTGTCCTGTGGAAATAAGGCGGAGGCAACGCAAGGCTCCGACATGTGACGAGAGCAGGCAGGGGTCGTTCTCTGGGGGAGACCCCTCTGGCCGGCTGGTTGGCTGTGCGTCAGCACTGGCAGGCCCTAACAGCCGCACCCTGACTCCACTCACACTCTTTGTATTTCATGTTGTTTTCATGGCTGTAGGAGGCGCAGGCTCATGGCAGCTTGCACTGGGAAGAGCACACCCACGTGTGCGAGCGTAACGGCACCAACACTGCAGGGGAGAGCGGTCACGTGTGTGACATGAACACTGAGGCACAATAAGTCCCCACAGAGCACTGTCATAATTTCTCATCACTGACTAGTTGAAATCGTGCCAATACTTCCTAATTCCACCTTTCTGTCCTTTGACAGGAGACAGAACTGGGTCAGTGGCTTGGAAACTGATCGAAATGTCACTGGTGATGTCATGCCACTGATTTAAACAAATGTTTGTTTAGGCCGGATTTTTCCAAACAATCAATCTCAAACAATCACCTGTTTTTCGTATGGAAGTTGACCTATTTCTTATGCGTAGTGATTTTTTCCAGTGACCGGAGTGCGGTTCCTTCCTCTGCTTATGACTATTTATGTTACCACCTTATTGCATTGAATGGAAAATGGGCCTGATATGTGCAGATCTGATAATCTCTCATTGAAATTTGATTTTCTGTGAAAACAGCCTCAGATGGTGGTGCTTTTTCCAGTTTTTATCCTGCATTCTAGGCTGTATAGGGTGTGATTCAGAGAAACAGCCTCAACCACCAGTCCGCTGGAGGGCACACTCATACAAATGCACCGGTTCACCAAACTACATATTTGTGAACAAGCAGAGCGGGGGGTGTATTTGAGTGCCTGGAGGTGTGAAGCAAAAGGGCTACCCACCGAGCCACCCACACGTGAAATGTTTGCACTTACTGTTTTTTTTATTGATTGCAGACTATTTAAAGGAGCACCTCTTAACGAGAAATCCTTAATATTGTTTTAAGGGAGTATTACAATTCAACCACCACTGTAGGGAACCAAGCCATGCATTTTACTGTAAACAACACATCTTCCCTTTTTAACTTAGGAGAGTGTGCTTCACATCTACCAAGGAATTTCTGTCTACATGTTTAAAACAGAAACATCGCAGAGTTCAGTTCAGCTGTGTTGGGTGCTGATGTAACTGTCAGCAGAACATCTGCTGTGATGAATTCCAAAGTACTGATGACACGTGGAAGGAGATCACTCCCAACTGTAGATATGCTGCTTCGATGAAAATGTCACCAAAAGGAATTTGGTTTGTGCAGACTTCAAGCCTGCTTTGTGAAGCAGATGAAGCTCAGCGTCACAGGAGGGGACATTCAAGGTATGTTAACCCTGGACTTACATTACACTTGGGAGGCAAAGACAAACAAATTGTCTTAAACTCAATCTTTTCAGTAAAACTTGGGGTGACGGGAGGTTGCTAGTATCATTTAGGTGAAAGTACTTTACCACTAAAAGCACATCAAATGTGTAGTGAAGTCCAGAAAGCCACTTGAATTCTAAGAGCACAAGACCACTCAAACCCATTTTTGCCACAATGTACTCAAAACCGAGTTGTACAGAGACCAGACAAGCTGAGGGGAAAAAAGAAAAAAACAAAAAGAAAAAAACAAAAAAAAAAAAACAAACAGTGCACTACCAGTCACATGGTGGAGCTCTCAGCGATTAACGGTGATGCTTCTCATGCCTAACACCTGGCAATTGGCAGGTGCCAGACACTCCTTGTAGGCGAGGCTTTATTAGATATCTGTGCTGGCTCAAGAACTGCAAAAACATACAAAATATCACAGATGACAAACCAAGCTTGTGCTTGAGGAGGTTTTTTTTGACATGGTCATGGGTTGGCCTATGTATAGACTATGCAGATTGATTACAAACTAGAGAATCAGAAAATGGTCAGCGGCCTGTTAAATGAATGGCCTAGGAGCCATGCCATTACGCCTTCTGGAATACATAAGTCAGTTGGACCACACTTTGAAATGCCTGCAGAAATTCACTATATACCAAAATTCCACCAACTACAGCCAGATATTACCCTCCCACAGAGTCACACAAAGTTTTAATTCACCAGTATTAGCAACAGAACCAGGGCACATACTGGGTGTAACATTGCTACATAAGAAGCGGTCAGCTCATGATAACAGAAGAAAATCCATTTGCTCTGTGTTGATATAAACCACTTCCACACTTGCCAGCCCTCAGTTCTCAGTAGGGGGTGAACTGGGAAACCCCATGAAGCAGCCTGGTGTCAGGACACATCAAAGTTCTGTTGAATAAAAGCTAATTGTCACACAGGGTGGGGAGTCAGGGGAACTTGCTTCACATGTACGTGAATCACAGGGTGACGAGGAAACTTTCAAATGGCATACATAGGACTGCCAGCACCTGGCAAGATGGAAATACAAATGTTGAGAAAGACACTCTATTGCTAAGAATCCATGTAGTCTGACGTGAAGAATATCAAAGCCCACTGCCTCTTGCTCCAGATCCCCCACATCGTTTTGCATAGTTCATTCGTTTCGTGAGAAAGTGGTAACACGTTTTTTTCATCAATCTCACTTTCCATTCTGCTCTCCACAAGACACACGCGGAGAGTGAGAGCAAGGTGAGAGCAAAGCTTGGGGGTCAGAGCTCAAAGTCAGCCATTTATCCATTGCCACTGGAGCAGTTTTTGGGGTTAAGGGCCTTTCTCAAGTGCCCAACAATGATATGATTACTTTGCCAGCCATGGGATTTGAACTGCTGACCTTCCGGACACAGATACCTAACCTGCAGGGCCCCACAGAACCCCTGATTAAAGCAATGAGGCGTGTCAATACTCAAAGAGCAGCTTGAAGCAAAACGAAGTTTGGGGTGGCGAAGGATCTTCAGGAATGGAGCAGCATTTTGGACTACAAGTGGGTGGGGATAACTGAAGAGTAATCCAGAGTCACAGTTCAGCACCTAGGAAAGGATCTTAAGCAGCAGAGCACTTTGTACTTGAATGTTAAGGATGCCGGGAAACAAACGCCTCTGTGCCTCTGCTTGGAAACCCTGCCGGTGGCCACGTCTCACTTCCATTTACTTTGCTCAAAGAGGTGAACTGGCAGTTACGTAACTGCCGTGTTTATTACAGTGAGCTGGAATATCAATGCTGTAGTGGCTGGTCATCCTTACTCATTCTGTTTGATTCAGGGAGGCTGGGGGATGATCTACCTAAGACTTGACCCATTTCTGTGGTTTGTTTCCACTGTCGCTTCCAATCATGCCTGATGTTCTGCATCTTTGATCTGCCGCTCTAATTAATAAAAGGAAAAACTGGGAAACTTTTGAAAATTGTGTACAGTCAATTCTTTTGATCTATGTTAAAAATATGTTGGGGGTTGAATTAAAATCCACTGGCCTATTTGTAATTCTAAAAAACTGGGTAAAACGAGTACTGCACCTTTTTCAATGGTTCTAAGAGGTTGCTTGGTCCAAACAAAGTTTCCTCTTCTAACCGCACATTTTCATTACTACATACATGCATATCTGTTTGCATTTCACTTCTGCTACTCCATTATTTATTGTAAGAAGTCCTGTTTGAAAAGCAGTGCCACTGTCATGCATCAGTGACTTTTGTGTTCATTGAGGGAAATGCTGGCAGCTTTGTGACAGACACTCGTCTTTATTTGAACAAAAGGCTGTACTCAAATAAGCAGGGGAACAAGTCCCTTTCGACAATGTGAAACAACAATTTTAAGCACATATATAGCATCATCCACTTACTTTTAATTAGCAAAACAAAAACACCATGCTTGTCATTTTAACATTAAGATATACTCCAATCTTTTGAAAACCTCTCGGACTCAAAAAAGTGCAAATATATACAAAACACTTCATTGCAGCCAGCGTTTCAAAGGATTCATTACTACAACTCTTCCAAACAAATTAACAAACAGAACAATAATTTAAAAAGAAACATTTAAACAAATAATTATACAAAATATATTTATATATTTATATATAATTAAAGACTAGGCAGAGCAATCACCCATCAGTCAAGTAGTCACTCACAAAGCCACTTCCTCTCTGGATACACCATTAATATATTCCATATATTTTTGAAATTGTAAACAAGTTTGTTACGTCAAAATGGATTCAAACATTTGGGATAAACGAACAAAGGTGACAAATAAATTAGAAAAACTTCGAGACAAATGTTTTACTAGAACACTGACTGAAATGTAGTCTGGACCTAAAACTGACAAATACTTTCTACAGAATCTACTGAGAAACACCACAAGTTTGCACTGACTCCTTCCCCTATTTAATTTGATGTACACACCACGTTACAAGAGATCAAAGCATCTGCAGTGGCTCTGAGTTCCCCGACCGATCTAATGCATGGCTGTAGCCTACACCGCACTTCCTGATAGAGACCCTCGACAGTTACCCCAAAACTCGACAGTTTTTCTGTGCACGAAGCCAACAGACTGGCGGGACTCCAAATAAAACCCATGAAAAGGTACCACCTGAGAAGCATTAAATCAAACACCATTCAGTGCCATGAATGGACTTTAGATTTATTATTTTTAATTTTAGAAAGTGGCTCCATCAAGGTCCCGATATCTTAAGTCGGCCAGCAATGCTGACGCAGCAGCCGTGCGTTCACGGAGGCTTTGACTGAGCACATTACTTCTCTCCCCCACAGAACAAGATGCGAATACAGTGACCCAATTTCCATCCTCAAAAAAACAAACAAAAAAAAAAAAAAACCCACAAAAATGTTCAAAAATAATCACTCCTACATGATTATCCCTGCTACTTTTAAAATATTGTACGAGCTTGACAATCTATCTGCAAATATGTTGTCCACAGAAGCTGTGTTAAAGCCAACAGACACTGAAAGGTCTGACTAGGTTGTTACTTACAGCTTTCTGACATTGGCAATGTGGAAAGGCAGCTTTGCTATTCCGCTGATTTAATTAGTTCTAATATGTAACGTGGGAAAAGAGGTCTCAAATCTTCCTGGGAGAGATCTGATATGCAAGTCTAATTAACCTCCATTGATTGAGGTGATTCTGTTCTGTGTTAAATGTGGACAGGTAACCAGTGAAGAATATCTAGTGCTGCAGGATGGTTTTTAATCAGAGCGGGTGTACAGGAATAATGGACATACCACTGCTACAACTGGGAACCACTCAAACCTAGTTAAACTGTTGGCCACTGAGAGAATCCCACAATCTTTGCTTTCACAGCAAAGGTTGCTTTAAAAAAAAATTGCTAAAACTTTGAGAAATGTTTCTCTTTGGACTTTTATTACACTTTATAAAGGCTGGCCTTACAATCACAGATGAACACGAAGTAAATGCATCCCTATATACGAAGGCAGCTGAACTGTGTAGTGTGAAATTTGCCTGTAAACACAGAAGGCAAAAGGGCCTGCAGTGTTCCTGTTAGAACTGACAAGAGGAACACGACCTCCAATCCATCTGTATTGACTTGGAATGGTTCATAACGCAGACAATTAAGTCTGATTGCAATCAGACGACTTTGTCGGGTATAAGCAACTGATACAGGAGACCTTGATCCAGCGTAGTAGGCTGCTGAAATTTCACAGTGTTGTCAGTTAATCTCCACGTGAAACAGAAAAAGAACTTGGGAAAATTTTCCAAGACATTCTCACATCCTGCTTAATACCTCGTGGTGGTATAACGCTCATAGGAAGCAGTGGAAATGTAACCATTCTGCTCATATCTGACCCCAGAGAAAGGACTATCTGTTTTCAAGTTACCCCTCTCTGAATCTGCAATCACCTATATGTCACTTCTGAAAACCAGGTATAAATCAGATCCTGCAACCAAAATCATTAACCCGTTGTTTAGCCTTCTTAGCTTAGAAAAACCATATCAATTTTGAGACACTGCTCAGCTATTAATATTGCACACTGTTTAAAAGAAACAATGTGCATTCTATTGTTAAACAAATAAATACATAATAAATACAATACAATGCAATAAATACTCAATTGTCTAAGGCCTGAACTCAGAACCACATCTAAAAGAAAATAAGGATCAAAACATGTTCAGGTGCATTTCACCTTTAATTCTTTCTCCCAGCAGATTTGATGCCATGTCATTAGAGCCTGTGGACCAGGATACCACACTGGCCATGACAACAGAGGGGAATGCTGTTACCGTGGAAAGAGTCCTCACAGAGAGACAGCATCACAAACTACATCGAAAATCCAGGGGCACGATGCCCCCGAATATATACATGTTTTTTTAATGCATGGTTAACTAGCTCAGTTTTCCAGTAATCTTTTTTATAATAACCTTCATAACCTTTAAAAAAAAAAAAAAAATGCAAAATCAAGTTTGACTGGACTGACATTGTAACCAAGATGAGGTTGACGTCATTATGCATCGAACACTACAAACAGGTCAATCTTTTTTTATTTGAAAGGTGGCAACAGACATAACTAATCAGGCCCCTAACCAGTCATCACACAGTGTTTGTGGCTATAGTCAAAAACTAAACTAACCAAAGCCAAACACAACAGCGACGCCACAGTTCTGCCTGCGTTATTTTGTGCTTGGTGTCATATAGTGTCACAGACTTGTCGAGGCCGTTACTGTCAATATGGCAAGAGTCCACGCACACTGACCCCAATGAAAGCCACGTTTGATATTGTAACCGAGAGAGCTGTGGTACTTTCCATTAAAAGCTAATTGGCTTGGTAACATACTATCAGAGAATCTCCCAGTCATGGCTTGCTGCTGAATGAACACTTATTGCTCTCGACGCATCGGCTCGATTTGGGACACATGGTACCTGTGACCGGTGTGCTTTCCACAACAGCAAACGCACACTGTCTGTGGAATGTGATATTGTCTAACCTTTCCAGATACACAGTGGTACAGGGCACAGTCAGTGACCAGTCTGGGGACAAAGGCCCTTAAGGAGGGCACTCAATTCTAAAAGAGATGCAACAATGGCGAGCTCTTCAGGACCCTGTGGGTCACCTTATCAGAACAGGCCAGCACCCACTTTCTTATGCAGAATCCTTTTTGGCCCCAAATTCAAGTAAAAAAATAAAATAAAAAAAAAAGGCGCTCTTCAGATCTATGGTTTCGAAGGAGCAACGGGTGACCCTTCCCATTCCCCCGGCCAGCCGCAAACACTCCCTTAACGCATTTCATCTCAGGCCACTGGTGATCCCACAAGATGGCCTTGACTGTCGATTAAGCATTTCACTTTAATTTTTCTTGAGAGGAAACAGAGCCTCCCTTTTTTTGCACAGGGGAAGAAGGTCCAAAGTTTCACCTCTAGTTTGACTGGAACTGACAGAGCTCACTTTTGAGCGCCAGGCATTTCCAAGACAAAACGCCTAGTCCACATTTCGTTTGGGGATGTCAGCTGAGAATGTTGGTATTACTTTATTACTTTACCAAGATCATTATCATTCTCATTATCATCCCAGATCAAAACTATTCTTTTCCATGGCACTAGCTTGGCAATTCAGCACAGTTTCCAAGGCAACTGAATATGCGCCTTTCATGGAATGTTTCTCATAAAATACACAGCAGTCCACGTCCATAAGATTAGGCAGTCTCTCACAATGAAAACCCAGTATGGAGAGGAAAAAAAAATCTGCAGGTCTCACTGGCATGGCAGATATCAGTTTAGGAGTCTGAGGGCTTGGCCACACGCTCTGGTCCAAGAACAGTGGGCTCTACAAGCTGTGCTGTGGTCCTTGATGTTGATTGTCCAGTGTACCCCCTACCAGCACACACTGTGGATGTCCAAAGTGAAGCCACCAGTCCCCCCCCCCCCATCCCCCCCCATCCCACTCTCCCTTGCACCCTTGTTCCGTGTCACCCGACTCAGCTGCTGCCTGACATCAGGTTGATGGCTTGCTCCAGTTTGTGCCTCAGTTTGTGTTTACGGCAGTATCCATCCCGGTCTAACGCTGTCAGGATCTGGGGAGAGGACACAGGAGTGATCTGAGGCTACACTAATGCAGTAAAGCTACAGGAACCTGAAGTACATAGAAATGCAATGATTGATCTATATCTGACTGGTCTTTTGACCTCCTGGAGTGGGCCTCCACGGAGGACACTCACCTCCTCCTTGTATTTGTTGATGTAGAAGTAGAGTTCACTGAGGGCGCTGAGCGTGTTGAATTCGTTGGCATGAAGGCGGGACTGCTCCACCAGGTAGGCATCCATGTCCTGGTCACTGATGCTGGGCATCTTGCTGATGTCTCGGTAGTACCTGAATCCAAAGACACGGGCACCGTGAAATTTGGACTTTCAGAGAAGCGCCTCGGAATCACTCACAGGAACCACAGAGAATATGCAACATCACGCCCAAAGATCCCAAGATTCCAATACTGATAAATGAATGAGTTCACCATTGTTACACAGTAATGAAATTATAATCCTTCCCCAGGATCAGCTGCTCATAATCATAAAATTAAAATTAATTTCATAAAACCTCTAGCCTTCAGTTCTTTAGGAAATTCCATAAAGGGATGCTAGGTCCCTAATGTAATAGGGATTCACAAGTGATATATTTGCCATTTAAGACTTAGGCAAAGAGCTCTTTCCCAAAACCAAACCAAAATACGCCACATGATCTGTTTCAGAAGAGCATTATTCTCCTACCGCTCCACCCAGCTCTTGTAGTTGGGGATATCCTTGGCGTAAAGCAGCTTGTTGGATGGAGAGTCCTTGCCCAGCCGGTGCTCAGAGGTAGAGCATGAATCCATGAAGGTCTGAGCGACCACAGACAAACAGGCATCTGTGATGCTGTTCTTGTGGATGTCGAACACAAACTGTGGGTTCTTGATCACGTTTACCCAGAAACGCAGGGGCAGGCTGTCAAGGGGAGAAGCAGGAACCATGAAAAATAGGAAGCTGCAGTTAAAAAGCAGAGTTGGGGGATGGTAAGGGAGAAACTGAGCCAGGCATGAGCTCAACGGCAACACTTTGAAGGACGAAGCATCTGTATGCGTGTTCAGGGAACACTTTAAAGAAGGATCTGCCCTTTGTAGAGAGTCAAGTGTTCGCAGTGCTTCTCGAATATTGACACCAAAATGTGGGGGGGGGTCTCAATAGCAAAATCCTTGCCTTGCACAATACACTAGAGCGTGCATCTGAACTGGCCTTGCTTTTAAGTGATGAGCAGTGCGGCACAACAGAAGGTACCAGGCATCAGCAATTGTGCCTGCGATTGCGATGCAACAACACACAGGATGGCGGCGCTTACCAGTTGCTCTTCCAGGTGTGCCGCACGTCGGGATCGCTGATTTGTCGTCGGTCGGCCTGCTCATCCAGGAAGTCAAACATGTACTTGATGGCGAGGGGAAGGGCACTGCCACGGTGGGCTGTGCTGAACACCGTCTCAAACAAGTCGTCCACAAACTTCTGAAGGGTGCCCTGTGACGACAATCGGCGATGTGTTCATGTCTCACGGACAGGTGCACGCACTCGTCATGTCAGCCGTCACGTGAGTCGACCATCCTCACCTTGGTGGCTAGAAGGCGGGTCAGGTAGATCTCAGACACCATCTTACTGCCGCGGTCTCCCTCCCGCTGGTCGGCATGCTCATGGTTCTTGACTAGGTGCCACAGTTTGGTGCCCGTCTCCTGGTCAGGGGTGATCATGGGGGCGCGAGAACGCAAGCTGTCTGGGCTGCTGGACGTCCTCAAAAGACTCTCTGACAAGACACATTGACCATGGCCAGGCCTTAATTTGCTGCCAATTGCAGGAACGAGGACACTAATACTTTTCCTGGACATTTCAATAATCGATTACATTCAGATGTTTTGAAGTGATTTTCCTAACAATTAGTGTGTATAATTTCAATATAATTCAACAGGTTCACAAAATCTTAAACCTAATTTAATGCTTTTATGAAAATATGAAATCACTACAGATTGTGCCACTTACAACATTCTTGGATAACCCACAAAAAGGCTTCACGCACAATAGAGAACATCCCTGCCAAATCTGCACTCCCTGGTGCTCTTGAGCTGAGATGAATGCATGTGGGTGAAGACTGCGTCAAGCGACGGGGACTGTTGTTTACCGTATCTGCTCAGGGAGCGGGTGAAAGTGAAGGAGTTGGCAATGTTGTAGGCTGAGACCTGCTTCTGCACCAGGGCCACCAGGGAAGCGTCAGTCACCTAGGTGAACAGCCGAGCTAAGAGTAACATATGCTGCAAAACTGTCAGGGAGCACATTTTGGGTGTCTATGACAATTAAACAGCAATGAACATGCTTCTTAATAAATTTATCGCATTTCAGTAAATGGGTATTTGTTTGACACATTTTCCTTACTGAAGTAATTACATTTTTTGAGAACCTGGCAGAGCCCATGGCCATTTGGGGATATTCAGGGGACAATTTTATCCTCGTGGGATAACTAACCTGGTAATGGGCCAACGTGTTGAGTCTCTTCCAGTCACTTTCGATTTTGGTAGTGATGTCTTCGTCTTGGAGGATAATCCGAGTCAGGCGTCCCTGCCGCCACTCTGAAAGGAGAAGAGATGTTCTCAGATATCATTCATACTTCTCATATTTCTCTGTGTTGTTACTGCAACAAGTTGTTGCAGTTAAAAGCACTGCAAATGGATTTGAAAGGATATAATTGTACAACTGCAATTTGCATTGAACTGGGAAAAATATTTACTATAAAACCTAATATTAATTTCAATTAACAGTTACTTAGAAACCTTGAGCTTCCCATTCAATAGCCCGTGAAATAAGGTAGATAGTGAAATTGTTTCAAAGCCCAGAAAACTCAGAAATGCAGAGTCTGCTCCACTTTATCGAATTAATATTGCAATATTTCTAAATATTTCAGAAGAGGAACAGAAAGATGCAAGACGGGGAAAAGCGCTTACCCAGGTTTGCTCTTTTATTCATAATCTAGAGGCAGCTATTCTGAGTGCTTCCTGCACAGGCAGTGGAGACTGAAATACATCACTGGAGTGGCCAATCTTACCCAAGTCCATATCTTCTGCTTGGGGTCTCTGGGAGTATGGGATGCCCTTGTACACTGCGTCCAACAGCTTGTCCTTCACCTGGGTCACTGTGTCACAGTTCAGCACTTTCACAGGGATTTCGGTGCCTGCCTCACCCTCAGGAGGTATGCACATCAGGGTCTGAGGAAAAGGAGCACTTGGTGACCATCTACTTCAAGAACAGAAGAGTGCAGGGCTGAACCTGAGTGTGAAATCGCATATGAGAGCCTGAAGATCTGTGTGAGGGTGTTGACTCACTAGCAGAACACGAGTTTCACCACCATGGTTTTCCTGTAAATGTTTTGAACGCATTCCTGTTTCATCCTTCTTATCAGCTGAAATCATTCAATAATTTTCAGAGAACGGGACAAGGTTGTTTCTCCGAAACAATTTCGTGCAAGATACTGTTCGGTATGCTCTGAATGGCTGAGTCAGAAAACAAATCCGTTAAGTAAACGTGAATACAGGACGGTCCAGAAGCATTATGACAATCTTTGAGTTGATTACGATTAATTGCAAGAGTAGAGGCCATCGATTTAAGTGACTAGCAAGATTTATACCACGTGACAGAAAAGGGACGACAGGCTGTGGCTCAGCACGTATGATGGCGCCCACACGCGTCAATCGTAAACATGGAGTGAGAGAGGGTAGTAGGAAGAGCCCAGTGCCAGGTCAGTACGGGCCAGCGAGAAATGGAGGTGGAACGTGAACGTTAGATGACTCAATGGAATGAATCCGTACTGGAGAGCTTCTGGTGAGGCGCAGGTGGTCATAAGCAGCACTGGTGAACCAGAGTGCACAAACACCCCCTATATTATGAGAAAACTGAGGGAAGAGTAATTATATTTTAATGACCCCCTGAATAAAAACAAGATGTACTCCTGAGCTCCATTCTTACCCTCAATGTTCCAGTTTTCCTTAATATGTTTAAGCATGGCGCGTGTTGCTACAATGCTGACAGCCTATATAAATCCAGCAAAGGGCTAAGCGTGTGCCTGGCACGCTAATCAGGTGATTAAAACATAGCGCAGCTGGCATAGGAAGCGATGGCATATGCACCCCCTGCCACTCACTGATCATTAGAAAAGTCAATTTCCTCCCCTCTGCCATGCAAAGAAAAATATTTAACAAGTGAAGCATTTCTGATTAAAAACCAATTACATAGCAAATTAAGGAATTCTCAGGGAAGTGCAGACGGGATATATTTGGGATGACGGGCTGGTGCTGGCCAGTAAAAATTCAAAGAATTTGCATTGGGTTCAAGTCGAGGTTTTTAAGTGTCGTGTAACCTCACTGTGGCTTACTTTTCCAGGTCTCCAAGTGGTAAACTGGGAATAGGGTCAGAACCCCCACTTCTACAAGCATATCGTCAGACATTGTGCCTTGGATTAATTGCCAGTGTGGTTTATTTACAATTGTGGAAAACTAAACTTTGTTTTGGTAGCGTTTGCATTAGAGCTGGCCAGAGGAAAACTCGTATCAAGGCTCTTTAAGCACATAGATTGGAAAGAGCATGAAAAGAGGAAAGACATCAGTAAGTACAGGCATCTGAGAGAGTCATTCCTCAGAGTGCTGACCTTTGCTGGCTGTCCCAGGGGAGTTAATAAAACTGATGGTTCCACAGGGAATACTTCTCTCTTTAAAGGAAAAATCCCATGACATTTGCTTTGCTGCAATTGATTTCTTGATGGGAGTACAAAAAGCATCCCTTTAAGTCCGCATAGCAGCGCTGTATGGGTTGCAGATTGACAGAACGATAGCTGAGGGTGAGCGGGGCACCTTATTTACTGCAGAAGGAATCATAGTGGTACACTGGGCTCGTGTTTCACGTTAAGACAGATAATGGCCCCTCCCCTTCCAATAATTAGCCATCATTTTTGTTTTTTTGCCTTCTGCCATGAGCAAACAACAGAGCGCGAAGCAGAATGAATAGTTAATAGGTTAACTGAAGCTTTTCCAAGCACACAATTACTCTGGTCTTGTTAGAAGGGTGCAGTGTGATGGGAGACTCTTGCCTTTATGAGAACACCACAGGTTACTCTGTTTGTTAACTAATCACGAAAGGTCCTATCTGAGCGCATGCCAGTCTGCCTTGCTGATGATCTCCCACCATGGTGCACCTTGTACTGATGACTTCCTCCCTCAGTCACCCCCCGCCACCCAACCATGAGCAGCACTCAGAACACGCTTAACCTCTGCAAAATACATAGTGCGGCCCTGCTCACCCGTAATAAATTACATTCCGTGCCTCGATTTTCCCACGGCTTAACCGGAACACCTGCAATCTCAGAAACGGCGCCTGGTCCCATGGGCTAGGAGGAGCCGCAGACGGAAGGGGGGCGGGGGGCCGGGGTGCTCCCAGCAGCTCATGGACACTCACCAGCTGTTTGTAGTCAATCTGCTGGCGGATCAGCTTGTCCTCGCTCAAGGAGTAGCGTGCCTCGCCGGTGATGGCGTCAATGGGGCCTTTCTCCATCTGCTGCTTGATGGCGCAGTACAGCATGAACAGAGGCTCTCCAGCACACTCCTAAGACAGAGCGGGCAGTGTGTGCGTGGATGGGGGGGGGGGGGAAAGGGATGGGCAATCACTCTTCATTTCCAACGGCATTTCTGAGGAGCTCACAAGTCACCAATTACCCACTTAAAAGCTTTTGATGACTAAACAGTGATACTGATAGAACACTATGATTTAGTTCTTAGGCACGATTAACTTGACATTATTAATTATAGTGTGACATCTTGATTCACAAGCTACACAAGCAGAAGGAACCCTTAACCACTGGGGGCTAAAAACAAAGCACATGTGACAAGTCTGTAGTTTGCGCGCTGTTACTGAATCAACCCTTGTTTTTCTGCTCTAAATCCAGGTGCCAGCTGAAGACTTCCCTGGTTTTTGAACTACATTCAAGTTCGGCATCAACATGTTAAATTGTGTCTCTCCCTGAACAAATTTAGCATCAATTACAATGTTATATGCTATTTTTTTTCCCCACCCAGAGCCAAGATTTGTTTTGGAATAGACTCCCACCCTATCCCCCAAACTGACACAGAATATGAAATTTGGTCACATGGTTGTGTGTCTGTGTGTGTATACGCCATGTGCAGAAAAAATTTCAAGAATTTGACTGAGTGGTAGTGAGTCATATGATATCTAAAGGCATCTGTTTCCATATCTCATGGAAACGATTTTGAAAATATGACAGAAGTTTAAACAAGCAGGCAGAGATATTCCAGAGTCATTACTTTAAGAGGGCTGAAGCACGGCCAAACGTCTTTCACATGTGTACTGATGTAGCATAAATATATCTGGATGAAATCCAAAATAAATTTCAACTGCCCTTTAGACCCTGAGCTCACAATGGGCCCAGCATTCGTCAGCTTAACACGGACAGCAAAGGTGGAGCCGATGACAACGTGTTGAGAGCAGAAGTGATAGAACACAAAGCTGCAGCCAGTACATCTGGGCGTAAGACGAACAAGTGAGAGGTCGACATAGGCTGATCAGGGAGATCACCTACCTTAAGGAAGCGGTGGAGCAGAAACGTAAACCAATTAGTGAGCATCTTCTCAGCCACTGATTCAGTCCTGAAGGAGAGAGTAGAGATATTCTCGTCATGTGTCAACACAACATTTATGGGGGGTGGGGTGCACAAAGACATGGGCCCCCACCGTCTCAGCAGCAGTTTGGGGTGGTTGCGATTTTCCAAGTTCTTCTCAATGAGGTCGGCCAGCAGCTGCTTTAGCACCACAGTGGCATATTCCATGCGTTCCTGCAGCGCCGCCATCAGGAGGGAGGCCACATTGCCACGGTCACGCATGGAGAAGGAGCGCTGCGCCTCAAGTGTGTGGATGAAGGTCAGAAGAAACATCTTGTTGTGCAGTAGCTGGCTGAAGAGACGTAGGGCCTTCTCCACATTAGCCGGGGACTGGGGGCAGAGTGGGGGGGGGGTCAAAGAAGCCAAGGTGTTTGGGGTCAGTGTGGGGAATTATCAGGATGGCATATACAGACGAGACTGGGGGAAAAAAGCAGAGTGGTGAGAGACAAGGAGAAGGTAAACATTAAACGTCAGAGGAGTATCAGGTTGCCTTCAAAGAAAGACCTGCCTGCCTCATAAACAGGACTGTTGAATAACGAGGAAATGCTTCCCCGCTGCTTCTATTTTCTAAACATTTTTACTCAGGCAGTTTCTAGGCGAGTGGCTCGCTGAGCCCACATGGGGTTTGTGATTTGATTCCACCTCTGGTTTTAATTAAAAGACAGAAAGAGGGGGGAAAAAAAGCTCGTTCACATGCTTATGATTGAGAGACGTATACTGCAGGAGAGCTTAGCGGATTTAAAAGAGAAAAGGGTGCAATTTATATCATTTTATTGGCTGGTTTAACCAAAGCAGCTGTAGAGGCTCTGGGAGGTGTGTTTACATGCATACATTGTCGTCAGAAGAGGACCACCGACATGGAATGACGTAACCAGCTCTGTGCGGAGAGCATCTAAAAGGTCTTACATCCAGCTCCTTCAGGACAGGATGATCCTCGATGCCGGGGAACATGACTCTCATGGCATAGGTACGATACTCCAGGAAGGGGATCTTAACTCCATCCATGTCGTTGGTGAGCTCCTGAATGTCTGTCTGGAGCTCAGCAAAGGCTACAGGAACAAAATGGAGCAGCGCCATTCTCTGGTTAATTTATCTTTAGTCACTAGCAAAATTTAAGCAATTTAATTAAAGTAAACCAGGCCATAAAGAACGGCTCTATAGTCAAAGTGAGTCGAGACACTTACTCAATTCATCTTGCCATACAATATGGGTCTTAAGGCACCAGATGCTGACAGTGCTCAATTCAATGCAACACAGCACAGCAAATAAAGAACGCAGATGTAGCGCAGTAAACTATGTATGAGCACACTGAACATTTAAACAAGACAATACTGAATTGCCAAAGGCTTGTCCCACCAGACAGCAGGCTTTTGCTTACTCAGGGGAAAATCAGAATCCTGAGTAACAGACATAAACGGGCTCCATGTGAGGCAGGCGAGAAATAAAGGCTCCCAGCTGCAGCAGCATGCTTACCTTCCTTGCACTCCAGTGCCACCCTGGACTCCAGGTTGTCCATCTGCAGCTGCAGTAGCTTGAGGGTGCGGTCAGCATCGCGGGTCTTGCGCTTATATGCAATGAGCACGGCAATAATGGCGATGAGCAGCACCCCTCCTCCAGCGCCGATGCCGATGATGGCTGGCAAGGTCAGGGCACTGTCGGAGTAGATGTGAAGGGTTCCCAGGGAGTACTCCAAACCTCCCACCAAAATCTGGAGGAGCATACACACGAAGAGGTCAATACATAGAAGGGTGTCCCCTTGTGCTGGCACCAGATATCAGGGCTGTAGGGTTGGGATGCTTTACTTATCCCCAGTTATCCAGTTACCAATTAACCAAGGCTACCTGTCTGTCTCCATTAGTGCCCAGGAGATAACACCACCTCACAAATCACCAACACCTTTCTGCTAACCCTCCGTTTGGCTCTAATCTCCACTTTGATTTGCAGACACCTCTTCCTTTCTCCTCAGCGGTGTCTATTGATTGGGCTAAATTGGGTTTGAAAATCTCACAGAGTTCTGAGCTATGTCAACATGTTGAAAAGTAGCTTGGGAATGTCTGTGTATTGATACATAAAGATGTAAAACGCTGTTCAATCCGAGGCCAGTAGAGCAAAGGTTTTGTGGTGTTTAATAAGAGATCAAATGATGCCCAATACATCGATTACAGCACGGGTCTTTTTAAGCTCAGAAATGAGCATGAACTTGCTTCAAATATGATGTGTAAAAACGGCAAACTGTTTTTGCATGTCGCTAAAAAGTTGTGAATAACATTACCTATTCCGGGTAAACGCTTTCAGGCCATTGCTATTAACAGGCATCTTCTATGCGAATAACACATAAATCCACAATGTTGTTTACACCTTCAGACTTACCAGCACTCGCTGTTCCCCTGTGAGTTCTGGCGAATCACAGAGCAGCTGGGATTCTGAGACCGTTAACAGGCATGGGGTTTCTCCAATCAACACACTGTAATTGAGTCGGGTGTTCCCTGGAGCAGGGGGGATCAAGTTTTTCCCCTGTTTGGAGGAAAGAAATCAGTTTCATCAGCAGAACAATTACAGTGTATCTGTAACCAAAATGAAATAATTGCAGAGAAAGTGCTCTCCCCTTATGGAGCAAAAACTTACTTTTAGAATGATCGGTGATCCTGGCTTCACCTCAAGGATTCCAGAACTACCCAGTGGATCAAAGGTGGGATTGGGATAGTAGGTGAAAGGAGTTCCATTCAGAGCGAGCAAAGTGATCACATGGTCAAGGATGAAGCCAAATTCATCAGGGTGCAGGCCAGACTCTGGCATCTGCCGTTTGGTGTAGATGATGCCAGGGGCCAGACACGTCATCACAGAGTCGTTCACGACAGTGCATACCTGGTGAGGATGACAGGAGGTGGCAGAAATGGTAGTGCAGTTAAGCAGTAACAGAAGTCTAAGGAGCCTGAAAAGACACACGTGGGACTTACGTTGGTGGTCTCCACACCTCCATATTTTGCTCGTACTTTGGGTTCTTGAATGGTAAGCAAGTTGCTGCCAGTGACTGTGATAGTGGTACTCCCACTGGAAAAATTAACACGTAAACAGTCAGGTGAGAAATGCGGTACAAGTACTCCGCCATTACAGGCAGTAGTGATATATTACCAGGTTTCCTATGGTATATAGGCTGTTTTTTTCCCCCCTTTGAAATGTTAAACAAATGGGCAAATTACGATGATGGCTGCTTGGCTCTTTGGATTAGACTGCGGTGAGATTCTGCTGTGTGCAGCTGGTGTGGCTTATTTGGCTCAGAGAAAGAACCGTTGGGATTTTGAGTAAGTGGGTAGTTTTGTCAGGCCCTTTGGGTCCAGTCTATTAGGAATTTATATATACTTGGGACTTCATCAGTTCTTGTATATTGCATTATAGTCTCCTGATGAAATTGTTACGATGGGACCTTATCTGTGTCTCAAGGTGGCTTTCAAGATGACTGGTTTAATCTCCGAGAGTATTGCGCCTTGGCTATTTTGCACAATAATGGATTCCCCATCCTCTGCCTACCAAGCCCCTGAGACAGCACACTCACTTGACAATGCTCCAGTTGGGTTCGATGGAGCTCACCGTGGGGTCCTCAGTGTACAGGTACCGGGTTTCCGTGTTGGTGATCTCCGCCTTGTCAATGAACAGCTTGATGGGCGAGGGGCCAGAGCCCGTGACGGACGGAGGGGAAACACACACGATGTCCTTGATGTTTCTCCTGCAGAAATAAAGATGACCTTAAATGGTCACCGAGATGTTTTTTTGCCATATCTTCACCACAATACCATGCAAGAATGAGGCCACATCAGACAGATCCATTTGTTTTCGCAACACAGTCAGGACCCTAACATGCGCTTATGTGGTGCTGTTTTTCTATTATACTTCTATTCTTATAACACAGCGAGCAAACCAAACGAAAGCCAGATGAAAGTAATCAATGTATCGAAATGGAAAAACACTGGATTCAAAGTAGCCTAACTAGTCTCTTCCATGGGTTTACCTCAGTGGAAAAGGTATTACGAAGTGTATTAAGGGTTATGGACCGCAAAGGCAAAACGCACAACTCTGAACTGATGACTCTAAGTCCCACAGACTTTGGTTTGACAATATTTGCTGAAAACCACTGCTCCAGAGAGAAAAATCCATTGATTAGCCAGATTTATACCACGCAGAGCAAAAGATTTTTCCATGACAACAAACCATTTAACAATTTACAAAATGTAACATCAGAATGGCACTCTTCGTCCTGAGCAAGGAACTTCAAGAATATTAGACTGTCACGTATCGATAAAAACAAACCATGGCATTCCCAAATGAAATGACAGAAAGTGAAATTCATTATACAAATACCCAAATAAATACAGACTACAAATATGCTATTTGTACATTTTAAGCCAACTATATTTTTGCTACAAAAAATCTATTTGGTGACTTTTTATAGGTTTTTTTTTATATATGTGCACAGATACAAAGGAACACACTAAATGTGTCAGTAGTGCATACCGATCGCGTCTTACGCCTCGAAACTTCTGGAACTTGAGAAGACAATTAATTGTAATTTGAAGCATTGAAATGCCATATTTGTATTGTTCAAATTGTGCTTTGACTGCCTCTTACCTCACAAAGAGACATTCTCCCTGGCCAAGAAACACAGTCACTGTACTTCCAGCATCCAAGTGCCTCCCAGAGACAGTCAGCCTGGTACCCCCAGACACTGGCCCCTTTTCTGGGTGGATCCGGTTAAAGTTGGGGACCTGAAGATGAGTCCACATTAGAGGTCTCTTTTCGGACCTAACAGCCTACCAAAAGCCTCCCTTCGAGAAGTGCCGATACGCTTATAGACGTGTTAGAAGCAAAATCCCAGCTGTAAGCCTGCCATATTATGAGACAAATTTTATATAACCGTTTCATATAATAATAAATAGTATCAATAGATATATCTGCTAAAATGCAACACACAGACTTGGCACATACTGCTGCTCTCCACATTTGGCAACAGTTACACGTTTCATAATTCCAAAATTTGTTTTTACATTTACTTTAAAGTGAAAACTTTTCTTGGTATCACACTAATCTGGCTTCAGAAATCCCACATCACATAGGAGTTGTCCAAGTATAACTGTCCATTTTCCCAAATCAGCCGTGTAACTGGGTAATCACCCACTGCACACTTATTCATTTGCAGCGAATTCCATTTGCCTCTCCCAGAATTAAACTGCAAGACCGGCATTGATTGTTAGTTTAAGAGGCCCATTCATTCCTGTGTACAGACCAGAGGCTTCTGGATAATCGACCGTTGCCACATTCCTGATCGGAGGTTCTTAATGCTCCATGAGGAGGACTGGATAATTAGATCACACTCTGTGTGTAGCAGTGTAGCACTACCTTGCAAGACAGAGAAGGGTTTACTCACCTTTAAGCAAAAGCTAGTGTTAGGGTAGAGCACAATTTGGAGAAAGGCTAACTCAGATAGTACTGAAAGGCCAGGCTGGCGCAAAGGGTACGGGAAGGCCAGGCTGGCTGATCAATGAATACCCATGGCCCCAGTCTCTAGGCATCGATCCCTGGAGGACATACCACAAAGGAGTAAGTTTGTGAGGAATGAGTGCGGTAGTCAGCACTGCAGTCACCGATGCAGAGCTCCACTGGGCCTCCAGGAGGATTGGAGAGCAGTGACTCCTCCATGTCACATACAATCCTGTGGGAGAGAGTCACGCCTTCAGTCACTGACATCATCTTAAATGACTTCAAGCTTAAAGGATCCTACTGCTTCCCCCTGGACAGCCAAACCATTCTTAGCATTCCAGCTGGCTTCCCATAGTCTTAACGAGCCACAACTAGTACCTGAAATTTAATTTTACTGGCACAGTTTAGACTAAAATGGTAAAATTAGGGTCAGCAGTAAACCAGAAATACCGGGCTCCCACCTCTCAGCACTGATGTATTCCAGCGGGACGGGATTGCAGCGGACACCTGCGACACGCACGTGGGTGATCTCCCGCACCTGCAGGCCAAGGTTCTCCCCCTCTATTGTAACTCGCGTGCCTCCCTCCTTTGGCCCAGTGAGAGGCCATATCTGTGTGCGGGCCGCAGACCAGACGTGTCAAGATAAACACACAGACAATAAATCCTCCACACTTCCAAACAGGTCTTTGTATGTAAATAGAGGACTGTACACACACCTAAACTCTGTGAGACGCGCACACGACAGGGGGCGCAGGAAAGAGCTGTACCTTGTGTATACGGGGGTGGCTGCAACGCACATTGCGACGGCTCTGGTGCATCCAGTTTTGCTCAGGGGCATGGCAGTGCTGTCGCAGGAGGCACTTCCTGTCGGCCAAGCACCAGCCGCAGTCAAAAGCGCTGTCTGCCTTCAGACACAGGCCGCAGCTCTCCCGTTGAGCCTCACATTTGTACAGCATGGCTGAGGGCGGGGTGAAAAGGGGGGACGAGTCAGTCACACACGCAAACTGCCAGAGTCTCCGTGCGCTGCGTCGCAAATCAGAGAGCAAAAATGGCTGCGTCTGAAGTGTGGGCCTGATTTTTCCAGACCAAGGGTGCTAACCCTGCTATCGCAGTCCTCCATCATACTTCCTGCTCCGTGGTCGAGAGTGATGGTAGACTCGGTTCCAATATCACAAGTGCAGAGGTGAAGGCAGTTCACCCAGTTATTGACCGGTGCAGAAAAAAAAAAGCCTGATCAGATAGACTGCTGCCCACGCCTTCGCCTCCCTGCTAATCTTCACACAAAAGCCAATCGTTGACAAGACAGACTGATAAAATCTGCAGGACGACGCTGAGCAGAGTCACTGCTTTTCAAACAAGCCGGTAGGAGCTGTGAGATGAAATGCTCATTCTGATAGCAGAGGCGAGTGATTTTGACTCTATGTCAGAAGTTTAGCATTATGAAAGATGGACTCGCAAAAGCGGGGGAAAGACGTAGTTAAATCTTTCTGGGGATCTCCATAAAAGCAACAAAGGGGACTTGTTGCAGTCTTTAAAAAAAAAGAAAAAAAAAAGAATGGCATTTGTTTCCTGGTGTCTATACTACCCCACCCCATTTTCAGATTTGCGAAATATTTCGCTTAAACATAAGGTCTTGTTATATAATCACAAATGCTGCTCAAAAGACAGACAAACGTGAGTCTCACTGTCACAGTGATGGTAAACTTATGTACGCACCAGGAATTTGATTTGCTAACACATTAATCAACAGTTTCAGAGCAGGAGAGGCATTTACTATTTTTTTTTATATTGAAACGTACATCTAAAACATTTTTAGAGAGCTGAAAGGAGGAGAATATTTATGGTTTGTTTGTTTAAATTGTGTTTGTTATAGAAAGCAAAACATTGTATCCAGAATACCACTAGGGGGCAAATGTTCTCTGCTTGACATGAGAATTTTGAAAACAGACATACCAGAACTCACTCTGTACACTAACAGCAGTGTAGTATCAAACCTTAAACAATAACATAGCCATTGCATAGAAACAGATTTGTGATCAAAAGCTTTGCCACCAAGTACCTTTCATGGTAGCTGGCTTGTCGATGAAAAAGTCTCCATCCCAAACAATTGAGAAATCCACAGCCAGGTCACCCATATCATCTCCATCATACCAGTACTGCGAGGAAATGAAAGCATACGTTTTTACATTCATATTGGACATGCACGCACACACACACACACACTCATACAATTGTGTCTTTATATAATTGCGGGGACGTTCCATTCATTTCTATTGGCCTAACGCTAATACTATTACCACCCTCACCCAACCCTAACCTTAACTAAAAGTAACCCGGCAAAATAGAACACTTCTGGCTCTTTTGGTTTTTTGATTGCATTCACAGATTTTTAGAAAATTTAGTTTTCCCTTGTGCGGACATTTGTCGTGTTCCCACAAGGTAAAACACAACAGGTTTTCATTCCTCCAATGGATATTGCGTCCCCACAACATGACAGAAGTGCACGCAAACACACACGATCCATAGTTAGTGAGGTTTCAGAATGGTGCCGCATTCCTTTCTCATAGTCGTACACTAGATTTTAAAAAATGTCTGCATTTTACAGTAAGTAGCAAAGGCTTTGCAGCTGCAAAGGAGGGCTTCTCTGGAGTGACAGCGCAGTGGGTATATAGATATATAAATAAATATACACACATACACAGCGCCTGTGCTGTGTGGCTGCCTGTCAGGTGAATAAAAACGAGTGGGGGTAACCACGGTTGCTCGGGCCACGTTTTAATTAGCAGCAACACTCAGAGCACTTAGCAAACGCATTCCTGGGAGAATTTCGCTGATCAGACACATCGATTGGCAGGCGGGCAGAACACTCAGAGCCGCTGGGGTGAGGAGAATGCTGGGCTGTGCCAAGGAAGCAGAAGAGAGACCCTGGACACGGCATTAAAAACATCCCACATGAAGTTAAATTACCCTCTCCCATAAAATCAGACATAATGCTATTTGATAGATCGGCTGTGCTTCTAGAGCACCGGGATGAACCTGCATTATTCAGATTTATTTCCGGCAGATTCTACTGCCTGCCAAGCACGCACGGAACAGACAAAGCACACATTTTGAAAGCTCGGCGTGATTGAAATGTCAGATGTAGCCTCCAAATTAGGGGAAAAAAAAACAAAACAAAACACGGCAACCAGAAGCGGGCCATCACATGGAAAACTGTATGTGCTGAGTTGAGATTTTAAGTCTTTGCGCAGCTGTTCAGAAAACATCTAGGAGGAACTGGAGCTAGGAATGCACTCCTGTGGGTGCTGAAAGCCAGTGTTACAGCCTGAAGAATGAGCTCATAGGGAGGGTCCTGATTCTCCTGTGGCTGGGGTGGCTGACATACCCAGGATCAATCAGTCAATTGTACAACAACAGCAGTGCAACAAAGCTCTTCTACATGCACATTAAGAACTGGGGTGGGGGCGCAAACGACTGACTGACATTTCTGTGTTCGGAGCAGCACTGCCATCGTATGAAAGCTTCGAGTTTACCTCGCACTCTCTTCTTAAGCAAAATTTAACTGCTGGGCTCAGACAAAGAGCATGGGTATTAAGCAATACACGCCAGAGAAAATCACCCCATCACCAAAAGCTGCACTTAACAAGACCTCCAGAAACAGCAGCAGTTACACGATGCACTAAAAGCAAAGTCTTGTTGAGTTTGCCATGATGAGAGCCATGCTGGAGGCGTGCTGTGTTTCCTGGAGCACGTGACCTGAAATACAGGCTCCCTTTAGGGGAGGCACAGGCCGTCGAGTGGAGACCAGTTAGCGGCTGCATTCAAATGGCAGCCTGTCATTTGGCTGAATGACGATGTTTATGTCCGCCAGATGTGCACTGATTTCGCTTGGCCCTGACTCTAGTGAGCGCGAGGCCCGTTAAGGCTCAGTGCAGCTTGAGCTAACTGCTGAAGGAGATCTTTGGTATCCTTATCAAGCTGATGGATGGTCTTCCAGAGGCACGCAGGGTACATGTCAAAGTGCATCACTGGAGGACAGTTCATAAATAGAAAAAGGCGAGGAAAATTTAGATGAGACAAACCACTCATAAACAAGACGGTCGTATCTACGTTTGAGCTATGTTCAGTATTTTTGGTACGGTAGTAATTAAGAACAACTGTACAACTTCTGAACTCTGACCTCTTGCTGTGCAGTGCCCTGAGGTCTGCCAGACTTCCCATCGTTTAAAGAAAAGAGAAAGAGGGGTTGCATTTTACTAGGGTTACAAAAATGCTTCCATTAACAGAAACTTCCTCATACAGGCACCCAAAATGACTTCCTGAAATAAGGGAAAAAAAAAAAAAAAAAGCAATTGTAAGAGATTAATTACTACTACTTAGATTACTGGCCATCACTAAATGTACAGGTTCATTTTAAAGGCTGGGATTCAGTTGTTTTTAACCAAGGCTGTTAAGGCATAAGGTGACACTTAAGACAAGTATACACGTTCCTGGTTTTATAGACCTAAGCATAGTGATGTTACAGATATGTTCAATACTTGCCATTCTATCTTTTGCCAGAGGCAAGCCAAGCTGTTGTTATAAACTCATGAGGAATGAATGATTTTTATGCATTTGCCATAATTGGAGTTTCATGGTGCAGCTGAATTTGCGGCATTATAATTGAGGCGAGTACTCAGTTCCATGGAGAACCAAAGCAAAGCATTCTTCTTCCATAAGACTTCTAGCACTGATCTCAGGGAAAAACCGACAACCAGTTTCAGTGAGAAAGCGACTTGGATGTTGCATCGATGCAAGGAGGCAGAGCAATAAGTACAGGAGATGCATTAAGAAACAGCAAATGAAGGACACATGGGTCTCATTTGACGACTAACATGTGAATGAAGTTCCACTGTGGTCACTATTCCTGAGCGCATGGGTACACAAAGGCCTATATGGTCAACTGTAATGTTTGGCAAATTATCTTTTGACAGAGCATTGAGGGCTGGTTCACAGATGTGGAGAACACATTCATACAGACACCCATGTCCTTTTGCTGGCTGACCTGTTGAGTACATGTGTGATGTAGTTATATGCAGACCGGATTTAAGACAGTAGCTCTCAGCAGTGTTACGCTTAGCAAATAGCAGAGACATGGAGGTATGGATATTCCCCTTGTGTCTGCAAGGCAGCACTGCTTTGAGTGCATTACTGCTTCATCCTCAAGCCAAGATCTTATGTCTACATCTGAAGGAGGCTTTTAAAACCTGAGAAGAGAAAAACTACCACCAGCTTCGTAATTAGCAGCTAACATGGAGGTCAGTATTTTGATTTAATTCCAGCCTTATTGTAAAAAGCACAGGGAAAATGGAACTAAATTTGAACTAAATGTGCGATTGAACACTTCATGCTAATCATACAATGAGGACAGGCTGGTATATAGGGCCTATGGGGGGGGGAAATAACAGTTAAGTGCCTTTCCCTTTCTTACATTCAAAAAGCCGCACTACCAGGGATCCACAATAATAGCCGTCTTTGTGAGAACACTTTCCATCAAGAGGAAGTTCAGAACTTGGTCATTGTTTAAAAGGCTTCTACTACACGTTTCCCGGGTAACACCGATGCGGTCTGTCGCTAAGGGGTCATCAGTGCTTAGCAACAGTACGTTCACAGGTTCATTTTGGATTCTTTTTTTAATTTTCTCTTGGTAATACATGAGATCTTGTGCATTTTGCCACCATATAACACTCTCTGTGTATATAAAGCCGGTATATATAAACTGGTGAGGACAGCAATTCATTTAACGCAGATGAATTCTGGCAATAGCTGTGTATTGCTGATGCCTGCAGTATAGATCAAAAGGAGAGAGGGACAGAGGAAAGAACACTGTATGCATGAGGTATTAGGCAGGATTATGGGGCATAAAAACGCATGCTTTTGGCAGTGTGGTAACAAATCAATACATGGAAAATAATTCATATTTGTGCCTTGCAACTTAGAGCTTCATGTCCATATCTACCACTGCATATACAGGATCCTGAGCCCCGCAGTTATCTTCTCCACCAAGATTGCAAATATGAATAAAATCATCATTTGGGGGCCCACTTTCTTTGAGATTCCACTGAAATGCTACTCGCTTTAACAAAGTGTTTATCGCTGGCAAAAAAAAACAAACAAAAACGTATTTGACACTGCTAGTGCCTTAAATTGATCAGTGAAAAACCAGATAAAATTCATAGTTCAATAAAACCAGAGGATTTCTGTGTGAACTCAAACGCATTAATGCAGAGCCACAGGCTACAACCTTAGAGGGTCTGCTGTTAGTCGTGAGTGTGGCTATATATCCTTTGACAGGGGATACATGCATGTTCTGATCTGCCAATAACACAGCATCATATACACAAAGGCTTCATCTGTCCTGTGCCCATCAGCATCACTGGGCGTATGAAAGCAATGTCCTATTCTTGTCTATCACTGACAGAGACCTCAGCAGAACCTGCAGCTCTCACAGCTGTGCTTAAATCAGACCCGTTTTTTAATTTTTTTTTTTACCCCATGCTTCCGGAAAGGAGGGACCAATCTTAATACTGGCCAGGTAAAAAAAAAAAAAAAAAAAAGAAAGAAACACAGATTAAACACATTTGCAACAGAATTAAGTTATTAAAAAAAAAAAAAAAAAAAAAAAGCAAAAAAACACACTTTTAAAGTCTGCCATTCCTTTCTCAGCACAATATTCATTATTTACAAAAAAATCTTACTGAGAGAATA
>JAACJT020000086.1:9115909-9179618 GCA_009936485.2 Gymnarchus niloticus | reverse complement strand
GACGCACAGGGGCGGCCGAGGTGAGGCGGGGGCGGGGAAGGGGGGGCGGGGGGGGGGGGGGGGGGGGGGGGGGGGGGGGGGGGGGGGGGGGGGGGTGCGGGCCTGCTTGATCTCCCGGTGCTTTGGAAATGCCGACGTGAAAGTGAGCCTTTGTGCTCTCAAGCAGAGCCTAATTCCTAAGGGAGATCTTGCAGGAACAGCAAGGGGGGGGGGAGGAGCTTTAAGGTTAAAGCACCGTGCGCTGTAATTAAACTTTGTTGTTGTAATTAATATTAAGGAAAATGCACGGTGGTATCCAACGCTTTCTTGAAGAATGGAGACAGAGATATCGGCGAGAACTGTTTTTCTCATCCAAGAACTAACTACACTGAAGAAGCCAAAAGTAGTATACATGCAAAAAATAAATAATAAATAAAACCACAATATAAAAAGCCACTTCTTCTGTCTGGAAGCCACAAGCGGTAATAACTGAGTGCTGCTGTAACAGTTATTCCCTAAATGAGCTTTGGTGGTTTATTTCCTTGCTAACAGAATATAACCACAATTAAAACCATGATTATGAAACAGATTCTATACAGGAAGCTATCAGCAAGTCTACCTCCACACAGGTTTTAAAGCGCAGTCTTCAGAGGTCAAAGAAAACAAGCGGAAGTGATAACTTTCTCATGGGAAATATTAAAGCTATTTTTGGCTTTCTGACTTTCATCCATGCCAAACAATTAGATTACCGAGTGTTGAGTAAGAATAAACTTTTCTTATCCAGTGATTTGTGCCAAGTATTCCTCCCAGACACAAGGTGTGAGACAAACTGCAGTGCAGGGCACAAAGCAACTGTCATTTTCATATCGGATCTCCTGTCATTTTTATATAGGACTTCCCAATTTGATGAAGAACAGGGGAGTGTCAGTGCACATAATAGCCAAGAAACTTGGAAGCCCCAGGTTGGGCCATGCAATTGTTAAGTTTCTTGAAAAAACCTGTGTTAAAAGATACTATAATGAGTGGTGTTTTCATTCTTGGCAGCCTTAGCAGAAGGTGCCTGCAGCCAAAGTTAGCGTGGAGAGACACCCTCTCACTTTGACTTCTCTGGCTGTGGAGCTGTACCACAAAGCAAGCCACTATTCTCTGGATTAATGGAGCCGGTGCAGGTTGCCCACTGCTGGGAGGGGTGAACTGCCACGAGGATGTGTCCCCAGCCTGTGCTTGAGCCAACCCCTAGAGCGCTGGCTGCTATGCTAAAGCTGCACTTGAACCCAGAGCCAACTCTCTTCCAGTGTCTGAGCACTCACCCCAACAGTGGCTGAGGTTTCCACATTAGTCTGACAGTTGGCTATCCAAGGTGCACACAAACAGAATTTTCAGGCATCTGTGAAAGCCTTCTGAAATACAATGACCAGAGGTCGCCCCACCAAAAGACACGCTCCATAACAAATGAGGTTATAGATTTAGGTTATTTTCTTTCAAACAACCAAGAGGAAACGCAGCGTTTACAACAAACACTTAATTAGACTTGTATAACCCTTGGATTTTAGAAGTGTGTGTGTTCCTCTTTTAACTGCGGAGGAGTATACTCTGGTCTGTTTCTCCAACATTCCCCCTCCAGTATCAACAGTGCGTGAGTCACTCTTTTTCGCTGACTAACTCCTTTCTTTTTTTTCCTTCCAGGGCAGATAAGGAGATTGTCAATCCTCATACTGGGGGCAGGAAGGCGGGCTGAGCCAGTGACTGGCATATCCCTCTGTAGCTGCTGGCATCGTCTGATAAGCCCAGATAAGGCATCTCTTTGATGTTCACTTAAGTGTAAAATTAAAATGTGCCAAAAGCCCATGGCTGTGTGTTTCTAGCTCCTGTGTTACACAGTAAGAAAAGGGGCTTTTCTGTTAATTTACCCTTTCTTCAAGTTTGCCCCGATGCCATTCAAAAAGGTTTTTTTTTTTTTTATTAGCAAGATGGATGTTAATTGTGTGAGTTATTCTTATACAATGCCTATAGTAGTCCCATTACCTGGCAAATTACCCCATCTCCTTACATCCTTCACTCATTATCCCCTGATCTATCTATCTATCCAGTTTCAATTAACATTTACCCTCATTGGTAAAACTATGAGAATGAATGCAAAATTAACTTTGGCTGGATAAACCATTCCATTACGATGATAACGAGCAAGCTTTGTACACAGAACTAGAAAAGTAACCCAACTCAGTGTACCAGTAGCAGAAAACTAAACAAACAGTTTATTGCCAATTCACATTTACAGCTTGGACCAAACACGCAGATGAAAGATATATTAAATTACCTATTTTGAGCATAATTATTCAAGTCCGTCTTGTGGCACAACCTAAATGACATCAGCGGTCCCTGAGAAAGTCACAACGATTACTTCAAGGGTTGATAGAGACCAATAAAAGAACAAGCGACTACCATTTTTTAAAATAATGTAACCAAAGAGATGCTGGAAGCAGTAATAACGTGGCCAGTTCAAATCTAAATATTTTCCTAAGTTGGAGTTTATGAGCAGCTGAAGGGAATGTCTTAATCCAGGAAAATAACAGAAACAGTATCGACGCACTATTTCAGTTATCAAAGCATCAGCATTTAGTGTGGTATGAACTGTCTGGTGATGGCACAGGCGGAGGCCTTGTTAAGTTCATTTGGATTGTTTTCATGCACACATGTTCTTCATTAGCCTCGCAGTATACACTGCATACTTTGGAAAAGGCGCCTGACTGCTCCCGTGCCCTTGAAATACCCTTTGTGGTGATATTAAGGGATTCCCGATCCAACATGAGATGTGTGCACACCCAAACATGTGCACACCCCAAATACGACCCAATGACAGCTGTAGTAGAGTCCCAGCTGAAGCCTCTGCATGAGGCCCAGGGCTACTGAACTGGTTCTGAGATCTAGTCGAGTGTGAAATCAATGTGTTCAGAGACGCCGAGAGGGGAGATGGAGGAGGAGGAAACCCAGGAGAATGACAGAGGCGGGGGAGATGGAGATGCTTTATAAAATTCAGCAGTTACTAGGACAATTATCCCACTGTCACTCACTGTCAATTCAAGGATATATGTCAGACCTTCAACAGAAACAAGAACATAGACAAAAGGTGGACGGAAAACGGCCCACAGCCACATCAGTAAGGTTCTTACACGCATGAAAACACCTCCTTGTATTTTGACGCTGCACGTATGAATTGGGAAAATTTAAGATCCCTCAACAGTTTGAGAGGACAACACATCGTAGGTCTAATTCACTAGCCGATTAATACGTGAACAAAATAATTTTGTAACGCTAAAGACGGCAATATTTAAACATGCCGTTAAAGATGATTTTCATATTAACACATTTATTTATTACTATTAACAGCAGATCAGCAGGGACAGCCTCAGCTTTATGTCTATGTTGACACTGTAAACAAACAGTGCTGGCAGCTACGTGCTATATTAAATAACAAACAAGGATACCTTCATAAATTGTTTATCTTCAGAATGACAGCTATTGACATTGCGCTGTCAGTATCTTAATTGCCCGGCTAATGCGTGTTTTTGTAGCTAGCAAACTTTAATGATTAAAAAGGACAAAACAAAATGGCCTGGCATTTGCGAAGAACTAATGTAACCTGAAACAGACACCTATTCATTTACAAACACATTCGCAGTTAATTCAGTCATACAGGACTTGCTTTGACCACGGTTTGCATTACTTTATTAAATGTTTAACAGCGGTCTGTCTATTCGTCCACTACTGTTAACTAGTATAGCAAAGCGTCACGCAGGGTCTGCTTTGATCATGGTTTGACTCTACCATTATTAAATGCTTAACAGCAGTCCGGCTGTTCTTGTGTATTCATCCACTACTGTTAGTTAGCATAGTAAAATGCTGGAATATCCGTATACCACTTAGGCTGGCACACGCTTTTACCTCTGCAAAAAGCAGAGGTGCGAATCTAAAAAGGTGGGTCTGCTATGAACTGCGCTCGCCGCTTAGAGGGTTCAAGGATTTTGTTTCATTACTTCTCTATCTGCGAGGCTCCTGCCTTTCACCCACTGACAACCATAAACTTGGGTGCTCTTGGTCAAGAGTCGCTCATTGAGAGTTGCGCCTTGTGTGAATGGGGAGACCAGAAAAATGCCATGTTCAGCTGTAACTTGAGTGCAAGTCATACCTATGTGCTGAACCATGTCAGACTTACAGCCAGAGGAAAGCAAATGGTTAAATGAGATTTTACAGGAATAGAGAAACGCCTAGTGCAACACTATGACCTACTTATATCAGTTGCCGGTATTTGTTGCTCTCCAGCGCTGGGAAAAATTCAGAGAACACTTCCACATCTCTTACTCATAAAGCGGTATGAATTAAATGATTTTTGCTTTTGAATAGATGCCTATCACTGAAAAGGACAAAGAAACCAAGCTGTAACTGAAAGGAGTGGGAAAAAAATTAAAATACTCAACAGATGCTTACCCTCCAAGCAAACTCAGAGAAATGCAGTAGACTGACCATCAAAAGTGTGATTGTGGAAGCAGCACACAATGGACACAGTGAAGGCAGCCAGGGGCTGACCGAGGAAGAGCAAACGACCCCAGGCTCGCCAGGTCACAGCCAGGTTGGGCTTGCCCACAGGCTATCCTCAGTCATGGAGGCCAGGAAACCAAATTGGAACAAGCAGAAGAGTGGAAGCGATGCTGCCCTACAGAGGCCAGACTCAAACCGCATTGCCTTACCTCCATGTTGCTCACGCGTCCCTCGTGAAAGGAGCAGTCAGCCAGGTTGTTGGTGCAGATGTGCCGATATTTACACCAGTTGCATGGAAAGGGGCTTTTCACACAGGACAGGCATCTGGGGGGTGAAGTTGGGGGGTGGTGAGAAGAACAAGGGTCAAGGAAGGTCTAATAGAACAACTGTTTCTACACCCATTTCAGTGAACAGGCTCACTGTCAGATTTTATAGCTTTCACGGCTTTTCCCTCGTAATTAACTGCTCTTAGCTTTAGATGAAGGCGACTCGATGCCATGCAGAGAATTCTTGAACATTTTCTAGATGCCTCTCAATTAACAGCTTCCAAAATTGAGAAAAAAATAAGCAGTTTAACTTTTGATTCGCATGATGATTTTAATTACATGATTACAAGCAGAGGCGTGTAACTCAGTCCAGAGACACCTGAGGTCCTGGAGAAGCAAGGCCAAGCAGCCACATCAGGAATAAGAATAAATGACCATGACTCCCAGAGCGATTCATACAGATCCTTTTCATGTCCTCCGTAAGAAGTGCTTAAAGGCACAAACTAGTGCTTGAGTGATGGAGGCCGGCCATATACACGTCATACTAATCATATCCCCTCCTCTCTGGCTACTGTGAAAATCCCCCCTGGAAGGCATTCTGAAGAGTGAACAAACCCATGTCACACATACTCTACACGCAGGCTGTCAAAACAATGCAAAAAGAAAATGCCCCTGTTGCGTCTTTGGTGACAAGAATTTAAATTTGCATTTGGTGATTCGCTCATAGTAATGCTGTTCTCAGACCTTAACTAAATGGTACAAACGTCTGTCTGGCAATGTGGATTCTACTGCTCTCGGGTCAATGACTGAAAGCTGACCGCAGGGATGAGATTCCAGTGCTGAATTCAGCTAACTGAAGCAGGGATGCAGCAGAAATACTGTGAGCAAATATCTGCTGATTAACATTAACTGCTGTGTCAATGACAGTCAAAACAAACCTCACCCCTTCATTTATACTTCAGATCATTTCAGTCCAGCAAAAAACAATCATGCATGCAGATAAGGCGAGGGCTTTCAAAATCCCACTTACAGGCGGTCAAGTTTGGTGATGTCAGAACCGGAAGAAATTAGCATCAGCGGTTATGTACAAACAAAAACCAAAAGTGACAGGCTGCAGATGGGGACACTTGAATAGTATTAGCTCTGTATGCATAGCTAATGGGGGAGTATTTAGTCATTTTCAAATTTTTTCATAGCCTACATTGCTTTTTAAAAATAAAGCAGTTGACTGTAATGGCCTGAAAGAACAGAGACATTTTCTGGAAAGATATGATTGCACAGTTCCTGCTTCAGAGCTGCCCTCTTGACTTTCACAGGTGGCCATTACCCCAGAGGATGAAAGAGGGAGCGGGCTCTCTTGGGCGGCTGAAGAATTGTGGGAAAAAAAAAATGATGCCAACTTGGGGTGGGTGGTGGTGGTGGTGTTGTCTGCCAGTCATACCAGAGGGGGAAACAATTCAAGGGCTAAATGCTCCCACAGGGCTTTTGTGAAATCAGGAAATCTGGCACAGGCTTCAAGCATACTGCTTTGGCAAGGTAGGCCTCAGTCAGAGTTGCCATAGCAACCACTGGGTCCAGCATAGATTTCACCCTCTGCCTTTCCCACAATGAAGGACTGATTGCTGCGTATGCATTCTATTAAAGGACAGACTAATTTTATGTCCTAAAAATAGCATTTATTTAGCTACTATCAAAGGTGACAAATGTGTTTGCACATTTGAACTGAATGCAGAAAACATCTACCCTATTTTCTGATACAAAGAATCACTTGCATCCGATTGTAATCTTTACCCTCATTTTGCATGCAGAACCCTTCACAGATTAATTAGTTTATTCTTGATTGTATGACTGCAAAAACAAATGCAAATTAAATATGAAAGTAGTGTATGGGTCTGAGTTTTGACACAATTTGCCTGCACAGAACACACAATAATTTAATCAGTTTCAGGAAATATGGATTTTACAGTTGAGGCAGTGCACGAATCTGTTGCCGTAGGAGTATGTTAAAACAGGGGAACTGCTGACTGACAACATACGAGAGGTGCATTACATAAAGCTCTCAAACCAACTAAAGAGGTGTGGCACAACATCGTCACGTGGTTACTGGGGATCACAGGGCACGCTGGTCATCAGTTGGCAGGAGTGTGAGAGACTGCAGCTCATTCACTAGTGGGCAGAACGTAACTGCCTGGGGCTGATGGCTAATCATGACACCTTTACACCCCCCAACCCAGATACACATCTGTAAACTGAAGACTGCGGCACCATGTGACACACGGGTGGGTGGGGACCCCTCTCTCGACTATGCTATGGAAATACACCCCTGCAACTGCATGGGAAGCCAGCGCTCCTAAATCATCCTATCTTCCCATCGATTCTACTGCAGGGTATTTGGGACATACGGGCCTAGTTAATATTTCATTACCTCAACAGTCAACTATGCTGGTAAACAACATGTCAGGAGGGAATTCTCTAGTATAATTAATGACAACGGCTGCTATTTTGCGCATGTGAACCATCAGTTTTACTTTGTCACTGCACTGGTTGAAAACCAGACACAAAAATAGACCCTTTTCATGTAGCTCTGAAGAAAGGGGGGGGGTTAAAACAATACTACCTGTTCTTGTATTTCAAACAATACTTAAAATCAGGTTCAATCATGCTGAACACATATTGGATGTGCCACTTTGGGGTATTGCCTACTACTGGATGGACAGATTCCATCTTTTAACCACCTGGATTATCCTCCCCAAACAACTTGCAGTCGAGAGCTTTAAAGTCCTCACTGCACATTGTCTGTCGAAAGCAAAGGAGACATGCTCACATACTTCAGGCTTCTCCGAGTCTCACCATCTGGTACTGTAAGCATGTTCTAAGGGAAGACTCCTTCACTGAGGACCACAGGGCTGACAGACTTAATGGTTACCTTTCTGTCAGGGACCGATTTACACCTGATGCTCCAGGTAACCGTAGATCCTATTTTAATAGCACATTCAGTAAACCAATCAATGGTAGACTGTGAAAAAATAGGGAGAATTCAGTATCTGCATTTAGCTGTCTAAGGTCGTCATTGAGCTCCATGTCTGTGGTCCTCAATGGCTCTCCATAGACCAGGCTTCATCACCACTATTCTGTTAAAAAAAAAAAAACAACCTCGTTTTCAAAAACGAAACCAACCAGCTATCCTAATCACAATTGTCACATGAACCTCACCATTATATGGTCAAGCTTAAAGGGGCATAACCTAATGACAGGGTAGTCTCAGCGGTCTGTAGCATCACAGGGCTTTACCAGGTCAAATCAAGGCGGTACAGGTAGAGTTTTTTTTTTTTGGGCAATCTCCACATCCACACTACTAGTATAAAGGGTTTTCATCAAAGCCAGAGTACAACTGGACATAGAAGCGAACACACGGAGTGTAGGAAAGGGCAGGTGGGTGCATGCCCACTGTGCCAATGAGACCCTCGGTGAGAGGTGGTACCCCAGTCTAGTATCACACTTGCTCTAGCAAGACGGCTACACTGGTCAGGATCGACCGAGGGTGAAGTGGCCAATAAGACAGCCACCGTGCATTTTAAGAACTACTCAAATGCTTCGGCTAATGTCAAGTGTGGCTAATAATCTGAAACGTGGAAGTAACGCACATAGCACCTTAAAGTGAGACAGCAGCATGTGGCAGAAAATTACTGCGATCCACAGTCGTGTTTCCCGAAAATGAATGAACTGGCGAAGCTTAAGTCAGATGTGAGAGTCAGCCATTACCATTCTGAAACAACCCAAATTCACCTTTACTAAAAGTAAGCATACATTTCATTTTATCATCGTGTTATTGGTCATACATAGTTCTTAAAATGACTACATCTGTGATGCAAAATCAACACAAGTAGTCATGCAGGTGATGGGGACATGGAGTTATGACTGGCACACAAATAAAAAAAAACAAGTGCCAGCTACTACAAGCAGTGATTTCATCGACCTTTTTTCCATCCCTGCAGCATTACAGAGCACGATGCAGAATAACTTACTCAAACTTCAACACCAGGAAGCTGCAAAGGCAACATCAACTGCTTAGTATGAACGACATGTGGTAGGGGGAAAATAAATAAATAAATAATGATGTTTGCTAGACAAGCCTGTCCGGCTGGCTCTCCAGATGTGCATGTGAACAGTAATCTGATTTCTGAAGAGAAGGCAGAGTAATTTACACAACTTACTACACAAATCCTACAAATGAGGCTATGTGGATAAAAGTAATGTAAGAGTCGTTATCCATATAGAAAAACAGCAATGCAAAACAAATCACTATACATGTCAAAATTTTATGCTCCACGTACTGTCATTTACATTTAATGATTCACTGCTTAGCCCATTCTATGATCACAATTTAGAGATGGTAATATCATATGTTAGAAAAAAGAATATTTAACCTTTAGGATGTCAAAATTAAAGGCAGATTAATCATGGTAACTATCCAATGTCAAAGAAAGCTTTGTATAGCACATTCTTCATTGACGGATGTCCCTTTCGTAACGCGTTTTCAGGGCATTTCAGACTAATATCTGAAGGCCCAGTTATTCAAGGAATACGAAAAAAAGAAAACACAAAAGTTCAGGCTACACTCAGAAGTGCTGAATGCTATAAGGTGTTTCTGTAGGCTGAAAGAGACCAATCTAGCCTAAGTACAGCTGTATTACAGGGGCTTGCCTTTACCATTCCCACACACTGAAAGGGTACACAGAGGCAAACAATAGTTTAGGAGAAAAAAGGGGGGAAGAAAAAAAAAAAAAAAAACACTAAAAACTACATTTCTATTTTCCGAATATCAAAATTAACTCCAGAAGAGAGTTATGTACGCACAACTGACATTACAGTGAGAATTCATAAAGCACAGACTAATAAAAAGCCAGTTGGAGAGTTAAATTTCTTCTTTATGACTTCTATTAATTGTATGCTGCTAATCTACTGCAAGCTGGTAAACTTGTACTACTGGATAAATGCGTTTCAGATTACCCTTTTTAAACATGGCTGGAGCTTTCAGCCAGCTGGCTGCTGACTCTTTCTCTTGCCATTCCCAACGCCTATACGCGCCTGGAGCCGCACCGAGGGAACGTTCTATTTGAGCCATTACTCTGACTTATGATCTCACTCTCAGGTGGTCTCCACTCCATGCTCAATTCTTCATTTCCTGCTGTATAACAAAAATAACTGGTCCGCATGCTACAAACAATACTTGCAGAGAAATGCTCAGTACTGGCTTCCTGTTTGAGGTCAATGAATTCATTTTGCAGGAATGAGCGTGCTTTTTTTCAGTTCCCAGGTAAAAATAAAAAGATACTCACGACTGGAGAACACTGCAGTTATAAAAGATGAAATCTGTAGTGATGAATTTGTGCCCAGTCTCCTTGGACCTGAGGGACAGTCTGACCACCCGCTTGTCCCCTGCAAAGAGAGAATACTTCTATAGAAAACGGTTTTGCTGGTGGGGTGTTAAGAACCACACATCGTGCTCCGCTACTACCTGTGGAAATCCATGAACGTCCTGAAAGACTGACTGAATCTACCCTTCCAACACTTGGAAATGTTCAGTATCACCTCCAAGCCTGTGCTGGCTACGAACAGCTACTTCATGGCACACACGCAATAAACGTTCAATTATTTTTATAAAACGTGTCCGTTTGGCCATTCTGCAAATGCCCCGCTGGGCCACTAGACCACCAGAATTAAGGATAACTGGTACCTAAATACTAAATGTAAATGTAGAATATTCTGTTTTTAGAAATTTTAGTGACGAGTGCACATATCACACATTGCATTCGCTATGAAAATTAGGACTGAGGGCTACAGTCTGTATGATTTTTTTTCCACCTTCCTGAGTCAGAAAAAAGTGACACACTGCATTTGATTGTGCTACTTTTGCTAAATATGGTATGAACATTAGGCTGCATTGTTGTAACGCAGTGCATTTTAAATTAGATGTAGTGCATGCACCGAAATGGAACCAGTGTTAGGTGTGAAGTGGTCATTACAGAGTATTTATCTCACTTTTCAATTTGCAAATAAGACAGTTTTGTTCCCCAAAAACTATTTTAATTCGGTTTGTCTACAGCTGATGATTACTCACAAGCTGCTTGAATCATGATCTAAAAATATTTATGATATTTAAAATGTGCCAACAGATGGAGACGAAGTTCTAAAACAGATGGAGCAGCACCCTTACCGTAACCCAGAGCGGCTGATGGAATGTCCCGCAATGAGGGGGACGTGCAGAGGACGTGACCTTTGTCCAGCACCTCCCCTGGGCTCTCGGCCAGCCCCTCAAAAACACAGGTGACCCCCTGGGAAAGACTGGGCACGTTCCGCACCTTCACAGTGAGCTGACGGGGATGAAGACGTCGAGGACCACAGAAGGAAGGAAGCAGGCGTTAAACAAAGTCTGATTACTTGTGTCCCACAAGAGTCATTTGCTTATTTATGATCTTCATGTTCAGTGCTTTTCTGATGTATTTGGATTGATGAAAGGTGGACAATGCATTTTCAATTTTTATTTGGTTGTATTTAAATCCTATTAAAGCCATTATTAAGCCCTTTTCACCCATGTTACCTGAATGGAGGCAGAGGTCACAGACATGTTACTGGGTACAACGTCAATGTCAACACACTGGTCCAACTCAACGTTAAAGTGCTTTAGCTCGGTCCACTTCTCACAAGCTTCCTGTCTGGAGCACCTGAGACAGACAATCAAGAGACATAAACAAACCACTCTAAACCCTATACCAGACCATCCTATCAGAACTCTGTCTAGTTCTCAACAACATGGACACTATTTAAAGCAACCCGTTTCATTTTAGTAGCCTGCATTTTCGTTTTTTTTTTTTTTTTAAAAAAAAAGGCTTTTTGCTGAAACTTTGGGTTGCTAAGCGACACTATTTAGGTATCACATTTGGCAATGCAAAACATGTCAGGTGCCTAAGCCAAACCTGTGAAATAACACAATCTGTAATCAAATTAAGAATAAATAAATAAAAATAAGCTGGCGAATTTAATGAAGTGCAGTTACAAACTGTAGTGACTGCTAAATCTCCATGGGGGAGGATAAGCAGTATTGTGCAGATACAAAACTGGTGTGGGACTAGTTCCAGATAGGGGAGCGACATGTGAAGGTCACACACACACACACACGTATATATTAGACCTCCCACAAACACCTCTAGCCTATTACTCAGCAATGTTTCCCACAGAACACTTATTCAGACTAAAAAAAAAATACAGCTGATACCATTCTTAATCAATTATGCTCACATTAAAAGTCACATAATCTGGAATTTTTTGTATTTAAAACACATTGTTAGGAGAACACTTCAGTTCTAAACATTAATGCATTTGATAACTAAACACTTCATGACGCACCATGAAAAATGACAGGTGATACTTTAATGGGAGCTGTAGGTTTTTTCTTTGAAATCAGTTGAAATCTTATTTTCTTAGCGCATTAACGCGACACTGCAGCGGGATATCAAAACACCGATAACACTGCCACACCAGTCCATTGTGTTAAATGCCATTAGGAGCTGCATGTCTGCCAGCAGCTCAGTCCACGTTCACTTGTCCAGTGCTCAAAGTTATGGACAGACATTTAAACCACTCAGAAGGTTGGCCTGTGAGAGGAGCGGGCCAGTGCTTTAAGCTAAATGCTAACAGGCAGAGTGTTTATTTAAAACAAACACAATAAATGGAGGGGGCCTGGACAACAAAAGCTTGATTGAGATGCTCACATCTGTATTTAACAAAAATATTTTAACAGGTTCAGACAGTAATCACCCACCCACACAATTAATGTATCCACTAAGCACTGTTTTAACTGAAAACAATGTAATTTACAAAAATGCACCACTACTACTAAAGCAGAATAAATCATAGGGCAGTACACATAAAATCACAAAAAAATAAATCCAATTATAACCACAGAATTCAGTTAACACAAATATTAATTATAATTATTGTGTCTGTTTCCATGTTCACACAACAGTCAAGGCTGTGCAGGTAACTACAGAAAAACCAACAGAATATGTCATCTAATTAATTCCAGAAATTCCCAAATGGGATTTATTGATTTTTTTTTTTTTTTTTTTTTTAATAAAGATTGCAAATAAAGTAAAAATGCTTTTCCACTACCCAGTGTTTTTAGACACAGGAGGAGAAAATATTACATTCTTATTTAGTGTAAGCGATTAGAAATTGCAAAACATGAAACTGTAAGTAGCCTCTATGTTTTCTAAGATGACTGATTTTCTTTGATAACGTTCTCTTTGTGGGTCTGAAAATTCCTCCAAACTACACTGCCAGGTTTTGCTTGAAGTGAGAGGGAAAAACATGGGTCCGGTGATAAGGACCCATTTCCTACAGAAACCTATAGGAAACGGGGTCTCAAAGACGGCCGGGTGGCTTCACCCAAGGGTGGACAAGTAGATTGGCAATACTGCTGCTTATCCTGCTTCTCCTCTGTGAGGACAAGAGGAACTGAACACATCTTCAATTAGCACATGAAGCCTTGTGTATAAGATATGATAAGGTCAAATAGGGCCGTAAATTGTAAAGCGAGGAGAATGTTCTGAGACGTTAAAGACACTGGAGACAGCAGTCGGGGGGGAACTGGGGTGCCACATTAACCTTTACCGGAAGGCACACACTCAATGGGGTACTTCATTTTAGCACAAGAACACCCTTTCACCACACAAAATGAGGTCAAGCAGCTAACTGCTTAACTACAAAATAAGATACGTCTCGCACAAATAGGCTGGCTCTACATCTGTTCTAGTAATCTTTTTCCGTAGATTATTTCATTTTGGTTGATTCCTGCAGCACTCTTAATGGGGCTGGCAATAAATCTTACCACAGTCTCCAGCATCACTGAAAATTTTCCATCAAATAAGATTTTTACCAGGCTTCCTAAATTTTCTAAAGGCCTCCAGACAAAACCATCCTTTTATAACCCCCCCTCAAAGCGACTCAAAATCTTAAGTGTCTGAAATTACACACTGAACGAGACGAAGACGACATATTTCCAAGTGGACAGATGGACTAACGGGTGTGTGATGGGAAGACCGAGGCAGGAGTAATCAAGCACATTAAATCGATAGGTCTAAGAGTTGCCGCAGCCATAAGGGCTGACTTAATCAATCAATTAGCGAATTAGTGATTAGAGTGAACGGGGAACGGAGACCCAAGCTTCAGTGCAAATATGAAAGCCTTGATGGGAGAGTTTATACAACCCTTTTAGATTTTATGATATTCAGCCTCAGGGAATTGAGCTGACCATCTGATTTATCATAATGAAATAAGCCCAAGTACCAGTGGTGCAGGGGCAGAGACGTCACAACCTGGCCAGTGAACTCTGATTCATTCACGCATGTTCACTTTGGACAAAACTGCAGATTTCATTAGCTCATAGGGATATACAAAGCAAGTGACATTGCTGTCAACAGTGACCAAAAAGCCTATCACCAACACAGTTTAGATATAAATTAACTGTATGGTATTGGTATCACACTAAACTCACACATTTTAATAAGATCGTTTTCACCTTTTGTATCCAAACTAAAAGAGCAGAGTCTGAAAGCCAAGTTTGCATTTAACAGCAAGAAGGGTCTTAAATTTAAGTGAAATGTGCTCCCTAAAAGATTGCACAAAAGGTAAATAACTAAAATACTGTGAAAACACTTGCCAATGACTCTAGCACTGGTACTGACAGATATAAAAATATGAATGCATAATTATTAAGCGCTGATAAATTCTCAGGAAATTACACCTCCACATATAAAGTGATACCTGGATATGAAGGTTTCACTGCTTCTTAAGTGATACAATAAAAAGGAGCAGAGAAATAACTAAATGTGACTGGTTTGAATCACACTGCAAATCCATCTTCCACTGTCCTATTGTTGCCATGGACACAGAATTTCCCAGGATGCATTTACTTTTTCCCCTTGTCTGGCTAGGCTAACATGGTGGCTAGAAGCTAAAGAGCCTCCAGGGAACAGCTGAAAAGAGTACGTGTCTGAGGAGGTCTGAGGGCCGTTTTCAAAAAGGCGTCTCTTTAGCAACCGTTCAACGTAGCTTTCCTTTGGGAGGGAAGGGGGCAGGGCTTGAAACAAAGCAGTAAATGTGACCGTGTCCAAGCAAGACTTAATGAAATGAAACTGAAATGAATTAACTATTAACTGCTCCACTTAAAGACAAATGTAAACCTTGATGCTCTTATTCATGACCAAAAAAAAATTTAGGAATTCGTTGCATGAATATACTTAGCTAAATGACTTCCATCCATCCATCCATCCATCATTGCAGCTTTAATTCATTACTTATACATGAAGATCACTATCTTTTCAGTATGAATCCAATAAAAGAGGAACCCATTGAGTCTCCATTTTATTCACTTCAATGTGAGAAGGGGGGCATATTCAGTTTATCAGTAGGAATCTCACCAACATATAACTACTTCTCAAGTATCCAAGGAAAACAGCATTTGAAAGAGGAAATGGGTTACCGACTCTTTGAAATCAAAATATAGGAATTCTTTCTGCAATAGCTGAATGCCAATTGAGAGATGCAATTCTAGAACAACACAGAGGGGGGGCTGACACAGGAGAAAGACACTTGGGATTTCCAGAGGACATGACTAACTAGGTGAAATTAGCACAATTAAACTTAATACCACTGCTTATAATCTACGTGTGCAGGGGCTTGGCTGGCTTGACATTAAGAGTCTAATTGCTTGGGTGGAAAGTAATTCTGGTAAAGGATTAAACAAAATACCGTTATACTATTTTTCAGATTGAAAACAGCAAGCTGTGTCTAATAGGGTAAACAAGCTACCATCTACTTGGCCAGTGGATAAATCTCTTCATTAAATGGGTGACCCATTAGATAATAGCCTTAAGGTTGGGCATAAACAGAGATCCTCTCTATAGCACGTTGTTCCGAACTGAGGTGATTTGACTGTACAAGGATATTCAGTTTGACCCTTGCTGGCGCCTGTGGGGATGAACAATGGCCTTCTTTCTCAGCCTCCACAGACTTCCAACAGTGAAAGAATGCAAAGAGCTGTAGAGAGGACTCCTGTCCCAGAGATCGATGTGGCTGCCACATTTCTTAATTTTACCCTACCATTCCTATTATTCTCTCTTGAACATGTAGCCATTCATAGTCAAATAGCAGTCTGACAACTTGAGGGCCCCAAAACTTACAGAAGCAGCCGGTAAGCTTATTGAGCCGACTCCTTTTAAAAGGCAGGATTTAGCCTCGCACTTGGGGATGTTATGCAAAGAGGAGAAGCAAAATGTGTGAATGAGGACAATTCCGCCGTTGAATCTATTCTCATCATTTTGCTTGATCTCACGCTAATTGCAATGTGCTGTGGTTGTCACAAGGTCGTGTAAATTCTGGGAATACAGCATTAATATGCAAAGAAATGTCATTTTTAAACTGGAGCTGCAAAGTCTATTCTAATTAGTCCATCAATCTAAGATTTGCATCTTAATTAAAGATCTTTTTCTTGATTAAGGTATGGAAGAATTCAAAAATATGGAAAGAAGTCTGGGCTTCTGAAAAACTTCAGTTATTTTCTCGAGAGCTGAAGCTCATAAAAAGACTGCCTTGTGTGGACCCCTGAACACCCCAGTACTTCAATTAAAAGATGTCGCACAACAAGACTGGTGACTACCATGAATTCAGCCCAGACCTTTCAGCATCAACACAACTTGATGTGCACTGCAAAACATTTACGGAAATTACCTTTAACCCTGTCATTCTGTATTTTGTCTGGAAAGGCCCACAGGTTTTAAAGTAGGTTTTTCCTCAAAGTGTGCATCACTGGTCTGATTTACCAGCATGGACCACCCTGGTCAGTAATCACACATACTTTTCTTTGCACAAAGAAGCCCTATTATTCCCAGGGAGAACAAATGGGTTGCTTGTATATAGCAGTCCCAGTGAATTTACCAACCGTGGGACACACAGAGGCAGCCTGATAAGAGCTTTGGGAGGGAGGAACACCACAACATGCCAGAAAAATCCAGCTGTTCCAACACTCCCTGATTTAACAGCTGTTGCCCAAGGACTCTCAGGAACAGCACATCTGGGACATCTGCCACCTGCTACATCCTATGTAGGCCAGGTGAGGGTAAACTCAGGCCAACTTCCTCATTGGCCCGCATAAATCCAGATTTTTCCCAAGATCTCAATAAGTCACATATTTCATTGCCTGTCCGTTTGCACAACCTATGTGGGGTTGGGGGGGGACCCACACACCAAGCACAGTTCACACAACCAGCAGCACCTCTTTGCATCTGTAGACTTAAGAAAACTTTGTACCTCTGTGTTTCTCTGAGGAGCCAAGTGATAATATGTGGCAATGGGACAAATGAGAACTAACCAATCAATGCTGATGGTAAATGAGGCTTCAAAACCCATGGTGGGTGGGAGTATCCCAAACTAACCAATCAATGCTGGTAGTAGTAGTAGTAGTAGTAGTAGTAGTAGTAGTAGTAGTATCTACTCACTTGTTGTGAAGGACACACCAGCCGCAGTGGGGGTCCCCAGAACCAAGACAGGCCCGGCAGCTATGGTACTGCCCACAGCTTTCCACTGGAACCCTGCTCAGCTGAAACACACAAGTCAAGTGTTAACACATACCTGAGAGACCAAACAGTATTCAACATGTTATATGAGCACTACAGGCATTTCATGGTCTAATGAAGCCAAAACCCTGAACTTCAGTGTAGTACACAATGGTCCATGTACTTGTAAGTGTAGACAGTGAAATGCAGTCACCTCCGAGTTCTACATAGCCATATTTAGGGTGCCTGAACTACTGTTAAAAGCACCGCATATTCAGAACCCAATGCTGAATATACATGGGGGGGGTAATTCTTCCAATTAAGGCATTTTTCCAGTAAATCCAGGAAGTGCCAAAAATATTTCTACAAACTTGAGATCCATCCGTCTAATTATTTAGCTCCTGCAGGAAACACAGGTCATGAGTTCATGGACACCTTGGATGGCATGTCAACACACTGTGGGGCACATACAGTCACACTAAGGGCAATTTAGAGACACCAATTTGAATAACTGAAAAACTGCGGGACAAAGGTCATGTGGACGTGGGGGGAATGGTGCTGTCTGTGTCTGCAGGCAGCAACATTCATACAAGCAAGGCAAATACAATTAAGCGCCCCCCTACCCTGTATAGTGCAAGGAACAGGCTGAAGAAAAAGCTCAACTTGTACGTACTAACCTGCTACATGTATATAGAAAAAAAAACAATATGTACACAATCGCTCTTATCCATCCGCGATGTCAATATATAACATCGTCACAGTAGTGAAAGTCTTATTCAAAGAGACTCACACAACTTAAGTGAGCCACCCTCTCAGTGGGATTTTTATTGACGTTAATTGCTTTTGGGTACATAAAGTAAAGAATTGAACCTAAAACCTTCAGGCTATGTCCATAAGCACCAGCCGTGTCTGTAATTAGGCAACAATTACATCTCATTTCATTCCGCAACCTTAATTCTGTATTTGCAACAGGCAAAAAACAAACAAAAAAAAAAAAAACGTGAGGACACAAATGCAGTAAGCCTCCATCGTACAGGAGGAACACAGCAAATTTCAATGAAGAGAAAAATGCATCAGGATGCAAAAGATGAATTTAATAATAGCAAAATCATGAACGTTCCACATGAAAGTGCTGTGGAGGAATTGACGTGTGCTCTGCGCCAGCAAACAGAGGAGAACGCGTGTCTGCCCTCGAAGTCTCCAAGATGGCTGGAGGGTGCCGTGCACAGTCTCTACTGAGCTAATTTATTCTGCAAAGCACTGCACATTTAAGATCAATTTCCTTGAGCCACCGCCTCCCCAGATGCTACTCACTCTCCATGCCCACGTCCAAAAGCCACGCAAATAAGTCAAATGAAAAACTCAGACAAAACATGCTAAAGTGGGCCTCAGCACACGACCATGGGCACAGCTATAAAGTAGGAATCTGAGATCTGTGTCTTAAATCCAGCCCTTTGCTTCATTAAGTACAAAGTCAACTATGGGGCAAAACTGGATTTTTAAACCTCCCATTAGTCCACCTTTCTTGTACATTTTACATAACACCAACTGGTACATAGAATACCATGCAAGAGATCAAGTTGAGCATTTGAGGTTTTGTGCCCTGGGAAAAATGAGCTACCATTCATTGACACCAAAACAAGCGAGTTATTACGTGCAAATCCGTTACCCATATCTACACCTGCCCCTAATGCAGCACCTCAGCTTTTCAACCCAGCAGGATATAAACCATTTATGTCAAGTAGCTCCCTACCTTTATACATCCAAATCTCCAAAACCCAGGCTTGGCTTTGGAGAATGAAGGCAGCAAAAATGCTTCTTGTTTCAGGATAGAATTCCATACGTTCACTGCAGACATCCACATTTTTGCTCACGTGGCTCTTTTAGATTTTGGAGGACTCAAATTTAATTTACAGTCTCTTGATAAACAAGCCTTTTAATGTACACAGCCAGAATACAATTTATAATAATAATAATAATAATAATAATAAGATGCACACTTAAACATACGGTGCATCCCTTTTAATCATTTAAAGGAATGTCAATATCTGGAACATGAGCACAGGTGCTCAAGCACGTCAATCGTTAAAGATTCAGACGCTGGACAAGCACTGTTGTATTTTACCTGCAGCTCAGAGAGATCTGCTTTGATTGCTAACAGTGTCACCTCACCCGGGACTTATTTCCCTACGGTAGAGGCCTGCAACACACTGTTTACTCCCTCCACAGATTTTCCTTCCTTGTTTTTCCCTCTTTGATCCAGTTTCACATATTTCAAAACACAGCTCATTTATAATAGGCCATTTGAAGATATCTGATGCAGGTCTTTGTCTGCTGAACAGGTACACAGAGCTGTATTGGAATTAAAGAATTGGGTGCTTTGTACTCCATACTCTCACGGCCGCCCACTGAGTGCCTTTCTCCAGTGTGACTCCTCATTGTTCTTCTAAAAACACTATGCTTTTCATTAAGCTTGAATCCTTTAGACTACCAACAGTGTTGAGAATGACAGTGTGTATTTAAGTGTAGCAAGTGAAATCCAATCATATTATTTCAAAACTGCCACTTTGGACATCTGCCTATCTTGTATTTCCGCCTTAGTGTGGTGCACCAAAACTGCCACTTTGGACATCTCATAGGGAGGGATTTCAGCCCTTATAACAAGGTATATGAAAAAATAGATTAATAAAAAATGACAAAAACGGATGTGAGTGAGAGGCACTAAACAGAACACATCTAACTAGTGGAACCAATCCATTCTTCATAATTAATCTTCCACTTATTCGAGGGGGAAAAAGCCTTTGCCAAAGATGCATTGTGTGTCTTTCAGTAGTCATTCTTCACTGCACCTGAATGTCAGCCCCTCTGGAGCAGCCGAATAGTAACGTCTGTCTTTGCCCCCTCATCTCAGCCATACAATGCAGCACCACAGAATGCGTTATTTTGCAACAATCTCAATGGAGACGTTTCCTCCAGCTTTTTGAAGAGGAAACCAGCTGGGGAGAATTCAAAGACATAAGCGCTTGCTCTAGCTTTCCTATCCTACAGATGTTAAAGGCAAGCGACTGAAGTTCCGCTCGGGCTTTAAAACCAGACGCTCCACGGTGCTGGCTCTCATTCAATCCCCACTGACAAACGCAGCGCCTTTCTTCCAAGATGTCACAGTGCAGAACAAACGCTTTCATACTCATAGATGGGCTGCTAATAAGCATCTGCCACTGGTGGCTGTGTTATTGCAGACTTTTACAACCTGCACTCAGAGGCCTTTACAAACAATGCACTCATTTGTATATTAGCTGCCGGGATCATTGATTTTCAGGATTCATTCACTGCTTAAAAGACCCGTACTAATACTTCTTGTCAATGTGCCCTTATTACAATACAATCAAAGCCTTAATTAAAAACAAAATCTATGGCAAAAAAAGAAAGATGCAGGCCACAAGGTTATCAAACCAGTGGTTTATGTCTCCCGTGATTCAAACCAGGATAAGCGGTTGGAGGATGGATGGGTGGGTGATTTAGATATCCAGCTTCACTAATAAAGTCATCCATCCATTCATCTCCATCCCTTTATTATTGTCCCCATTACCCAATCAGGTTCAAAGTGAACTGGACCTCAGTAATCACAGGGGAGTGAGTCAGGGGACAATCCAAAACAAGGCACACAGAGAGAAGAGGGAGAAGACAGACAGAAATGACTAATTCAGCCATACCTCAAGTCATGCAAGCATAAAGACAAACACACACAAAGCTGTCCTTGTTCGCTCCAACTGATGTGCAGCTGAAGTGAATCTTTCTGCCTGAGCATCTCGTGGCATGCTCTAAATCACTCACCTGCTTTTCACTCAGAAGGTAGATGTACTGATAGTCTGGACTGAAGACCATATCCCGCAGTATGGGACTTCCCTCAACAACTGAAACGCTCTCGTACAGCAGAGCATTCTTGGATGGAGGAGGAACACCATCCACTCGGATCTGAAATTAAAATGGAGATTAAACATGAAATTCACAATTATAACATGCGTGCACACGTTCTTTCATCATTTATGCCTCCGTGGTTCCTTTTTCCGGTAAGTAGAGCACAGTTTGCTGGGAAAATCAGTTTCTAAAAAAGTGAAATGAAACGAGTCTTTGATGCAATCCCATATAAATAATGTGGGCAACTGACAACTACACCAAAGCTGAGATGCTCACATATTTTCTGTCGTCACCCTGCAGAAAAGAATTGCCATCTTAATCAATTTTGATATAAATGTGACAAGGAAGAAGTAATGGGAAAAAATTTCCAAACTAATGCAATAGAGAGACAGATGACTTACGAAGGAACAGTGAATACAACATGTAATAACACAAATAAAAAACACAGCAGATGCAAGGGTGACAAGTCTGGCTTTTCCCTAAATATCTGGGTCGGTCTGAAGTGACAAACATCGTTAGTCTGTTAATTAGCTGCCTCCTCGTTGCCGCAGTCTCAGTAATTAGTGTTGACAAGGTGGCATCAATTAGTCGAAGGCTGCCATATTGGGTGTCACAAGTTGCCGGCCAAGGCAGTGAGTAAGGGCCCCAAGAGGAAGGACAGCAGGAATGTGGCCACGCCAGGCGATGGACACGGCTCTTAGCCAAAGTGTGCCTCGCGAGCGGGGCCAGTGCTTTTATGGCTGCGGAATTGTGGCAAACTGCTTTGTTCCCAGGTTTCTAACCTCAAATAACCCGAGCAGAGAATAGACGGGACAGTTGGGAAAGTGTTTCTTCTGTCAGACTGTAAACAATGAGTGATGCTTGCATAGGCTCCTAACAACCTGATAACAAACATGGCTCCTGCTGCTGTTAAATACAGGCGTGCGTTTTGTCATTTTTAGACAGAAAAATCCTGGAGGTCATTTGCAGCTGGGAAACTGAAGACCACAACGGAAAAATGGAGATTGGTGGGGGGGAGGTAACAATTTTTTTTTTTTCCCCAACTTTTTTAAGCTTCAGCAATTTCATGAAAATAAAAGCATCACAGACAAGCATTAAAGATCACATAAAGCAGTATTTTTTAAAAACATAACCATAAATTACATTCAGTTGTACAAGTTACTACACATTTGTTAACAGCAGCAAAATTTCAGAAGAGAAAATTCAACCAGACTTTGGTTTAAACTAACCATTAACCTTTATTACTTAGCAACATAAGAATCGTCAAGCTTTCTCATGGTCTTATGTACTATTAAGTTTATTAAATCAATTTAATAAAAGGCCAAAAAGTTGCCTTAACTAGTGCAAGTTAATGTCTGAAGGAATAATGTGCACAACACATTGCAGTCACATCTCATCAGAAGATGTCTGAGGAAACAAGATCAGATGGCACTCTCGGCTTGCTGTCTATCCACCTCTTGTGTTATGAACCAATGCACCAGTAAACATATAAAATGGCCCCCATCCTACTTTGATGACAGCACACGGATACCTCGCAACCCCAAACACCCATTTTTCATGAAATGTAAAAATCAATACACGGTTTTGAGGTCATGAAGGTCAGAATTGTAAAGAAAAAAAATTATATGCTTATTCAAATTTATGCAAGGCAAATTTGCATAAGTTAAAGGGCTACTTTATAATCAGCGCAAATGTTAACATTCTTGTCTTTAGTCTTGTTTAAACCAAAACTAAACCTATTTTCTAAAACTATTTATATAAACAGATCCTGGTTTGCCATTTCACAGCTTTCAAACAGAACATTTTGGCAAGGAATGAAATGAAATATCCATTTAATTAAAGTGCAAAGCCATTTCAGATTTAACAAGCCGCACACTCGGGACAAGTGCATTGAATAATATGACAAACTTGACTAAATCCAGAGGCTGCTTAGCCTGCCATAAAACCCAGGCTCCATCCAGAGGGTGGACATGTAAGGTTCCGACTTAAGTTCAGATAAGTATGTACACAAGACGATGTAAAGATTTACAATGTAGAGCCTCTCTTTGCAAATTCCAAAATTTGTTAGGGGAACATTTCAGAAGCCCGGGCTTGGTGTTTAACTCTTTGCTGAAGGTTACCCATCATACTCCAGTGACTACCTCAACCCAGTTTCCTTTCAAGATTCCTGGATTCAACAAAGCACTAATCACTCTCTCTATTAAAGGTGGAGTTTGGTTTGAAAATCTTTTCTGACAGGGAGTGTCCTGGTGAATCAGACTGTTTGAAATGCAGAGCACTTCTGCAGGCCTGCTGAGAACTGACCTCCTGACAACATCAAACAGATGAGATGAAGGTAATTGGAATTAAGATAAATATTACCTCCACTTCCACCTCTCTGACTCAAATGATGCCAAGGCGGGGTAAGGGACCTGGTCCATCCATTAATTACCTTGCTAGTCACAGCAGCAGAGCCTGGAGAATCCACAATGTTGATGTTTTGATTGTAACCCAACTTTTGATCCTTCCTGTCCACAGGAGGTACAGAATTATACATTATGAGAAGCCAGTCCATTTTCAGACAGCTTGCAGCCCATCAATTACATTCTGTCATCAGTTGTTTGGTTTATTTATTTGCCCCCAGTAAGTGCTCTTTTGCACATATATTTTGTGCACTCTTTCATAGTAGTTAAAGGGCACATGCAACCAAATGAAGAATAATTCGATATATATGGCAATTAGTACTAATCTGAATCTCAATTTTTGTTTATTGGAGGAACAAAAATGTTATGCAAATTAAAAATATATAACATTTAGGTCTCAGTGTATCTACATATTACAACATCGCTTTTTTGGTACTGTTTATTAAATCTTTGTTGTTTGTACAGTGTACTATGAAGAGACAGTCACACTGAAAGTCTGCATTATGTCATCCATATTCCCTCCATTGTCAAGGTGCAGTACTTCCTCTTCATACCCATTGCTTCTACACTCTTACAAGAGCACAAAGAGGGGGAAAAAAAAAAAAAAAAAAGGAATTCTCTCTCTCTCTACTCAAATCCTGTCATCATCCAGTGAGAAAGTAAGGTCTTCGATCAAATATAAAAAGAGGTGCCGAGTCCCTTTTAAGAAAAAACAATTTCTCAAGTTTTACACACTGATGTAGCTCCCAGACCTATCACCTGTGTATTGGGGGGAGGCATCCCTCCATTTAAGCAAGATGTATCTGACCAGTAAGGCAGCAGAGGCAATGACACACTGTGCTCTTTCAGTCACACCTGCTGTTGGAAGGAGGCTGAATAGGGCGGTCAGAGGATTGGGATCTATTTAAAAAAAGAGAAGACTTGCTTAAGCATAGTGAACGCTTTGGACCAAAACCTTGTTAGCTTTGAACATGCCCAAAACATATGCATGTGGTCTGCTGGTGACAATCTCTAACAGGAGTCGGTCCTGTTTGGAAACATTTTAGCCAATCTTGTGTTAGTTAAATGAGCCTTATGAAGTACCTTGCATGGCAGAAGGCTGTGTCTGGCACATATTGAAGGGGTACGAGCTAACCCCAAAATACACGTCTGTTGGCCATCTTAGATATTACGTCCCAAGAACATTTGAGGGAGTCAGTCGAGGTCACATTTAAAGAGCAGATCAAGGTGTAGATACTAGACATAATTTGCAGAAAATGAGGGGAGAAAAAAAAAAAAAATTACATTATCACAGAGGTCATTGATTGTAGCAAGGTCAGAGATTGACCAGGTATGGAAAGCACGGTCCGAGCAGAACAGAAGTGATGTTTATTCAAAACTGGTGAACTGAGGCACTATATAGATTGCAGTGCTTCCTAAATTGGAACTAGATCTTAACAGCATTGGTAATGACTAGGTTGTCAGATTGTTAAGGGGAGCTGGGAACATACCATAGTATATGGCAAGTGTCGTGAGGACAAAACGCAGGTGTGGGCCCACGGTGGGCATATAGTCCAAGTCTTATAACTAGCCCAAAACAGAATTAATGTTACACACCTGATAATACTGGAAGTTCGAAAGCGTCACGTCATATTGTATTTTGTGATAAAAAAAAAAAAAAAAACATTCAGTTTTGAAGCATAAGTTTGAACTTCATAACCATCAATCTTAGGCTGGGCCCATGCAGCATTTCAATTGGACAGTAATTCCTTATACACAGCAGGCTTCAAAAAATGGTAGAAAAGGAAAAATTGTTTCCATCACTCTTGGCTGGATGCTATGAACATATGTTAGGAGTGAGTCTCTGGATTGGTGGAAGCTTATCTGATCAAGCTTTGAAAGACTTTGGAAGAAACACCACTTTTTATGTGAGCCTCTTTCCATTACTCACTTTTGTAAATTATTTTCTAAGATTATGACGTGTCCCCCATTTATAAGAGGACAGATTATTGAAAAAGTCTTAATACACCTGTCCTGTTAAGGTGGTCCTCTCTAATTTGTAAAATCACTGTGGATTTCTCGTAATCACATTTAATGCACACCAGATTACACTCCTCTACCTGTACAAATGGATGTTTAGATTCAAGGCTGTGACGTTACGCGCTTCATTCAAACCAAGATAAATGTCTGCAAACTTTCAGTGGCAAAATACGCACCAACTCAGGGGAAAACAGTTTCTTGAATGTGTTCATTTCCAAGTATACGTGATATTAATAATAAACGGTGAAGTTAACATATTCTAGCACAATTACTTTTTTTTTTTAAGTCATTGCTTTAAAAGCATTTTAAAAGCATTGATTCACATTGCTCGAGTAACTTAAACCAAATCTCACAAGGTGCACGTACCCTCTGAAACATTATTCCTATTTGGATGGTCTAATGGAGCCAAGGCAAAATACAGTCACACAACAACTGTGGAATCACGTGGACTCCAGACTGTTTATGTACACAAACACACAAGTGCACAGCATTCGTGCCTAAAGGATGTTGAATGGCTCTTGGAGTGAACCTGGGTCTGACCACTTTTGTCTGAGAAAGTGCCGACAAAGCGTCAACAAACACAACGCAAACGAGTAAACAAATTAAACTTTGAAAAAGGAACAAACATAAAGAGGCATGGGGAGGAGTCACGGTAAATGAAGGCTGTGTCCTGCCTTGTTGACATTACTGCCAGTCGAAGCAGGATGGATTATCTGTCTTCAAGGCAAGACGGCCCATTCATCACTGAATGGAGGAAATAGGAAAAACTGAGGCAGAATGAGACCGTGAAACTACAGGATGTGGAAGCAACTTTTTTTTTTTTTTTTTTTTTTTAAATGAATTAGTAACTTAGAATGACACAGTAAATGCTTTACGGAAATGTAACAACCGTTCCATCAATAAGCAGCAGTGAACAGATCATGGAGAGCAGAACAAATGGGTGTCAAAAAGACAGAGAGAGGACCTCAGCGCAGATGGTGAGCGTCACACACAAAGCAGAAGTCCGCATCTGCTGCCTGACTCTGCATTTCTTCCCAGCATTACAATGTTAACTCAAGTCTGATGATTTGACCAACAATCTATCATTTCTCAACTTTGAAAGGCAAATCAAGAAAAATTGTGTCACACAAAGAATACCTTAAGCGGAACAGATATTCATAAAAAAGCTGTTTTTTTTTTTTTTAACTTTGATTTAATGCCACATAAATAATCTGAGGGCTCATTAGAGTTTAGATTCAATCAATCATGTTAATAGTTAATGTTTACAGCGTACAGAGAAGCACTGGATAGCATCCTCAGCTGGAAAAAAGCCAGAGCTAAAAACATAAATCTTCTGTTTTACTCAATTCCAAATATTTATCATAAGAGGTAAATGCAATACAATGTACTTCTGAAAAGGGGGGGGAAAAAAAAAAAAAAACTAAAAAGACCTGAAATGATTACAAGCAGCTCTGGAGCCATAGCAAACATACATGTCTAACGAGTGTTTTGAGTCAAAAACAAGGCTGGAAAGTGATAGGTGCTTCTGTGGACCTACTGCTGTATGCCATAATCATTTTTTACATCATGTTTTCAGTTCCCTGCATCAATTCTTCACTGTCAAGCACTCCTGCCACTGACACCCCAAAGTAAAAGTATGTTCTGCTGAATTCAGAAAGGAGTAGTAGTAACATATACAGGATGCTTTTGTTTTTAAACCTAGTTACTAAATAATCTTACAAACATATCGAGTACCATTCTGCTACCTTAGAACCACTTAGAGACATTTATAAATCCAAAATTCTGCTAGGAATATTTGATGCGTCGTAATGCTTAGGAACACTTTTTGCAGAACAAAAACGGCTGTTTTGAGACTTTTAATTGAGGAGAATCTACTTTACATTAAACCCGAAAGCGCAGGGTCTCGACAGTGAGGTCGAAATCCATGAGCCATGAGATTATCCTCTTAAGAGAACGGAGAAGCTACAGCCCCACATCCATGAAGAGAACAAAGGGAGCCAATAATTCAATTAGCCTCCTTATCCTGTTTCTCCAGGATCAGCCTAAAAGCATTACTGAGCTGGGCAAACAGAGAGGAGGCTTTTCCAGAGCCAATGGCTGCCTTGGTTCTGGATCTAGAGCAATGCTACCCCAGGAACAGAACAAAAACATTACACGTTTGGCTAGTTATTCCCCCACCAAATGGCTGCCTTGTCCTGAGATTCTCCAACCATTACAATAACTGATCACCGACCTGACCCAAACTCTGACTCCCAATTCAGTATGCATTACAAAGAGCAGATTCATCCATAGCTCGTATAACCCATTAGCAGAGCCAAATACCCAAAGATTTTTTTTGAAAAGATACTTTGTATGAGAAACTATACCACAGAAAAAGGCAAATACACTGCATGTCTTTCCTTAATTATTCTGGAACAGGCAAGCTAGCAACCACTCAAAATGGCAGTATAAGCTACAAAAGACATGCATTTTCATTGCCAACTTTCACATGGCAAACCATGACAATCCGTACAGGTTAAGACCCCAATCAATACCAGAAACCATCATTGCTGGAGATCATCCAGGCCATTCCACCATTACAGTAAATACTATGCATGCAACTACCAAAGGTCCAGGATAATGTTTAGTACCGTATAAACATCCCACTTCGTTACAGTGGAATTCATTCGATTCAATTTTGCATACCTTTTGCTGAAAGGTGGTCCCCACGTGTTTAACAAAGAAAGAATTAAATGAATATCACTGCCTAACGTACAACTTCTGAGAAAAATGGTAATAGAATAGTGAATTAAAACTAGAAGACAATGGAGGAGATAAACAAAGAAGTCTGAGATAGGAAAAAAAAAATAAATCCATTCATTTAATGCTTGTATTATAATTAAAGGAGTAAATCTAAGATCTAGGTGTCATTCTGAATTGAACTGCCTTCCACCTACTGGTGTGTCCATGTCTAATGTCTCTGTAACAGTGCTAGACCCTTCGCAGGAAGAAAAAATCTGAAGCGTTTCATATGTCTACTGTTAGCTCGTCAGCTATCACCATTTTTAATCTACCTATATTTGGATGCTATGCTACAAATTTGAAGAGACTAATGTTGAGTAATGCTGGTTCGATTATTTCACAACCACACAAGTGAACCCTCTGATTCCGTTTCCTGGCTGCAGTGAATGAACCCAACCTGGTTTATGGTGGATAAAGTTTGGAGCTTCCTGAAGACTAGAAAATTGCCCATGCCAGACCACCACCAGTATACCCATTACCCATACAAGTAATCTCATTCGATTCTGGAATATAATGGAAGACTGCTACTCCGTTAGGAGAGTGCAAAGGTTCTTAGTTGTAATCAGTCATTAAGGATATCAGGGGACAATGCGTCACGATAAAAAAAAAAAAAAAAAAAAAAAAATTGATCCAGTTCTCAGGCATTCACAAAAGCCATCAGGAGTGAGAGGCACTCCCTGATGAATCTGAAAAGATACGTAATGCTCTGAAAACCATCTACTGTAACTGCTCTAATGATGCTTTGTTCCTTGACAGAAGGAAACGCCAAGTTGGTGTAAATTAGCTTTCGAGTCACACCATTCATCTTGGTAATTAAGAACTGATACTGTTTTAGTTCCTTGTTTAATCAATATATTTTTAAACTTTCACCCTCCTTGTCCAATGTGCAGATGTGTTTTAGTCAGATGAATACGTAGAAATTCTTCACCATTCTCCTCTCGCATTAACCTTGATCTTGGGGTAACCTTGAGGCAGACAGACAGCCAAGTTCAGATCACAAAACCTGGGACAGCACTTTCAAAATAAGGTCTAGGAAAGAGATTGGGCTTGAAGCACTCTCCCTGGGAGGAAAGTGCAATGTGGAAAAACAACAGGATAAAACTTGCCCCAGGCTGAAAACATGCATCACAAGACCCATATCTTTCATTGTTTACCAAAGAGCTGTACAAGGTATGTAAATGAGCCCTTGTTAGCGTGACAATAGTCAAGCAAAAAAAGACTATATTCCATGTCCTGGTTCACTTACTACTAGAGACATGGCGGCTCAGCAGGAAGCACCAAGGCCTCACATCTGCAGAGCTGTTGGTCTGATTCCTGCATGGGCCCAATGTGTGTGGCATTTTCACAATCTCCTGTGTTGGTGCACCTCCTCCAAGGCCCATCACCATTTTGCGTCTGACAATATCACTTGGACTACCCAGGGAACCTTATCCTCTCAATCCCAACAGCGGGGGTAGCGTACATGTGCTTATGCTCCATCAGAGTTGCCCAAGTGGCTCTCATGTGCTCTTACAGCCCGTTCCTCCACTCCTCAAGCATCCTTTCTGTGATTTAACACTAGAAAACAGAGTCAATTACTGTGAAACTATCGTTTTGTGCAAGCCAGTGGCTCACAGCAGTGAAGTCATTGGTTTATGACCCTGTTTCAGCGAATTCTGATTTTCCAACCAGTCAAAAACAAAAAGTTTGAACTGTTATAAACAGTGCAGATATTGCCAAAATGCATAGCATCATGGAGATCATGCACTGTTGGTTTGCTCAAGTAATCAGCAGAGGGACAGTAAGCACATGACCGAAAGATGGACCCGAACTGTATATTTGGAGGCAGCCTTGATCCAGGGCAGCCACATACCAGATGTAAAAAGTTAAGGAACTCCCTCCAAAGAACACTTTCCAGAGAGTACAGTTGAGTCAAGCCCAGTTGATCGCAGGAGAACAAACATCCCCTGCAGCTCACATACTGCGCAGAAGCCAAGGGAACATCGCTGTATTCCGGTATATTCCGAAACACTGAACTCTGATAGTGCCCTTCAGGTCCTTCTGTAGTCAATTAGGCAAGAAGCCGCAAGTCAGACACAAGCACACTGAAGTCCAGGCCACACTTGAAATTACTCAGGAAACTGCATGTTGATTTTGAAGACCCTCGCTTTAAGAATCCACCATTCAATGAGAATGCTCATTAGCATCTAACCCACTCAGTCATCTGACACACCAGAGTGCGGCTGGTGAATGACTCTGCCATGCTGACACAAGCTTAAAATTTTGGCTCAACTCTTAGGAATTTTACATCTTCCCTCACCATGAGCCTATGAAATAAAGACACAAGGTTGCCCTCTTCGCTCAGGTCCACGTGCTTAGCGAAAGGAGAACCACACTTTGGCAACCAGCTGTATCAAAACTACACTACACAGTGCACAAATGCAAGTCTGTATTTGGCTAGTCAGGATCAACGATGTCATCTCTTCTTTCTTGTGTTTATTTTCATTCTCCTGGCTCTTTCAGAAACCAGTACATTAAAAAACATTTTGATTAACAGATGGTGTATTAAGAGCATTACCCAACTTAAAAGGATGCCTGGTTTAGACAGGAAAACAACACTGAAGGGTGCAAATTATCTGATTTAAATATTAAATGACCACAAAGGATTGTGGACTCACATCATCATATTGCAGCTTACTTATTTTTATGTTTAACACATAAAAGCCATTCAACCACTGCAAAGGGTGGGCTGAGAAAAGAGGTCAGTGTTTTCCCAGAATTCAATCCCCTAGAGAGCTGTAAGACCGACCCAAGCTACCAATCAAACTGTAATTGCTCAGGTGACCACGGAAGAGAAGGAAGAAGGGAAAAAATAAAAAATAAAAACACGGAGGAAAGAAAGGGAAAAAAAGGACCACTAACCATTAAAGCAGTGGAAAGCAGCCAGTGGCTTCTTTGCTCAGCTTGTTGTTTGTATTCCATTCCATGTACAGTATAACTGCAGAACTACCCAGGTGTCTAACATGCTAGCTAGATTAAGCCTGTTTAACTCATTAGGCTTTCATCTTGGCTATTTCTCATTAATGAAGTAATGTGGTATGATTGCTGATGTCATACATGAGCCCAGCATCTCAGAAATAGCCACCCTCCTTGGTTTTCTCATGCACTTTAGAATTTAGTTTGCGTAGTATGGTGTGATGCAGGGGGAAAAAAAAAAAAAACAAAAAAAACCAAGTCAGTGCAAGTTCAGCTGCTGAAAATATCTTGTTAATGAAAGAGGTCAGAAGAGAATGGCCAGACTTGTTAAAGCTAACAGGAAGGTCGTAAGTTCAAATATAATAGCTCAAGTATAACAATAGCGGCCAGAATGGCTTCCCTGAGCACATAAGTCACCTACCCTTAAAGTGACTTTGACAGAAAATGTGGGTTCTACCCACTATGAACAAGGTGTACCTAATTAAGTAGCCACTGAGTGCGTGTTTGTGAATATACAACATACGCACAAGGCAGCATCATTATAGATCATAACTAGAATCCTGTAATCATTCTGATAACTCATTGTCATTTAAAGAATACTGACACAAAAAAGCTCAGCATTCACATCTACAGTATGCCATGCTGACGACAAAGATTTGACTACTAAACCACACCGAGACATTTTATGATCAATACCACTTCCGATCAATAAGATCCATACCCATTTTACTTTATAATTCAAGGGATCTTTACAGCAAAATGTTATTCAGTCCAAAATTGTTTTCTGGCTTGAAAATTATTTTCACTAGAAATGCGGTATGTTCGTGATTTTGTATGATCATATGTGATTATCAATGGTTTGCCTCACCCTGAAACTCCTGAATCAAATTTTTTGTCTTGATTCTGATGGCTTGCTGTCTAACAGTAGGCAAGACGTAGGGAAATCTAACAACAAAATGAAAAATGAACCCCAGAATCATGAAGGGAAATACCGGGATAAAGCTTTAGTGAGGAATCTCGCTTTTTTTTGTTGGGCAGTTTGACATGCTCCTTCCAGGCCAGAAATGTGAAAGCTACCAAAGCAGTCTGTCCCTGTAGACTGAAGGAATGCAGGTGTCCATGTCCAGTTCTCTCTCTTTCTTCTTGCCAAACTGGCAGGGATACAGTTACTGAAAAGAAATTCCTCAGTATCCAGCGTGATAGTGCAGACAGGAGGGAATCTCCGTCTCTCTTCCCCACATGTTTTCATTCAATCTATGGAGGTCTTTACTTCACCGCTCTTCAAGATGCTCTGGGACTTATATTGGTCATACTGGAGAAGCTCCCACTGGCTCTTTGAAGGTCCTTCTGAGATACACTGGGGTCTATGACCCTTAATGGGCTCACACTTGCCCTCCAGTCACAAGGATCTTCTTCAGTAAACATTCTTCATCCTTTCCCAAGGTATTGGTATACAGCTACGATTCAGCCATATTTAAAAATGAATGCCCATGCTTCAGTTGTGAACACACAAAACAAGGACTTTAAAAATAAGGACGCAGATGATGTACGCTTCTGGAGAATGTTTTAAACAAACTAAAATCTTGCATGCAAGATACTTGCATATACATCTGAGCATCAAGAACAGGCAGCAGCAGTGGAACAAGCGTGCCATATTGTTTAAAAGACAGACTCTCCATAACCAGCAAAGGCAGCCCAAGGTGGCCACATGACCTTTTATAACATGGTACTGCCTGGGATTTATGACCTTCACATTGCAATAAAAACAAACCCACTATATAAGCAATTTCGACCCATCCTATATATTTGTGGCTGACCCGAATTCGTTTCTGTGCACTAAATAATTAAATCTGAGCCATCTGGAGAGCTAGTGATCTAATTCTGTCCCTCTCCAAAGAGCTGGCCGCAGTTTATAGCGTCTCCGCTCTGCCTTTTGTGACAAAAGGGAGGACAGGGAGCAAAAAAAAAAAAGTCACATTTCAAAAGATAACAATGATCTGTGTGTCTGTCATATCACGGCGAAGCATTTCGACAATTCCTAGAGGCTTGGAAATCTCAGGATATATTACACAGCAGCTCCATACGCATTTCACATTATTATTCATAATTCTGCTATTCTATGCAAAACTATTTACAAACTTGGCCATTTATATAGAGAAATATTGTACAGGGATAACCCATGCAGCATGAGGGTGCAACCGCCAAAGCCCTTTGAGGATCCTATCAAATCACACAACCTTCTGGTTCAACAACCACGTTCTTAAGGACCATACCACCTGCCTGTGTGTATCTAATGAAAACTACATACAAATGGTTTCATTAAAAGTATCACTTCATCTGCTTGCAGCTTTAAATAACATCCACTGTAAAGGCATCACAGTGCTACCATTTGGCTTACAAATGTCTTTAGTAGGACGCCAAATTCTGACGTGCAAACATCGTCCTGAACACTTTATATTTAAATACGTAACTACTCTTTTGTCAGTGGCCTCCACCTATAGTCTACAAGAAAACATTTTAAAACAGCACAACAAGGAAAGTCCCCCCCCTTCCCTCTCCGAGCTCCAGTCTGCCGAGAAGCACTCGGGTAGGTGATACTGGTGCTCCTAGACTGTGGACCTGCTCGTCCCTTCTGAAGGGTCTTGCAAAGCACACAGCCCCTCGGGTTACACAATTAGCCTCTGCCACCAGATAAGGTCTGTAGACAACTTTATTATTCCTCTGCAGAGACGAGAAAGCGTCTTTTCAATCTGTGCTGCCACACACGTTCCGGGTCACATACAGCCAAAAGAAGAAGCCATAACTGAGAAAACAGCATGACAAAAAAAAAAAAAAAAAAAGACAACAACAACATATGCAGAAAGTATTTTGTGAGAACCAGTGTATCAAGTGTTTTTTTGGATGTCTCACCATACATAACTGTCAGGATCAGATTAAGAGATTTTGTGCGTCTTTACTCTGCTCAGTTCTTCCAAAACTAACATTAGCACCAATCTGTGTATGAGCGTCTCTCCAGAATAGCAGTCAGGCTCACAGCACCAGGGCAGGTCAGGTGCATTGAAGCTTGGATGGCGTCCATTTCATCAGGGACCATGGCCCTCTGATGAGGTGTGATTAATTCACAAGACTCACCTCAACAAAGGCAGCATATGGAACCTCCAGCTTTCTTCCTGGACCCCCACCCCGTAAAGCCTACCATTCTCCGGTGAACGGGGGGGGGGCTTACAAGGAACAAGCAGACAGACCGCAGCCTTTCGAGAGAAGCTTAGGGGATAGTTTAACCGCTGCAGTCATTAAAAGATGATGTCTCACCTGCAATGTTCTGCCTCTCACACAAAGAAATGACCTAATTTTGGCTGATGTCTGACCGACCGAGTCAGCTGATTCATTAACATAGTTTACCGTCTTCTCCAATGGCCACGGTGCTAACAGTTATTAGACTCACCATCCCTCGGTCCCCAGGTGATGCCTCTCAACATGCCAATCCTTCCATGTAAAATTCTGATCTGTCCCCCCAAGTTTGTCTTCACAATGTTTTCCTGCTGCACCATGCATCAGTAATACCCCCAATCCCTTGTGTTTTAAAGATTTTCCTTTTGCAGGGCCAAACTTGGAGCTGAGTCTTGGTGAAACTGCATGACATTTTTACTGTATCTTTTTAAACAAACATGCTACGACATTGACCAGAGCAGGCACTTAGAAGATGGGTGGATGGATTTTTAAATAAACACTTTAAAATTTTAAACAATGATATTCTTTAAAATGGTTAAATACATTGCTAAAAATATACACATTGGATATATAACAGTTCCTGAGATAAAACAGGGCATTAGCCAGAGTTAGCACATCATAAACATTCAGGACATTTCATCTGGACATTTTCTCCCAGTGTGAAAATGTGCCTCAGAACCAAACCTTTTCCTGACTCTCACCTGCTTCTTTTCCCATATACAGCTGCAGACTGATCTCTCCGGTTTTAAGTATCTTGATAAACTAACAGTGGCGGCACAGTGCAGAGGAGTTTCCATGAAATGTGTCCAAAGCTTTATTTATTTATTTATTTATTTATTTAAAATAGAACAGCATAAACATGATCCAGATGGGATGACAAGCTGAGGAGTTCACAATAAATGGCAGAACAATCAGACTGGCATTGAGCACCTCTCTGATCAAAGTTCTTAAACAGATTAGAGTGGAATTATCCCATCTCTCTCATGCCGTTCTTTCCCGGCCTTGTTCCCTCCTGAGCGGAACAGGCCAAAATGCACGATGCCTTCTGTCTGTCACATCTCAACCAGTTGTAATCCAATGACTATGTCATCGCTGGCAGGCCCAGGAAAGCAGTTACATTTAACTCACCGTGGTGGATGTCCATTAGATCCACCGAGACACAGACTGCATGGCTGGACCGGTGTGCGAGGACCCGACATCCCCAGGAAACCCGACTGGAGTCTTCACCCAAAACTTCTGATTCTGCTGCAGATGCACAAGATCACCCCCTACAGCACTACAGAGAAAATGTTGGGATTTGGCTCACCTACACAAAAGGCCCCCAAAGAAGAACTTTAACAAGCTTTATTGTGCTCTACTTTATCAGAGATGTTACAATACCCATGAGTAGAAATGTTAGGCTGAGCACCCCAAGTAGCTGCCAAGGATGTGGCCCTGCTAAGACTGTTACATCTTGTACATCAATCCACACCTGCCAGGTCATTTTCCAGACCGCATCCATCCATGCCCTTTAACAAAGGGCCATCACCATTTTTATCAATCACAAAAAGCTAGATTTATAAAGCATTAGGCCTGTTTTAAAAGTTAACCTTTTGTAAATTACTTTAGGATGACAGGCACTGTTCTAAGCCAATACATTAAAAAGTGCCTTGCCATCATTGCAAGCCCTTTCTTTAAATTAATTCCCTTTTTTATCTGTAAAATTTTCCTTTAATTGAACATGAAAATGAACTTTTGGTGAGTCCGATAAGCCAGCGACCGCAGTGAATGGCCATGTTTGCAGCCACTTCATCCTGTCACAATCACATGGGACTAACTGAAGCCTCTACATAGATTGTAAGAGACCCACAGAAATAAACAAGAAAATGGCCCAAGGACAGAAGGAAAGAACCATTATGGGTGTAAGGAGGAGGGAAGCAAGAAGGGGTTTAAGCTCATTAATTGCTTCCAGCCCCCTACCAGTGAACACACACACGCCCATGCGTACCACCCTGTAGGCTTGTGGTTGGCTGCGCTCCTCCTCCTCCTCCTCCAGGTGCAGAGACACTGGATTGACCCCACCCCCAGCTCTCCCCAACCATTTTCCCTCTCTCCCAGGGAGGTGATCCTGAGGACCACCAAATTGAGACACAGTTTGGGAGTGAGGTGAAAGCTACAGGAGACAATACGGCAAGCCTGCACACGTGACTCCAGTCTCCTATTTCGATATAGACAACTGCAGCTATTCACCAAGGTATTATTTCTGGAAAAGTAATCAGTCCATCCAGACAACTGCATGACCATTATGGTTATGTTTTTTGTGTATTTTGTGTTATTTGTATGCCTATTGGAGATGAGGAGGAGTAATCATTGAGTATGCAATGTAGTTATTTTGGAAAACACTACAACCTTAGTAAAATATTACATTAGCCCTTTTTTATTTAAAAAGAGCCATTATTCCTCAGGAGTACTACATACACCAAGGCTAATGACTAAGGTTTCATCAGAAGCACAAGTACCTTCGGATTAAAAGTGTGAGAATTATAAAACAGATGCACAAATAAAGTAATGCATATCCTAACATCACACAACCTTTCCGCTTCATTCCAGGATAAGAATTCCAAGTATACTGTCCAAATATATCACCATAAATTGAAATTGACAAAACAGAACATTATACAGAACTAAATTATGTATAAACTTAGTGAAATTGAATATCTACTCCACAGAAGGCTTCTTACAGTGAGTTTCATTTAAATACCCCAGAGAATGCTTCTAAGGTTAAGCCCAGTCAGGTTCACTCCAACCAAGCAGCAAACCCCAGGATACGCCCAGGCTTTGTGGCCTAATCCTCAGCAATGTGCCAAAGAGCATTCTTAAGTGCTCCCAATAGTTTCTATGAGACGGCAACACAAAAGTTTTAATCACGTCTTGAGAGGGGAAAGAGAAAGATAGGGACACTGGGAGAGCGAGGCAGAGAGGAAAATGAAAGACTCAGCAGGGAAATGCTAGATTTGCGTAATTCTCTGTATCCTTGGGAACCAAACGATAATTGATTCACATCTCTCTGTGTCATCTCATAACAGATTCCTCCTCACCAAACATTGCCATATTTAAAAAAAAAAAAAAAAAAATGTTCTTCCTCACTGTGATTTAGCAACTTCAAATTAAGGGCTAGAAAAGACACACTATGCCAATTCCAGCTAAGCACCTTCCATCCCTCTGCCCCATAACTGAAAGATGTCAAAATGTGGAGATTGAATCAGTACAATTGTTGAAGGTACCTGTAAGTTCACAGTCTAACTGTCTGGGAATGAATCATCCCAAAGCAACAGATCATGAAAATATTAAAAGCAAAAATTAAAATCTCAGAAAAATTATACTGAATTAGTTTAGCAGATGCCAAGCATGATTTGCACCAAATCCACCCTTCATACTATAATCTTTTAATAGTTTACATACTGCAGACCATTTTGTCTGCAAATCTGCCTCATTTCATCACTTTCTTAGCAGTTCAGCCATTAAGGTCTCAACTGTGTCCTCTCTCATCCTCGTCGAAACAAGACTGACCTGAGATCAGTGAAACACAATAAAATTTTTCTATACACATCGCCTTTCTGTGTATATCAGCTTAGTTTTAAATAAAAAAAGTTTTCAAAACAAGATCCACAATCTCTGTTCATACTGTTTGAAATTAAATTGTTTTTCTGGATTCTGTTACTGTCTTGATCGGCATATCGAGTCCCTCGACTGGCCTGACCCACACCATTTGCTTACCCTAAGGTCGGCAACAGTTCAGGCCAATCTACCAAAAAAGGTCTTATCTACAGAAATGTTGACCGTGGACGGGAAGAGGTCCAACCCAATTAAAGCCACATAACCAGCAAGAGATGGGATTCCATATGCATCCATATTTGTTCTTGGACAGTAGCCTTTTCTCCGCATAGGTGTTATTACTCCCACTCTGACATTTCGCTCTCATTTTCATTAGTGGTTTCCATCTTTATGCAGGTGCCCTGCACTTTTCTCTGGGTCAACTTGGATTCCAGATTTTGACTCCCCCCCCCATCACTTCATCAAGACAGAGTGGGAAGGGGAGCAGAGGGCATTGAGGCCCCGGGAGCTCGTAAATGTCTCCAGCATGAGGTAGGAGGCTTTGGGTAAGACAATCCTGGGGCATGCTGGGTGGAGTCTGGAGGGCCTACTGAGGTCTTGCTCATAAACACCCAGCCCAGGAGGGTGGATCATATCAAAGGACACCTTGCCATTTATTTCATTTGGTAATTGGGAAATTTACTAAGCCAGTACAGTCAAAAATAAATCTTTTAAGGGTCAGTAATGTAATTGCCATAAAGCAATGCAGAGTATGATGTCTACTCTTAGGCTGCATACAGCAACTTGTGTCAGATCGCAATCAGAGGACACCGCAGCCTTTCAGCTAGGCAAATGGTATTTGGTCGGTAATTTTCATCATTTTGAATAGAATAATAGACTTCATGAGAGATATGCAAATCATTCCTAATGCTGTTTTCATTTTGTTTATTCAATTAAGAGCACTTGCGCAAAACGAATTGTACAAAAACAATCATACATGTATATACAAACACAAACGGGGTGAGATAAAAAAATTCCACTTGAAGAAAGACTAAACTGTATAAAAATTTCAAATGCAGCTGCAAAAGGTGGGACATATTAAATGGGAGGCCAATTATTAGTATTTCTAAACTACAACAGACATCTGACAACCAGTATTTTGTCAGGAGCTCATGTATTGTACAGAATACTTTAGCCGTTTTTGCTCCATCTGGGGGGGTATGGTTAGAGAACGGCAAAGGATGTCTATTGGCATGGAGAGCTATCTCGTGGGATTCATTAGGTCCGATGACTACTCTGCATGGCTGTCTAACAAGTAAGGAAAATAAGGGCATTCTAAAGGACCAGGTGTACCCTATGGTGGCAACCCTGTTCTCTCATGTTGTTCCCATTATTCTAAGATAATGTCCCCATACACCCTGTTAAACAAATTCAATAATGGTGTCATGAATACCAGGATAGTCAGATGCTTTCTGTGTCTTCCCCAATCACCTGATCTAAAACAGAGAGCAAAGCAAATTTCCACCTCCATCATTCCTTAAAGAAGTGGCATTTCTTCTTGGATGGTCCAATATTCCACTGCACACAATTCTGGACTTTTATGACAGCATTATCAGGAGGAGTTAAGCTGCTCTGAGGATACCTAAAGACACCTCATATCAATACATTATCAAGTACTAGATGCTGAGCATTAAAAAGTTTGAGTTGAAGCAACTGTTTACATGTTTTGGATATAAAGTTTAAATACAGAGTCAAGAAAGCAACTCTATTAATATAAATTTGGTAACCTTTGCTTGCAGACCCTAAATGAGACTGGGATTAATTAAGCTTATCTGACGGTTTTCATGTGAGAATGCTATCTGGCTGCCAGTTAATGGTCCTCTATCCCCACAGTGTAGAATTTGCCAGCCACCTCACTCTATTACTATGCCTAGGTACTTTTAAACCTATTCAACTGAAGGAAAAAAGTAATATGAAGCAGTTAAACATCACAACACAGAAAATAAGGCGTATTGAAAGCATCGAACTATACTCCAGTCTATTCAGGTGTCTCGCAATATTGGCTGAATTAATAAAGCAATAACTGAAGTTAAAATATTACTAAATGGTAGAAGATGTCCTATTCTGTAATACTCTTTTTACACAATACCTTGGAAGGGTGTACCCAAAAGGTCACCTTAGTTTTACAAAAGGTTAACTATACAGCCGGCTCATAAATTCTTAGTGACAAGGACATTATTTTTCTCCTCAAAATGAAATTAAACCAAAATTCTCCTCATGCACGAATGAAAAAGCCATTGTGATATGTGCAATAACAAAAACGGATAATGTTTGAAAACCCAGAGAAACCAATTCACCATGTAAAAATCAAACCCAGGTGGTATTACGTTCCTGCTGCTGTCTAGTGTTTACAGAAGCAGGAAAAATGTGTCAGGACACATAGTGCTCCTACATACAGATCCTTTGTAGACCCCAACCCTAGTGCAAAAAAAGAATGCATTTCCTTTTCCATTCCCAAATGAAACAACATACTGTGGAGCATGAGGATGGGACAAAGATATGTTGACCTTCTTGTTCTACGCCATGGTGTTTTGTTTTTTTTTTTTTTAAATAACATGCCATGGTTGCCAAGGAGCTTGCCATGTTGCTGGGCTCCCAAAGATGGAGGCAAGACTACCTCCTCAATGGGGAGGAATTACAGACACACATATTTCGGGTTACACAACGTAACGTAAATATCTCGAAACACTGCCAACAATGTAAACAGACCTTCCGCAAAAGCTTTCTAGAGAAATTGACAATGCAGTGTGGAAAATGGACTTGGTGGCCGGAGGAAGCAACGGCAATTCAGCTTAAAGCCGCTCCCACAGAGAAATGCATTTAATTTGTTATTTTATTTAACCTACAAAGAAATTTATCACAGTTGGCACCAGGCCTGACAAACACAGAATATTACTTTATGATATTGTGTCAGAGGTGTGTGTATCAGGTGATAGTCCCTTCTCATCCACTGAGCACAGCACAGGAAATACCTCTTTGTTACACCTGTTCTAAGAAGTAACATCGAAATAACACTAATGGCAAGCGTGTATTTTAGGTGCGGAGAGGCATCATTCAGAAAGACGGGAGTTTGCAGCCCCCACGCCATCAGTGTGGGACTTACAGAACGGAAGTGCAGACCAAATCCACTTCTTGGCAGCAGAGAGTAGCTTTGATGAGGCAGCCAGTGTTGGGAACCAGTGTGTTTACGGTGCCAACCAGTAATATGTAGCAGTAGCAAAAAAAAAAAAAAAAAAAAAAATACCACATTATTTTCCCTTTTCGCTAAAAAGCATCTGCTACTAGTTCATCACTGCTACTCCAGTGCGATTTTGGGCCGTCTCTGGCTTTACAGGTGCATCATAAAAGGGGCAGCGACACCCCAGGCAGCCAAAATGAGGCACCCATGACTGCAAGGCGCCGCTGAAACTGCCACGTTCGCTAATGGCAGAGAAGGTAGGATGGATGACAACATTTTTCATTTTCGGGACTCCATTTGTAAATGCCGCACATGCTGCCGGGCCGTTTGGCTGGTTCCAAAAATCACCGCATGTCACTCTGACCCCTGAAAATGTCATTAATGTTATGTGCCCAACACGGGTTTACCAGCTTGTCAGCTATGGAGCCAGATGAAAAAGTCACAACACCGCTGGGCTTAAAGAAAAAAAAGGGAGGGGGGGGATTCAGTGAGTCAGGGGCTGGTAATGTTGTGGAAACCAAGGGAAGCATAGGTGGGGTCTGCTCAGAGCAAGGACAAGCGTGCGGCTGCACCAGTGGGATCTCGGCACTATGGAAAGTCAGTCAAGGGTGAGAGGACTCTAGGCTGCTGCGGAGAAGTGAAGGTATAGGGACAGTGCTTGCAAGGAATGGCTGTTTTTCAAAAGGACTTGGGGAAAATATATCTCTGCTTTCCTCACAGCTGTGGGTTTAATGAATTTCATGACTGCCTCAGCTCAGAAACATTCATTATTCAGAATAAACCCATGCCTCAGCTAACCTGCCAAGATGACTCAAATTCTGTTTTAAACTGTGGGTGAACCTGGGAGATCTCTCCCCCCCCCCGAACGTGCTACATTTCTTCACCGGCTGGTTGAACGATATCGATCAAAATGATTCCTGATTCCTGAAGTGCCACTTCCGTCGGTGGGACGCTACATTGTTATACAGTCTAAACACTATATAAACAAACCCATGTCGACCACTCAAAAAGCACCAGTAGGAGATCGCGTGTCATCCTTATGCACTTTTGGCAGAGAAAGATCTTGTCATTAGTTTTTAAAAGCAAAGTCACCAAATGCTTAAAAACCCAAGGTCAAAAAGAAAACAAAAAAAAAAATAAACTGTAAGCCATCGTTTTTGAAAAGGTGCCATGTCCACAATAAACATGTGGGCAAATAGATGATTAGAGCTGTGTAAATAGAGAGGAGGCCAACGCCATCGGCAGCTCAGGCCCCGTGGCATCAGCATGCTGGTGGATGAGCCTGGGCTCTCCCCACAGCGTCTGGTCAGCTGAGATAAATGCTACGGCAGAAGGCGGAAACGGAGTCAGCGCCAAAGCTGTCCACAAGACAAAAGGTCAGGCTTTTTCTGGTGTTCTACTACATGGCTAGAGAGGCTCCTCGTCACTCTCTGGTGTGTTAATTAGACAAAAAAAAGGAAAACAATAACTCCATGCCAGGCACAAAAAAAAAAAAAAACTGGTAGATTAAAGTCTGGAAAAGTAATTAACAAGTAAAACTAAACCAGACTATTTTGACTACAGAGATGTCTTCTATCCACTGATAGCATAATTCCACTAGTGTCACCAGAGTTTAAAAAAAAAAGTAAACCTCAGGCTGAAAACTCATTTAATTACTTTAAACCTGACCATCAGGTGTGATCATCATCTATAATACGATGAGGCCAAACTACCATCTTATAACCAAAGCCGGGTGATATTTGGGCACCCCTAATCTACTGCACAAACTTCAATTAAGCAAGTCTATTCAAAATCTCTTGATTCATTTGCAAATCAATCTGCAAAAACAATGAGGACAGCACCATCCCCCAGCCTGCATTTGGAATACTAAACGCAGCACAGGACGTGAGGAGGGCCAATAAGGTGATTCATTATCATCCCATAAAGGAAATAATGGTCCGTCAACAAACAACTATTTTCTACCACTGAGCACGGATATGCCGAGATGGTCTGGGTCAACTCTGTGCATGCGTAACTTGGAGAACTGATGTGGTTTTAAAGGCAAAGTGTGCTCACACCAAATATTCACTTGTTTTATTTCTGGTCACGCACTTTATATGTTGTTAATCAAAGAAAACTATTTAATTCATTATTTTTGAAAACATCCTCACTGCACAGCATTTTTTCACAAGTGCCTTAAACTTTTGTACAGTACTGTACATATTAAAACTTCCCTACTTAGGAACACTGAAATGATAGATTCATGAAGTTTTGAAGGTGACTGCAGAAATACAGAAATCATTTCACTGAGTAAAAAAATTGTCAAGAACACAACAAATTGAGTCCCAAATGAGAAATCAAATATACAGCACAATATGTTCAGCCAGTATGCTGACAAAAGCCTCCCTCCTAAACAGAAAATGGACATTTGGGAGACGGTAACTAATATTCTATAAAATTTACTTTTGATTTACTTGCTACTTATTTTGATTTGAAACCTATGCATTTCTCAAAATGCAACCACTTCGTAAGTAGAGGAATGTCTATATCTGTATGTACATGTGTGTGGGTACGCATGCGCGCACGCGCGCACGCACGCACGCACGCACACAGTAAAATATAAATGCATGCATGCCGTGCTGTAATATTTGGTTGCACCATTATTTTAGCTCATAGTACCACTCTATTGCGGCAGTGTGTCTGGCATTCAACCAGCCCTCTCAATCTCTCTTCACTGGCTCCCCACAGGTGCTCAGATCAAGTCCTTGATACTGGCCTCCAGAACCATGATCAGAGCGCCACCCACCTCCATTGAGTCACTCATCAAAACCTGCACTCCATCTCACCATCTTGTTTCAGCAAACCAACCCTCCCTACCTGGTAATCCCACCTGCACGTGAGAAGTCTCAACACAGACAATTCTCATGTACGGTCCCTCGACGGTACAAGTTGCCCATTTACAATAAATGCCTCAAGGCATCTTTTATGGATACAACACTAACTCAACCAACAACAGGCCTTACTAGTCACTGATTTGCCTTCTTTAAAATCTTGTCTTAAAAATATCAAAAAGATCTTAGCCATGGCACTGATTGTAAATCACTTCTGGGTTACGTTGATATGAAAAATGTTATACAACTCTTGGTCCAATGCTAACCTACACTTTGTTGCTAATCCCTCATTAGAAGCTCAGCCTAGCCGCACTTACAACTTAAATAGCTCCCCAACTGCTGTGATGTACTGTATCTGCCTCACTGTATATTACTTTGAACGAAAACATCTGCTATATAAATGTAAATGCTATTGCTTTCATAACAAACAGCACTTGAGTCACTCAGTAGACATTATGGGATGGACTTGCACTGGTAAAAATGAGCTATGAAATGTGTTTTTCTAGCTGAAAATGGAAGCACGCAGTCATTCGATCTCACCCCAGGCCCAAACTGAGAATGTCAACCACTCTGAATAGGAGACCGAATTGACAAGAGATTATAATTGTGTGTGATTAACACAAGAGTTTACAGTGCCATCATCCCCCCTTTGTTTCTTCTGTCTGTCTTGTCTTTTGTTCCGTTTTGAATAGATCTTCCCGCTTTTCGCTTCTCGAGTGACTTGGAGCACAATGTGGAGCAAGCTGAATTATCCACACGGGGGAAAGGCCGCGTCGAAGTATTTTCAAAGCAGTCAAAGTGGCACGACTTGACAGACAGATTTCTCACCCTCACCCTTTCATAGGCTTGACAGTTTGATGAAAGTACAGATTGTTGCCGCAAATTCACAGCTTGAGTTTCATTTCTTAATCGTTATTATCTGCCTTTCGTGCACATGGGCATGCAGTGAAAAGAATCTGATTTCAAGGATTTCGAGTTCCACAGGCAATTTCTACCAAAACTGTTTGTGTTGGAGATGGGAGATACTACCCTAACAATTTATCTGAAACGAAAAGTGGATCAAAGTTTTCTGTACTCCTAAAGAGCAGTTAAAGAATACTGAGTACCTGAAATTAGATTTGCAAGAAATAAAAACCTAATGGGAAAGAGAAGAATTTCTATGGCATGTGTTGCTGCCCATAGTGCATCTTAAACACCTAGGTCTGACACAGAGTGCAAAGAAAAATGTGCTGAACCACATGGGCATGCCACAAAGTTATCACATTTGAGGAGTTGGCTTCAAATGCTGTATAAGTAAGTAAAAGTGAAAGCCAATTCTATGCAAGCAAGAAACGCCAAGATCCATTTTACTTCCGCTGGGCTGGTCAAACAGAGGCCATAGAAACACCCCTTATCCTTCTATCCCCCTTTCTATTTAAAAAAGGATTTACTTCCAGGCACCAGTCTCAATGTGCAAAAAGCTTATCTGTGTCTCTCTCAAAAGACCACGCAATGAAAAAAGATACCCGAAAATGCTCTTCTCCCAACATCACCTTAAGAGAGGGAGCTCTTCAGTCATGCCTGGCTCCTCCCACCAGCCACAGGGGGGAAAAAAGAAGCCCGACTCCACGGTGAATCGGAGGTAAGCTTTAGTTGGGTCATACACCAGATGGGAGAGGACCCATGTGGCAATCTTTTTTTTTTTTTTAGTTCTGGAAATGAATGGTGGTCAAACTGCCATTTCACGGGCAACAATTAATTTACAAAAAGCTTCTGCAAGAGACATGAGGCACACACTTAAAATCTGGAGTTCACGCAACGTTTCTCAGTTCCTCACCAGTTACGAAATGACAGTCAGCACTAATTAAACCAAATAAACACAGAACGCCCCCAAATGACAGTTCCACTTGTATTATGAAATGTACACATATTTGAGAGTAAACTGAGTGATTGGCACTTTATCTGATGCTCATAAACTAAACTTTCCCAGACCTTTCCAGAGTTTTCAAGCATTCAACAGAACACTAATTAGCACGGTAAACTGAAGTGGCTCGGTGGTCATTTAGTGTACCGGGGGAAGACGGCCGTTTGCGAACTGGGCCGGTGTCTAGAGAGAGGCCTTTCGCCATCTGTGTCTTTCAGTGTTTCACTGCACTTCTGACTCAATCCCCTGACTTAACCGGAGTAAATTAACTTTGACAAGCCATATTCAGCTATAAATAGTCAAGGCACAATTCCCTCCATTGCTAAGAAGGAACACACTCTGTTTTAAGGCTGCCGAACACTGTTCATTCTGTTCTGTTCTGGCCTTCCCAACAGAACTGGATGAATGCACCTGTGAGTGTTTTCCCAGTCCATTTAACCCTTGGCATTCTCCTACAGTAATGATGCAGGACATTAAAAGAACCTTCAGTACTTGTTAATGGAGAACCTTCCACATATAGTAAGACCACAATACAAAAGCAGTAATATTTGAATCAGATTACATAAAAACAACATAAAGCAGATGTGATAGTAATTGTTCTGAGAAGAGTGATAAACTTGTAAATGTCAACACAAGATCATTTGCACACACAGCTATGAAACAACGTTCAAATTAAATCCTTAAAGGAATAAGCTTATTAGACAGCTGGAGATACTAAATGAGAAACTGAGCATACAAAACAAGTTCTACTGTACATCAGCATAACGTACGTGTTAAGTAGTGGCGGGACTGCTTAAGTGATGCAGTGTCTGGGAAAAATTGCAGACTATAGGACTCTTAAGAAAGGGACTTGGATGCAAATTTATAATGAGCAGATACTAAGTACAGTCTTAGTTTATGTCACTTCAGTCAAAACAGCAAGACAGCCTTAGAGTTAGCAAATCCTTTGTGTGGAGAGATGCAGCTTTTCAGGCAGAAGAGAAGGAGTTGACTGTCACAGAGGTCTTCTTTGTGAGCCTCTTAAATAATTAATCTCTTATCAGTCCATGTGACGAGCGTAAGATTTGCAAGGGGATTTCAACTGGGGACCCTACAATTTCCCAATTGACTTAAACAGAGATGTCATTGAAAGTATACTTGCCAACTAGAGAATTATGTTGCTGCTTGTAGAGAAGAGAAGGCAGTCAATTAAATTTCACAGTAGCAGGGAGGTAGTTAAGCTAGGCTTTAAAATAATGCAGTTTTAAAAAACAGCTATCACTATGACAGACATTCACTGCAATCTACGAACATGGAAGGCCCTATCAAAAAAAAAAATAAATAAAAATTATCCATTACAAACCAAGGTCGAAAAATGTAACAAAGCCCCCGGCAATTTCAATCTGAGTAGAAAGCTAACATTAAATAACAACATACACTATCTTTAGAATGTTAGCATAATGTCATCATATACATACCAGGTGGAAGATGGCAAGACTATGGCTTAATTTCAGTGATCGTTTGTTAACGAACTTTGAGGAAAAACCCAGGAGTCATTCTGGCCCAAATGCGTCACAAGGATACATTGGATAAAGTAAAGAGAAGCATAAATACGGGAAATATACTGCAATACACCAGCTTCTTTGATAACTAGAATTTTACTTTTTGTAATGATGTCAGAAACATCAAAATCTGGAAGCAAAAACAGCAGTCAATATTAGCTTTGTCATAATACTCATGACCGACTATCACCTTTGGATTCCAAGTTAACTTGCTTAGTACACAATATGATATGCCAAATACTGCAGGATGATTTTCATGTCTGGCTAAAATGTGAAGTCTCTTTTAAACAACCTTCAATATTTAAAAGCAATCTCGATACATTAACTGGTGGAGAAGCACTGAAGAATGACAGTCATTTTGGAATAAACACTAACCAATTTACAATGCTCAAAAACCATTTACAGAAAAGCTACTTTAAAAACATTTGAACTGTTTGGCAAGACTGTCACACTGCACAGTCATTAGGACAAAATGCTTTAAAAAGAATAACTGCAATAAATGATCAGACTATCAGCAGCCTTTCTACCAGATGCAAATTCAGGTCCACTAAACCCATATGGCCTACTATACTTCATTTTAGGCCAACCAAGCAATCCACGCAGCAACCCCAGCGCTTCGCCTCAAAGTGTCAACACCTTGATGCTCTTTCACTTCCACCCTACGGTCGGTAACCACAGCCCATTTCTTCCAACGCACACCAGAATATCCACTGGGGTAGTAAATGTGATTTCAGTAATGAACAATGCAGAACGTCTCTTAGACTCGCTTCTATTATACTGGTACCCAATTGCCTGTATACCCACCAGTTCAGCGGAGTCTTTTCTTCAAGACTGACAAATAGTGAATAAGCGGACAATAAAACTGCATAACCCCCCCCCCCAAGTCTTTTGTGTTATTTGCTCAAGTGGCATGATGCGATCACACTGATGCACTGTACTCCTAATTAAACCAGCAATTAATAAGTGTTCCTGATTTTAAGCTAGCAAATAGCATCTTGCAGGTAATAACTGCGGTGATTTAAAAAATGTGCGATTTACCAAATCATATAACGTGGCTGATAAGTAAGATTTAAGGGGGATACTTTGGCTACCGCAGTGCACATCATCTGAAATTAACATTTTGTTATGCTGCGTAATGCGTGATCACAGGAGTCTCGTTCAGAATCACAGAGTCCTTTTTAATGGGCACTTTAATGCAGAAACCCTGCTGAATATTTCATTGTGTGATTTTTGAAAAATGGATGAGGTACAATCTAATGAAACAGCGGCCATTCCATTAAGGGCTGTGCCTAAGACATCACGCACCTTCACAACTCGCCAGGGCCCCCGTCTTCATGCAAAAACCTTAATGGCAAAAGTGGGCAAAGTTGGAATTTAAGAGCCCTTACATTGCCTTAATTTCTGTAGAAACGGAAAGGAAATGGTGACCAAGGGTGAATCTGGCACTTGAGTGCAGGAAAGACGAAAATTACAGTTATAATGATCAGCCTCAATAGTGTAAAAAAAGAAAGGTTAGTGAGAGTCCCGTAGCGTGCAGTCCTCTGCTCCCTGGATGAAACTTATTTTTAACATCCATTGTATTTGGCTAGGGGCGCTAACGGCAGTGGAGTGCAGGAGGTCACTGGCAACTGCAAATTGCTTTTACGGCTATTGTGAGACTCCAAAGTAAAACCAAATTATGCTGAACTTTTCTGGAAGTTAAAAGGTGCTGGTGTTAGTGAGGTCGGCTGCTAATGATGTTAAACTGCTAATGTTGGTGAGCTAGGGCTATATGTTTAGAAACAACAACAAAGCATTTTTACTAAATAATTAAAACCAACCCTCCACGATGAAAACCTTTCCAAATCATCAGACCGACACGTTCCCTTTCCAAGAGATGATGCCGAAGCCCATGAGGGACGGGCCAAGTACCAGCCAGCTTCAGTTCTTTATTTAATTATCCAGCTTAAAAAGCCTCTCTCATGACAGCCACAGCATTTCATGGATACTATAAGCGGCATAGGGAAGGGAGGTCTTGTGAACTGATTTAAGGAAAGAGGAAAAAAAAAAAACCAAAAAAACACAGGGCTGCTTGCTCATTTCCTGTGCAGCCTCTCAAGGTTAGCCTCTGTACAGAGGTTAACCTCTGCAGACACCCAAAGAACAAGATCAGCGCTGAAGAATAAAACGTGCCTCACAAATTCCTCCCCTGCGCAGCCCTGACAGCCGCATCCGACGGGGGAGGCATAATGTTGTCAAATTTTAGGAAAACGAAAACCTTTTCAGGTGGGGTAGTAAAACACAGACTGAAATGTGTGCTGCCTTATGGCTTAACTTGCTCCTGGTCCTCCACGTCCAAGGCTTCGGAGCACAGATTAGGGACAGGTGTTTAAGCACATTTTCAATTGCAGTCGCTCTGACCTTAAATGAAGTCATGCAGCTGACCATTACAGCATGAAATAAAACACTATACATGAAAGAAGCTCAGGGGGAGAGGAGGGCACTCAGGACAATAACCTTAATGGTGCAGCATAGCCCTGACACACAAATACTTTACACTCTGACCTGTGTCCGGCTAGGAAAGGTGAAGCAGATTGAGTTGCACCTCTGCAAAAATAAAGCCAGGGGTGTGTTGGAGATTTACAAGTGGAGCTAGACATGCCTATCTAAAGCCAAACAGACCAAGCAAACAGCAGAGGCCACTAAACACACTTTTTTTTTTAAATAAAAAAAAATTGAATTCTGAATTATATTTCTGAAGAAATTGAATGCATTGAATCCCCCCCCCGTTTTTTTTTTGTTACACTCATCATGGTCCCACTTCAAAGTTGATTAGAGGGACCCCTGCCTTCACTTTGCTCCAACACTGGCAACATCATCTCTTAATCAAACAGCCCGTCTGCACATCTGGTGTTAATGGGGGCAGACAAGCAGAGGGGGTACACATCTGGAAGCCATCTCCCTACTGTTCCATGTAAAACTGCCCTCCATCCTCATCATGAGCATCATTCTTGCCTATCACACAGAGGAACGGTTCGCTCATGGCACAGACAGGTGATTGGCCAGGGCTCTGCACGGCCGGGGCAATTCTTCAGGTCAGCAGCAAACGGATAAGACCTAAACTCAATTGTTTAAAAATATAGCATTTGTATATTTATAGAACAGACACTAAGAATTTACTTTCATATAAACCTCATGGATGTCTTTCTAACATCCACAAAAAGCAAAATTGAGATCTTGTTTTAATAAGCTTTAAACTAATGTGGTAGCCTGTCAGCTCTGGTCAGTAAGCAGGTCCATCCAGAATTAATATGACAGATCATGGGAAAACCAGACGCTTCCACAGCACCCGTTGCCATGTGGAGAGAAGGCGTAGGCCTCCAGCCGACTGGCAACACAGCTGTGGCCTTGTGCTGTGACAAAGGGATTTACGATAAACACATTCCCCTATGATCAAACGTGCGGTGGGCGGGGACTGCCGTAAATCAGGGCCCGCCGGCTGCTCACCACCGGGGCTGATTTATGCCTTGGAATTAGCTCTGATTTTCAATTGAGCGTGGTTTCACCCCAAGCCACACGAGGTACCTAATCGGCAGACAGGTCAGACAGAGGAGACGCGTAACCTTCAACGTTTTCCCAGATGATTTAAAATAACGCCCTGGCTTACACACAGCGTTCACAAGGTTCCCCGTTGGCAGTGCCCCATCAACCAAGGACTGATTAAAGTGCAGGATACCAGACTGGCTGCAGGTAGGAAGCACACGACGGGCAGAGCGGGTACTCACAGATTGGATTCTCCAGGCGGTGGAAAAACAAGCAAAGCAGATGCAGAGTCTCGAGTCAACTGCCGAGGACACACACGGCCTTTGGTGAAACGTGTACCAGGGGGCCTTTCCCAGAGTGCAATCTGGTACACACACTCAGGTCTCAAACGGCCTGTACTAAATGAGGCTTGGGAGACAGTTTTTTTTTTTTATTTATCACAATGCATTAGACATGCAGCTTCAGCGTTCCTCAGCTACATAGCCAGGTTTCCATTATGAATCAACACAATAAAAGGTAGCCACATAAAAAAGGAACAAGAAAATGAAAGTCAAACATCCCAGTAAGGTTGTTTTTGATTAGCAATTCTTTTGCAAATCCTTCACTTATGTTGTCGTCTACCGCTATACAGCGGCATCAGCAGCAAGAGAGCAACTGGGGTGGAAGAGACTTTAAAAGACTTCAGGCTGTGAAAACAGAGCGCTGGCGGCTGCAGTGAGGGGATTTCTGGCATTCCCCAGGACGCGACGCGCTACCTTTGGGCCCCGACACAGGATATACAAAAAGAAACAAACGAGCAGTTCGGCTCGCGGTCACCCGGGGAACACGAGACGGGTCTGTAGCTAGAAAAATACGGGATCGGATGGACGTTGTTTTGCGGGAGACTCCACGCATCACGATGACACGGTGCCCAAAACCGGTTCAGCGTCCGGTGACGGTGGCCGGTGTCTCTCGACATGGGCATAGTTTTGGCTGCCCACCTCTATAAAATAAGAAAAACAACATTTTCAGGAATGAAAACGACTACTTGAGGTTCAATTTCCCAAACGTGGGATTAACTTTACGCGCCCTGTTGCTGACTCACTACAGTATGTGATCCAGAAAAGCATTTTCCTTCTCCAGCAGTAATGTAATTGACTCTGGTATCCTCTGCAGTAGGTGCATATTGCGGATTAGACACAGTGTGTGTGTGTGTGTGCGTGTGTGTGTCACCAGTTTCCACTAAAAGAGCTGTTATCGTAATCTCACATTCCTCAGCAAAGGCAGACTGTGCTATACTGCAGAATGAGAAAATCTTCCAAAATACCAGCTGAAGTATCAACTCAGCCAGCCCCTTCAAACCCAGTTCATTGTCTGCATGCATGCCCGAGCTAATCGATGGCTTTATCCTTAGTCAACAACACAGGGTGGTGCCGAGGTCACCTGAGGCCCATACAAAGCAGCAGGCGGGTGGCAGTAGCAGTTAGACAAAACTGACCCTTGCAGGTTCAACACCCAGCCTGATATCCACAATGTGCCCCTGAGAAGGAAATGTACTTGGGGATTGAAGGGATTCAAGCTATCTAGTCACCTTGGACAGGTGTGACTTTATCGAGATGGAAGCTCTTGGAAGGAGCACCGCCGTTCACGCAAATCACCTCTTCATCCCGGGCTCGTTAAAATCCTTCCTATGTTTTTTCCACAGTGTTCTGGCGCCAGTCGCCCCTGTGCCAGTGCTGCCGAGCTGACATGATGTCATGCAGCTCTTGGGGGTGAGCAGCCGGTCGATGATGTCACAGTGCACGGCAGCAGGCCCTGGGGACCCGAAGCCCAGAGAGCAGGCACCTCTCTGGAGATATGCAGGGCTTAAGACAAATGAATCACATCTTCCTTGTTTGTGTAATGATCCACTCCATACGATTTCACATCCCGGAGCTCGATTTGTGGTGATTCACGAGGATTCTTCTCGGTTTGCCAGAGACGACTTTTGCCTCGTCAACAAACAGTTACGCGTCCAACGGTGGGTGTGAAAAGCCGTGAAAGACTTTGAGAAATAAAGGGACGAAGTGCGGTACTGAGACGGGCATCACCTCGTGTGTGCTGAAATTACTACCGTTTGAGTCGCCCTGGTAACTCATGCGATGACCAAAAGACTCCTGCATGAGAGTCAATCACATCAACCGGCACAAGGAAATGTTACACCAACGACAACTTGGAATTCCATCTCTGCCGCTTTTTATATTAAGTTTCAATGTATCAGAAAAAGGAAACGGCAAACTTCAAGCCTGATGAAAGGGGATTGGGGGGGGCACAGTACTACCCTCCCACAAATGCCATAGTAACGCTGCCCGAGACCGACTTGTTAGCACCCGAGAGAGGAAGTGCAAGGGGCTGGTGGGTGATTTCCGTACCGTGCTACAAAGCAGGCACTCGTGTTCTTTTCGCGTGCCAAAACAAACAAGCTGATACAGGGCCAGATAAGGGTCAGTCAAAGGAGCACATTTGGGAAGCCTCCCCCCTCACTGCTTCGCCAGGACGGACACGTCGCACAGGAGTAAAATGCTGCTGGAGATTTTACTATTGCATTTCATATTTAAACACCAGTACATGGCGTCTCAGCTGGGACATCAGACCCATCTTCTACAGCACACACCATCAGAGATCACCTTCATCCAAGGAAATGTTTCAGTGGAGAATAACAGAGCATTAGAGGATGGACCGAAAGTGCTTCGCTCTTCGAAGTCCAAGACAGCTTTGACCAGCAGGCTGAGGCATTGCTGCTGTGTAACGTCAGAAACTAAACCCATCTATCAGCATGCTGTAGGCTATATACCCTCCATCGCATATGCTATACAGAGATACACATTAGATCTCATTTTTTGGCACAGTAGCGCGTCTTCACGAAATCTGGAATATGCAGGACTACTAAATCACAAGTGACTGCACAAGTCCTAAGAGCTTATCGAGTGTAAGGCCTTGGGTGGCAGCAGAGGGCATAACGCGGGGGAACACCCCGGGCAGGAAGCCAGTCTGTTGTAGGGCACACACACATTCAGGGATGCCAGTTAAGAGGAAACACACCACACAGACCGCAAGGGCAGGATGCGAACGCTCAACTTTGGAGGTGTGAAACGACAGAGTAACCTGTCACCTGGCCCAATACTGAACTGACAATGGGAAATACTTCCATGCTTGGAGAGCAGGCATTAAGTGCTCTTTTCTGATTTGTCAAGAATCAGAACAGCAAAATCTGCTGCAGACTGTGCTTAGCCCCTTCGTTTTTCCGCTGTCTACCGCGGGCTAGTGGACTGAACTCCGAGCCGCATTTCCGGCACATCTGGCTGTGCGTTTCTCCTCACGCTGCCAGTGTTGCCATGCATCTCGTCAGCTTGCGCTCGGAATAGAAGCGTGTAGGTGAAAGCCCTGAAAATAAGCACTGTCGCCACCACGGCGGCCAGCTCCCGTTCGAGGCGCATTTGTTAATTGTCTGTTTCTCTTTCCTGCCAGTAGTAATGAGAGCATGCTTGACTCAGTAAAGGTGACATAGTTGATGTTATTATCACTCACGAGAAGAGGGAAAAATACCTGTGGAATGATACTATATTTACACTAATCCAGGCATAGCTGAAGAAAGCTAGAGCGATTGCGCACACAGCTTTACCATACTGCTTAAGGTATTCTTCCCTCACAAGTCATCCGGCATACCACCATCATCCAAGGTGTCTGCTGTGATTCGTCTGCCTTCTGGAAGGATGTCACAAAGACATTAAGTGACTAAGAGAAGCACGTTTCCAGAGGCTACACAGACGTGTGGTCCATTACCTTTCGGGGTAGAAATGAAAAGACAGAAATCATTAGCAATAAGAATTATTACAAACGTCTATCTAGTAGTGAAGTATGAAGCAGTCACTTTTTTGAAAGGCTTCCCGATTCCTTTGGAAAAGGAGGACAGTTCTTACACATACCCAGTCTTAAAAAGGACAAAGGCACATTTTGTGAAGATTGCCCTAAAGGGACCAAGTGAGATAGGGCTCTAATTAAAGAACTGTTTATCATCCACAGTCAAGCTGCCTGTTTTACAGGAGCTCTATATTCCCCTAAGCATAGAAATGCATGACTCAAAGCAGGCACATCCACAAGAATTCATCTCTTCAGCTGTTTTCACAGGCCGGCCTAGCGGAAGATTGTTATTGTTCTAAACACCAGTAGTCACAAGGGAAAAACAGAGTCAAGGAATGTTTTTCTTCTGATATAATATTTGCGAGGGTTACTTGAGCCCATTTATTAGTGCCATATGGTTTTGCTGACAGCACTGCTTGCAAGCCGACAAAAAGCACACATCTGATAGTGAAAGCAATTAGGGGTCTTACACAGCTACACTGTCCAATGTCACTCTGCCACCATAATGTTCCCTGTGATCCATCAGTCACAAGGGCACAAGGCTGGGGTACACCCTGGACAGGATGCCAGTCCATTACTGGGTGTGCACACGTGTGTGGAACATGAACATTTCACACACAGACAAAGCAGAGGTGCAATTCAAACCCCCCAACCCTGGAGGTGTGCACAAACAGTACATCCCACTGAACCAACATGCTTCTGATTTAGACTTTGTTCATCTGGTACTCAGCTCTAGCGAAGACCACCGAGTGCAAGGAGAATCTCCACAAGTGGGACTGAGAAACCCTACGTGGGGGGGGGGGGGTTCCAGCATAGGGAATCTGCTAAACGAGCGGCTCAGCTCCAAGTGCCGCTGGAATCAGTGAGAAGCAGTTGAATATATTCAGTAGCCTAAGATGCACCTGCCCCGCGCCGTGACTCACACTGCACGGCTCTCTCTCCATCCACGCACGACCAGGGATGGTGCCCTCGTGTCAGAGCCCAACGGGTCTGACGGCATCCCGACAACGCAGGCAGAGCACCAGACGCCCACAGCAGTCGAAGGTTGAGGCAGAGCGTACTTAAGAGCCCATATTTACAAATTTAAAAACGTAGGCTGATTTCGTAGGCTTCTGGCTGTATAAAAACACCATCTTAACAATTGTTTCTCATGACTGACCTCAATGTGCGCTCACTTCTTAATATAAGGGACCCCCATGGTGAATGGACACAGTGGAGCTGAGGAGGGACTCCCACTACATCCTCCACTACCCATCGGACACAGAGTGGTTTTAGAAAGCAACGGTCTGGTGGGCTTACCTTTTTGAGGTGACCACTGCGTGTCCCCACGAACACCACCGAGTGCTCTCCGTAGGTGTAGGCAGCGACCGAGGCCATGCCGTCGACACGCTCGTCGAACAGGGGTGTCCCCTCGATCACCCGCAGACCCCCAAGTGGCTGGTTCAACACGAGACCGCAGAAATCGTCGCCGATCTGTTTGGGCTTAAGAAGCAAAGACAAAAAAAAAAAATAAAGGATCGTGTATCCACTTCTCAGCAGCACTGTAATTATTCCATAATGTGATTAGTACCACCAACGTGTCAAAGCTAATCAGGCTACGTGTAAACAAGCTGAAACCCAACACAAATGTACAAACCAAGGACAATGGCTGATACATAAAGGTGACTAACGAGCTTTTCTCATTTACATTCCCCTTCAGCAGAAACTATTTGCTACTGGGAAATAAAGAAATCGAGATATGGAAAATCTTCACTATTCAGTGCAGGTAAAATTCACCATATGAAATAAAAGCAGATACGTGGATCCAACTGATACATAACCATCACCTGCCAATATACCAAGCACAAAAGTATAGGGTTAATCAAAGCACATTTCATAAGGCGGTGTTGGACTGGGTCTTTTTGCACAAAACGGCTATTATTCAGTTACTCTGCTTTTCATTAAACAAACATTTCCATGCTTAATGTTTGTTATTGTGCTGCATTCTTTTGACATTGCATGCCATTCCTGGCAAATGATTTCTCTCTTTTCAGCAATCTCCCCATTAGAAACATGGCAGAAAAAGCAGAAAGGGCTGCATCATTGGGAAAGGCTCAGGAGGGATGAACTCCGTAAACGAGGTACGGGCCTGGGGGGGGGGGGGGGGGGGACCCCACCACCCCCATTAACGGGGGTAAGGGTATGCAGGTGAGGACACCTTCCAAAAGTGGGGAAGCTGGAGTCGGTGCCCCTTCTCTTCTGTTTCTCCAGTGATGACCCCACCCCCTCTCCACCTTTGGGGTGTGCTGTGTGAATACGAGCGTGGAGCCCCATCTCACTACCCCTCTTCCCACAGGGGGGCCAAAACAGACATAGATCAGCCCCTGCTTTGGGTCATATCCCCAGACAGAGTTTACAGTTGGTGCCATGGCTGCCGGCCGTCATTTAGGGAGCTCTGCTCAGAGAACGTTTCCGACGTGTAGCTGGAGCCGCGGATGGTGAGAAGACAGAGCGCTGGCCTGAGGGCCGGGACGTGTAAAACATTGCATATGCCCAGTTTTATTTAGGGACGCATCCATGTTACCAATTGTAAGGCCCCCCTGTCGCCTCTCACTTCAAAGCTCTTCGTCATGCGTTGTGTGTCTGGTCTGACCGGGGCATGATGTAAATCTCCTTAAATGCCCAGTTTTTACACGTTAGACCGGTAATAATTATCATCCCTATTTTGATAAAAAATCCTTTTAATTTTATTACAGTAATCATGGCTTTAGAAAATCATACTTATATTGTTCTCTCTTGTTTAACCCAGGTTTTGTGGAAGAGCGGCTTAGTCTTTCCCATAGGCAAGCTCAGAAAATGCTGTAAAACTCCACTTTGCAGTTTGTAGAAGTCAGAGAGCAGGGACTTGGCACCCTCCACTCCTTACAATCTCCTCGTTGGTGATGCCAAACAAACCCTGCTGTTTTAATTGATGTTTCGACAGGGAGATTACCGGGTTAGACACACAGATCAGCCTAGTTAAGTATGCAAATTACTCTTTTAAACTGCTAAATAAACAAAACAAAATCCAGCAGTTAACTGGATTACGTCCCATCTGGTGCTGTCTGAAAAGAAGATCCTGACCCCATCTTTTTAAACCCTGACAGATCAAAGCTCGCAGCTAAACGGTTCTTCAGTTCTCATTTGTTTACCAGGATGAAGGTAGATTAAAAAGGAAACACTAGCAATCATCAAATTTGCTTCCTGTTAAATTCCCAAACTTCCGAATTCATTGAAGACAGTGGATGCCAAACGAATGAAGCCCGTTGCATCGGAGGAACTTCAAAAACCATACAAAAATTCATTTAAAACCATACAAGTATGTGAATATGCATTTGGGTAAGGCTGAACTAGTGAGCTTCTTGCTGTTGAAATAAAAAGTTGGTTCTGTGTAACATACAGCATGACCAGATCTCTGAGGCACACATAAATATACCAATCAGTGTCTGATGGAACTGGTCCCCTATGTAACCTTAAATAGCTATCATCCTCTAACTTCTACCACCTACTGCCTTGCCTCAGATTTCCTCTGACATTGTCGCCACCCATATCCTTTTACGGCATTCTCAAGTAACTCGATACCCAAGGCCCTCCCACATCTCCCCAGAGGGCAGTCCATTGGCTGTGGGCTGTGTCAGCCTTCCTGATAACTGAGTGGCTTTCCCACCATAGTGAGATCTGGTTTATCTCTGCTGCTCTGAGCATCTTCTGCCCTGCCTGCATGAATCCGCGGAAGGAGCGACCCCGTTAATGGATTACCGCTGCATTATCCTTCTCGCCTGTGCTTAAAAATTCATCGGGCCATTAGGAGTGGAGGTGGGGTGCCCGAGGGTAGGGGGCTGCAATTTTGCTAAAGGGTTAATTATCACAGGGGGTTAGTAGGGAGGGGGTCTTAAATCTTTGTGATTTAATTTATAATGTACAGCGATTAATAAACCAAATCATATGCAAGAAAAGTTGTGTATTTTAAAAAACTCCCACCACTGACCAGATTGGCCCAGAATATTATTTCTAATCTTTTGCCATTCCTGGAATCTTCAGCCAACCATCCACATGAGGGGATACTCAGTTAAATATAGCTTGTGTTTTTAGTTGCCTCTGAAGATCTAAATTATTTGCTTTGAGGTGGTGAATTGTAAGTAGGATTACTAATTAGAACGTTTGTCCACTTTCTCTGTGGTCCTCAACAGTCCTGGGGGGACAGAGGGATTGAAGGTAGAAGCCAAGGTGGGGCAGTGTTGTAAAACAGGGTCAGACTGACTGTTTAAGTGTCTACGGTTCTGTTACCGTTTCAGGCTCAATGTTAAATATAGATCAGTTCGGGCCTTAACACGTCACCAGAAATGAGCAAAGCTTTTGTAAATTTGTGTGATATTTGTGACCAGAGTGTTCGCCTCCACTCCTGACATCCAGGCCTAGAGCAGTCTTTGGTGGGTGTAATCTCAGAAGGAGGATCACCATGGGAAAAAAGGGAGGGCCGTAACGGATGACTGGCAGGTGATCATAAGCCTTGATTTGGCAGATTAGTCAGCATAGGTGACATCGAGATGATAGCAGGTGACGTGAACGTCTCCTAGTATAGTGCAAAGTGGGCTAAGGGAATGCCGTTGGGGGTAGTGGGGACTATAGAATATTACAAGGTCTGCTACAGGACAAGTGGACAATGGTATACCCAAAAACCAAGGGATTGCAAGGAAATCCCCATTCCGAAGGTCCAGTGGCTTGCAGCCACCAGAAGAACCTGTGAAACCAGGTGACACTGAGTAAGGAGCTCTAACCCAAATGGTAACCCTAAACTTAACCCTAAGTCTAGCAGTAATGCTAATGGCTAATCTAACTCTAGTCATGAAAAAACTGAATAGAAATACAAACCAGGTGAGTGTAAGTTCTTTGTTCTTTTATTCTTGGCCAAGGCTACACTGACGTGTTCAGACAACCAACTCGAATGCACACAGGAGGAAGGGAATCCTGCCTCTTTTATGCACGAGTTAGTTATAACTTCCTAGAATATCCCATCCCAGTCACTTCACTCCTGTCTTTGTTCTCCCTTCCTTTCCCATACCCTGGTTATTTATTTATGTCCTTGAACCTTTGGTTGACTTCTGGTTGCCCTCAAGTGAGAGACGCCCACCAGACAATAACATGCACCTAATAGAGAGTACCTTCTTTCTACAAAGGATAAAATTGACTACTTCATATTATAAGCTAATGGTAGCAAGAATATACGTATAAATGATGTATTTGTAGGTTTTTTAGTCATTCTTTTCTAATACTTGTTCTTTCTCACAGAGACTCCCTTCACCACAGACCAACTAATTGTATGATTGATGCTTTCTTTATGGAAAGCAAGACAGGATATGCAAAAATACATTTCAATATAATACCAATGGCAAATAAAGATTTCATTACAAAGCCACCCCTCTGTTTCTAGATTCATCTGAAATTCATTAGATCAAGATACCATCCGTGACGAACTTCAAATGATGAGGAACTACCGATTCCCTATCAGATGTGCATGAGATTCCGCATGCAACAAACTTAAAATGAATTTTCTGCTGATTTTTCAAGGCCTTCTAACTGATCACGTGATAAATCTGCCACCCACACTATACTGTAACGGTATACTTGAAGCACAAGCATCTCACACATTTGGCAACTTTAAGCAGATACAATTTTCCTTTCCAAATCTTACCCCTATCCCAAAAGATAAACCTAGCTCTAATCCTAATGTCAATCCAAACCCTAAACCAAGCCCTAATCCTAAACTTAGGTCTTACCCTAATGACAACCCTAATTCTACCTCAGACCTTAATATCAGTCATAACCCTAATGTCACAAATGTTAAAAAACCCAGAAAGAGGTAACCCTAACCCTGGCCATAATCTTAATGGGAACCTTAAACCTAACTGTAATCCAGTGTAGTGGAATTGGAGTAAAATTAACAATAAAACATGATTTTGTTTTGTAATATTCTTAAGCTTTTAATGGCATTGCTGAATATAATGCTCTCTGTTCATGTAAAAAAAAAAATAAATAAATTGATGTGACTTCAATCCAGAACAGGAGTAGCTATCATTTACACTGATGTGCCTCTGATATCTGTTTGTTTGCAGGATTTCATGACCAAATCTTTTTATTCTGATAGAAATTTGATCTTGATAAAATCTAATACAAGCTTCAAGCTTGTTCCATTGATTTGATTACCTTGCCTCCTTTGTTAACGCTTTGCCGTGTAACGAAAGCCCGTGCAGTGACATCGTACATATTATTGGGGATCCATCTGCATATTTCACGGGGGGCCACAGAATGCAGTTGATTCGTAAAGAAACCTGATAAGAGATATGGTAATTTCTCACGTTCAGCCAAAAGCAGAAGTAAAACAGAGAGGCTGCTGTGAACACAAATCAGCACAAATACGTTTTGTTTTTTTTATGCTCCCGCTGCTGAGGGCCGTCACACAACTCATGCGCGGTGTTAACGTTCGCTGATCTGCAGCATTATTGTGTAGCATTTTGTCTCCAAGCTACTCCTGGCCACCCAGTCGACGGTAAGTAGCGTTCAGCGGTTTGAACTCAGAGCTGTGGTGTGAGGCTGACTGACTGCTGACCCCGTTTCCTTTGGGCTTAACACGCACTCAGACACTTTCCCAATGGCGTTTTTATTAATTCAACTTATGATTTTTTTATTTCTGTATCCTGTTCTGCTTTTTGCAGTTTGTTGTCTCTCCAGTCCCATGGAATCTGTTTTTTCATGTGTACTGAGGGTGGGGCCTGGAAGCCGCGGTATTAAACCGCCGTGAACAGTTGGCCTTATTTACACAGAGACGCATCACTTAGGACTGGCTTTTAAAAGGGCAGCAGGGAGACCACTCTCCTCTCCTAGTGTCTCCTCCCAGCTCCATAAACATGCCGATTGTTTTACCGGGTTTAAAATCCGTTAAGGAGGCCCCCCCAACTGGATTGCGGTCAGTGTGGCCTTGTGTCTATCTCCCTTTTATGTTCTTAAATATTCATAAGTAGCTTTGCTACATTAATATCTTAGATGGCTTACAAGAACACTTAAATAATATCTAGGCCTCCTGCAGTAGCCCCCCCCCCCCCCAGTGTTTTTCATTTGCGTAATGCATTTGGCTGCTTGAGAAACTCTGGTATTAATGGGAGGCCTGATCCCTTAGCCCAGGAGTGAGGAGTAATTATGGTGGATGCTTTCTGCTGCATCTCCAATGCGGGAGGCAGGCTGGTGGCTGATCCAGGGGGCTGGCTGAGGTGGCCCTGAGTCAGGTTGTGCTCCATTTCGTCGGCCATTTTGCAGTTTTTTTAAAAGCTCTAATACGTCCGTTTGTTGACAAGATTGAGCTGCTCATTTATTTACCTGCAGGACGATAGACAGAAGTACATTCACTGGTGTTCAATGTGTTGAATGCAAAGCAAAACTTGTGAAGCAAGGTAAGGTGTCCTCTACGACACAAAGGTCCATTGGACACCCTCTGAACTGGCACGCTTGTTGCCTGATCCTTGTGCAGCGCTGAGATCAAACCCCTTCCATCCTCTTAAGGATGCTGGCCCAACCGATACTCTTGCAAGGTCATGTAGCAGTGCTCCGGGTTCATCTCTTTCCTGGCTGACCCCTGACTCTGTTTCTCTAGAGAGGCTCGGTGGTCTTCCATGAGTCGATATGGAGACTTTCACGGACTTGCCTGCTGTGGTCCTGCCTTCTTCCAGGGTTAAATGCCACCCATTATTTCGGAGATCACGGTACCTTCATCACATCTTTTAAGTCCTTGGTGCGGAGGAGGAAGTTTAGATGGCTGGGCTTTAAAAGGTCCCAGTTAATTCAGCCTGGACAGGATCATAATGGCCCACTGGGCCAAGGCGAGATCTGTAAATAACTTATGATGCTATAGTTTTAGAACTTGGAAAGATGTCATGACAGCTGTCAAACAGGCAAGTGAAGACAGAATGGATTTCCGGAAAAGCTGTGGTTATGAGATCCCTGTGTATGTGCTATGATGGCCCTACCGTAAGGCAGGAAGAGGACGTGGACCATTGGTGGTCCAGATCAAGCCTCTTCCCTTTCTTCAACAAATTTCATAAGGGGTTGGTGGGGGGGGGCTAAGAAGGGGACGTTCGCGCACAGCCGGGGAAGCCAGATGGAAAAGAATGATAGGGCGGTGGTGGCGAGGTTCATCAACGTCACCCTGGTCCATGGCGCTCATTTTTCACTCGCCGAGGGGCCGCCCACCTGAAGTACACCTGTGAGGTAGAATGGACAAATTGAATGACAACACGTCTCTTTCATATTTCACACCTCAGCGCTTCACTTGGAGCCGGGGGTACGCTTGGCTCCGGGGCGAGAGATGGCCCGTGTGTTCCCTGGCTGTTATATATCTCCAGGGTTTGCCCCCGGAGGTCCCCTCCCCGGGGGACGCCGCGGCGTCCCTCCGGACCAGCCCCCCCCCCCTACG
>JAACJT020000086.1:9084824-9115809 GCA_009936485.2 Gymnarchus niloticus | reverse complement strand
GGGGGGGGGGGGGGGGGGGGGGGGGGGGGGGGGGGGGGGGGGGGGGGGGGGGGGGGGGGGGGGGGGGGGGGGGACACGTACACACTCATTACATGGTCAAGGGCCGCCGCTGCGGCTGCTGTGCATTAAGAAAGGGGCTAATAATGTCAGGCAGCAGCGCAAGTCAAGTGCAGATTTGCATCACCGCAAGGAACACATGCCCACTTAACAGAGACACCCCCTCCCTCTCCCCAGCACAACATAATTGCCGCTTTCTTTGCCCTATTGGATCAAGGTTTTTTTTTTTAATGCTTCGATTAGTGACACACACTATAGCATTTTTAAACCAATTAGCAAACGGTAACCTTTAGGTACATTTACACCAACTAATCGATCACATATTATAAACATGTGTTTAAATGAAAGAGTGCTTAAATCAGCTTTGGTAAACAAAGCTAAGCACATATGAAAGGAACCATGATCTGCCCGTTCCGTTGCATAATATAGGAAGTTGGGGCTCTGTTAGGTTGTTGTTTTTCCATTTTGTTTCGAAATGTAGCACTGATGCCCATGGTTACAGATCTTAAGGCAAAAAATACAAAGATCATCTATACAGAGCTCAGACTTACATGATCAAGAAAAAAAATATCATTTAAAAATTGACCTTAAAGACCAGCAAAAAAATCAATATCTTATTTTGTGTATTGGCTACTGACATTTTCACCTAACTATTCTTACAATAAGCTGTTATCGTAGGCCAACTTTCAGTCATTCCCTCATCTTAAAGACCCTAAGTCAGCTCCAGGAAATAACCTAATGGAAAATTAAGCAATAGTGCACTAAACTTTCAGAATATATTCTGCATTTTTGAATGGGTCCATGTTCAGATTCTTTAACTATTTTAATGTCAAAGTAACCTGTCGTACTCGTATATAACCCAATTTTCATTTAGAATGAATGATGTGTGGGCAAAGAGAGTAAAGGGAGAAGGCAGACCAATTGGGTCCGGGGCCAAGGCTGGGGAAACTTGGCAAAAGGAGTGATGAGGCGCAGTAAGCGAGACAGCTGAAGGAGGAAAAGCCTTGGGACTCACCGTGGTGATGCAGGGCAGCTCCTTGTTGAGCAGCCAAGGCAGGGACAGCTTGCCTTCACCACGGTAGCAGGACTTGATCCTCTCTCGCATGGCTAAGTTGACCTGACGCAGGGTGAAGAGGCATAGCACGGTTTCACGCGGCGGATTGGCCCGGTTCTTCTGGCCCTGGGAGAAAACCACGAACAAGACATCCTCGTCCTCCGACAGACCGAGAGCCTGGGCCAGCATCCTGCCAGGCCGGTGCTTGTAGGCGGCCTGGACCAGCCGGTACTCCACGCCGTCCTTGGTGCAGCCCAGGGGGAACTCCACATAAGAGTAGAACTCCGTATCATTAGAGCACATGCGCACGATCTTGGAGGTGAAGAACTTCTCCCCGGTGGCATCCATCTGGGTGAGCTGTGTGTCCAGTTGTAACGTCAAGAAGTAGATGTAGGTGCGACTGGAGAACCCGTATACGTAGTATATGTCAAACGCCGGGTACAGAGAGAGGGTGTCGGATGGGATCTTGATTTGTGAAGACACAAACTCGTCTTGATAGACTAAGCTGAACATGCTGACACTCTCCTCGTCTTCGACCAGCTTACGGCTGGACAGCGTGGGAAAGTACTCGGACTTCCCGTCGATGGCGGCCCCGATGAACAGCCGGCTGCCTCCTTTCTTCTTCTTCTTGCCATCCGTTGCCGCGGCATCTTCATCGCCGACCACCACCCCAGCCATGCCGTCCGCCTCTTTGGCCCCAGACAGGTAGTGCTCCTTGCGGTGATGTGGCTCCCCCAGCTTGAAGAGGTCTTCCAGGCGCAGGAACTGGCACACGCCCTGCCAGATGCTCCCGCATGCCACCAGGCGCTGGCCGGCATAATCCACCAGAAGCAGCTTGTTGACGTTGTCTGTCGGCTCCAGCTTGTGAGCGCAGGCTCTCACGCTGGGGGGCGGATAACACTTGGAGTTGTCCTCCACGGGGCCGGTCATGTGCGACCGTAGCTCTGTCAGGTTGCCGGAGAGCTTGTAGACGCGGTTGACCGCACCCACGTAGACATCGCCCGACTTGCGGTGCACGGTTAAGTGCGTCAGGCTGGTGTCCGTCACTCTGAAGGCACCGGTCACTGGTGGCATCTCAGTCGGAGCCGTAGGGAAAGTTTGGGCACAGCCAGCTTGCAGGATGAGGAACATCAACGGCAACCATTTGGACGTCATGATTAAAGATTTTCTTTCAGGTGGGGGGTGATACTCTCTGAAGGAGTGCAGTACGTTTTCCTTCCTTTTAAATTTCAGTGGGCCATTTCTGAAAACACAAAGACATAGTCATTAAGAATAGAACCGTAAAGGTGGTGACAAAGGTTGTTTTTTTCCCCCTTGACTATCAACAGTGCTGGATTGCAAATGCTTGGATAAGCAGCAGACTTCCATCAGTTTCCCCCTCACAGGCCCTTTTCTATTACGCACACCTGTCTGCAGTGCATTAATGACCCAAAATAGTTGGTCAGTAGCGGTCGGAAACAATTGTGTGAGCGAGGGAGCTGCGGGGAGCCTATTGATCCAACAGCCACTGACAGCGCCAGGGCTCGTCACTCCCATACCGCTCACTCGACGGTTTGCTAATAAACCTTTACAGCCATCGCTAACACCAATCCCGAGCGCATTTGTTAATTAGGCGGCAGCACTGGGGGGAAACGGAGAGTTTAGACACAGCCCGGTGAGGCTGGATGTGAAGGCTTGGAGGAAAAATGGCACATTTATAGGGGCCGAGACTCCAGGAACATTACATTTGGTCCTAATAATATTGAACACAAATGCTCAGTGGATGCGTCAAAAAAAAAAAAAAAAAAAAAAACACTGCTCTTGTGCCCAGCCACACTCCCCCCTGCATCCATGCACAATGCTGCTGGTATCAAAGAGGCCCTCATAGCCCTGAAACAACGTCCTCTGGGGTGGCACCACTGGGACAGACAGGCGGGCAGGAAGGAGGAGATTTTGCACTATCTACAGAGACAGCCACCTCCTGCATTTCAGAGAGACGGGCAGCTTTTATGTCTGCTTGATGAATTCCAGTATTTGAAGGCAGGTTTGTGTTGTATGGATATTTCTGTTCCCATCATTAAAACCTGATCTAATCCCCCCTACTGAATGGATAATAAACACAGCATAATAAACTAGTTAAATTCTGACAGAGAATATTTTCATATGAAAACACAAACATTTGACTATTTGTATTTAAGACAGTATAGCTACTAGATAAGACGATTTGTCTGTTAAGATTGTACCTAATTCACCTGAGTACTTACATTGTACAATGCAACGCATAAATATACTGTAGTGCAAGTTGACATAAATATACTATTATCCATTTTCCCTATTGTCACAAGAAGCAAAGATCCTGAAAACCTGCTGCCTGTTGATTAAGTGTACTGTGGTCTGTTCGTCTCTAACTGTTTAGATTAAGTATATATATTAGCATACACTGAATTAATGTGCACTGTCCATATCAAATTAGCACTGTACGTTACTGCACTCTTATTAGACTCCCATCTTTCCTAAATGTTGTACCATGGGCCCCAGAAAAATGAAATCTCACCCTTTCTGCATGCCAGTATATGGACAGGCTGATTAAGTTCTCTTGAATCCTTACATAGCTTAAAATACTGTAAACTGATCTTTAGTAAAAGCTACATGCATAGTGTTCAGCACCTCCCTGCAGCAACCTACAGAAAACTTGACATACTCGCCATGCATGTAATAACTAATAACAAACGCGAAAAGGCAGCCTGATTCTCTAAAGTGCATGATCAGATAGCAGACCCCCACCCCTCCCATCTTAACACAGCGCATCTGGCTCACAAGCCACATCTCCTATGTCATTACTGTCATTGGTTTCGTTCCACTTTTTTGGCTCAAGTTCAGTAAAAGAAAATATGATGAGGTCATGAGTTGGTTCATCGCTCGCCATTTTTCAGCCTGACATGGTATTGACCCGGCTGTAATGGCAGCAAGTAAAGATCTTCATCTAGACAAGGAGACGTGAACAAAACCTGGGTGGGGGACACAATTTGGGCAAACAGCCAGCAAGGATTTAAAAATCACCACAACTTCTTAGAGATCTCATTATCGTAACTGCAATTTGCCTTTTGACTCTTCCCAAAGTAAAACACACACAGTATTAGCAGCTCTCAGTCTCTCTGCAACCAAAATGACAGACGTTCAGCCTTCTAATGCTGAAACAGTCAGGGCTCCTTTCATATAAATGAAGAAGGCTGTGTTGTAAAGGAGTTTAATTACTGAATGATTGCCAACATTTGTTTAGCTGAACAGTAGTGTTTTGTTCACATGCTGAGCTGCACATCATCAAGGATATTCAAAATTTAATTACTCCAGACATTTAAGGTTCAATATGACACCACGAATAAACCCATCAATAATATGAACATTGTCTCAGCAGCAGTAATGGAGGGGAATAATGGCACTGAAATCATGTCCTAATTTAATGTTATTAAATTTGCGATAGCATTCACTGAATTTTCTTGGTCTGCAAGTGAACACGGTCAAGATCCATTGTGCTGTATGGAATAAAAATATGAAAGCAATACAGCCATCATTCTGAGTTTCAGTAATTACATTACTGTACTTTAAACATATAATCTACTTTTGTAACCAGAAAGGTTTATCTTTTTAGAAAACCAGCAAAGGACATAACTAGCCAACATGGCTGCCTGCCGTCCCATTGTGTGCTAAAGAGAAAGGACATTAATACAGTGCTTTGTTGAGAGGAGCTTCCTGGACGATGTCATCGGACCACAGACAATGATTTCATTAGTAAGGTGTCAGTAACAGCAAAATGTTTAGGTACAGATCTCTGACCTGGTGTTATGGGGGTGACTCTGGCTGATCTGTCAGCAAGACAGCTTTTCCATCTACTGGAAAAGCACTTGGCAATAACCAACCAACCATCCATCCATCCATTCAACAGAGGGTCAAGGTGTGAACTCACTTAACAGCAAGAAAGCTTAATGACTCCACAAACCCATCCCATTTTAGGTGTAGTTTGACAATTTTCTATTCCATGTATGTCTTACTTCTTAAACTCTACTTAAGATAACTGAAAAAAGCACGGCCTACCCAACTATCTGAAATTGTCATTTTGACCGCCATGTGACCAAAAGGTTTGAGAGGCAGCGAGATTAAAGCCATCCCTGAAGTGCTGAATTCAGGAGACTTCGACATCCTCTCCCAAACAAACGAACAAACACACACTGCTGCATCTACAGACCGCAGGCGTTAACACTGAGAATATTAAGCAACCATAGAAAAATGACTTATTTTTGGGGAGATTATCGCTAGCACGGAGGAGCGGAAGAAAACCTTTTTTTGTGGGTTGCCACGAAACAGCCTTTTAATGTAGCGAGGCATCATTATTTTGACAACCACACTACGCTGAAACCATTAGACACGGAGGGACTGACAGAGCCGGCGACACGACGAGGAGGTGTGAAGTTTGAGTGACCGCTCAGCCTAAAGCCCACGCTCCACAATCACATGGACGCCATTAAACATATTGGTCAACAGACGCCGTCTCTCACTCCAGGCCCAGCGCTGTCCGTGGACTCCCCGTAACGGCCAATACCAGCCACGCTAAGAGATTCTATTTTAATTCAGTCGAGGGATTTGCATACTGGCATTAGCTCGCAATACAAAGAGGTGCGCGAGGAGCAGGGATGAGGGGCGGCGTGTGCTCCGTGTGACACACTTCCCATTAAACAAAAACACGCTATTAAAATCTCACCTCATCAAAGCCTAGGAAATGCCGCCCTCTGCCCGCCATGCCTCTAATGAGGGTCAATAGCCCTTGATTGGGGGGGGGGGGGCTGCTCTCCATGTTACCTTTAGCTGAGCATGCACATGGCAGCCACTGTTTTTAAAGAAACCCTAACCCTCGATCACTTACACACATCTACTCAAGAAAAAAAAAAAAAAAAAAAAAAAATCCATTTTTGTGCCCCGTTTGAGTCACAGAAATCCAAGGTATAGAATTTTAATTTACAGTGATGTAAACTTAAGGGACATTTAATACCAGTCTGACCCGAAGCTTACTTGGTTACCAAAACATAATTCTGAGTACACACATTTTTAAATCAGTCCGGTATGGCTAATTGAATCAATGCCACGGGCGGCCGCCGGTGACACTCCCCGTGAACTGAAGAAATGTCAGAAAGATGTTTCCTTAGTTTTGTATCGCCAGAAAATGGGTTATATGCATTAGCTTAAAGGCAGTCATTAAAGTGTCCTATTATGGCAGTAATGTTTTCTTCAGGTTAAGGGCCAGGTTACATTTCTTCAGAGCCTTGTTTACAATAGGTTTAAAGAAAGAAAAAACAGCCATACTCTCCAATCACAACACGTGACAGACAAATGCTATCGCGTCACCAGATTACTTGTTATTTTGGCCTTTTTCACATCCTGATCGGAGTCAGTGAACTCCCACTCTCTGCCTCTTGCTTTGTACCGTATATAAGAATCACAATAGTGAATACTTGTACTAACCAGATAAGACTGTAGAACTAGGCTTTAACATTTTCAGCAGGGTGTACCCACAAAATCTTTCCTGCCATACTTTTTTTTATGAGAAAAGGAAAGTCCATGGACCTAGGCCAAGCAAAACAAAAGATCTCATTATGGATAACTAGACTTACCTCTCTGAAGTGCCCAAACTCACAGGCAAGTGTTACGATTATGCTAGATCAATGCTTACTGACCAGTCAACAGCTCAGCACCAGGAGAGTGTGGCCTGTTTACTTCACGCCTAAGCATCGTAGAGCCTTACACAATCATTTCTCAAAGCAAATCGGAAGCCTATCGCTTGACTGAATATTTGTAGAAAACTCAAATTACTAAATTTTAAAGAAGCAAGTGCAAGAAGGTAAAGCCTATTTCCAGTATTAATGCTCATGCACTGACTGGTATTGGAGTCGACCCTAACTAAATTAGAGTTATATATTCACTTAAAAACAATGATTTTTATGCTTATGGATCATAGGCAACAGCTGTTTTTAGCCATCATTTAGGCTAACCTTCCATGGCAGGATTCCTATAAAATTGAGTATTACGGTCACATAATAGGCCTACTCGTGAAACAAAGATCAGAAAAGTAGTGAACATTTGCATAAAACTACATTTTTACTTCCCAGAGATTTCCAGCAACACAGCCAAAAAGAAAAACTTCTCCTGGGGACATCAGAGGGTAAGAGATTTCAAAAACCAAAATTCAAGTTCTTTGGTTAATCTCTTGAATAAAATTACCGTAGGACACACAGGAGAATTAACTTATTTCAGGGTGAAACTACTTTTTTAAATAACGCATCTACTGTAGCATGAGTACTAGTTCAACTTTCGCTTTAAACAGATAGCGAAGAAAAAAATCGTACTAAACACATGGATATTGTGTGCAAAGGAGCAAACATAGGCATGGAAACTGAAACATGCAGACTGGATACTGCCAAAGAGCAAGACACTTACGGAAACCAAAGGACTTCAAGTTTCAGTACTGTTCGCTCCAAACACAGAGCTTCCCACAAACTGCAAATTTTTTCTGCGACAGGCCGGCATTTGTTCCCAAGAAAACATACTGTCTGTGCCACATTTAAGTCAAGATAAGAAACACAAACTTACTTTTATGCTAAGGGTGGGATTTACCTTTATACTCATAGAAGTCTGGTAATTTTGAACATTTTCAATCTCTGTGATATACAACCAGCTTCTCAACCAAAAACATCCATTACATGTCGTGCGGGGATGTTTTCAGCACTGGAAAAAATCACCACACCTGTTTGCAACAAACAATTCAGTGCACCGTAAACAAATCACAACCCATTTTAATACTGGCATTCACAGGAGTTCACATAACCAGCTTCAATTTATTACTGTGAAAATTTTAATCTTGTGTGATCCACTGTATTCCAAGATTTTTTTGCACACCATTTCTAATGTCAGTCAGCAATTACATTACTCACAATTCATGTATGATACGTACATTTAACATGTAACAGTGTTTTAGACATACCATATAGAAAACATTCGTATGCTCCCACCACATGGGATTTCAAGAAATGTTCATGTATGTGCAACCTTCGCCGAACAAGTCTCCCGGTGGTTAATTCACAGTTATGGATATGTACTCATGTTTACATTGGAGATATAGTTTGTTAATTTACATGTTTACCTACAAATTGTGTGAATTTGTCAACAGGAGCCACTTTTGTCATAATGTTTGAGTATGGCCCCTACAACACCAAACGTAAGGATGATGTTTGTCTGCAGCCAGAAAGAAAGCGACACAATTTGACGTTTATGGGACATAATTTACTATCTGCACAGTAGACTGATACAGCAATTAACTTATCAATCAATCCATTTAAAACAATTCGCCAAACTCATCTGTTTAACCTATACTGCTCTACATCCTAATGTTAACTACGTTTGGTTTCCCGATAGGCTTCTTCAAAACGTGATGTTTCTGTATTTATTATTAGGAGCCAGTCGGTAAAGAGCATAATGGTGGATGTTTTTCACGACTCCTTCCAGCTATAAAGAAGTGCTCTCACCGGCTATAATCCACATACACCCATAAAGAGGGCCTCAAAGTCCGTTTGGCGACGGGACAAACCGGTTAAGGTTGTCAAAAAACAAAACAAAAACAACACACGGTTCAGACATTTTGAGAAGCAGCTGGAAAGCGGCTCCGAGCCCAGCCTGAGCGGTCGATGGGTAAGCATATGCACAGAGACGGGAGATGGGCACCGTGGAGGAGAAAGGCAGATACATTTTAGCCCCCCGGGTTAAAATGAGCCGCGGCTGGGCTCGCATACTCCACGGCCATGAGACGTGATTCCGTCTCTCAGCGATATCGCCACAATTAAGAATATGGGAGTGCTCCACACGTACCTGATCGCTATATCGTAACGGTCGCTCTCTTTGACAACTGCGTTTTGCTCGTGGCAGATCGGCACTTGTTTTGCAGAGATGTTGCCATGTCGAAGACGACCTGATCCGAGTGTGTGTGCCGGTGTGGTGCGATCGAGACGCCGCACATCTGTACGGTAAACACGCCGGCATCAGCCCTGCTTTGCCTGCGTTACAGGTAGGTGACCCTCGATCCGTGAGAACTTCACAGCACTGAGAAAAATCAGCCAGGCGAAAATAGGCACCGTTGATTGAAAGTTCGTGACTGATTGTAACTCCGCAGATGTTAAGGTCAACACACAGGGACGATGAAACACTCCGGTGGCTTGGATCGCCCGGTACCTTCCACGCTATGATACCATTAGGATAGGCGGGCATGCTCGTCGTAGTCACACGACAGTGTTTGATCGCTGTCAGTAGCTATATCTATGTGTGCGATGTATTGATACGTTTTTTAGACACCCGTCTCTCACCGTTATGCCAACGAAAGCATGACCGAACACACAGACGAACACGGCACCGCCAGACTGCAGCTGTTCCCCTTATCCCCCTTTATCAATATCACACGTTTGCAGGCCACCGAATGTGTTGTTTTTTTTTTGGTTTTTTTTTGGTTTTTTTTTAAACTCTCGGTACCTGTTCGTCCATCACCCAGCGAGTGCGGCTTTTCGTCGCCCCCTTTGTTCTAACGGAGCGCCACGAATTCCCATTCCAATAAACCTAGCATCCAAGATCCTCATCGAGGAGGAAAAATAATAATAATAAAAAAAAAAATCTCCACGGTCCACTGCTGCCCAGGGCAACACGATACCGAAGCACAAACGACGACAATACAGAAATCGATGGATTACCTATAAACATTCGTCACCTTACTTTATCGGTCAGCCACGGAATCGATCTTTCGGAGCAGCATTGTTTTCAGAATATTGCCATACGCCTACCTGTACGTAAGGTGCAACAGTTATATCCACATACGAGTCCACTGCTCTGTCTTTCTGTGTGTCCCTTTTTTTTTTTTTCTTTTTCTCCTACGGGCGCGATATCTGTTTAGGTCCACGCAGAATCCTCGAAAGAAGCCCACAAGGCGCTCACTGCTGTATTTGCATTGTAAAACGCCAAACCCTTAAGAAACGGTCTTGCTTTCTTCAGGAACGGGAGTCTGGGAGTAACTATCGCTTTAAATACGGAAGGTACCACTGTCGCTATGGGTGTCGTGTAAACGAATTTTCAAGTAAATGTTGCTCATAATATAACCTGAATAATTGTTTTCGACTCAGAAGGTGCTGTAAAGCCAAAAATCATGCACTGGATATGTGTACCATCAATATACGATTTCAAAGGTAAAACAAAATTCATCAACTGTGCCTTTGACTCCCATTTTGCCAATGGTAGCCGCCCGTCGTTAATCAGGTATTTTTGGACCAACCCCAGATGTTGGAGAAATGGTTGTATTTCTCGGAGCGGTCGACGGTTCCTCAAAAGATACACATTTTTATTTTATGCAGTCTAAGCGTGGTGAATGCATGTAGAGGTTTTCCCTGCGGTGTTCATTAATAACTAAAACGTTGATAGGTGGTGTATTCTGGCCATGCGTCTCCTGTACGAGTCAGCAATAAAACCAAAATAAATGCATGGAGAACGCATGTGTTCGCGCGTGCCGTATCGATGGCTACGCTACATGCCTGATACGCCACCGTATGCTGGCTGGTATAGGATTAATCTTGGAATGCTAGCACATTACTAATGTTTTCCTTTAATATTTCAGCGAGCCCATTAAATACTCCAAATGCAACAGTTTTAATAATCTGAGTCGGTTTAGATTCATGTAAATGTTATCCGTAACGACGTGAGATTCAGTTAGTATTGTGACCGCGTCGACTTTCTTCTGTGTCTCAGTATTCATATGCCGAGTACACTACTGTGTAAATGTATTGAGTTTGAACTGAAACTGTAATAATCTTTAATATCAGTTTATTTAGGGTTTTTTTTTCTTTCTTTATGATAGGTGTAGAAATCTTTACTCAAAGCGTGCTCGACCACACTGAAGGATTTAATAGTAGTGGAATATTAAACCACATGTACAAATTAAATAGTTATTGAGGGACATAGACTAGGCCTTTGGCCTTGTTTTTCCAGTGTAAATGTTATAACGAAATGTAATAGTCTTCTAAACCAAAACTGAATTGCACATGCTTAACAGAAGAAAGACTTTGTTATAAACCACTGTTAATGAGTTAACCATGTTGTACATCTAAGTATAAGCCATTTGTCATTTAAATTAGTACATATTATATATGATTGCATTACCCAAAAATACATGATTTAGGGAATGTAAACTTTTTAAATATTTCCTCGTGAATAATGTGAGTAATTTTATGTGTGATGAAAACAATGAATTGACTTTGAGATGAGTAACGGTCAGAATATGTAACTACAATGGAGAATTATTTAAGCTAAGTCATTAAACAGAACACTGCCTAGTTTGGTTGGTATATAAAACTCTGAAGTTTGTCTTCATAAGTAACTGCATACAATTCGTAAAGATATGCAAAAAAAATCCCATCAATCTCTGTTGTTTCCTAGACAAAGTTATCACATTTACACAATTATCGCCTCTTTCTACCAATACTAGCTGGCTGTCTCTAGCTAGACTTACTGTATGGCATGACCAGTTTGTTATTAACTTTTTGTAAAAGGACTGTCCTCTGTAAGACAACAAAGATCTTGTAATCAGATAGATCAACTAATCGATCAGTCAAAGTCTTTCAGTCCTATTGAGTAATCTGATAGATAATTGCATAAATTAAAGTGGGGACAGAAGGAAGGTTTACAAATGGGATCAATAAAATTAAGGTGTGATTAATCGCTTATTTAAGAATTCAAAAAATAGGAAAACATTCTGTGAAAACAGCAAGTAGTTTGCACAAATATCACATATTTTAAATTCAATGTTATTTGTAGTATTGGTTGTTTGAAATGGTGGTATTACGATGTTATATGTGGCATCATTACAACAAAATGTCAAGAATAAAATATTGTTATATTTAGCTTTCAAAATAGGCATCGCAACCTAGGGAATTTTCATGCTTGGGAAAGGTCATATTTTTTCGTGAATGCAAGCAATGAATGACAAAAAGGCAGCAGACAAATTGAAGACTAAGGAAATGAAACATTCTTCAAAATATACACAACCCAAGCAGAAAGAGGCTGAAGATCTTGTCTGACTGACTTCTTTTTACTGTTGGAGAACTAGAGAAGAGAAAGTTTTGGATTGAGAAAAATGACACGAGAGACAGAAAAGATAATCCTGTGGACCAGAGGGTGTTCAGGAAGAATGATAAATGGAATATACAGAGAAATATAATGGTTACCTCAGCAGTGAGCCAGAACTAGGGTTTGAAGGTAATGGGTCCAGCAACAGGGAGTCAATGAAAAGAACTGAATCATGGAGTGCCATGACAAATGTGAGTAGAAGAGAGAACAAATTGAATGGAGGAACTCTGTATTATAAGAAAAAGACATCAGGCATGAAGAAAGTGGTAGATAGACTTAAGGATATAAAACAGAGACCTAACCCCAGATAATCTGATAGAGAACAGCTTTGAGTCCAATGCATTTCAAGATGGTCACGAAGAAAGTGGTATCCACATCCTTTTTCTCTGATCTGAGAACAGGGACATCATGTTTTTCCCCATCATTCTGCATAGGAAAATATGGCAACAGTGAATCAAAGGAACAAGGTAACAGAAAGGTGAGGAGTCAGAAAAATTTTGCAGTGCAAATAAACGAAGCAGGTAGTGTCAAATAATGATGGGACAAATGAGGCTTCAAAACCTGTGGTGGGTGGGAGTATTCCGAACTACCAATCAGTGCTGGCAAAGCCCCGTTTAGTGTCAGCAATGAGTGGTAATTTGGGATACTTTCACCCACCACTGGTTTTGAAGCCTCATTTGTCCCATCAGTAGTGTCAAGCACATCACCAACAAAAATGGAAAGTTTGCAAGAATTATATGAAGAATTTGGGTGGTTGCCATCCCAGTGTTTTCACATTAACAAATGGGACTTTGAGTATTAGGTTATATATGGCCATTAAAAGGGGAATTGGTATACTTAGAAAGAAATACAAATATTAAATGAATATTAATGAAGGAAACTGAACCATATTAGTTTCAATAAATGTAATATCTCTTATTGCTATTTGTTTCTGTAAATGTATTTAAGAATGCTTATACCCAAGTCCATTTATTTTAATAAACTGTAAAATATTGATGTGTACATTTAAAATCCAATTCAGCAACCACGAGGCTTTAGTAATTACATGCCAATGTATCTCACAGGAGAAGTGCATTACCCAAGGTTGTTTTACCTGCAGTTTTCAATATGAATTGTTACACAAAAAGAGCAGACAGTAAACAAAATCTCATAAATATAAGTATTTGTCAATGTCCATCAGCAATTTGCAATCTTGGCATCAGTGGGAAAAAATGGAAACCAAATTAAAAGCAATAAAAATATTATTCTTCTGAAAGGCCCCTGTCTTATTTGAAGGAGTCAGGACATATTATGGAGCCCTTCTGTCATTCACTGGTAATAAAGTCTGAAGCAATCCACTTGCGAGCAGCAAAGCAATCCACTTATTCAAATCGTGTCACCAGTAATTGCCTGTTTGGCAAAAATGACAGCAGCAATCTCTTTGTGCACTGAAAATGTGCACCTCTAGCTGAGGTAGGATAAGCATCGCCATTAACTAGTAGTCACCATAGTGGGTTTAGGTAATTATCTTGATTTGTCTTCATCCTTGCCTTAAAGGAAGCTGAAAGCATTGAGTTGCTCAGGCCTGTAGGCTGTCTTTAGTGGAAGTTTTGTTTCTTATATACTGCTAATGGATTAGCCTGATTGTCGCAGTGTATGTCCCGGCTCAGGAGAGCACGGGGCGGACAGAAAGCATAGTGAGTAAAGACATGGACAGAGACCAACCAGGAACAGCTCAGGGAGCACGCTATACAGCAGTGCCCAATAAGAGGAAGACAACTTGAGAGAAACACCCGGGTACATGCAACTCAACGAGGACGGTGCCTGGAGGCGGCACCTTATGGAAAGACATGAACAGGGAGCAGAATAGACCAGCATGACAGGCCTTAGTGACAGACCAGAACTTCAGGGGGACCATGGGGAACCACGACTGGACTTCAAGGAGCACAGGAACAGGGTTCTAGGTGGATGTAGGCACCCTAAACCAGAGGAACTCAGAGTAGGGGAATGGCATTGAGTACCCATAGATCCGGGTGACTCTGGGCTCCATACACTGGGTCAGTTTTGGCTACCTACTGGTTATAGTAATACTAACCACTCAAACAGGCAGGCACACCGTGGTGGGACCTAGGCATCTGAGGGAGCAGAGAGCTGGCTCTGAGTGGCAAAAAAAAAAAAAAAAAATAGGCAGTGTAGCAGTATGATTGAGGAGGACTAACCAGGCACCCTCAAGATCAGGACTGCCTATCTGAAGGTGCTGACTGAGGGGAAATGGGCTAGGGTCACCAGGCAACCATGTGCTTAATGAGGCATTAGGCACCAGGTGTGGAATGGGGCAATCAGGGTCACCATGGCAACCAGGTACAGCACAAGGAAACCATGCAGAAAGGGGAGGAACCAGGGAAGAAAGAAGCAAGGGTGCAACAGTGTAAACTTGAACTTACACATGTTTAGTATACATATAATTAGTGATTATAACAGTAGCTAAAAGGGGACCACTGAGCCTGTGGTGGGAGCAGGCTCAGTGGATCACCAAGGAGGGCTTTCCAGAAATAAACAGGGATAAGAAAATAAACTGCGGGCAAGGTTGCATACAAAGACTGAGGCCATCATAGCTGTCCAGCTCTCCCTATAATCCACGAGGCCTGTTGGACGAGGGCCCCCCCTGTAATCGTGCACCTCCCTAATTGGAGCCACTTGAGGAAGATGGCCTTTCCTTTTAGTTTCTCGACCACATTTTGGATGCACAGAATGGTGCTCTTGCCCCTACTGGGGCCTGGGAGGGACAGGGAGGAGTCCAGGGAGTGAACCTCCAGAGTAGATGAAAGGAGGCTTGTGGGTAGCTTTAAAAACAGAGCCCTCCCTCACCAGCGTCTGCCCCACCATACTTTATATTGGACTTCCTCTGAAGGGGTGGAGGCAAAAAATTAGAGCAGATGGGAAGGCATTTTATCATTTGTTTATGGGTAGTCTTTCTATATTTTGAACTACAGTTAATTCTCATTATAATACCTTTCAAACTGCATTTATCACATTCTCATATTTTCATGATCGTTTATAATGTTTAACATCCTCCAAAATGCCCGCTTCTATCACTGATGTTTTAAAACGCTTACTTGAAGAAAATAATCCTGTTTGGTTAGAAAAACTCAACTACATTGTATTGGTTTTGTGTTATTGCACAGCTTTGGGAAGAATTAGATGATACACGTGATCGACCACATTAAGCAGTGGGAGTTGATCTCTGCACCCTCACAGCCTGCAGTGCCTCTCAGTGGCCACAAGAGGAAGCAAACTAATTAATTTTTATCACTAATATGACATTATTTATGTCATCTACATTTACCTCAGTAAACTTATATGGAGAATCTATCAAAGTCAGGAAATTACTTTAAAATATTAGTCACATGTACAATAGCTTATGTGGAAACAATAATTTGTGTGTTTCTGCATGGTCATCATTCCTGCCCGATGGTGACGGACTGTGCTGTTGTTTCCTTGGCCTAAACCTCTTGGAGGTCTATGACTCTTCCCTTTCCATGTCATTAAGTACTTTCCTGCTGACTCCTCAGCTGCATTGGTTTTAATTCTTATTGAACTTGTAAGAAGTCTTCTGGTGCCCAGCCACCATTTTATTAAGTTCTTATACTCAGCACACTACTGAGTTTCTACACAAACTCACATTTTTCTTTATTTCAAAACATAAAAAAAAATCCTCATGTCTCAAGTTTACATTTCGGTGAAGAAACTGAACATTTGTCTTTTGTCTTTTCATCCCATGTCCATCCAGGGTATACTCAAGCCTTGTGCCCTATACTACCTGGGATAGGCCCTGGCATGCCCAAAGTGAACTCTGGCCATGGATGATTTTTGACCCCATTTAGTTTACATCTCTTCATATAATATTTATTTCAACTTCAAGTTCATTACTTGTTTTTTTAACATTATATGCTTGAGAGCAATTAATTTACAACCAAAGGGTTATGTGATCCTTCAGTGATTTTGAGTCTTAAACGATTTCATTGGAGAAATATCACCTTGTATACATTTCCAGTAGAATGTACCTACGTGTTTATAATTTGGAGATATTGATATTTAATGGACCAAATTCCCTGTCCCTATGGATTTAATGCAAATGGTTTAATTGGAATCTGAAGTCTCTGCCAGTACTCACAACTTTGTCTGAGACTGCAAGCAGTTAATACATTTTGACTAGATTTCAACTTTCAAAACAAAGAAGTGCCAAGGGCATACTCCTGTTTATGAAAGTCATTTAAACAGAATTAATCATTTCAATATTTCTAAACATATGATATATATGTATGATGTGATGCTCTACACACCTGTGTACATTTATGCATAAAGTAATCATGATATTTCAATTAAAAAATATTACATTTGACTGCACTTATATGTCTGTGTACATTTATGTCTTTAAATGGTACTTTGATACCATACATTATTATCAAAAGTAGTGTCATTCTAAAATAAGGCATTTAAATGAGTTGATTAAACCTGACCAATTATTAGGCTCATATTCCGTCTTCAGTTTGTGCTGTTTACTGTGGATTTTATGCTGGTGTTAAAATAAATAATTCCAGACCACAAACCAGGTTCTGGGTAAACATTTTAAAGTAACAGCCTGTCTGTTTGCAGGTTTTCTTTACTGGTCCACATGGTAACCTATAACACAGTATAAATATTTACTGTGACTCCCGTGGCGTAACCTCATATTTGATCTATTGATTAAATTAATGGGCTCTCATTTGGTTATTTATTACATTTGATTTCTGTGGCTTCAGTAAGTGTTTGCTAGACCAAGGGAAAGAAACTGATGGGGGGCTGACGAATATTTATGCAACAGCTTATATTTCCCTGGTAGTAATACTTTCATAAATATTAATATCTGCGGTAGGTGTTCCATGAACTGTAAAAGGAACACAATTCACTGTTTTTTTTATACCAAAGCAATGTCAGAAAAATCCATCTTACCCCTGAAACACAAAGTAAGATTTTTTAACCTGCCATGGCTTTACAGATTTTTGGGTGAGAGAAGAAATGTGTTTGTTTAGACTTGTTTCAGTTATATGCCACTATGGAATATCTTTAAAAAATGCCTTGTATTTTTCTACAACCCAGCTCAGTACAGCTGAAAAGTCCCAAAAATAGTTATGTTAATCTTCAGAGAGTGTTGATGCTCTAAATTTCTGTTTGTATTTCAAATTTGTTGGTATCCACATATTTACTGGTCACACTGCTAATCCAGTATATGAAATTCTGGTTGCTACTTTTCACTCTTTAATAGATGTAGATAAAATTAATTCAGTTGCATGCTTCAGTTTAATGTACATAAAGTTTACATATGCTTAAAAATCTGCAATGCTGCAAATTTCATATATTGAAGCTGAATACTGACCTGACAAGATAATTCATGTTTAATTCAACTTAATCACTTATAATGTATTTTATTGTATATTTTAGCATTTGAATTTTTGTAGAATCCCTGAAATGTAGCAAATGTGGAGAATATTACAGTATATTTTAATGCATGTCATTGAAAACTATTTAAAAAAAAAAACTCACTTGACTTTTGGACTTAGGTTTATGAGAAGACATGCCAAGATGCCCCTCCAAGTTTTCGGATGACATCAAACCATTACAAACATAATCAAATAAAAGCTAATAGCCATATAATAATAGTTAAAAGTCAACACACAACAGTAGTGCTATATTAGAGGAATCCAGATAAAACTAATTGCATTCTAACATGCCCAAGTCCCTGTATAAAGGCCTGCAGCACACATGACAATTCAGGCCTCCTGCCCCACGTGCATAGTCAAAGTTCCCTTCATGGGGTTCATGGCGTTCGAGGGCTGCCATTAAACTCTTGTGATCCATACAGCTGGCTGGCCCCTCTAAGCCGCTGCAGCTGTTGAAGGAGTTATTTGTGTATTTGTGAGTGTTGTGACTGCAGAGAAAAGCCCCGCCCCCTCCCCCCCCAGCTCCCTCCCAGAAACCACAGAAAGATGGGGAAGCAGCAATTTGATGATTCAAATCTGTAAGTCATTTGCCTTGGGGTTGAGGCCAAGCCAGTAGTTCTCCTGCATGCCGCTATGTGGTTTGAGGCCTCTGTTTGCTGCTCTCTGTATGCTCAGTCCTTTTAAAGTAAGTGGAGTGGAGAAAATAGTATTTAACAGTGTTTAACCTTCTGCAGTTTGTTTCTTTCATTTTTTATTTATCATTTTCAGTTTTTCAGAATGCCACTTCTTTCAGATGTCCAGTGAATGGGAAGTAGACACATTGTTTTTTATGTTTCATAAATAATAAGATATTTGTGTCAAACAGTTCCTTAAGTGTTGCAGTCGAAGTCATTTAGTGGCACTCATATAGCTTCATAAACACTGGGTCTTGAATTTTGTGTCCCAAATATGAACAAATGTAGAGTGTAGATTTTAACGGTTTTATAAATTAAATAATTACCGAGACGTAACTCATCTGAAATGCACTTCAATATACCAGAGCAGTGCCGAAAGGATCTTTGCAATTACCCGTTATGCTTTTTTGCACTTTATTGAATAGAAAGATGAATATCTTCAGCCTCGATCCCTAACTGTTTCCCTGCAGCAGTCATTTTTGCTTTGCAGTTTACTCTCTTTTTATTGGGAGTTCTTTTCTGGCAGGAAAACTCAGTTTATATTACCACAAAATACTATGTTTTTCCATTTTTTGAACAACAGAATACTCCTGCATGACACTGGCTATATTTAATTAGATAAAGAAAATGGGAATCATGAATAAAATTAAGCAAATAGGATTCCATTGATTTAAATCCAGCTGTTGGCACTCGGTTGATTTGTTTTGGTAAATGCATGTCACTTAATTCAGCATTCATAAAATGAGACTTACAGTGCGGACCCCCCAAACACACACAAATGACTGTTGTATTTCGCTCCACATGTGCAGGAACAATGAAGTGCATTCTGTTCTCATGGAAACCATCATATGCCCTGTTACATCTATGACCACCTGACTAGGAAAGCAGCTTTCAGGGGAAGCATTTCATTTGTGAGCAAAAATGGAATATCTTTTTATGCTATGATTTATATTGTGTGTTTTTCTCTTCCTTTCTGTATTACAACTCATGCTGATCATTATCAGTCACCTAGCAACTAGAGCCTGTATTCTGTATTAATTTCAATAAAAATGAGTGATAATTTAGAAATCTCCTACATCCTCTGAAAATCTAAAATCTGTTAAAACATGCATGAATCGAGCAAAATTTTTCATCACATACTCTGAGTATATCTTGCTAACAAGGTTATTAAATCTCTTCGTTGGTATTCAGGTTAAGAGAATTCCAAGCTTAAATGAAAGATATCTAATTTTCCATGTACACAAAAACGAGTACAGGTACATTGGAAGTCTTTGATTTCCACACGTCCCTTCTTGCTCTCCATGAGAGATCCACACATAGGTGTATGAAGTTAGCTCAAGGATGGGTATGAGCAGGAACGGTGTGATATTTAATGGTAGTGGAAAGCTTGCATTTTAAGAAACCACAATTTTTTTCTGCTCCTTCAAATCTCCGAGACTTCACACAGTCACCAAAACAAATAGGATTAAAAATACATCCCATGAAAATGCCAGTGGTGATCTTCCTCTGCAAACTATCATGAGCAGTACTAACGATGGCACTACCGTTATACTGAGGCTGCTTTTCTGAATGTAAACCTTACAGGTAGCCTTACGGATCCCAAGGGTGCGGCAAAGACAAGCCGGTTTTGGCGAGAGCACGGTGATAACAAGGAGAGCAGCAAGGAGACGTGTTTCGCCCGAATGCTCCTTTACATCTGTCTGTGGAAGTAACTCTGAGCAGTTGTGTCAGCATCAACCACCCTAGAGGGCATTTGGGTCTAAGGAACCGTAAAACGAGCAGGCAGCCAATTTGTCCCGAGAATCCCATCTACGTTGTGTGTACAACCGACGACCCAAAACTAGTCAGCTCATATTTTTTGTACCCTGCTATAAAAAAAAAAGCCTCTGTTAGGGGAAAAAAGAGGGTTTAAATGAAAATGATGGAGTCTGGGCATCCGGCCACAGGTTGGTGACAATGATATGCAGCCAATTCCCACCGAGCTGGTGTCCATGTGGTTGGGCTAAAAGACAAGAAGCCCTGTGTACTGGGCTAGTGGCAATGTGTCGGTGTTGTTGGAGAGCCATGTCATCCACATGGGGCTCCACTTTCCCTGGCTCCACTCAGAAGCACGATGCTACTTGGCTGATTCCTCACCCTTACTTTCGGGAAAAAGCGAAATGGAAAATCACAGCTTCCCGTCAGCACTGGTGATCCGAACACACACAGATGATAATGTAGCATGTTTTCTCACGTTACAGGGAAGAAACAGCAGTAACTTAAGGGGCAGTGGAAGGGACTGTTTGGATATCAGAATCATTGGGCCGTAACTGAACTAACTGCTTCAGCAGTGCCACCTCTCTCAATCGCCCGAGTGTGTGGAATAGCGCAGCTGTCTGGTAGCGTGGGCCCAGGCCTCGGGGTCAGTAACTGAGGCCCAGACACTGGCACCTCCACGATATGCCTATTTTCTCAGCTGGCAGACAGACGTACCACCTGGGTCAGGGTGAGGAGGGCCACTGTACATGACAAAAACGCAGAAGGAAATCGGAGCCTTATCAACATTATAATGATCTCACTTAACCAGTGCCCTCACCTGAGATGACTTACAGTGGCCGTGCCAGCGACAAACACTTAAGGGGATTAGCTTTCAAAGGTGACACTCACAAAGGGGTGTGTAATTAAAGAAGGAGTGTGAAGCTACCTCCTCAGAGAGCTGCTTTTGGACAGAGGAGCCCTTTACATGCTGGCGCACTCAATAGACAGATGAAACAGTAAACACTAAGTCACTCGTTAGCTACCCAATGTAACCATTTACAGTATCAACCGGTCCTGAGCCCCATCTGCTTTGTAGCTGTGGAGTAAAATGGAATGTGTCAATCGGTAGACAAAAACCCTAATGGAGTTAGAATTTCCTTGAAAAGTTCATAGTATATACTGAAATGACAAAGGCAACAAACACAACATGAAGTGACAAATAGAAAACGTTGTCTACTAAAGATAACTTTAGCATTAATCTGTACCATCTTCAAAGGCAAGATGACTCCTAAAAAGAGAGCCAAATAGGCCTGTTCTGCAGCAGAATGCACTGAGACATTTGTGTGTCTGCAGGCCAGTAGCCTCGTGCTATTAGCTGGATGAGTTAAGGGTTCTGCCAATGGCTCCTTGCCCAAGTGTAGACTTTCCACTTGGATTTGAGCAGCCTGCATGCCTGCGGTCTCCCTCCTGCTCTTGCAGCCAACACCCAGGCTTTGAGCTGGGGGTAGGAGCAGCCAGTGCCACGCAGGCCTCCTGCTTCCCCCAACCCCCCAATTCCCTGCTAGCCTCTAGTTCTGCTGTGCCAGGGAGAGCTGCACTTTGTGGTTGGAGGAGTGGGGGATGGTCGGATGACGTGTGCGTGTGTTTGCACATGTATTTGCGTGCGTGCATGTGCATGCATGTGCATGGAGGGAAGCTGGAGAAACCACTGAGAAGCCAGTGACCTTCAGTGCAAACATGACATCTTTTAATTATTTAACATATGCTTTATTATCAATACGAACAAACATCAACAATAAGGACAAAACATTCCCATTAGCATAGCTTGGCTATGCAGGCACTCAGAACAAGAATGACATATAATGGATGTAAAATGGGTCATGATGAAAAAGACTCAGTAGGCAAAGGAAATGGGCTGGGTGTGGGTGGGCTTTGGGTGCATAGACCCTTAGGGTGCTACACTGCTGAGACAATATAAAGTGGAAAGTATATTATGAAGAGGCCTTATGAGCTTGATCAGGAAGGTCAGGGCAGGATGAACCCTTGGCTGTGCCAGAAAGAGGAACAGCTCAAGCTCCAAAGCGGGCCATCTATGAGATGGGCACCATGAAGGAGCAAGAAGCCACCTGGCAAGGAAGCCATTTCTAGACAGGGGAGACTCTTCTGATGCCACTGCGTCCATTTGACACTGCTAAGTGGCAGTGTCAGCCCCAATGGCTGCATTTGCCACATGAACTTAAAAGTATGCAGGAAATATTAAATAGCCCTTTAGTGTTTCAAATATCAATGAAACCTACTACTATTATTGTGTGTTATTTAACATGAAATAAGGCTGTCAAATAATTTTTAATTACTTCAGCTTCCTCCAGTTTCATCTAGGACAATAACTTCAGACTGTGGAATATGTAATGTATGCAATGTATTACACTAGAATTTCTGTGATTTCCACCTAATGAATAAATCATTATACAAAATATTAAAGTCCCTGGCACTTTATGTGAAAAACACAAGTTGAATTTCATTACAAATGCTTCAGTCTTCACTTTCTGCAGTGACCAAACAGAGTGCTGTCTTCCCCCATCTCTCTGCGTGCCCTACCTTACAAGCTAACTGCCTTTTGTTCCCCCTTGGCTTCCTCAGGTGTGCATGATTTTGGCATGACCAGTCAGAATGTCTGTTCCTCTGCTGCCAGGATGGTGGTCTTCAAACCCAGAGCTTGCCACAGACCTGTCCCACCCCCAGTTTGACTGACCTTCCCTAATGTCTAGCGAGGATAGTGCCTTGCAGTGGAGGTGGCAGATGATGCTTTTAGAGGGGATTTTTTTTATTGGCTAATTAAAAGTGCTTCCCCAGACTCCCCTCTTCCTAATGGGAGAGTTTCCTGGGAGTTCCCCATTTTTCCTGTGGTTACATTGTGTCTGCTCAGACAGATGGGAAATGAAACGACCAGGTTTGGATCAATGACGGGGTCCGTCTGAGTGTCTCAATAGTGACCTCAGGAGCATCCTGGGCACTGTTCAGAGAGGCTCTTTTATATTGAGATAATGACTGGGCTGTTTGTTAGCAGACAAGGCAGTCCACCCATGTGCACATCCTTATGCCCAAGTCCCAGATGCATGGGATCCAGTGATGGCCAGATCGTCAAGAAAAATGACTAAAGTAATCCATAAATTACGCATTCAGAAAACTGTGCATCAGCTTCAATTTCTGTGTAACGGTTTGACAAAGGCTGAAGAAAAACATCTTTTTGTCGCTCATTAATCTCGCAAAGACTTTATCCAACATATCGATGACACTCCACTCATCTTTGCAGATGCATACGCAGTTGCTCTTAGATATTTACTAGTGAATTGCACTCTGAGTGTCTATATTTCTCTGTGTGTGTAGAGACACATGAATATGTGTGACAGGGCGGTGCATGAAGCTCAGAGAAGAGGTGTGATGAGATGGCCTGGGGCGCGGGATGAAAAGCCGCAGCAGAAGGTCATTAGCTTCTCATTTCACATTAGCATCTGTTGAATGGGATTAGCCATCCAGGGGAGGCTCAGCACACTACACCTCTACAACCCACAGGCGCTCTGCTCTCTGTGCGAACATGGACAGGTCATTAGTGACACCCCCCCCCCCCCCATTTTTCCTCTACCTTCAACACTCTCTCATTTGGAAGCCTGCGGCATCGTGACTTCATGGGCAGACAAGAGGAAGTATCTCCTCTGTCAAGAGCTGTTTTGTATATACTCTTAAATGCCATGAAATTAAAAGAAGAAACAGCCAAGGTGAAAAAACAAACTGACCAAAAGACAAGCAAAAAGTGTTTTGCCTGTCTTCAGATTGGTGTAATAAGTGTCTCTTATTGCCAGTGTTTTCAGTGTTTAATTTTATTGTACTAAATTGGTCTCAAAACAGACTCCGGTTTTTATGCAGTAGTAGTCTAACACTACGTTCATGGTAACAAGCAGAAAAGGGAATTGGTATGAGAATGAAGAAAAACAGCAAAACCAGGAAACAAAATAAAAAGTATGTCAAGGAAGAGAAGAGAATGACGTGTTGTATTGACATTGGCTAGTGACTACCGAGATGAGCTCGTCATTTTTGTTTATCTGTGACAAGCAAAGCTGTGGGGTTTATTGGATGACATTCACCGGAGTGTCGGTTAGTACTATCCTGAATATGGCACTGGTGGCACAGCATTCGGTCAACGCTACCAGATATTAGCTAACCATCTGCTGTGCAAACAGATGTTCGCTGCCGACCGTATGAGGCTGAGTTACGATCGATTCCTGTGTCTGAAATGCAATGCAGAAAAAGCCAAAAGGCCACCAGGTCTGAAAACTTGTCAGCTTTAGAGGACATTATTCTGATTTTACCATACATTACTGTGCAATGCCCATACTGACTGGTGCTGCAAGTCCATTACAATATAAAGAGAAATCGCATGCAAAATTGGGCTTAAGGACAGAAGGCACACACCAATCACATACATTGAATAAGAGAGAAGAAAAAAGGCTATAATTCAGTACCCAGAAAGATCTACTCATTTGACAATAAATGTTTTTACTGATAATATGTTGCATGATTGCAGGTGGCGTCCTCTAGTTAGAGTTTGGTTTGATACTTCGATAGCACCCTCTGGTGGACTGTGTGTGTACAGATCCATTTAGGTTTCATTATCGTTTACCCATAGCCTGCAGGGGAAAAATAACTTCAGTTCATCAGTGCTCTGTGGACCTGCTAGCGGCAGAATCTGTTATTGGTGAATCTGAAAGCACCACTAGAAGCTGAGCCAAAGGCATTTATAAATCATCGAAACTATGTCTGCAAAGAAGATGTAAAAAAGATTTGCAAGTAAGTACATAACTTAAAGAGAAAGAGCTCAACAACTGGCACAATAAAGTGTTTCACAAGTGGCAAAATTACTGCCAGTCTGCCTCTGCAAGTGACAAATAGCTTACTGGCCCATAAAAGTTTATATCCATTCATTTTCCACTGCTGATTTGGTGCAGAGACATAATGAGCCTGGAGTCTATTTCAGGAAGCACAGGGCAAACGGCAGTGATGTCTTAGCAGTTCATCATCTACATTCAAACACACATATGATCATTAAGTGCTGCCATGTTTCTGAACTAGGTGAGGAAATCACAGAAGTGTGAGGTTACAGTATTACACACTGAGGAATCATGCAGCCTAAAAGTAGATATGTTTATTCAAAATATTCCATTTAAGTGGCTGACTCAAGGGTGCTACTTCATAGATGAGTCACATATATATTCTATTTCCTTCAAATCTTTGTTTCTGAGGATTCTTCATGCACACGGTCATTGTTTGAAAGAAGCTGCATTAACACGCTGGTCTGTAATGACTTCCGTTTTATTGTTCTAGAGAGTGCAGCATGAGTAGAAGTAACCCTACAATATTTCACATATACAGAACAACCTCCGAAAACACCAGATGAAACTAAAAGACTAAAAGGTGCTGAAGTATTGGATTGGTGGAACACCAGCCCACAAAAGCTGAAAAAATCCTTAGCTGTTAATTTGCTACAGAAATAAATTTTTTACTATGTCTACTGATTCAGGTGTAAATTAAGACAGCTGCTCTAGTGGACCGCACTGTGCTGCCCCCTGCTCCATGGTAAATGCTAGTGGTCACACCGATTACTCAAGGATGGCCTTCACTGCTTTTTGGAGAGGCTGCTTTACTCCATCCGCTTGTTCGCTTGTCAGAAATAATTGCAGGAAGAGTCTCTTCATAGGTTGCATTGATTGTATTAAACACATTCAGGATTCACAGAACAAAAAGACCATATTGAAGGGAGGGTATGCTTTCCCTATTGCAGCAGGCATATCATTCCGTCAGTTTTGTAAGCCAAAAGGAATCTAACGTTGCCGTGGACACTAGCCCATAGGGAAGGGTCTGACCACCTGCTCCGCTTCCTGAAGTTCCCACCGGCCTAGCGCTCGGCACGACTCCAATGGGCCGGGGGGTCGCGAGGCCCGCTGGGCTTCTTCACTCGATAGTTGAACCCTAGAGAAGCAATGAGAGGGGGTTATGGTGTGTTGCAGCAAAGGCAGGAATTCTGCAGGCTAACTATCTCTCACACTTCTCCTCCTGTTATGGGGTCTGTCATCAATCAGAATTCCTTTTTACCCAGCTTACTGTCACAACGGCTCATGAACTGGGTCATGAAGGTTTGAAGCAGCCCAATGCTAAGGACAACAGAGCCTGGACCCACCCATGCCACTTTCTTGACTGTGTCCCTTGTTGATCATAGGGGTCGTCATGTATTCATAATCGTCGTCTGATGAGCATAGACTAGCAGCTGTGAAGTAAACAAGTCAGTTCAAAGAGCATGGATGCATCTGCATTTTGGGCTATCAGCTTGGTTCAAACAACAGCATTTGGCATAATGCTCCAATGTTTCAGCTTTGGCATGAACTGTAGATAGAGCACATGACTATGAAGTGGTGAACTCACTTGAACAAACAATTATTATGACCCTGCTGACTTTATAGCATTGCTTCTGTTGAATTTCAGGCATCCAACTAAATAGTTTTTTCTTATATATTCTTTTGCTGCAATAAAATTTTATCTTCGTGAATACTTATGCTATGTACTATTCCACAAAAGTCTCAGTACTTTTAATGAAATCTTAAGTTTTCAATCACAGATGTACTCACAAGGCTGTCTAGCTGCACTGGTTCCCGTATTGGAGTTAACAGGCTATAAAATAAAATGAAGAGATAAGTCAAATACTACAAAAACATTATGAAAACCTATGTCTGTGCGCTCATGAGTACAGTAATATTATTGGCTAGTTTGCCAGACTAAATGAAAAGGAAAAATAAAAATTTCTACTGAGAAAATCATGGAGACTCCTTACTTGCCATTAATATACTTCATCAGTCCTTAGCCTTAAAAATGTTTAATGTGGATTTTTGAAGTTTTAATGCCACCAGGATCATTATGGATGTGTGTAATTTAACTTTTTTGATGTTTAAAAATCAATAGCATTCCAGTTATTTTTTTTTCATTTGCAGAAATGAGTACAACCGGCCATAATAATTTACAAGACATTCAGATATAAATATCAGTGAAATAAGGATTAAACAATGTTTACATTTTTGTGAACAATTTTCTGCTGACTTTCCATTAGCAGGGACCATTCTACATGTAAGTTATTTTGATTTTTAATGCTTAATTAGTGCTAATATGCACATTACCCAGTCTTATGACAGAACTCCAAATAAGAGGTGACAAAAACCAGGACAGAAAACCCTGCACAGGATTCCGAGCTTCCTCAATATGGTGACAGGCCTGAGCAGCTACAGAACTCTCCTACCCCACTACTATGATGCCCTTTTGGTTTTTCTTATCATGGTTCCTATTCAAAAAATAAGGTTGAAAATAGCAGGCAGGTCATTACGTAAAATACACTAGAACCTAGCAGCCCTCAACAAACAAAGTATCCTGATTCAACGATATAAAGTAGATCTCACTTTCAAAACTGTTGCCAATGAGGCATAAAGAGAATAACATTACCTTCATATTTTGACTTTGAGTCCTGAAAACCCCTGGGAAAAGGAAAAAATAGATGAACATAGCATGACAGATCCAAATCCAAATACATTCATGCAAATATTAAATCAAACTCAGCAAAAGATCTGCTCTCAGTGAATGTCCAATAGCCAATAGCTTTTAAGAATAAAGGTTAACATGAAAGTCAAAGGAATGGGGATGAAGAAGGTTATTATCTGCAACACTGGACATAGAATCACACTGCAGCACTACTTCTTCTCTCCACACTGTACATTACAAGATACAGCCTCAGATGTGTCCCTTTCCAGGATGTTTCTTCAGCAGCACTTATGCAATGTCTGCACTGTTGCACTTGAGTAAAGACATTGTGAACATGCAATAAAATGGCCTTTACCAGTAATTACTTGAATTCTGTTATCAAGCTGACTAAAGGCTGGCCTCTGTCCACCTTCTAGACTTGCTTGTCTCAAAACGTAAATGATCACCTGTATCACTAATAACTAATATGCCATGTACTGAATTTACAACTTATTATGTCTTGTCACTATTAATTGTTGCTGCACAAAATGAGTTAAGTTTGCTTGAGCTAAACGAATACATTATAAATGTGAAATCATTTGTTGAGGCTTCGCTGAAAGGACGGCATAAAATGGAACAAAATGAATGGTGTAAATGTAATGTACTTTACAGTTGTAGAACATTCTGAGTTGTCTCACCAGAGACGACCTCATAGTCTTCTGAAGACCTTTCCTGTGTTGTGGGGCTGAGCTTCTCCACCCTGTCCAAAGTTGGAGGTCCAGCAGCTCGGTTTTTGGGTTTTACTGTGCTGTAGAGCACAGCAGTTGGCGAACTTGGTGCTCCTAGCTGTGCGTTGTCATAGTGATGGACGGCTGGGCCGGTGGGGACAAAAGCAGCAGCTTGGCGATGTTTGGGCTTCTTAACAACGGCGTACGTGTCACTCATGTTCTGAGCACTGGGGTAGGATGTTCTGGTCTGAATGGTGGGCTTGCTGAAGACAGAGCACTGGAATTAGTTCACTATGAATTACTAACCAAAGTGAGACTTCATGGCACAGCATTTTCCTTAAGTGGTTGTGAAGGAAGGTTTTATTATAATTTGTTTTTTTAACTGTTTTGTTCCCTTTACAGAAAAGCACCCATCCTGGATGGGGTGCCAGTGGATTGTAGGGCACTGTCACATGCTACGAACAATTTAGACACACAAATTAGCCTAGAATGCACATCTTGAACCGGGTGAGGAAACCTCTGAAGCATGGGGAGAACACGCAGGCACAACATACATGGTGGAGGTGGGATTTGAACCCCCAACCCTGGAGATATGAGGTAACAGTGCTGAGAACTGAGCCACTGAGTTTAAGTTTTCCTCACTAGTAATAGTGAAAAACACTATTACTAAAATAGATAGCGGTAGCAGTAAAAAATATGAATTGTATATATTCTGCCAGTCTATCAGATAGGACTGCTCCTCCAAACAGTGAATCACATCGCCGGATGTGAATACATACTGCAGGCAGGCAGGGTCAGACTGGCCGAACAGCGACTGTGAATATGGTGTGACTGTGTTGTACATGATAGGTGTAGAATCTCAGAAACTGCACCCTCGGAATTATCACACACTGTGGTGTCTAAAGTTTACTGAGAGCGGTGTGATGAACAGTCAGTTCAATAGCATTTCTGAGGCAAAATACCATAGTAGTTTAAACAGACTGCTCAGTACAACAGTAGTGTGCAGAAAAGCTTCTCTGAATACACATCTTGTTTACCCTTGAAGTGGTTCTGATGTACTTAATAAAGCAGTCACTGAGTGTAGCAATATATATGTATAGGTAGTATAATGAATCATTTTATAATTAATTTATTGATATATAATTAACAATTGTTTACATCATTTTTTCAGATTTACACGATTTTTTCAGATTAATAATCAGAAGCGACCCTGTGGTTTTCAGCATTTCTCAAGCAAGAGAACCTCAAAGCATTAATGTATGATCGCAGGAACTAAGAATTAATGAGCGACCGGGCTGCTGTAGCATTACTCTATCTGGGTTGGGAACACTCTTGAATATCTCAGTCCAGAAAACCTCTGAAAAAATAAGATGAACATAACTGCATTCATCCTTATAAAATATCACTTAGGGCTGCTGTTCTTCACTTTAAGGGTTTTTTTTGAGGATTTTTCATGTGTATATAACATGGATAATAATTATTTCCACTTGCCATTGTGCCGTAGGTGTATATATGGGTGTATTTTGTTTTAGTGTCCTGTAGCTTTAAAATACTTGTACAATTGCCCTTAAGAAAACAACGCATCCTGTGTTCTCCTCAGTTCCAATTGCCAGTGCAAGCATTAGGTCATGGGTATAATTGTGTACATTATGTTAGATTGTTCATTTTTATTGACATTTTTATTATATTAATGTAAATGCACCGGTACGAGTTAGACATGGACAAAGATTTTGTTAATTTGAAAATTTGAGTATTCATTATATCGGTTCTACGAACCTCAGCACATGGGCTACGCTGCTAGCTAAGTTAGCCAGCTACCAAGCTGTGTGTGGTAATATGAGTGTTTTTTGTATTTCCAGTACCATAATTGATGAAAATACGGGTTCCAGAACAACTCAGTGATTGCAATGTTTATCCAGTACCAGAATAAACCAACTCAAATGGGAATCCTGGTTCATGGTGCATTTAACTAACACAATGCTAAATCATATTGATTACATGTACACCTACGGAAAATACCAAAGTACTGAATATTCATAAAACGTTTCTGAGGATCCCCTACAACTGCTCCATGGACGCGGGTATAGAACTCCCTGCTTTAGATCATGAGTCTGAGTTTTTTTTCCAGACAATCTACTTTGTCAGTCAACATGTCAGCAAACATTTAAAATTTAATAAAATATTTATTTTTCCAACCTGTTGTCCAAAAAAATACTTCTGTAATGGAACTGGTCAAAGCAGCGTATAGTTTCACCCCTCCATATTTCATTTTTGAACCAGTAATCCTGGTTAATTCTAGCACAAGACATGGTATACCCTAGAAAGCATGCCAGTCCATCATAGGACACAAGGTTGGGGTACACCCTGCAGAGGATGCCAGTCCATCATAGGACACAAGGTTGAGGTACACACTGGCCAGGATGCCAGTCCATCATAGGACACAAGGTTGGAGTACACCCTGGACAGGATGCCAGTCCATCATAGGACACAAGGTTGAGGTACACACTGGCCAGGATGCCAGTCCATCATAGGACACAAGGT
>JAACJT020000086.1:9040596-9055306 GCA_009936485.2 Gymnarchus niloticus | reverse complement strand
ATGGAAATCTGTTTTGTTGTCCGCATATTTGATTTGGCAAAAATTTTACACTGGATGCCCTTCCTGATGTAACCCTCTCCATTTATCCGGGCTTGGGACCAGCACGGAGAAACACATAACGCATTCCCCAGTGGCTGGGGTGTAATGCAGTTAATGCTACATTTGTGATATTCCTTTTTCAGGGATGACTGTCAGCCGAGTTGGATCAGCACAGGTGGAACAAGTGAACATGAATCATTGAAACCATCTGACAATCTCTCTTGAGATGTGTGGTCCCTCCACCAAAATATTCTCACATATGGCTTTAAAAACAGGTTTTTAGATAAAAACATATTCATTGATTTTTTGTTTCTTTTTTTAATACCCTTAATCCAATCATATCTTAGCACCCATAGGCAGTAAACAGTACTAATTAAATTGAGATTAAATCTCATTTTAAAATTTGAACTCTCATTGGATTTTAACTGACGTCGGTAAATGTGTCAATTCACAGAAAATCATTTTGGTTCACATCATTCCCCTTCTCACTTTCACACTTCTCTGTTTTTACTTTAAGTTTTACCTGCTTTGCTATTTTTATTTTGGAAGTCCTTGTTAACTTAAAGTCACATGAAAATACAAATTGAGAAATGTGGAATTGAAAATAACCTAAATTATGTCTATCCATAAAAGCTACATAATAAAAAAATGTGCAACTACTGTTCCACATGTACTAACATCATACGCATAAAATCTTCAACATGTTTTGCTTCATGATATTTGTGAACATAGCCTGTCACTGAAGACACTCCTCTGGGCCATGACTATCATATGCAGAGGGTGGGAAGCTTTCTCCATAATGGACAAGAGCTTGTTCCTCATTTTCCTGTCCACCACCTCCTCCAGGGAGTCAAGACAGATCCCAAGCACTGCACCAGCCTTCCTGAGCAGTTTGTTCAGTCTCTTGAAATCCCTTGCTTTAATACTGCTGCCCCAGCACACTGAGGCATAGAGGATGGCCGCTGCTACCGCAGACTCATAGAAGGTATGGAGCAGCCTCCCAGTGACACCAAAGAATCTCAACCTTCTAAGAAAGTACAGCTGGCTCTATACAGAGCAGCGGTGTTTGCACCCCACCCAAGCTTCCCGTGTAGATGTACCCCTAGATACTTGTAGGTCTGGACAACCTCCATGTCCACCCCCTGTATACTAACCAGGATATGGGGAGACTGACTCCTCTGAAAATCTGCCACAATCTACTTGGTCTTGCTGATGTTTAGGTAATTCTACTGACATCGTTCATCAAAGCTGTCCACGAGGCTCCCGTATTCCTTCATCCCCCTCACTAATACACCCCATTAAGGCAGAGTTATCTGAGAACTTTTGCAAATGACATGCTCCAGAGCTGTACCTAAAGGCAGAGGTATAAAAGCTAAACAGGAATGGAGCCAAGACAGTACCCTGTGAGGCACCTGTGCTACTCATCACCTGTTCAGATACACAGTTCTGTAGACGTACAAACTGTGGCCTGCCAGTGAGGTAGTCAATGATCCAGGACACCAGGAAGTTATTCACCTGTACTGCCATCAGCTTCTCTCTGAGTAGGGGGGTTGAATCGTATTAAATACACTAGAGAAGTAAAAACAAAGACTCCCCACTTCCTCCATGCAGGTGAGAGTGCGCTCTGTGCAACAGGTAGATGATCGAATCCTCAGCTCCAACTACTGACCGGTAGGCAAACTGCAGAGGGTCTAACAAGGGGCCCATCATAGTTCTAAGTGGTGCAAGACCAGCCTCTCCAGGATCTTCATCAGTTGGGATGTCTGTGCTACAGGTCTGAAGTCACTGAGGGCTTTTGGATGTCCATTCTTTTGCACAGGCACCAGGCAGGATATCCTCCAGAGTACTGGAACCCTTTTTAGCTTCAGACTCAGGTTGTAGATGCAGTGCGGCACTCCACCCAGTTGTTCTGCACAGATCTTGAGTACTTTGAAACTAACACCATCAGGACCTGCTGCTTTGCCCACATGCAGCCTTCTCAGCTGCATCTTGACCTGGTCAGCTATGATGGATAGACTGGGAGGGAGTGATGAAGATGGGTATATGGTTGGTCCTGAGGAGAGGTGTAGACAGATGAAGTCCTGGAAGGTGTATGACCAGTGTTTCCTGAGTCAAATCTGTTGATTCAGTTCACAGGCTTTCTCCAGGTCTCCTTCCACTTGTTGTGAGTCAGATAGCTTGTAGCCGGTGATCTTCCTCATATCTTGCCACACTGCTCTTATGTAGTTGTTTGTCCGCATCTTGTCCTCCATTTTCTTCTGGTAGGTGCTTTTATTTTCCTTGATTTTCACCTTCAGCTGCTTCTACACTACCCTCAGCTCTTCCTTGTTTCCTGCCTTAAAGGCTCATTTCTTCTTGTTCAGAAGGACCTTGAGGTCACTCGTGACCCAGGGCTTGTTACTCGGGAAGCAACAAACTCTCTTAGGGGGCACAACACAATCAACACAGAAGCTGATGTAATCTGTGATGCAGTGGGAGTGACAATCAATTTCATCCCCATGCGGCTCACAGAGTGCTTCCTAGTCTATGGATTCAAAGCAATCCCTCAGTGCATTATTTGTCTCTGAAGATCATTTCTGCACTGTCCTGGTGTTTACCTGCTTGCGCAGGATAAGGGGCTTGTAGTAGGGTAGGAGTTGTACCAGGTTGTGGTCAGATTTGCCCAGCGGGGGAAGCAGTGAGCAACTGTATGCATTCTGTACATTAGCATACAGTAGGTCCAAAGTTTTATTGTCTCTTGTAGGGCATGTTACAAATTGAGTGAAGGTGGACAGGGTGAGGGTGAGAGAGGCATGATTGAAATCGCCAGTAATTAGAAATAGCGCTTGTGGGTGACAGGATTGTAGTCCAGATATCATAGGAAAGATAATGTCACGCGCTGACACCGCATCCGCGGAGGGCGGGACATACGCCAGCGTACTAATCACATGCGTAAACTCCCAAGTTAGGTAGTACGGGCACATGCTAACCGCTAGCAACTCAATGTCCGGTGCGCAGAGTTGTTCCTTCACGGTAACATGGTTCGGATTACACCATTTGTGATTCACAGACATTGCCAACCCCCCTCCTCTCTTCTTGAGGAGCATGACAGTGACTTCAGCCTGACATCCTGGCCACTGTGTTCACCAGTTGTCAGTCTTATTGAACATCTTTTGATGGACAGGTTCAGCGCTTGGAAACACCAATGACTCTTAATGCTTTATGGGAAGCTCTGGTGTCAGCATGGTACAGCATCCCTGTGGAAACATTCAGAGGCCTCATCAAATCAATGTCTTGCCACACAGCTGGAGTATTGGTGGCACAAGGAGGTCATACCACCTAATAAGGGAGCTGTATTTGTCAACTTTTGTAAGATGAAGTCACTGTCATGCTCCTCAAACCACTCGGACACACTCCTAATGACATGGCAAGGGGATTTATCCTGCTGAAATCCACCTGTGCTATTGAGGTAGGCACTCATCATGAAGGGGTGGATCTGGTTTGCCAAGATGGACAAGTGGCCAGGAGTGATCAATAGACCTACTTCTGTTTAGCTTGTGCCAGTCCTTTTATATCCTCCTTTCTCACTTTTAACTTTATTGATGTGCCACCTGGCCGTGGGGAAGAGCCAATTGTTCTACAAAGGGGTGGTGTTAATGTTGTGGCTGATCAGTGTATATACCATGCAGAAAAAGTGCAGTTTTGTGCATTTTCAATCATTGTTATCAAAACCTTAGCCATAGTTTGCATCAGAAAATACTTACAGAGTATGCTGTTATATAGACAACATGGTTAAGCATTTTGACTATTATCTTATTCATAAACAGTGACACAAGGACTTGTCATTCTGATGGCACTGACAAGTTCATTGACATAACTATTTGCTTTTGAGAGATAGACTGAAGATTTTGAGCAAGTTACGGGCTTTTGCAGGTAATCCATTGTGTGGTGCTGTTTGTACGAAATGTTTTGGGAAATGCACTTACTGTTTTGAAAATGTTAAGGATGATTCGGAAATGTTCTAAAGCAACTGAGAAAAACTGTAATTGGCAAATATCAGACAGAATAACATGATCTTACTTTCCTTTATAATAACTCTATTTGAATAAAATGCACCCTCAGGATACTAGATTTTTAACTAAAAGTTACTTTTCATTGTGAGATTACCAGTAAGTTTTTATCCTCTACATAAAATGTAATAATAGGATATAGGAAAGGTGGTTTAACATTCCATCCAGGGTGCACAAGAGCCTTGTGCCCTATGCTGCATGGGAACGGCTCCGGGCCGCCCAACTACCCTGGCTAGGATTAGCGGTCAGATGGTGGACACATGCCTGCTTAGATAATAATATTACCGTGAGCACGGTTACAAAGAACAATACATATTCGGGTTTTCTTATAATTATGACAAATGTGAAGACATGGATATTTCTGTTTTTCGTAACTTCGGTAAAGTGGATGAACTTAAAATACATTTAGTTAACCAGTCTCAGGCTGATTTACGTTTTTGATGGAGCATTAGTTATAATATACCTCCCTCTACCGGACAGGTGTGATTAACACAGTTTCCGCGTCTCTCCGACACACTTTTTTTTTTTCTGTGGAATGTACCATACAGGCAATTTCGACGGGGAAGTTTCAGAATTATCAGTCATTGTGACTCCGTTATAAAGAACCACCGCGTTTATTGTCTATTTAATCATCTATATTTTAACATGTTAAAACATGAAAACATGTTAAATAACCAAACATTTATTATTTTATTCTCGTCATGCTTTCTAATACAGCACTTGCACACAGAGGACCAAACTGTTGGTATCATCCATACCCCGACCCTGAGTAAAGATGGCGCAAGCACTGTCAGAAGAGGAGTTTCATCGAATGCAGGTATCGATTAGTGCTATCGTTAGTTGGGAACACAACGGCCTGTTCATATCTCAAGTCCCGTAGAGGCGATTTTCGTATCTCAGCAGCAGTTACATCTGCTTGGTTGACACGGCGAGTGATGCAGGAATGAAAAACAAACGTAAAGTGCAACCGTAGGCCTGAATGGCAGCTTTGGAGCCGGGCGGGGATTGCTGGCGGAGGGAGGAGGCTGTTTAATGTCAGGAAGGAGCTAGCGGGAGTTTTGTGCCTCCATCAACCTAACATTATCATTGACAGCGAATTAATGGTAGTACCGTTCATATCCGTGACAAGCCCGTCGTAGGCGTGTTGCTGATGCGGTGCTTGGGGAGGGCACACCTAAGCAGGATCTAAGAGCACCGGTCAGCTGCTAACTAGCTCACTAACCAGTTGAGGTACAAACCAGCATACAATCATCTGCATGTCACCGATATGTAGTCCAGTGGCTGTGTCGCGTTTAACTTGTCGAGCCCTCCCTGTGTGAATAAATGGTTATACCGTTCACTGTGACGGTAATGCTGTATGCTCCCCAATTAGCCAATTATAGCCAAGCGTGTTTCCGTTACGCACGCAGCTCTCGTGCACATTAACACGGCATCGCTCGCTTATCCAATTCCTGAAATTGCGACAGTGCGTTTCCGGTTTTCTCATCGCCGTTATAGCGATGCATTTCTCGTCACTGTATTCTCCTGACTTTGTTGCAAGGATCGCCAAGCGATCACGAAAGTTCACATCTAAAGATGTATGTATACACACTGCAGTCGGGCTGTCTCTCCCGTAGATGATCGGCGCAAGCTGCCTGCGACTCCGTCGTCGTCACTCTTTTTCAGCGATGGCATGTTTTTATGGATACCGGTTTAAGTGTGAGATGCACAGCATTAATGATCCCAGTCACAAGGCTGTGATGTCAACGATTAATATCACATCACAGTGTTGCTATTGAGAAAACCGTTGTAGGCAGTGAGGTGATGTTAATGTCCCAGTTTCATTCCTGTATATTCTGCCCCATTGGAAGCTGACTGCTAGTATCTTCCAAGATGTTTATCTGAACGCTTCGTTTCTGACAGTTCTTAGTCAATCCGCATTACATAATAAAAGACACACACAAAAAAACAAACTTAATTTCAGTGTTGTGAAGAAAAGTAGCGGTGCCTTCATACTAAAGCCTAAATGCATAATTTAGGGTGCTAGGGAAATCTTAGCATGCCAGCAATGTAGGTTAATTTTCAAATGTCAGTTTTAAATACTTTAAAGTCCTGAGTGTTGGTGATGAAGTCTTACTATGAACTGCGGTAATTTAAGTTATAGTTTTAGGGCCTAATTTTGATATTCATACAAATAACAGGACAAAGACGTTTATATATGTTTTGAGAAAAATCACTATTAAGCTGAGGTGGTGTGTGGCTCTACGGGCTTGGATTCTGTGCCTGGAAGATGGGATGTGCCAAAATTAAAGAATTCCTATGTACTTGAACTCTCACGCTTTATTGACAAATGGCCAATAAAGTTAATTTCATTTCGTCATATATGAGTCACCATTTTCTTTGGGTCTTATCAGTCTGTCAAAGAAGTACTGCCCTTATAAGCTAATGGTGTTCCACCTATTGTTCAGGGCACAGTTTGTTGGTATTGTCCTCATACTGTGAACATTGCCATTTTGCTAAATTGTTAACCCTTGGTTTGGATATGGAAATGACTATGAGATGTCAGTTTAAAAAAAAATACCCGGAGGGTGTAAACAGGAGTTCCCAATTGTAGACCATGAGAGCTGGGGAGTGTACTTGCTCTTTACTCATCCCTAGCCACTCTTGGCTTTATGTAAGTAATTATAATTAATCACCTGAACTGGTGTCTTGTACAACCTCCTGGGCTCTGGCGCTCGAATCAGCCGGGTTTAGACACTTCAGGCTGTTTTATGTGTGCTGCTTTTATCTCCTGTCTCAGTGTGCCAGTGTTTGGTTTGCTTCAGATTTTGGGAATGGGTGAAATATCTGCCAGGTGTATGTGGTTTAAAGACAACCAAAGGGTGTCTCAGGGCTTCTTTAAAGTATTGTGAATGCACGTGTGTTGAAGCACTTAGCTGTAGTTCATCGAGACCCAGCGACTCACCTGAGTTTATCACTTGTAATCCTTACTGTTTTTTTATTGCTTTTTTTTTTCCCAGGGTTTAGATACAGGAAACATGGTTATTTGTTAAGATGTTTCATGAATAACTCCTGTCATAATTGCTGTCTTGTCTCTTTTCCCAGGCTCAGCTCCTAGAGCTGAGAACGCAGAACTACCAACTTTCTGATGACCTGCGGAAGAACACAGCTGGTAAGCAACCAGTTCCTGCTGATCTTCCTTTGTTTCTTACAGCTTTTCCAGGGTTGTGGTATCTGTCCTGGTACACACTGGGCATAGGGTGGGGTCCACCTCGGCCTAGATATCAGTGTATTGCAGGGGCAAAATATCAGCACTAATTCTCAGACAAGCATCTGAATGTCAGGGAGAAACCCATTGAATGTGCAAGCTCCAGAGGAAAAGCTGGTCTTCAAATAGGAATGCACGCTTGCACAGTGCTGGAGCTTCTTTTACTGCTGGTGCTATTGGTTGGCTAGCTGTGCTGCTTTAGCGAGTCTTCGTGTAATGAATCTGAAACCTGAACATATGTAGTGTTGGAGGGTCTCTACTGTGTGGTGTGTTTTAGTGATAAAAATAAGCAGTTTCAGTTCAGACGATCACATCTGTATGGTGAAATAGACACCTGTACTGATGTCTCGTGTGTGAGCGTAGCTGTAGAACTGCAAAAAAGAGGCGAGGAATCAATCAGGTTTGGTTTCATGAACCATTTCTCATCTTTATTAACATTAAGACATGTTTGACTTGAACTGTCTTTCAAAGTGATTCGACTGATGTGTTGCTTGGTGGAATTTTGGTCCTCTGATAAACTTTGAGTGTTGGCAGCCTAGAACATGTTTTAGTGTCCAGAATCACGTACTGATGAAAGGAGGAGCGAGACCTCATTCTCACCTTTGATATTGTGTATAATTTAAATACAGTCTTTAAAATCCATGCTATGCCTTGCATGATCTGTTCAAAATGTATGTGTGATTCTCATGTCATGCACAAATATATGCTTTTTTTTTTTTTTCTTCGCAGTCGATTCAAGGCAGAGGTTCTCAGATTTGGGGGGGTGGGGAGCATTGTGTGTGTGAGCTAATCTAATGTACGCACATGTAGAGTAGAGTGTCTCATCTGCAAAAGGGGGCCTGACAGGCAAAGTTCGGCAACCACTGATTTAGGTGAAGTAAATAGAACAGGGTGCCGATCAAACAGTGGAATCTTTGCTCTTTCTTAATCACCTGTTATAGTGGAGCTTCTCAGAATCTTCTCAAATGTGGCCAGGATGCGGAATGCCAAACGGGTCTCATTCAATTCATATTGTTTTGATATGATGGATAGAAAAGATTTTTTTTTTTTTCCCCCTAGTGTTCTTGTTTCAGAACTTTTCCAACATACGCTTGACACTTCCTGCACGTTGCATTGAGGCTGGTGGGTGTAATAGTGGGCACGTTAATGGACTCCTAGGATGGTATCCCACTGGAAACACTGCATCTGTGACATTCTATAAATAAACCCTCTCTCAGCTGGATGTCATTATGCTGCATACAGCAAGGAAATAATTAGGCTGCTCTAAATTGGAGACTTTTTATCTCTGTGCTGATTTTGTATTTTCTGTTTTGGAGACTGGCTATTAACTACCTGTATGAATATTAAGCTGTTAATCAGAGAAGGGATTTGGGAGCTTTCATAATTATTCATTATTTCATTATTATTTCTATGAAGATTAGATGTTTATTGACAATTGTATGCTTATGGGGTGAAGGGGAGTTTAGGTATTAGCAGCCAAATAAGGAAAAATCTAAAAATACTATGCAAAGCTAAACCGGTTGGCATTACATTAGTGCATTAACACTGGCAATTTGCCAAGTGTCTCCTGCTTGCCTTCCGGGTAGCAGTCAAAGCTGACATGAATCTTTTAGGAGGTGCAGCGTTCAGGCAGATGTAGGTGCTGCCTGAGGGTATGCAGGAGTCTGTTAAGGCATTTCGTATGATTGTGTCTTTCAGAGCTCAATGTTCTCCGCCAGAAGACCACAAACCTGGAGAAGGAGCACATGAAAGCACAGAAGGTATACAGCTGATGTTAAAATACACACACCCACACTGCTTTTATGGGTGTAGCAAGAGGCCTAGGACTTTCGCACTGCTCCTTTACTCTGCTTAAACCTTGAGTTTGTTGTACAAGTAACAACCAGTATGGAACAGCAGTGGTCCTGTAAGCGTGTGTCCTGCATCTACCTTAAGAACTGTAGCAGGAGCTGTGTAAATTAAAGCTCCTGAGTAAGAGTTCGCAGCTCTGCCTGGGTTTGGAGGTTAGACTTGGCAGGTCTGTTGCGTTTCAGCCTCGGGCAGTTATGTAACAACTGCCACTGTGTTCAGCCTCAGGGACAGGTGAAGCTAAAAGTTTACATACACTTGGGCTAAAGACTTTCAAACTCAATGTTTCACACCTTCACGCATGTTATGTCCCCATACATTTCCTGTGTGAAGTCAAAGTTTATTCATGCCTTTACAGAGAAAGCAACTGGTTTGGTGTTTTGAGAACTCATAAGCTTTTTAATTCTCATTTATAGGCTCTGAGCAAGAGCAAGAAGGCTCAGGTAAGTCTGACTTGTTTGATAAGAGCAGGATGTACTGTTCAGTTTGAATGCAGCCTGACTGTGGCTGCAGTGTCATTGTCTACCCCAAAGAGAAACCCGACAGTCTTGTTGCTCTGAATAGTGAGGATACCAAAGAAACTTTCCAGTAGTTGATGAAGCTGTACAGCTTCAGCTCAGGGTATCCCACACAAAGACACATGCCGGTAATCTGTGGTGTAACGTCCTGCCGACACTGACAGGAAGTGGATGCCCTGCTCAGTGAGAATGAGATGCTCCAGGGCAAGTTGCACAGCCAGGAGGATGACTTCAGGCTGCAGAACAGCACGTTGATGCAGGAGCTGTCCAAGGTATTGCCTCTCTGATGCATGGTGCCATCCCACGAATCCCTGCTATATGTTTCAGCTGCAGGTGTGAGCATTCCATAAAAGGCAGCTGTGTGTTTTTCCAGTCTTTATATAAATAACGACTGAATCTACACTCCCCCACTCAGTAAATTTAGTATGTTTTTATAGTTTCCTTGTATCACCACAGCATGGCAGTCCGTGTGGCACCCTGTCTACCTGAGCTCTTAACTCATTAGGCGTGATTGAGATTATTGCCCTGCGTGATTCAGATTACACGCCGGGAAGTTATTTGAGTGCTGTACTCATTTTAATCATGTTAATCAAGCAAAAGAAAACACGTGTCCATACTTGGGCTAATTACATTCATGCCTTTGTGAATACTGAAGCTACAACACTAAATATATTTACAGATTGACTTTATTTCCAGTAATCATTTCTTTAGTTAAAAAAGTTAATGGGCAAAACTAAATCTACATTACTTGAAACTCTTGTTTTACATGGTAGGGATCTTGCAAAACAACACAATTGTTTTAATAGGATTTTAGCTAAAATCTTAATTGAAGCGATTCATTCTGTAAAACTAGCTGGAACAAATGTCCAGATATCTACTGGAGAAGGTGATTTGGAATGATCCTGAGTTAATGCATGTTAATGCATTTTCCTGACTGACAGAGCACTTAGACGTGTAGTATGTGTTTGTATGATTTTCCTGTGCACAATGTGTCTGTGTCACTTTGTCATCCCCATGCAGAGCCATATGTCTCCCCCGCATCTTCTGAAGCGCTTCCCTGTTCGTTCTCTTTCAGCTCTGTTCTCAGATAGAGCAGCTGGAGCAAGACAACAAGGCACTGAAGGATGGGAGGCAGATGCCTTCCTCTTCCTCCAGTCCTGCTTCGAGTCCTGTAGATGGAGAGCTGCTCCGCCTCCAGGCCGAGAATGCAGCCTTGCAGAAAAACATGGCTGGTGAGCAGGGTCGTCCATGAATATATTGTGTGAAATAGCTCCACTTCTGTTGCTGTATATTAGGAGCACTTTGATTTTTTTATTTTTTTTTTTTTAAGAAAAAAGTATTCATCCCAACATCCGTAGGATATCATTAGGGCAGGAGCCCAAAAATACACCGACAGCTGTGAATCAGTCTCAGATATTATATTAAAATTTTTGGGAAGCTGTTTGGTTCAGCAGCTGCAGTATTTCCTTGAGCCAGAGGGAGGTGCTTTGATTCTTTGCACCCATTCTGGTAATTTGTTCATCTGCTGAGTTTGTCTCATTAACTTACCCTTTTTGAATCACAGACAGCCAGGTGACGTAAGCACCAGCTGTGGTTGGCTCACTTCTCCTTACTGTCCATAAGTCATACTTCTTGTCATTATTACTTCTAAATGTTTACTTGGCCTTCTGTTTTTAATGATTATTTAGTTTGTAATTTTATGCTGTCTTCTGGTAGGGCACAGAAGCTGATTATAGTCATTCGAACTGCAGTTTAAATTACAATTCATTTATGGAGAACGTGACTTCCCATTATTTTTTTATCACCAGTTAACTTGATAAATTTAAATCTAGATGACTTATCGAATGAATGGGCTATTTCTGTTTGTCCTGTTCAGGCAGCTTTCAGCTGAGCCTTTTCTCCCAGTACCAGAGTATAAAGGTTATGTAACTGTACAGACAATGACTTGTTTCTACTGAGGACAAATTTGCATCATTAGATTGAGGAAAAACAAAGTAACAGATTTTCAGCTGACTTATTGTAACATTTTCCGACTGTTTGGGGCAGCACAGGAGTGTGAATTTACATTTGCTGCAGATTCTTTTCTCTTTAGATGTGGTAAACAAAGTGTGCAACTCAATGTGGAGATTCTGAGGGATTATGAGTAAATTCCGTTCATTCCCGTCTGTCCTCTAGCCCTTCAGGAGCGCTATGACAAGGTGGTCCAGGGTCACAAAGGCACAGAGCTCAAAGAATCCCCAGCCTCTGAAGTGGATGGACAGACGGACCAGAATGGCATCTCGGTGCACTCAGAGAGAAGCCCGGCTAGGGTGGAGCAGGTGAGGAAAGGCATTCAGAAATGGAGTTGAGAGCAACAAATTTGACAGAGGGCGCTGTGGCGCTTACTGTGACACCTCCCGATTCTTCTCTCTTCTTAGCAGGTGGAGGCGAAGTGCGCAGAACTGGAGCAGCGGGTGAAGGAGCTAAGTGGTGAGTGTCCCTCCCCACACTGATTCCACATGCCACGGGGCAGCGGATGTTCCCCGGGGTCTCAGCGTCAAGTCCACTTTAATTACAGCCTGGGCCCACAGTAATTTAGAGCTCCTGTCTTATCTAGCACTTGCAGTGGGAATGGTGGCCTGCAGGCCAGCTCTGCATTTTTTTTTTAACTGTTGTTCTATTGAGTCAGAGGTGGAGCTGCGGCTGCACACAGAAGTGGAGGAGAAGCACTTACTGAAGGAGCAGCTGCAGGCTCTGGAGGTATGGCTGCCACACCTGCAGATGCAGACTCCCCGCTGCAGGCCTCACACCACTTCAGCGATACAGTCATCTACACAAAGCCAGAATGACCTTTCCCCCGATGTTTCCCATTTTCCCTCTCCTATCTAGGGAAAAGTCCATCGAATATAAACGTAATGAAGTGCACTCACCATACAATGTCTTTACGTTTTGATGCTCTTCTTTGCATTTGCCGTAATTTTAAAATAATAACATCTATTTTGTTCAGTTGTCCAAGCAAATGGACGTGACAAAACTTCAGGAGGAAATTGCTAAGGTAACTGCATTTTTTTGTTTAAGTGAAATGTAGGCCTGATACTTTTAGTGATATACGGGATGTACTATTAAGTGAGTTTATTGGCTTAGTAAGGTTTCCTGAGGCTCACATCTGAGTTTTGGGTACTATGAGTCGTGGCTCACAGTCATAGTGAGATTTACCACTGATTGTGGCAGTCAGGGATAAAGTTATTCCGGCTTAATCAACTTCACTCTTGGTATGTAAAATTCACTCTGTAGTACACGGCAGCAGTGTTTCTTCAAGCAGAAAACATCTGAATAAGATAGGGCTGCCTTATGAAATTTGTTTGAGATTTGTCCTTTTGTTTTTTTTTAGCTTTCAGATAAGCTAAAGAAAAAACAAGAAAGGTAAGATTTGGCTGCCCCTGTAATTTATAATCATAGATGACAATTAGTAATGGCATTAATGACAGCTGGTTAGCCTAAGGTATTCTAAATTAACAAGCAAAAATTGGTTTTCAAAAAATGCTTCCTTCACACTCAGCAGCCTTCATCATGAAGAGTTTCTCTCGGCCCTTTAATTTACACAGATACTCAGGCAGAGCTATTCTACAGTACGTCTACTGCACCATTCAAAGAAATCTGGGGATCGCTTAATGGTTTGCAATCAGTGTACTTGAGTATAAAATACTGAGTCAGTTAGCTCTTGTGAATGAAAGCTTTTGCACTAGTTAGGTCATCACAAAAGCTGTGTGTTCCTGCACTCTATTGTTTGCAGTGGTCTGTTTGTTTAAAGGACGTCATGGGCCTGAAACAGACATCACCGGGAAGTTCACATTTGTAATTTGGCACTTGATGTCTGCAGTGGGAATCAGAAGGTGGATATTGGTGTAGCTTATGGGAGATTCTTCAATGGATGTGAAGATCATGAACACATAATTGATCTTGATTTGCTTACAAATATTGCAGTTATAGCCCCTCAAGAGTCGCACATACAGCCTCGGCTTTCTGCTGGTACTGCATTAAATTGTATTGATTTGTGTTTTAAAGTTGAAAGAGGATTTTCATGGCTTCTTTACTGTACTTACGTAGCTTCCAGCGTTTGCAAGGAGAAAAGGAGGTTCTCTACAATGACAGCAGGTGAAGTCCTTCAAACCAACTCATGTGAAACGTCAACATTCCCGTTAACTTGGGCTTCCACATTATAATACAGATGTATATCACATTTGCCAAATTGTGTAAATTCAGTATTTCTTCTGGCAGGACTAAGATTGATGAAATTCAACAGAAGAAAGAAGAGGAGTTAAAATCCATGAACATACGCATCCAGAAACTGCAAGGAGATTTAACGTCAGCCAGTCAGGTGTCAGATAAGCGATATCTACCTCAGCATGTTGTAACTGAGGTCATTGGGAAACCTCCTACAGTTACATCTGGAGGGAATGTAGCTTGCATGTCTGTAACTGTGCCTCTCGTGTGTCCGCAGAGCAACGCTGAACTGAAGGAGCAGATTCAGGGTCTCCAGAAAGAGCATGAAGTGGCTCTACGTGAGCTCAGGGAGCAGGTGAGCCTTACCCTTCTCACTCTGAGGTCACTCCTGACTGATGCCACAGTGCCCCGTCTCCATTATCCTATACTGTGGAAACTCTCCGTGATTTGTACTAATGTATTGCAGTGTTTGCCCCAGTTCTGAGTAGCTACTAAAAATTTAAATATGTTTTCTGCCTGGTGGTCTTTAGCATACAAGCTCAGGTGTTGCTGTGGTATCACACAAGTCCTGTTAAAACCAGAACATCATGCATATTTAACTTTCTGGGGGGAAAAAATATGCAACAGTTAATCAAAGCTCCTTTAATCTGTTACTATGTCTTTGCTCTGGGCATTTTTTCTTTTTTTTTTTTTTTTTTTTTTTTTTTTTTTTGTTTTTTTTTTTTTTTTTTTTTTTTTTTTTTTTTTCATTTCTTTCTTCTTTTATTTTTTTTGTTTTTTTTGTTTTTTTTTGTATTTTATATGTT
>JAACJT020000086.1:9011319-9037065 GCA_009936485.2 Gymnarchus niloticus | reverse complement strand
ATTAGACCTCTTTTTTTTTTTTTTAGCGGTGTCCCTTTGCCCGCCGGCCCTTGGTTGGGGGTGGGGGGCCCCCCCCCCCCCCCCCCCCCCCCCCACCGTGGCTTTTGGGCAGACGGCCGACAAGCGCAAGGCCATGCTCGATGAGCTGGCCATCGAGGTGGCCCAGGAGAAATCTCGACACAAGGAAGAGCTGAGCGATGTGCGTCTGCAGCACGAGAAGGAGGTCCTGGCGGTGCGGGCGCGCTACGAGAAGGAGTTGCGTGACCTCCACGAGGACAAGAACCGCACAGAGGATGAGATTCGCTCCCAGCTGCGAGATGAGAAGGTGGGGCAAGGACAGGCCTAAAGTCTCAGTTTCACCTCATTTCCTGAGAGTACAGCAGTAAACGTCCCCAGCCATATGAGGTCCTAAGGAGTTACGGTGGTCCATAGTATCCAGTCTCAGAGCTGAATCAGTGGGCAAGAGAGGGAGCTGACAGGGATGCATGTAGCTACACACGTCAATGCCCTCCCAATCTGTATGTCTGGTTCTCCTCATGCAATGCCCTTCCCTCTTGTTACAGGCTCGCACCCGGGAGCTGGAGAGTCTTCAGTTTACCGTGGAGGAGCTGCGAGCTCAGATCCAGTCCATGGAGGGAGCCAAGGGGTGGTTTGAGCGTCGCCTTAAAGAAGCGGAGGTATGAAGGTGCCCTCTTAAACTCCGTGATCTTATATGGTTTTTCATTCAGTTAACTTTTGTATCGCTTGGGACAGCACTGTCACCATAATAATGAAAGTAAAGAGTGAGGTTTATCGCAGTGAGGTCCACTAGATGTCAGTGTTTCTTTATTTTGTTGCTTATCTGAGTTAGCCATTGAAATACAGACATTGATGCCTTGGCACAAGTCCCATCATTAAGGCTGTTTTTGTTTGTGATATGAATTCTGTGCACACATTTGCTCTGAGGAAAAAAAAAAAAAAGCAATTAGCGTGATGCGTAACTGAATCGCTCTCATGAATAAATGCAGTGACTGCACCTCATCGGAAAATTTGGATATCTGGGGATTGCAGATGCTCTCTCGTAATCATTAACGTAGCTAGGAATGCGACCTGTGGATGCATCTTGTTGGTGCCGTTTTAGGGTTCCGCACGGAACGGTTTCCTAAGTGAAGTCCCCCAGTTCTCAAGATGAGTTACGTCAGTGGCACCCCTGCAGAACCCTTGTAAGCCACCTCTCCATGTCCCTGTCTTTGTGACCGTGAGCAGGAGACGGTGGAGAAAAATGCGCTGGAGCACCAGGAGCAGATCCAGACGCTGCACGCAGAGCGAGAAGCACAGCTACAGGTGATGTCCAGCCCACACTGGGACCACCCTTATGTTCAGCCTGCCCCCAGTTCATCATTCTTTACTGAATCACGTTCTGGGGTGGATTAAAGCTTGCCTCCAACTTTTATCTTAATTTGGCCCGATACCCAGCATTGACTGCCGTTTCTCTTGATTAATTTTGCAAGCCTCACTGGATTTTGAAATGTTGTATTATAATACAATTAGATGTATAGGATTTTAAAACAAAAAGCTATGTATTTCCCTTCATTACTGTGCAATGGAGTGCGTAAAAGACAGGTAAGAGAAAATTGAATTTCCATTGCATTGAGACAGCAGAGGCCCAGGCAAATGAAAATTAATTTTATTTGCCTTTTTATTTTAAATAAAAAAAAAAAAAAACATATGTACATAGAATTTGAACAAAAATTCAAACGCAGTGAACAATCAAACAACAGTGGGTGGCTGTGGAATGACATGAATGATGCACACATTAATGGTGTGAATGTTGCTGGGTTTTACACGAGTCCATGCCTGCCTTAGCTGGCGGACAAGATGCTGCCAACCTGATGCCTACTGACGCCCACCAGTGCCTATCGGGTTCCTAAAATTCATCTCAGGCCTGTCTTAGACTGGCAGATCACCAGGCCGTATTGGAAAAGTTATTTTTGCATTTGATCTTGAGGAGTGTGTGATAGTATAAGCACACACTTTAAGCTGTGTTTCACACCATCTTTGAAACCCCGCAAAGACAGAAACAGTGTGACTTGTCCAGCGGTAACCTCTCTCAGAGACACCCGGTCCTTACCCGATTGCTGCACTGTGTGTCTGCTTTGGGAATAATATAGGTGATTGCAGAGATTACATTTACTCAGCTTTGTTTTGCTGCATCTAGGAGAAGGAGGCTGAGGTGGGAGCGGTGAAACAGCAGCTGAAGGCTGTGGAGAGGGAGAGGGAGGAGCATGGTGTCACTATTGGGAAGCTCAAGCAGGTTGGTGCTGAGCTGAGGCAGCAAACCCAGTCCATCCTGGCTAAAGGCTCCCCTCCCCACACAAAGTCATCATCTAATATTGGTCCTTGGAATGAATATATAGGAGAAACTTGAATTAAAGGCTGTTTCAGAAGTTGAGCTGTTTTGCTGGTACTGCATATCCACCATGGTGAGCATGTAATACATTATTGCTAGTGCTTCATACTTAGCGGCTAGATACTAGGTTTGGATACAGGCCACCTAAGCTTGAACTGCAATGGATGGTAGACGAGCGTTTACACCCGATACCTTATCAAAATGCCATGTGTAGTTGGGGTGTTACTGATCAATCACACATCAGAAACAAAATGACCAGATATGAATCTGAATATGCTCCCCGTAATAGGAGTGATAAAACATTCCTGTGGGAAAGCAGACCCTACGTTCCGCTTCTGAGATTTGACGGCTAGATTAATAATATACATTATTCTTTTGGCTTTGGTGCATCTGCATGTGTTAATCTTCTAAGATCCCAATATCTCACTACAGCTATAACCCTGCGGTAATTTTAAAGACATGCTTAATTCCTAATTTATTAAAACAGTTAATTCGTTAGGTGTTTTTTAGAACCGGTGCTGGAAGTTTATCTTTGTCTAAGAAATGCTTATGTAGAGCTTCTCAGGCGTGCGTTTTTTTTTCCATTTTATTTATTTATTTGTTTGTTTGTTTGTTTGTTTGTTTATTTATTAGGAGATTAAAGACACTGTGGATGGACAGAGGATCCTGGAGAAGAAAGGAAGCTCAGTGGTGAGTATGAATCTGTAATCATCTGCATGGCAAGAGAGAAGCTGATCGGGAACCCCTCTGCTCCCACAGACTGGGGCCATGTGGCACGGTGACTGTGTGAGCGTTGGACATCAGTTACTGCTTCTTGAAAACGTGCTTCATCTATTGCTGCCACCTACGTGGGCCATTTTCAGGCTCAGTGGCCTTTGCAGATTTTCCTGTCTTTCCCTTTAAATTTCGCTACGCACTAGATGTGCGCTGGGTTATCTGGAGCAGGAGATGTGAAATCCAGCTCCCAAATTTCAAACGAGAGACCAAGAATCTAACACGACCGTCTGTTAGGATAGTCTATGCTGAATTTAAATTGCAAAGTGGGTTTAGACACAGCCATTCAGATTAGAGTGTTTCTTGGTGTGTGAAGATAGGGGATTTCAATATGAAGGGCTTGATGACTGGTTTACTGTAAATAAACAGTTTGGCTTAATATACGCATATGGTGACACACTGTTGGCTGCCTCACTGTTTGAGGTGACATTTTATGAGAAGGAGGCAGAAAATGGAAAACATGGGGAAGCTGTAAGTGTATTTGGGACAGAAAACAAAATGGAAGTTGTTTCATTCGGTTAAATTCAGTATTATTCTGTTATGATGTTCTCTGATTTTGTTTGTTTTTTTCTGCTTTAGCCGTAGGCCTTGTGTAATTTTTGAGGGTTTATATTCCATCTTGCATGATATTATATACTTTATTGATGGTTTTGGGGTTTTTTAGTATTTTCGATTTGGGTGTGACTCCTTTTCCATAAATCTGCTCGATTGCTTCCCGTTTGATTTTTAATTAAATCACTTTGAAGTCACATTTTCAGCTTCCCAAATCCCATCCCCTAGCTGTGACACTTCACATATGGCGAGGTCCTGGGAGTGGGGGTGGTCACACGGCTTGGCATTTCAAGGATTCTTCTTTCACTTACAGCTGAAAGACCTGAAGAGACAGCTGCACATAGAGAGGAAGCGGGCCGACAAACTCCAGGAGAGGCTGCAGGAGATCCTGACCAACACCAAGACCAGGACAGGTGAGGTGCGAGGAAGCCTTCCTGCAGAAACGGTGTCCCGGAGAGGGTCAAGGTGACGTGGAAGGGACATCAAGCATTCAGAGTGAATTCACAAAGCCAAGGCATGAACTGTTGGTAAAGACTAACTGTGCAGAATGCTGGAGCCTGTGGTCTCGCCCAGGGAGCCCAGAGAACACCCTGTGCTGGGACGGGCTTTCCATTAGTGTGGATGCTCCTTACATCAGCACGCTCAGATCTTAATGCCGTCTGGTTTGTTTCTGGTGCGATGGAGACATTGCAGGACCGAGCTTAACAGTCGCACTTTAATGGAAAGAACATATTTATCTTCAGGTTTAAAATGCAGACGCTGCAAGTGTTTAATGCAGATAAACTCCTTATATCTTCAATTCAGTGATTGGTTCACAGTCCATCCGTTCCAGACATGATTATATGTGAAAATAAGCGCATTACCATTAGCCTCTATATTACTATGTGAAGGATGCTGGATGTGTGTTGTGAAGATAGTTATAGCAAGTGAGATTAGACTGCACTGACTTCCTCCAATTACATTTTTAATTGTTCTGCTGAGGTCTATTTAGCAGAATTTAACTTTGTTTTTTTTCTAGATTAATTACACAATCATTACATTTTTATGGACTGTTCATCAGCAGGTTCAGGGAAAGTTTAGAGAAGCTTCCTTGCTGTACATATTTGCAGTGACATCAGCATGCAGGTCAATGACATGTTGCTGTTTTGAACAGGTCAAGCACACCCCATGCCCTGTGCTTGTCCGGATGGGATCCAGCCTCTCTGTCATCCTGTATTGGATTAGCAATTATGGAAAATGGATGGATGGATATATACACACTAACACTTAGGATAATTGTTGTATATGCACATACCTATAAGCAGAATCACTCTAGCAATGCTTGATTAATTACCAGTCTCCATTACTGTCCATTGTTCTCAGTCATGTAGAGCGGAAAACGGTGAAAACATAGGCACTTGAATCGAAAGTGCATAAATAGTCATACATATTTATTAGGCATTGTAAAGAGAAGGGTTTATCATTTTTAAGTTTGTTGAAGAATTGTCTGTATGCTTGGTGGTATTGCAGATACTAAAAGCAGGTCTGGTGTGCAGTGCACAGATTGCATATAATGGCCGGGCATCTGTACTTACACACCTGTCTGTTGTCTTGCCTCATCAAATGGAGCAACATGTAGTTATTTTATGTAGTCAAGGCTTCCTTAAAGTGCTCTAGCGGGGCTTAAACTGGAGGAGGGCAGGTGTGTAGCTCTGTCCACCTTTTGGACCCTCAGCCTCCCCCCGGTTTGCCTGTGGGAAAAGCCGTGACGTCTCTAGCATCTCAGGAGTGACCACTCTCGTGGGGGCACCCTTGCTTCCCCCTCTGGAAAAGTGCTGCAGAGTAATGCATGCCCACATTTGCACCGCTCAGATGCTTGGTGATGCCAGCCCTTTCCTCTTTGGGCACATCAATAATTTAACGGCAGCCTTAAATGTTTAATGGTTGCTCTACAGAAAGGCAAGAATCAGACATTTTTAAGTAGGAGCGCTTTGTCTTAGTCATTTGTCCAGAAGGAGCTAAAAGTTAGTATAGCTGGATCCTGAAAGAGGAATGCCTGGTCTGGTCTTTCCCAGTAAAAGCCATGTGATGCTCTGTGATTGCTGCCTTTGTGTCAATGCTGCTCTTCGCCATCACCTGTTGGCTGCTTTGGTAGTCATGGTATCTTGGGATGCCAGTTTCTCCCATCGTGCACTTATTTCTTGTGTATGTTAAGAATTATTGTGTTTTGATAATGAGTGTATATTTTATATTCCTGTACCCAGCTTTAACATTTTTTTACGAGACTGAGGCAGTCGAAGTAAAACATAGTAGTAGAACACAGACATAGGTTGTGTGTGTGATTAAGGGCTCTGTGCATATGTGTGTGAGTACAGGTCTGGAGGAGCTGGTGTTATCTGAGATCAGTTCTCCCAGTCGGACCCAGCAGACGGGGGACAGCAGCAGCGTCTCGTCCTTCAGCTACCGGGAAGCCATGAAGGAGGGAGCTGCAGTCCAGAGCGCCAATAAGGTAAGCCTTGCGGCAGTAAACGCGCCGACTCTCGGGAGGGAGATGGAGGGTCCAATGATGTAACACTCTGCATGAGCATGCTGACGATGACACCCAACATAAATGACAGAAGTTTGTTTTTTATCCCCCTTCTTTACGCCCACTTTTATTAAAGGGGAAGGTTACTTTTTTTTTTTTCCCTGTTTATTTTCCTGCCCATCTACTAAGCTGAGAGGCGAGATGTATCATTAGCCTGGATTACATAACTGGCCTTTTTGGTGTTTTACCTGCTTTGATTCTGTATAAGAACTCTTGACATCATCTGGGATTTATGATTATTTTACCCTAAATATGGAATTTCAAATGCATCCTTTACTATTAGTAACATTATACTCAGCATTTAAAAGAAGGACATATTTTTAATGCAGTCTTGTCGCATGAAAACAATTTTAAGATACTTGCATATGTATTCCATCATCATTCTGTGCATAACTCAGGGATAGGGCTTGTCTTACACAGTATGCTTTGACCTTCATTTTTTAAAGACTTCCATAAATAGCTACAGTTGGATCTTAATAAGCCTTTGCTTTCCAGAGCCCTGCATGTTGGCTTGCTTTAGATCCGTGTGAGTCAGGGGAAGTGCTCAGTGTTCCACCGATGTCCTCACAGCCCGAGAGAGTGTTAACCGTGAGTTAGTGGGCTGAGCTGATGCACGGGCTCCATTCCTGATATAACCAGCCTTCCTAAGGAAGCAGAAGATATTGATAATGAGCACGCAGGCCCAATAAGTCGGTCTCATGGGATGACCTGTCGCCTCCCCTCTCTCGCTGCAGTCGAACACCAGTAGCCCCCAGTCGCAGCGCCCAGCAGACCTGTCGGACGATGAAGTCAGCGAGCTCTTCCAGCGCCTGGCAGAAGTGCAGCAAGAGAAATGGATGCTGGAAGAGAAGGTTGTTCTTCATCCTTTTTTTTTTGTGCTGCTTTTGTGGCTTCTGAACACTCTGTTATCACTCCTTGGCTGTAGTGTCTGTAGTTTCCTTAAGATGCTATTTGTCTGTGTTCCATATGGTTATTTATGAACATTTCCCAAAGGTCCGGAACCTGCAGCTTTTCACACACTGTTGAAATTGTACTTTCTAAGTAACAGGACATTTAAGCTAAGATATTATTTATCTTGGCTAGCTGTACCTGATCTTTCGGAAGCAGGTTAATTATGCTTAAAGATCAGGATTTGTCTTATTAATCTTTTTTCCCCTGTTGTGGCCGAGTTCAAAAGGTTCCAGGCAGATAAGACTTAATGGTTATCAAACGCATTCAGAATACATCTGTGGTTCAGTACACCGTTAGTGGAGAAAATGGTACAAATCGGGCCTTTCTACATTATGAAAGCAGGATCTATTATGCAGCACAGCGTTGCAGTGAAAGACCAGACCAAAAGAGCAAATATCTGGGAACAGACAGAAATACAGGAAAGATTGTATGGGTGGTTGGAAGGAACATGGGCTGATGGTGCTTCTGGGAAAGTCTGTCTGGCTGGAGCTGAGTGGTCTGAGTAGGAAGCGGGTGGGATAAAAAGTGGGGCTTTTCCTCTCTGCTGCACAGATCCATGTCTCTGTTAAGTGTGATTCCAGGGAGGTTGTTTTAAGAAGATTCCAGAAAACTGGTTTAGGGACTGAATGATTGTGAAAGGTACAGAATGTCTGGCATTTAACTTTGCGTGTCTACATTGATGCCATGAATCGTAGATCCTGAAGGGATGTGGCTCTGGCCTTTCCACAGTGAACTAGTTTGTCACCAAGGCTGTGGGGCTGTTCCTTTGTGTGTGCCGGCCATATTTCCGTCAAAGGGTGTGCGGCTGTCTTCTATCTGATGAGTCCCTCCTTCCTCCCAGGTGAAGCATTTGGAAGTGAGCTGCGCTTCCATGGCGGATGACATCTGTAAGAAGAGCGCCATCATCGAGACCTACGTCATGGACAGCAGAATAGGTAAGGTACCCTCTGTCCTGCCGGCGGCCCTTCTTCCCTTTCACTGGTGCCTTTGTATCTGAGGGGTTTGGTTTGTGGGGGACCTCAGTTCCTGTCTTTGGCATGAGAAAGCCGACACTCTCAGCGGAAAGAAGTGGCCAGCCTAGCCACCCAGAGGACTTCTGTTTAAACCCATTCCTACAAGTAGAACAACAGCAGTTTTATTTTGTTTAAGTTGCTATGGTTGTTCTCCCTGAGGCCACAGAAGGCTTTCCTCTGGGAGGGGAAAACAGTCCACATGTGATTGGTATGAAGTCACGTAAATGACGATATCGTGAACTGATTTCCACTTTGCTTTGGATTTAAAACCAAACGTTTTGAGTTATATCTCGTCGACACCTCTCAGAAGCTTTCAGTAAAATGCTTTAAGTCCTAGGTTTATCGTTCTCTTATTACATCTAATCTCTTACCACATTCGTTGTCCACTCCTTTCTTTTCTTACCATTTCTATTTATAGCAGCTTTATTTCACTGGGTGCGTGTGAAGTTCTCTGATGCACCAGAAGCAGCACTTTGCAAAATCTAATAAAGCCATCATCCAAGCTGCTGCCTATGTACAAGATTTGATGAGTTCCTCTTTAATAACAGTGCCTTGCACTTCCTCAAAGGCACAGCTTCTCCTGGTATGTCTCCCTGTAGGTCACCCTGTAGATCTTCCTCCAGGCCATAGGTGGGTTTTGACTGATATGTTGAATGCCTAAGACTCATTCATCTGTGCTTCACTATGATGAATCAGACATTCTTCAGGTCTCAGTTATGAAAATAAAAAATTGGTTGGACAGGCCAAAGCTGTGCAGGGTCTTGTTTTGAGAAGTGATCGGTAGTAGGATGTCACTTAGTTGTCCCTTACACTCTATTTATTGGTTAAATCTGAACTTAGTTTCAATGAGCTGTCTTTATGGTGCTTAATAGAACATAACCGTAAAGTGAATTCCTGGGCCAATGTTCTCAGAGAACACTTTTCTTTTTTTTTTGAATCTTTATCAAAATGCCACTAGATGAACTCCAGTCGATAAATACAGCAGTAAATTGTTGCTTATAAAGGAAAGTACAAAAATAACAGATTTAGAGACTAAAAATGCATAGAATTTTTCATTAATAATTATGCATATAACCAAAGAATATTAAGGGAAATACATAGCAGACAAATACATTTCGTTATGAACTGATTGCGTGTCAGCCCAAGCAAAGATAAAGGATCAGGCTTGAATGAATGACACTGGCTTCCAGTAAATTTGTAAAAGTGAAATACCATTTTTCTGATGAGAAAATCTGATTAAAAAAATGTCACCTGGCCTTATTTAACGCTTTGGTTAACCTGTTATTGAATGGCAAGTCAAAGTGGTTTCATTTATGGCTCCTTTTGCCTGCGTTATTGAACAGGGCCCCATACTTCACGCAGGCTGAACAGTATCGGGAAAACATTTGGATACAGTTTGCTGTGCATCTGATCTAACGGTAGTAACACGGAAATCGGTTCAAGGTGAAACCAAAAAGATGCTCATCTTACATAATGTGGAAAAAAACATGGCCGCACCTATCCGGCAGATTCTATAAACATGAATGTTTACTGGGGGGGGGGGGTTCGGATATGGTACCAGCATCTAAATATATACAAACGTGATCCTTACTCACGTCATACAGTGATAAGGTAACATATAGGGCTAGGTGTTTCGTACAGTTTTTGACCGAATATAAATCCATCTACCAACCGTTTATCCTTGTCGGGTTTGCATTGGGGCACATGGCTGGGCTTCACCCAGGACGGGGTGCCAGTCCATCGCAGGGCTCATACACACAGCAGTGTTTGTGCCTACCCATTGAGCCACCATGGTGCCACTAAGTATGCAAGGCCGGCATGTGATATGATAGAATGTATGCTGGCTGCTGGCTGTCACACGCATCACGTTTTCCCATTCTGACAATGTTTGTTCTATGGGGCAAATTGTTATACTTAGTTACTTAGAAGAGTAATGAATCTGAAGGGGGCCTTTAGGTATTTGCACATTTAATTTTACTGTTTAATTTTAGTCGAACTTTCATTCAGTCAATGTTTTTCTTTTCTGTGCATATCTGCATGGGTTGTTAGGTAGTTTATTTTACTCATTTGGTGAATGAGTAAAACTGAAAATTTGTAACATGGAGTAAAAATAGAAAAATAAAATTAGCAAAATGTAAATGATATGTAAAATAGACCTGACATCCCACCACAGCTGGAGCTGACTGGGGGTTGAAGGCCAGGCTAGTTATGGTAATTGGATGCTCGGAGGAGACTGGATGCAACCCACTTAGCATGATGGCACACACCGGTGGTGGGGGGTTGCCAGACTGGGCCCAGTTCTAACCTCGAACAGACTGGCAGTTTGGCTGTTCTATTTTAATTTAGAGGTATTATGCCTTTTCACTGACCCAAGGTGAGGATCAGTTGTCTTCCTGAGCTGGGATGGTGGCCCTCAGTTACCTGTTTTGTCACTGGCTTGCAGGCGTGTCTTTTCTCCATATGACAAGGCCTGGCTGGGGGTCCGGCACCATTGGCATCAGGCTAAGTTGGAACCAGCTCTTTAGAGATTCAGCACTTTACAGTTGGTTCAGTGGAGCTGCGGGTGTATAAAGTCATGTAAGAGGTCAGGTGTATAAACACTAAATAGCTGTGAGAAATCTGTTAGTAATGAAGTTATTTCAGCTTTGAAGTGGTTATATTGCATCATTTATGATAGATACTAGTCTTTTTTTTAAGGAACCTTTTGATTACTAACAACCTATTCTAGCCACAAAAATTCGAATCCTAAGAATATTTATTTAATTTGATAATCTTCGGCGTATCTGGCCTGTATGAAAATTGAGTTTTTAATTGATCTTCTGATGTATCAATTTCTGGAAACACATGTACTTTTTCCCAAATGGTTGGATATTTGTACCGCAGATGATGTCTTTAACAAAGTACATTGATTTTGTGTTTCCCTTGCAGTTTTTATAAATGTACAGAGGAGGGTGCAGTAATTTAGTACAATTCAAAGCACTGGAGTACTAACGGAATTCAGATGGTCAATGCATTTTTTATGATTTCAAAAAAAATCGCACTAATGCCCCATCTGAATAAAGATGTTCTCATAAAAATGATTTAATGACATGTTTTATTACACCAAAACTAGTTGTATTTTTTATTTTTTTTTCCCCCAGACAAATTCAAATGGGTGTGTTTTTTAGAGCGGCACTCCATGTTACCAGTAATACGAAAATCCGGGTTTTTATTTATTTAATTTATATTCAAGTATTCCGCAGGAGTGGTACAGGGTCATCATAACTGCCGGCTATAATCTCCGCTTTTTAAAGTGAGCTGCTTTGATTTAAATCTCTCTTAATGCACACAGAAGTGCTAATCTGCTAACTGCGTGAAATGGAAATCTAAAGTGCTGCATAGAGGGGTGGGTGAAGAGCCCTGGGGCCGATGCTGCCTGCCTGCCTGCTTGGTCATGGGGGATTTGGCAGGGTTATCTCACCGAATGGGGAATACGGATGTGCTGAGGGCTACTTTCTAGATGCATGTGCGATGCGCTGAAACACAGCTGTTAAACGTGCTGGTGCTGGACGAGGCGGTGGATAGCAGACCCTCCGTGGCATCCTTTGTCCTGTAGGGGGCACTTCTCCCTGTGCTACAGCTAGAATATGATACCCTCAGAAAGTAGCAATGGAAACACTATGATACAGGTGTTGTCTTTCAGCAAGGATGTTATTTTCGGGACAAATGAAATTTCCCGGAAGTTGAGACCCCGCTATAAGACCAACTGTATCATATTCACCATTGTTGCAAATGTGAATAGCAGTGAGGAGAATGAAATGTGTTGGACTGCATCTCCCTTGAGCTATGTAGGTAAGTATTTACCTACCGACTGAACAGTGACCTGTGTGCATTACACTGAAGTATCGCAGCCACGCTCTTATAATTCACTTAACAGGTACCAGTTTGCACAGACCAAGTGTTCGCTAAAATAATGTGTAAAATGGGTGAAGGTGTGGACATAATACACTCAAATTTTTACTTGCATGCTTCTTGTGGACCTTAGTGCCAAATAGATACAAGGCAATAAAGACAACAAATAATGATAAATAACAGAAAATAATTCTGTCATGGGTACTTAGCATTTGCACCGTTATGCAGACCTAGTTCTTGCATATAATATGTTAACTTCAAAAATAACGAAGGAGAAATTTTTGTTTTTAATTTAGGACTTCATCAAGCCTGTTGTATGATGTTTGATTTTGAAAAGCTGTCAGTTTGTTGAGCTTTCTTTTTAAGGGCTGTTGGTGGGGTAGATAGAACAGTTCTCCAAAGCAGACCTCATATCCTTCATGCTAAATATATACTGTTGTCATTAGTATGCCTCTACTGATACCCTGGATTTTATGTGACCGGCTGGGAAAACCCTATAACTGCTCAGGACTATACATAGGCAGGGAATTTGACTTATCTATCTTCTATCAGCAGTATTGTTTTTTTTTTTTGTTTTTTTTTTAAATTCTCCTTTCTCCCTGATATCTGTTATAGTTAGAGATGTCAGATCTGCATTGGGAGGTTTTTAGTTGGGTGAGTGGAGAGTGATATGTTATCTTCCATGGGATCTTACATTTGTGTTTCAATGCGCCGAAATTACAATGACGTGTGCATGTGGAGCTCTGTCAAACTTCCCTGCTGACAACCTTGGGAATGCGCATTCAGAACGTGGCCACTATTTTCTGCTTTGTCCTCTGCCTTAGAGTTGGTGAGTTGCACCAGCTAAGGGTGAGAAAGAACACAATGCGTCTTCCTCTTCCTCCACCCAGTATGCGCCTCTCCTCCTGTTTTAATTTCATGACCGACTGATTTAACATTTAATGCCAGACTAGATTCCATTAAGGCTGCCGTCATCTAATTGTAAATATTGTACTGTAGGAGTTGGGGGTTCTGTCAGATTGCTTATGTGAACGGACCGCCGCTCGCTTGTACGTTCAGTCTGCGTTTGAGCAAATGCCAGAGAATGTTCCCATTGGGCTCCTGAGTTCAGCATTTAAATTATTCTTAATTTACAATGGCTGTGCACAGTTGACTCAAGTACTGTAGAAGACGTACATACATGGCAAATAGTTGACACAAATGTTTATATTAAAATGGTTACACAAAATTGCTGCGATTTGGGCTACCTTGACATGTGCATTGATTGCATAAGAATGAAAGTTTGGCACATTTATTCAAGTGACAATGCACTGGACATCACCGACGGGCACGTTTACTTCTACCTCGTCAGTCGACTTTGTGTGTCTGTGCTGTGTGGCTCTGGGTACCTTGTGCAGTTGTGAGCTGGCCAACATTGCACATGCAGCCATGTCTCTCGGGCGTTGGGGTAGGGGTGGGGGCACTGCGGTACCATGACAGGTCATACTGAAAGCGGGCAGAGGAAGGGTATGGGGGGGGTGGCTCCGGTGCTAGATGAGAACTGACATTAGCTGGATGTAAATGATTCAGGATGCAGACATGGCTGACTGAACCCAGCACTCATCTTCAATAATGCAGCACTCAGCTGAACCCCCCAGCCTCTGTGTTGAGGCTGTGTGTGTGTGGTTGTACATGTTTGCATGTGCATGCGCTTGTCCACCCCGCACACTAACAAGACCGCAGTTGCAGTCTGTGACGCGGCATGTCATTGCCCCAAGCATCAGCAGCGATGAGACATCTTAAATCGGATCTGTGGTGCGGTAAAGTTGCTACCTATAGTAAAATGGCTGATCTGGACAGTCTTCTACTGGAAACAGGCTCTACTTCACTCTCATCCTCATTCGTATCATATTGCTGTACACCGTGATGGAAAAATCACGGCTTGTCATTCACAAAATATTTTCTACTTTGAATTTTAGGCCTTCAATAGAAACCAGAGAGTATATGGAGATATAAAATGTATGATGTCTTGTTTTGTCTGGGTATTAGCATCAGTTAAAATGCCATAAGAAAATTTAGTACTAGATACCCATGCCGCTCTCGTGTGATGGCTTACTGAGGATGTGTTATGGAAACTGCTACACACGGTGGCCATTTCTCCAGTGACGAGAGGTGTAAGGCTGGAAGAGCTGTTCAGCTAAGTGTAACATGCTGTGCTCCTTTGGTGACAGGGGCTTCAGACATGCTTCTCTAGCAAAGTGCTCCTCCTTACTGTAGAAGCCAGCTGGGGTGAGTAACAACAGATCCACCCCTCTCAGCAGTCAGCCAGTCTCAGGTGCCTCGTCCCAGCTCAAAGTGTACAACCATTTCATTTAAGAGTGTTTTGCTTTGCCTAAAGGAAGCCGGGTGTCCTAACCTGCTCCTTCCAGGAAGGATGTGATTTTTGGGTGGAATGAAACACCAAAATTCCAGAAGAAACTGGTGCATGCCCTCATTTTAACTATGGACAATTGTTTTAAACTGCAATGAAAATGTCTGTTAATCATCTATTCCGAAACTGTCTTTCTGTATTTTTTACAATCTACACGAACTGGCTAGGGTGCATCGTTGAGCCTCTAGGTTGGGGTTTCAAGAGGGCAGATTCCCGGTGTAGAGCTGGCTGTCAAGCTGACGTCTTCTGGCCAGGCTGGCGGAACCTAAACCGAGATGGAGGCTGCTGCTGCTGCTGCTGCTGGGGTTAATTTCACACTAATGCCTTGTAGCACCAGTGCTAAGGGAGGTCGTGGAAGCCTTCCAAGAACTGAGAGCTGATTTTCCATACCTTTTCCAGCTGTCAGGGATGGGGCACTTCTCATAAATACTCTTTGTGGCATTTGCTTCAGAAATGAAACAAATCAGCAATTTTGTCACCGGCTTTGACTTTTTAAAGGTCTCCTTTTTCCTAGCAGGGCTGAACATTTATTTTACATTAGTGGTTATCAGTTCCTAGGCTTCGGTACTTTTCCCCGCATTAAGTGGCAGACTGTGGGCCTTCTGTCAGTGACTGTCCTCCCAGCGTCTGCATCCGCTGCTTTCTCCGGCTTGAATGTGCACTTTCTGCCTCGTATGTCTTCTGTCAGGGATGGACTCGGCATCCCCCACAGGCGTCACAGTCAAGCCCTTCTGTCTTTCTCATTTCATTTTTCAGTAAGAGTGAAATGCCCTGATGTTTTTTTTCACCCAGTCGTTTGTTAGAAATATGACAGACGGGGAGGGGAAAGTTGCCTAAAATTGGTCTGTTATTTATGACAAAGCACATGAGAATAAGTCTGCAAACCATCTTTGGTAGGGATCCCGTCTGCAAGATCGCTATCTAAGCTGATCAGAGCACGTTTTAATCGATTGACTTTGCTACTACATTAAATCTGATCGAATTTCCATCCATTTTAATTAAGTTTGTTTTAGGTTCATTTTTCCAATTTCACTGTTTATGCTGTCATATCAATCAGATGTAAATGGACAGTATTGCAACTTGTGATTCTGCCAGTTGCAAATATTTCAGAGCAGAAAATGAAAGGCACCCAGCAGCCACCTGCAGTATTTGCAATGCCACTGTTTTGCAGGGCGAGGGTAGCGGAGCTGCTTTCAATGGGACTAATTTGATATGGCACCTGAAAGGAAAGCCTTTAGCTCGGTGAAGACATTGGAACAGAAAACACTGGAGGGTACTTTCAAAATGTGGGCAAAAAACAAAAAGAACTATTCCAGAGAGGATAATTCAATTCATGGCATTAAATGACCAGCCTATCTCAGTGTTAGAGAATGCACTCCTCCAACTAATGGAACTTTTGGTACACAATTTTTGTTTTTGTGAATTTTAATGTTGCTGCTTGCATCACTTCTAAATGGAGCTATGATTTAACTGATATAGCCATTGTACCTCTTTATTCAGTTTGTTCATTTTGGTGTTTTGATCAACTAAATCATAGGAAATCTGTAGTGCAGGCAGTCTTGATGATCTGGATATGGAACTGTTCCTTTATCAAGTGTATTTTTAAGTCTACTGGTAGTTGTTCTAGAAAAATCTAAATATCGCATCAGGACAACAGTATCGGCAGGTACCCAATCGTAAATCGCTTGGACCATGCCCAAAATCTTGCTTGCGACACTAGTCTTTACAGTGAAACCAGAACCTGGAAACCCCATCTCCTACACCCAGCCTGATATTTATTTTGATATGATAGTGGAAAACGGAGAGATTTTTTTCCTGACCATGGCCTTTTGGGTGCTTTGACTTTGACTTCGGCCTCAACTCAAGATGCCATTATTATTGGCATCTTTGTCGAGTGAAAAATGAGTCGGGACACTTACACGACAAGAACGCTGCCTGACACATTGATTGCAAGGTAAGCGAATGGTGACGTTCCCCCACCTGCAGGAAGGGAGCCGCCCTTATTGACTTTTCGTCCTGGCTGCCTGCTCTGCCTGTCAAACTGATTCTGATTCTGTTTGCAGACAGGCACTAACTGATACGGCCCTGCTTCTCCTAAAGTCATAGTTTACTGCAGGGGCTCGTAACGTGACCCTGAGCTTAGGACGCAGTTGTTAAACAGACTGGCACCTATCATGCTAGTCACTAGGTTTGGCCTAGTATGAGTGTCAGTCACTCTACTGTCCAGCACACGTCTTATGGTTTGCTGTGCTCTGGTCAGACATCCTCCTTTGTAACAATTAGTACTGTAAAAACAGTACAGACTGCTTGATGATCTTGTAATTGGCATTTGTGAAACTGCAGACTCAGTACAATGGAAGGTAATCACTCCTATAACCGCCCCCTAATGACTGTGTCATATGTATATTCATGAGGCTCTTTTAGCATTAAAACGGAGATAAAATGGAGGGAATCCTTTGGACAACTGTGTAGCAGCTAACATTGCCTGCTCTCTTCATCCTTTGTTGTTTCAGTGTTTGTGTAAATACCCTCCAGACACAGCAGAAGCATCCGTGTGACGGTTTAAATGACTGCTTACCTGCAGATGTTTCCGGGGCTACGTCGGCATCTCATGGAGGCCAGATGGAACGTGGGGGCCTGGGCTCGGTGCTGAGGGACTTGGTGAAACCTGGAGACGAGAACCTGCGGGAGATGAACAAGAAGCTTCAGAACATGCTGGAGGAACAGCTGACCAAGAACATGCACCTCCAGAAGGTGAGTGAGGAATGGGAGTGGAGAACCTTCGGGGGCTGCCTGGTTGAGGCCGAGGAGCCCTTCCCACCTGCAGTGGGCCAGAGGAAGTCGGTGGGGTCCGGCATGTAACTGAGACTGCACTGCAGGGTAGGTGCTTTTAGTATGTTAAATGCTTATATGTGCAAGAATGGGAATGAGGCCCAGAGGAGTTTTCAGGTTGATGGGTGTTTGGGATGTGGCTGTTTTATGAAGGGAGTGAATAGAAAGCAGCTTGACTACTACTGCTTGATGTATAAAACATCAAAGCGTTCGCCACAGCCCGGGGTGAAAATTGGGCAGTGTGTGATCACCTCGTGCTTCTGAAACGAGGCGTTGGGGTGGGGTGTCCAGTGTTGCGCTGAAGGTGTGTGCAAACCGCTTAATGCTCCTCAGGGGGTGTCACGTGGCCCGGAGGGTTCAGAGTCTGTGGCATGTGTGCCCACGGGGGGGGTTGTAGGTTACAAAAACAGCCAGATTTTACCCTTGGGCACGGAGGGACAGGAGAGCGAAAATAGATTCTAGGACTTGAAATGGTACTGGAGCTTTGTTCATACTGGCAAAGTAGAACAGAAATGGATTCTGTGTTTGGTAGCAGCACTGGAGCTCTGTTCATACCGGTGAAGCAGAGTGGATTTGGGGAAGATGCATCCCATCAAGAGTGAGGGATGTACTGTGTTTGTTAACAGCTATGTAAAAACCTGGCTATGTAGGAGTTCAGTGAGGAAATCTGTAAGCAATTAGAGAGGGAGGGAGAGAGATGGGGGTGCCCCAGTGAAATATTGTTGCCTCGCCTCCGACGGGCAGCTACAGTTCAGTGCACGTTCAAGCTGTTAACCTGCTGTATGTGACGGGGTGTTCCACTGGAGCACAGTAAGCTCCCCCCTTTCCCAGCTGGAAAGATAGAGGGAGACAACTTGAAGCATTGAATCAGGACTGGCCTCCGCCCTAAAGCAGGGCTGATTCTCTCCCTGCCCTCTGTCACCCAGCAGTTCTGTCTGTTTGTCGACTGCGATGTCCCAGAGACAGGTGGCCCTGATACTGATTGTTGGCTTTTGCTTTCAGGACAATGCGCACTCCCTCATTTTATTTGTGTAATATTGTGAGCCTCATGGTTGCTAGGGGTCAACAGTCACTGCACTGCTTTATTCACCAGGATAAATAGTCACTTTAAATGGCTTTTTGGTCTGCATAGGCCTTTAAGCATGTTAAAATAATGACATAAAAATGACTATTAATATGAAAAATAATGACAATAATGCGTCAGATATTATCAGTAATGTTTTTTTTAATTTATACTGTACATGGTTTCAAAATTACCAAAGCATTGTGTAAAAAAAATTAATTAAACCTGGGAAAAGGGAACTTCTAAATCTGCACATGTTCATTTTATATAGTGGCAGTTGCTCAGCTTAGTGGGCCTTTGGATGTTATTGTTTTGAACTTAATTACTGTGTTAATCTGTCTTACCCAGGACCTTGAAGTTCTATCTCAGGAGATTGTCCGCTTAAGCAAAGACACGTGTCCAAATCCAGGAGGAAGTCCTGCAACCACCGGCTAGGACTTGGAAAAGCCCTCCCTCCAACTCCTATTGTTTCACCCTGTTTCTGCAGCTAGGAGGAGGTGGATGCCACCCAGTGTTGATAAGGACTGTAACCTCTGGCATTGAGGAGGGTGGAGAAGGGAGATGGAGGTTTGAAATGTATCTACTACTGAATGTATTTGTTGTCACAATAAGTTGTTTGTAAATCTTGCGACCTCATGTTGTGTACAGAGAATGGTGGCACTGCTGCCAGGAGCCAGATTTTTAAGGTGCATTCCTTGTTACTACCTTTGAAGGACCTTGATAGGTCACATGAAACGGACCATATGGTAATGCTAATTCACATTTGTTTTGTTGACTTACAAAATGCCTTATTAAGCTCTACATAAGTCAGACTTTATCTCATATCTATTTAGAATACCCAGTAGCCGCTAATTGAAACAGCTGTCATCTTAAGGTTTTTCTTTTGTAAAGCCTAATTAATCAATGACCTTCTATCTCAGCCATTTTGGGTGTCTTATATAGTACTTAGTAAGGCGTCATGTCAGCATTGCACATCCAAAGTAAAGTCATCATGCTCATGCTTAGGATTTTGTTGAGTCTCGTTGTCTGGTTTGTTGGGTTATGTATTTCAGGTTTCACATCTGGAGCCCCACCAGCTGGCTCTCTCTCCCTGCTCCTTCCTTTACTTTTCCATCCAGTTTTCTAGCTAATTTGCTTCTGAAAGGGTCCCCTCTGTTCCAGTACGGCAGCATGGCACTTTGTGTGTGAGCATGTTGCAATGTTGCATGTCTTCTGCCTAGAGCAGGAGGTGGATATGTCCTGCCGTGGTTTTTCAGTTTGCGGGGAACATGTCTTTCGTAGGGGAATTAGTAAAGGAAGGAGGCATGTACCTGGAGCTACACATTGGGCTGCAGATGTCCTTTTCAGGGGCTGAGGCTTAATTTATTTTCTTTTTTTGCCTTTGCTTCATTGCAGTGAAAGGTGGCTGCTTAAACTCTGTAAATCTGTATAACACAAAATGTTAAATTAACACTTAGAAATGCTCATGGGGGGGATACAGGGTACCTTTTTTAACCCCAAACTTAAATTTCACCTCTAGATAGTTATGTAATAATACCAGTTTTTGAATAAATGCTACTGTTCCTGATTGCACTGGTATACTTCTTTGGCAGAATTCTGACACATGCCCCGGTATCCTAACTTAAAGGTAACCAGTCCTTTGGTTGTTGTTGCATCCTGTGGCAGTCTAACCCCTTTAGTTCCTTGGAGAACTTCTGCTTCCCATTAGTCAGCTTCACTACTCTGTTATGCAACAACGCTTGGCTGGCTCTTGTGCTGAGGTTTCAAACTCCAGTTGCTGGAAGTCCGTAGTCTTTAGTTTCCACTTACAGTCCCAGCTGGTTAGATGTATCACTACCATCTATCGTACTGACAAAATGTGTTTGAATTAATCTTTTGACATTATAGTGGAGGTTTGAACTTCTCATGTAATATATTGCTTTTTCTTTATTTTTTAAAAGTACGTACTCCCTTTTTGTCAGCTTAAATGTTGCAGCCTGCTTCCCAGTGGCTTAGGTTTTTACTGGTAGAATCCTGCTGTGTCACAGAAGGTTCTCCAGACTCTGGAGACTCTGGTCTGTGCAGCATTAGTGTTAGTTCAGTGTTGGAGTTTACAGACAGCAGGTACTCGTAGCCTGCTGCTTGCACGAGCTCCACAACATAAACTTGCACTATTGTAAGAGTAGTCTTCTGCTATGGGCTATACACTAACCACCCACAGGGCTGCTGTAAACTAATGACAGGGGGCAGACAGTGTCAGGCTGCATCTGAAAGAAGTCACACTTCAGGTTAAAAGTCAGTGCATGTTTAAGTGACTGATACGGTTTATATCGGATTATACAGGCAGTTAGATGCAGGTAACCAAAGTGAATCTGTTTGAAAGGCCTTGAGATAATGTTTTTGATCCTGGTCTCTATGTTCTGGAATTCACATTTGTTATCTTTATAGTTGTATAACAAATAAGATAAATGATCAGAAATCATCATGTGTTAATAATAAGTAATCCTTAATAAAATACTTTGCGTAATTTAGACTTCATATTTTTAAAAGAATTCCTTTACATTACGATATCCTTACTATCCCACAATCAATGGCACTTTAAAGTTTACAGTAACTTCATTAAATTCTGAAATTGTTACATTGCAGACCAAGAGTAATATAAAATAAATAGGTGGATTGAAGAGGTTTGGACCTCTTCCTCCTAATGTCACTTCAGTACCGATACCATATTAAATTTAGCAATCAAGTGAAGTGAATTCAAAACAGGGAGGGTGATTTGGTTGTGAGGTCGCGGGGAATTGCTCTTGTAGGGATTCTGCAGCTTTTCCCGCCATTTTATACATGTATTCATTTAGTATTGATTATCAATTAGCCAAATGTGCATGTAGTAAACCTCTATAGATCTATGCTTGCCATTAACATTTTTTCTAAAAGTAGAGCCTTTGCAGCCATTGGAATATAACACCCACCCGGAAGAATCTTTTTGGGCGGTGTTATTTTGCAAAATATATATTGTGCTCATCCCGAAAAGTGATTTATTTTATTTTTTTTTTTTAATTATCTTTAATTTATATCAGCAGCTTTTTTGAGCTTGCCCTTCAGTATTACCTACGAGGCAATCCATCCATAAGGTTAAAGTTCAGGGAACTTCTCTGTGCATGCAGCATTTCTCTTTTTTTCTACAGTACTTTGTGTTTTATTCCTCAGATGTTCTTTTTCCCTTTTATTATTCATTATGAATTTCTGTTACTGACAGTAACAGGGAAATGATTACTCAGTTTTATTGTGGCATGTAAACAGAGAATTGCTCAGAATGTTTCAGTTATACTGTCTTGTTTAGTGTTAGGCTGGGTTTACACTATACAATTTTTACCCCGATTTTAGCTCCGATTCACATTGTAGCGAGTCGGCACTAGCTGGTCCCAGTCCCAGTTGACTAGTTAGTGCAAACAATCCCATAGTGTATGATCAGCACTGATTCAAGTCTTTGGCCTTGCGATGGTGGTTCCGATGGATCATTGTATTCCAAACATGTTTGAATTTCATGATTAGAGTTGGGAGCATATCTGAGTCGTGTAGTGTGTGATCTCCAACACATCAAAAATCAGCACAGATCAGTCAATAAGTATAAACCACCCAGGCTTTTCACAATCTTATATGATTTGAAAAGTCTTGTGGTGCCGAGACACCCTTACACAACACATTTACAGGCAAGCTCTGCTTTTGTCTTTGTGCAAATGTCAAATAATGTGATCTGTTAAGTACAAATACAGTTTTGCCTCTGCATTAACAACTATAATCTAGACTCCAGTTTTCCAGTAGAATGGAGTGCTATTGGTTTAGCTGTGTAATTGAATTTTGCAATATAAACCCAAAGGTAAATGACTGCATATGATTCCTGCAAACATAACGGAAAACTTTGATTTCTGATTATGCTACTTGCTAATTTAGATGACTGTGCAATGTGTAAAGACGGAGGCCATTTGTAGACTTTGTGACATGGGAAGCGATGGATCCTTTTTGAACCATGCACATGGATGTTACCCTTTGAAACGTATGTGGTATACTGTGCAGCTTCTGTGCTACAGTATCTCCCACTAAAACCAGTCATATTTCTTTTCATTTTATCATTATACAAGAAAACACCAGAAATAAATAAAATCCAGGAGTTGTTTAGGCCATGAATGTGAAAAATGTCTTAAGTGTTGCTATGGTGCACTAACGTATACTACATTCTGCATCTGCTCATTTAGGTGATGAAATTGGCCGATACTATCAGACTTTTTTTTTCTAAACACATAGCATTGATAGATTATTGTTCAGGTACATTTGACAATGTTTGTCACAAATATAAATTGTAATGAATGGTGCCTGATTACTAAAAGAGAACAAAGCCTGACTGATCATTCCAAGCAAATCCAACTGTGTATGTAAAGGCATACAAAAAAACAAAGTACGATTGCTATAAATGTCAGAATTGCTGAATAAAAGACATTATGCTGTGATGTGCTTGATGTTTTGTTGCAGTCTGCTCTGTTTTGTCTGTGATGGTTGTTTGTGCAATAAATGATAATTCAACTTTATCATCATTCATCATTTTCCCAACACATTCCTGGTGAGGGTCATGGTGGCAGAATGCTGAGTTGTTCAGACCAGACATTTTTTTCCCATGGACACAGACTAGCTCATTCTGGGAGATATGTTCCTTCCAGTGTGGTCTGGGTCTTCCTTGTGGCCCACTGCGATGTGCCTCAACTTTTTTGGAAACTGCCCAGGTGCCAGCCTAATAACATACCCAAACTACTTCAGCTAACACCTCTCAATCCATACTAGCAGAGACTCTGTTTTGAGGTCCCTATGGATCTCTGAACTGTACTCACGACTTTGCTCTTTTGGTCATTACTCGCATCTAATGAACATTGATAAGGACAGGGACCTTATTACGTAACTCATGCTTTACCACCACAGACCCGCGTCCCCATGAAACTGCGTCACGAAACTGAGTCACCCGTTAGTATCATATATCCTCTTATTATCACTTGGAATAAGTTCCCAGGGTACATAACCTCCTTCACTAAAGGCAGACTAGCTCCTCTCACCTTAAAGGAGCAATACACTCTTTTCTCAGAGCATACCATGACCTTGGATTTGGAGGTGCTCCTTCTTATCATTGCTGCTTCACACTCGGCATAGAATCACTGAAATGTATGATGGAAGTTCTGGTCACATGCAATGTCATATGCAAAAAGCAGGTATATATCACTCTAAGTCTGCCATACCTTAAGTCTTACCAGTTTTGGCTATGCCTTATCATTGTATGCATGAAAATCACACACAGCAGTAGAGACAAGACACGCCTCTAATGTAGGCCCACACCCATTTTAAATAGCTTTGATTTTTGCCCAAGATGCAGATAGAGCTGTTACTGCATCTATACAAAGACTGAATAGTATACAGTAGGAACTCCACTATCTATATTCCTGCAACACCTTGTACAGTATGTGTCGGGGCATGCAGTCATATGCCTTATCCACATCACCATAATGATTTCAACTGCTCCACTAGAAATTTATTAGGCTGCCTCTTGGTGAGAAGATACGTCCATCAGGTTGAATGCCTCCTCACTCAAAGTGTTCTTTCTCCTACATGACAATATCCTTTATGTTGGTCAGCACTTACTCACTCTAGCTGAACACAGCCTGACAAAGGTCCTGCATTGCCTGAAGAAACATCTTTGGGACCACCCAATAGTCTTCATAGCTCAAAACTCCACCCATACACAAGCTTTTGCATCTAACTTCACTGCTGTCCTTCTGACCTATTGGTAACTCTCAGTTGTCTCAGGAGACTCCTGTGCAAGCACTGTCTTGAAAGTGTCCTTTAAACTGAGAACTTCCTCACCATACGTCCTCTTGTGGGTCCTAATGTTACCACAATCACAAACACCGACTGCCTTCTAGCCGCAGCTCTTTGCAAGAACTGCAATGATTGAGGCATTGAATGTGGTCCATGCACACTCAATCATACTCAGCACCAAGGAGACGATTTTCCAGAGGTGAAATGAACGCATATTCAGCCAGACATTCCCTGCGCACCATGAATGTTCATCTGAATTATCGTGGCCCCTTTGGCCTCCTCCTCATGTATACAATCCCACCCACCATCAAGTGACAATTGGTTTACAGCTCTACGCTGAGTATCCAGGACACACAGAGGCATTGACCATTAAAAGAGGTGTGCTCTGGTACCTTGCACACTTACGAACATCCTTGGGTTTGAATTCCAGGAATCCATTCTTCCCAGTCACGTCCCTCCAGGTATGGTTATCGTTTCCAACATGATTGAAGTCTCCCAGTAGGACCAGAGATTCCATTTGAGCATCTCACCTCTTTCTCAAAGAAGGCTGGGTATTCTGCGCTGCAATTTGCAGTCACATAGAGTCATGTAAAATGGAAATGTGTAGTATAGCATGAAGATGAGCAATCTTCAACAGTCAACTGAAGAACCATCAGCAATCTCTCTCTGCTTCTCCAGTATGACCTCTAAGGGAAAAAGACATCATTCGGAGAAAATAGGCATACAGTTATAGCTAAGTAAACTTCATTTATAATATTTTGGTTTTGATTCTGCTAGTTTTGAAATTGAAAATACACATTAAATATATGGAACAGATTTCTTCCCAAATATTTTAATGTATGAAAAATGTTTTGTGACAGTAACTTATTTAATAAACATTAGAAAGCAAACATTAAATCAACATTATTTCTTAATGCTAAGCAAAAGTCATTTAGATTACCGTAATATTTGCTCAGGGCTGGATTGCAAGCAGAGCCACCAGAACCCAGAATGGAAGGATGAAACAGATTTTATTTTGGGAACTGGAGGAGAGAACATGGTATAAGGTATAAATCAAACTATTTAGCTTGGAGTTTCTTGATCCAGCTTTCTCAATGGAAAATGCTGTGTAAATTTTTGGACTAGTTAATACATCAGGGCTGGGATAATACATTCTAAATATAAGGACATGGCACAAATACCTGCCACTTGCCATCATGCAAAGCCTATCGATGAAGCTTAACAAGAATGACAGCATATTACTGACTATTAGCTGTATACAAATAAAAAAATCAGAAATAAAATCATCAAATATATTTGCAATACATTAAATATTTTAAAACATATTGTGTATAATTTAAATATAATAATGCTTTGTCTGTTTTGTATACTGAAAATTGATGAATATTGCTTCGTTTAAATATTTTTATTATAGTAATTTATTATTAAGCCTGTTAATAATTGTACTTGTAAAATGGAAATTTGTTAAAT
>JAACJT020000086.1:8989145-9011219 GCA_009936485.2 Gymnarchus niloticus | reverse complement strand
CCACAGTATCTTTAGCCAAATTACTGCTTTCACATATCACCCCAAAGACAGAAGTCACAAGGAAACGGTACAGTGTATGGTTTTGTTAATTAAAGATTTGAGAGGTTGGAAGTACAACCGCACAATTAACCTTAAGTACTTCATAGATTTAATTTTTAGTCTTCCAACACAGGAACGTGATAGTATCTATTGTTACTTAATTTTCTCAATTAAAAACAAAGAAGCATATGAAAAAATATTAATTACTAACTCTGACCTGGAGCTGGCTGCTGAAGTGACAACCAACTCACAGATGTGTCTCAGGGGACACTGGGAGAAGGATACAACCAAGGTGGAACATGTTTTCAGTCCACCCATTCGCCTCTCCGTGGATAAAATTCGAACCACACTTGTTTCTCAAAGAAGTAAGGCGCACACACGTGTATATCTACTGATGTATTTATTAACTGCTGAAGGAGAGGTATTGACATCATGTGTCCTTTCGTTATCTGTCACTACACTAACAATACAATGATGTTTAAGATATTTTTTACAATTTACGTAAAACTGCTTTTCACATTCAATATTTAAGGTGTAAATTGCCTTAATTTATATTAAAGTTATAGAATAGTATTATGGCTTCTGACTGCATAAATAGTTACTAAAATGACTAATATATAAATAGTAACTAATTCTTTGATGACCTATGGGACTTTGATGTTAGAGTGTTTTTGTGATGTATGATTTGTATCACTGTAATGTCCCGATACACTAGATGTATATGTGGTCTCACATAGTGTGTTTTGAAAATTATTCTTAATCTTGAAAATTATTCTTTTTGAAAACACTTTGTTTGCACCCCTGCTACTTGGTTTCCTTGTACTGCACCTGGTTGCCTGGTCACCTTATTTCAGAATCAGAATCAGAATCAGAATATCTTTATTGTCATTGTAACGAGTACAACGAAATTAAGTGCAGTCCCTAGTGGACTAGTGGACTAGTTCACCTAGTGGACCCTCACAGACCCTAACTGGGTCATTCTGTTGTGGTTTGAAGAAAACGCCTGGTGGGTGTATCACAGAGAGACGAGGAATACAGAGCCAGAGGACAGGTAGCTCGATGAGACAGGAACAAGGACAGACATAACAACTCAGGGAATACATCAGGAACAGTGCAGCTTGGCCAGAGGGATATCAGGAATGACACAACTCAAAGAGAGGCACCTGAAGTCGGTGCACCTCAATGAAAAACGTTCCAGGGACTGTGTGGCTCAGAAAAACATAAAAAGGGAGCAACGGAGCAGACAGAACAGACTAGAACACACCAACCAGTAATCCAGACTCTGAAGAAGATCGTGGATGCACAAGAACAGGGTTCTGAGGGGCACAGGCACTCAAAAACAAAGCACCAGAAAGAGCATGGAGGCCCTAGAGCAGGATCAGGAGCAGGTGTCCAAACCATAGGCATGGAGCTACTCATAGTCCAGCCACCTCTGCCACCTAGCGTTGGGCCTTTCATGACCCTCCACTGGAGCATATCAGCCAATCATACAGATAGGTACAATGGTAGTGGAACCTAACACCAAGACTGTGTCTGAGGGAGCAGAGCAGGCTTGGAGCACTGACAACAGTTGAATGACCAAACCAGATCAGTTGGGACCGGCAAGGTGAAATACAGCAGAGTATCTAGGCAACCAAGTGCAGATTATGGAAACCATGCAACAGTGGGGAGGAGCAATGTAACAGGGATCAGGTGTGACACTTTGAGATATTTTAATATTGTATCTAATTTTAATTGCTAAAATTAATATGAAGAATGGTTACTGGACTGTATATCCATCACTAAATTAAGCTTAATATTAACTTGAAAAATATACACTGTAAGGCTGCAGTTTCCTGTTGTTAACATAAGCACAAAAAACACCTGTCACATCTGCACCAGTGCTCCGAGCTCCCCAATTCTGGACCAAGGTTTTGGGTGGGCCCACGTTCCCCTTTTTTCTTGTTACGGTCATCCAACTGCCCTCATGTGTCTCACCTGTTTCTTTGGTTATTTACGTAAGTCTAGGCTCCCCTCTTGTCAAGGTCAAGTGCTTGTTGTTCAGTTAATGTTCCCATTGACCATGTCCATGTCATTAGGGTCATTACCAATCCTGTTTCTAATTCATAGTTGTGTTCCTGATTCCTGGTCTGGTAATACCCTAGTTGTGCTTGTGATTGTGCTCATGCCTACAGTTCTAACCTTGTCTAGTTTTATCTTTGAGTTCATTCCCTTGTATTCAGGGCAAAGCGCAGTGCTTGTTCCTTTGTTATTAAACCCTGTTTGTACTTGCACCTTCATCCTCGCCAACCTTACCGCATTGCCCTTCAGCAACCCATGACAATCTGCATTTTATGGTAGTTTCTGGAGGATGAGACTTTCATATATTCATTTTTAGCTGCTCTGATTACATCCATGATAGTTTGTCAGTGTCCAGGCTATCCAGCAGAAAAGCCTTTACAACAAGGGGTATTCATGGAAGGGTGTCCACTATAGTGGAAATAAGTGACTTCCCTACTTTTTGCAGATGATGTGCTTTTTGACTTTTACAACCTGGACCTCCAGCATGTATTTTAAGCAATTCAATGCTAAGTTTAAAGAGGATGTCAGTTCTTGATAATTAGCACCTCAAAATTCATAGCTATGATTCTGTCTCGGAATAGAGTGGACTGTTCCTTTCAGGAGAAAGGGAAAAGTTTGTCTTAGGTGAAGGAGTTTAAGTACTTTGAAAACCTGTTCAAGTGATAGTAAGAGGAAATGTGAAACTGACATTTGTTTGGTGACTGCAGTTTTTTGGACACTGAGGATATCTGATGTGGTGAAGCAGTTGTAAGATCTCAGGGTTTATTAGTCAATCAATGGCCATGAACTGTGGGTAATGACCATAAGGACAAGGTCGTGAGTACAAGCTGCCAAAATGAGTTTGCTCTACAGGGTTGCTGGACTTACTCTCCATGCCAGAGCAAGGAGTTCAGAGATTCAGAAGGACCCTGAAATAGAGCTGCTGAGTTAGCTGAGGTGGATGGGGCATCTGGAAGCTTTATTATCATTTACTCCTCACAACCATCTCAGACACAGTAGAGCAGAGTCCTTAAAATCATCACACACATCAGTACAGCATAAATTGTTCTTAAACAATTTATAACAATTGGCTTATACTTTGTTTTTTGTCTGTTTGTTTGGAATGATCAAGAAGGCTTGCTTCGCCTTTGGTAATTAGACATCATTCTTTACAATGTATATTTCTAACAAACAAACCCTCTTGCATCATTGAAATGTTCATTACAGCGCAGAATGTAGAGTGTGTCAACGCACCGTGGCAACACTTGAAACATCAGTTGAAACAAATCCAGGATTATATTTCTGGTGTGTTTCTCAGATTAGGATAAATTTTATCAATTGGGGAATGGGGTACAGTAGCACAGAAGTCCTACAGTATATTACATTGTATTTATTAGTTCCAAGAGTGAAAAAAGCTATGTTAGGCTGCAAAGCATTCTCCTGCAGATCTCCCCAACTGTGGAATGGTCTTCCGGTAGCAGTGCAGGATTATGGCTCGCACTCACACAATCTTTAAGTCTAGGCTTAAAACAAACCTTTTTAATCAGTTATCAGAGACCTTAGGTAGCTACTCACTTCCCAACTAGATTATAGTCTGAGGTGTAGAGCTGGGTTGGGATCAGTGCCATTGGCATTGGATGAACTGTTTTGTCAGTGTTGTCACTCCTGTGTCATGGCAAAAATCACCTCAGCAGTCACAGATGACCAGCACAGCCCAAAATGGTCCAGAAGATAATTTATTGCTTTGGGCAAAGGAGAAGTCTCAGAGGATCACCAAAGCAATCCCTAGAGAGTTCTGCCCCCTACAGTTACAAATCCATCTTTACAGTACTTCACAAACGTCTCTTATCTAGCAAACAGTTATCAGTTTTGACGTCATCACCCAGGAGTACAGTAACCAGCCACTTAATTACCATTTGGGAAGGTCCCCCTCATCCCTCTCAGAACAGCCCGAAGTTTTTGCAGGCACTCAAGATTGCATCACAAAATTGAGCAGATTTGGCAGCACATTCATGCTATGTATCTTCATGCAGTGGTGCTCTGTTGGTGACTGGGAAAGCCATTGAAGTACACCGTACTCATTGTCATCTTTATGGAACCAGTTTGAGATTACTTTTACTTTGTGACATTTGTGGAGGATCAGTCCGCCCAAAGAAGGTGGCCACCCCATGACTCCGAATCAGCCCCCTGCAGCTGGACAGCCCCCGCATCAGAGCAACAGCCACATGAGGGATTACTTGGGAGGAATGCGAATGTCACTCAAGGAGGCCGCCCCTTAGGATGGGGGCGAATTTATTTTGGGACAAGAGCAGCGCGGAAGGAAGAGAGAGACCTTAGAAAGCAGGTAATGCCGAAGGTAATACACTTTCGACTTGAATGTGTCCATGCCTTTTTCCCTTCCTGACTCCTCCTGGGGAAGAGCTTTCCATGTAGAACTACTGGCTCTACCCCTGTTGCCCCTGGGTGTGGGTGGGACAAGAGAGGAGCTGCTGTCAGTGTGCCACCACCTGGAAGGGACACTGAGGCTTATGCTTCCTTTTCGTGATGGTTTTGTTTTGTTGCTTTTCGTATTGGGGGATCAGATCCAGTGCCAGCTGCCCCACTTGTGTTTGCCTTAAAGGTATGGTAATTAAGTTCCTTTGTCCAAAAAGTGGGCATTTCTTGCACAAGAACCTCACCTCTTGTTTCATTTCCCATCCCATGACGCATGATACATTATCCTGCTGGAACTAGACATTAGATGATGGGTAAATTGTGGCCATAAAAGGATATACATGGTCAGCAGCAGTACTCAGACAGGCCGTAACAGAAAAACAATGCTCAGATTGTATGAGGAGGCCCAATGTGTGGCAAGTATAAATTCTCCATGTCATTACACTACCTCCACCTGCCAGAGGTACTGACACCAGGCAGACTGGGACCATGGATTCATGCTTTTCATGCCAAATTCTGAATCTGCCATCTGAATGTGGCAGCAGGAAATGAGATCCATCAGATGAGTTTACATTTTTCCAATTCAGTTTTGGTGAGCCTGTGCCCACTGTAGCCTCAGTTTCCCATTCTAGGCTGACTGGAACCGAACCTAAAAGGGTGTTCTCCTGTTGTAGACCATCAATGTCAAGGCCATGTGGTGAGCATTCAGAGATGCTTTTTCTGCTCATCAATGTTGTAAAAGAGCAATTATTTGAAGCCTTCCTGTCAGCTCAAAGTAGTCTGGCAATTCTCCTCTCACCACTCTCATCAAGAAGGCATTTCCGCATACAGAACTGCCACTCACTGAGTGTTTTTTTTTTATTTGTTTTGCACCAATCAAAGTTACTTAGATGACGTTTCTCCGCACTGTGATGTTTGATCTAACCATTATCTAACACTCTCAAATCCATGTCTGCATGATCTTATGCATCGAATTCTTGCTACATAATTGGTTGATTGGATATTTGCATATGAATGAGCAGGTATACAGTACAGGTATTCCTAATAAAGTAGCTGGTCAATGTATTTCAATAGGCAACTTCCATGTTGATGGTCTGGAAATGATGCATTGCTTCCCGTGTTACAATCAGTCTAAAAATGGCTTCAATCATCTAAATTAGCAAGTAACCCAATCAGAAATCTGAATGTGCTCCATTATGTTTCGAAGATTCCCATGCAATCATTTACCTTTGGGTATATACGTAATTAATCATTGCAAAATTCAATTACACAGCTGAACCAATAGCACTCCATTCTTCTGGAGAAGTAGAGGCAAGATTATGGTTGTTAATGTGGAGAATATCCATTTTCAGAAATGCATTATGTTTTTTTTTTTTTAAATTCTCAAATACACCAATGTAACAGCTTCCTACATTGCAAAAACAAGAAAAAGTCAGTAACATGGACCTCAGTAAAAGATGCTTGCTTTTTGCTCAATGAAAGACAGAAGCATGGCTAGCCTCTAAATGCATTTTGTGACACCACACCAATTTCATAATGAATAATAAAAGTGAAAACATCTGAGGAATAAAACAAAAAGTATTGTGAAAGAAAGAGAAATGCTGCGTGTGCAGAAAAGTTCCCTGAACTTTCCATGTGTAGGAAGAGCAGGTTATATTTTGAAAAATAGTAATACTCAAAAAGATAATCTTTGGTGGGTGTTAATTTCTTCAGATGCAATTAAAGGCTTTACTTGCCATTTGGTTGTGTGTGGACCTAGTAAGGGCAGGGACTCAAAACCCAGGGGAACCAGTGTGAGAAGGAAACTAAAACTTTACTGGGGAAACCAAATAAGACAGGCACACAAGGTAAGGGCAACAGGGAGACTCAATGACAGAGCAAGGGTCAAAGCAAAACTGGAGGCATACAGGGCAGCGAATGGGGCAATGAGCAAGACGTGAGAACAATCACTGACAACAGCTGGGTGAGGCTCAAATAGAAAACACACAGCGGCACTATCTGGTGGAACCTGGGCAACTGACATTATAGGACCCACTCCTCCTATGGCCAGCTTCATGATGGGAGAGGACAGTCTGGATTGTCCCAGTGGAACTGGGTGATCAATGTGGGGTCGAGGATGTGATGCACTGACATCCAGGATCAGTCCTCCTCACCATAGCCTTCCCAACTGACGATTTCCTGGAACCCTCAACCCTACGATGACTGTCCGCAATCCGATTGACTGTGTAGGCTGGGCCATCATCAGCTATCCTGGGAAGTGGTGGTGTTAACTCAATTAAAAAAATTGCAACAAACTATCATTGAAATTACTTTCTTTACTCCTATTTACTCCCTGCAACTCCAATATCAGCTCTACACCAAAAAAACCACCACCCCACCATGCATGCGCAGTCTTAACCACTGTAACAACAAAGCAAGTGAACATACAATATTTGAACAATTAATATGAACATAAACATTCTATACAATATATATCTACACGCTTTTTAACATATAAACACAACAACAGTGATTCAGTGTCTGGTGAGTTGAGGGGTCCGTTGATCTCTGGGTGGAGGTGAGACACGTGAAATGGGGGTAGGGCCAGCCTGTAGGTGATCGGGTTAGCCCGGTGAGTGATCCAAAATGGACCAAGGTAGCAGCAGGACAACTTCACTGGACACTCTCCGGCTGGCAGGTCACGGGTTCCTAACTAGACCTTGTCCCCGGGGTGATACAGCTGTGCAGGGTGGCCGTGATGGTTGACCTGTCGGGTGTAGCATTGATTAGCTTGAGGTATGGAGGTGCGTGCAAGCCTCCAAACACAGCAGCATCACTGCATGGCTCGCTGGGCTAATGACACCTCCACTAAGAGCTCCTCTGAGGAGAACAAAGGGGGTAGTAACCTGTATATACGTTCAAAGGGGCAAATACCAGTTGCAGCGGGGTGTTGTGCACCAGCTCAGACATAGATAATGACTCCAGGATTGCGGGTAGGAATGGACTAAACTGCAGAAGAACTGTTTCACTGTCTGTTTCGCCCTTTCTGCCTGGCTTTTGGTTCAGGTAGAAACCTGAAGGGAGATTGCAGTGGTTTCTTTCTTCAGATTGCAGTGGTTAAAGTCCCCGGCGATGATGGAGATTGCTTCCGGGTGCTGGTTCTCTTGTTTGCAAATGGCGGTGTACAGCTTGTCTAAGCGCATGTGCAGCTGGAGCTTCTGGAGGAAAGTAAACAGCAGTGAGCAGCACCGAGGGAAACTCTCTGGGCAGGTAAAATGGCCGGCACTTGATCATAAGGTACTCCAGGACTGGTGAACAAGACTTGGAGACCACATTCACATTGATGCACCAGTTGTTGTTAATAAAGAAGCACACACCGCCTCCCTTTGACTTGCTGGTGGTTTCTGTGGTGTGGTCTGATCATTGTACAGTGAAGCCCTGGGGTTGCATGGCATTGTCTGGTGTGTTTGGTCTTAGCCAAGTCTCTGTGAAGCAGAATAAACGTATTGGTACCCTTACACTTTTGAAAAAAGAATCACAGTTTTTGGGGAAATAAGTTGGAACTGACGAAATTGGCATCCACCTTTCTTTATTCCATATTCCACGGGGCAGACACTTTGTTTTCATAGACTGAGAGTTGACAGGAGTAGAGGTATCTGAATGAGACTTCTCCTGCAGAAATTTCTTGACTGCAGTTATTGCCTCAAAAGGGCATTCCACAAAATATTAGGTTAAGGGTTCAAATATCTTCATCCATCCATCCATCCATCCATCCATCCATCCATCCATCCATCCATCCATCCATCCAATGCAGGGTTGTAGGGAAAGTAGGTAGGCTGGATGCCATTTTCATTTGTTATCTTATTTAAAATAATATGTTAAGCCACAAATCAACAGCAAAGTGTCTGCTCTTTGAAATATGTAGTAAAGAATGATAGAGGCCAATAACTTTTGTCAGTTTCAAGTTATTTCTCTGAAAATTTGTATTCTGTTTTGAAAAGAGGAAGGATACCAATATTTTTGGCTGCACCTGTACTGGGTAGTGATCAAAACATCAAGCATGGTAAGAAACATGATTCTTTTTGATAAATCATTTTGTTTGTTTATGGAAAATGATCACAATATTGTAATGGCTCATCAAGATGATGAAGCTCTCCAGCCTGATTACTATTGTTTTGTTTTCAAATTGTCTGCTTCCATGCCTTGTGAGTTCATATTAATGGCTATACATCGGTCACTAGAGTGGAAGACTTTCATCATTCTTTAAGAAGTCATGAAGAATAGCTGAATTTTTAAATCTGTGTTCCAGTAATGTTATATGGACAGAGTGTACTGTAATTATTCATACATTGGAATGGAAAATGTAGCTGTTCTACCTCTGAGATTAATATTGATTGAATTATGTACCAGCATTCATATTGATTTATTGTAATAATTTTTCTTCATCAGTTTCACCTTCTATATAATACAAAAATACAACAGATCTGGCAGTATTTCAAATAAAAAAGACTTGTAAATTTATGTTTGAAACTATTGTACATATTCTGAACCATTTAATTGAACTGCATGTTCCAAGGGACAGATAATATTTGTAACATGTAAAACACCTTCTTGGACATTCCTGAGAAATACAGTATATGGACAAAAGTATTGTGACACTTGCCTGTTGTCATGCCCTGCCTCCCTGCTCCTTCCGTTTCCCCAGTGTGTCCTAATGGGACACACCTGTTCTGCGTTTTCCCCTCGTTACTTGTCTTTAAGAGAGCTTCCCAGTCCTGTTGGCCCCAGTCTGGTCATTGATGTCATTCTTGCCTTGGTCCTGCCTTGATCCTGTTCCTTGGATTTACCCCTGGTGATCCACTGATTTGACATTTTGGAGTCAACTATGCCTATTGACAATAAACCCCTGTGTTACCCTCTGTCGGCCTCCCATCCACTATGTGACAGAATGACCAGACTCTGTCAAAAACCCAACCTTTATGAGAGGTTTATCCCCTCATTTTGTGTGGGTCCATACACCCAGCCGATCGGGTCCCATGAGTACCCCCATCTCTGAGGTCCATGGAGATGTCTGTATGCCAGGAACAGCCCTGCCTTCTCCTGGCAGACTTTTATGCCCTCCTGGACCTCACCCTTGAACTATGGCACCTCCTGAAGTCTCCCCGGCTCCCCCCTGACCCCTTGGCTGCAACCTGGTTGGGTTGGGCTGATCCTTATGACGCCCCACCAGAGGACCTGGAGTGGGACCCGGTGGGCCCTTGGGCATTTCCATTCTCTATAGCTTGACACAGGTTGAAAGGACAACATTTCTTGATATCACTGCAGCCAAAACAATGATCTGAATGTACTTATTGTCTATTACTTTTGCTTTAAAATAAATGCTTAAGTAACTTCACAGAATGTGATTGTGGAATTGACTCAATAAAGCTGCTGCTACAGTAAGACAGTCATTCCACTGGCTTATTCCAATACATCAAAGATTGTTCTGTTGTTTCCAGATGATATCTAACAATAAAGAGATTCATCGGTATTGAGTTAATTCTCTTACTTTGGGAACTTAAAATAAGTTCATTTATCCATTTTGTGACCTTATTTTTTAAATTGGTACTGCTTGAAAAAAGTACTTGTGTTTTTCTGCTGCAGGGCAGAAATACCTACAACACCTGTACATAGACAGTGAACTCCTCAACAGATAGGAGTGTGTTCTCATTTTTCACATATAGATGTGCCGCTTGTCCATGTAGACTGCAGCTAAGGACATTGATTCCGGCATTACTGGGATTCACTGGGATGTTGCAGCAGTGGGTTTTCCTACCACTGCTGCAAAAGTCTAGGGTTGTTGCTGAATATTCAATGTTTACCATCTTTAAAAAAAAAGAAGTTGCAGACAGAAGGCCCTATGGACATTCCTGAGAAATACAGTATATGGACAAAAGTATTGTGACACCTGCCTGTTGTCATGCCCTGCCTCCCTGCTCCTTCCGTGAATGCACCGGTGGAAAGCATGACGCAAAGTGGTTTTGCTAGTTTCATACCAACACATTCCTCATTTTCATGCAAAGCGCACACGTTATGAAAATAACAAATGATTTTGTGAGCCTTTCCCGTTCATAGGAGTGGTATTTTTTAAATGAGGTGTGGCTGGGCGCATTGTCGGCGCATTGCTATTTTAAGGCAGCGAATGACATTGCACTTTTGACCAACAAAAACCAAGTCCAAAGATAGTGACGTATTATAAAACAATATTTGGGGAGTGCATTTTAGAAATATATGGATACATGATGCTCGTTACGGACACAGGTATGCACTCGAAGTGCACTAATAGTTTTTTATTTTATTTCATTCATATACATTTTATTACAGTGTACAACTTATGATTCATTTTGAGAAAAATTTCTCTCCATATTCCCATGCCTGTTTCCCCTTGAAAGGCTTAGGTGGAACAGTGGTGCTCCCGTAAATGATGAGCTCGAGCATTTTCATTTTGCGCACGAGCACATCCGTTTCCTCGGCCAAAAACCCATCTGGTTTGCCAGGTAAACACGCCATTATAATAGCAATCTGCCATAGCTCATGTGCCCCTGCCTTCTAAAGGTGAGGTGACGTGCCGTTCTGATTGGTTTATTGCATGTTACGTCCAAAACACACTTCTGAATAATTAAGAGAGTTAGGACAACATTTTTGCGCCTTGCGCTGGCGCAAACTCTGTTTTTTCCATTCTCAAAATAGCAAAATGGATTTTGACACACCCATAAATTTTACTTGCACCTTGCGCTTTACACTTTGTGTTAGATCGTCAAAATCAAGCCCAGAAGGTTAGGTTAGTTTCCATGCTACTTATCCATCTCCTGCATCAGCAGAGCTATTTATCAGAGCCTGCAGCTGCTCAAACCTGAATTGGATCAAATAATCCTGTAATGAAAGACTTCATGTCCATCTTTGAGGGACTTTCTGCAGTACAGATAAACAGAAGGAGAGAGTAGGAGGGTAAATAGTGCCTTTATCTCTGATTTGGTTAACCTTGTAGAAATCTGTAGCCCTGCTACAATAATTCAGTTTTCTGTGTTAAACCTGTATGTGAAAGTCAACGTGGATATTACAGACAAATTCAAGGTATCTTCCTGGTACATTTTATAAAAATAAAATGTGAGTCATTTAAGCAAAAAAGGAGAAGACCAAGCATTTGTATTCTGCTGAAACCCTGTCAAGGGAGCAGAGTTATGTCAGAGCTGGGGGAAGCAAACCCCTGCTATATCAGATTCAAATTCCATAAGCTAACAAACATGAAGGTCCAATTATGTTTCCCTTGCAGTAGTGTTGACTCCCCCCCATCTCTCACCCACCACGTTAATTCTGAACATAACAACAATGTCAAATGTGAAGAAAAAAACAGTTATTCAGTATATTACTGCCATTGCGTCAGCTGTCAGATTGTGTTATGTCAAGACTTTCCACACACACAGTAGGTGACGTTGTTTGCTTACAGATGTGAAATAAGTGATGTGGAACAGGAGGGAGGAACACTACAACAATTATGTTCTTGCAGAGAATTCATCACAATCAGCTTAGAGGAACTGGGGAATGAGTAATTACAATGGTCTTAGAACATTTAGACTATTGTGTGCATTGCTGCAGTGCAAATACAAAGCACAATATGCTCAGGATTCAAATATCATTATTCATCAGTTCTACTCCCCAATACCCCTGAAGTGGGACTCTGGCTATTGACTGCTATGATTCGTCTTCATCACTTGTTATCTCTATTACAAATGTCATCGGTGGTGAGATCATTCACATCACAAGTAGCGTAACACATATTTTACACATTACAATAACAGTATAACTGAAACATTCAGCAAGTAGTATTTCGTCAAGATCATTTAAAATCAACAGCAGATTTTTGAAAATCTGATAATGTCTAGGCTAGTGCAGACTGTATTGTAAATGTGTCACATTTTAATGACACAAAAATCTGATATCACAAGCAATCAAGCTGGACAATCTTGTGTGCTTACTTTCCCACAGTCCACCTCACTGACTGGCCTTCCTCTTAAAGACACAGTGTCTCCTTGCACCTCTCCCCTTGATTTCCCTCAGTTGCCCGTTCCACTTGTAATGGCCACCTCTATTACATGGGGTCAGGCCATCCTGTGTTTTCCCATTAACCTCACAGCTGTTAATTCCTGACCGATGCAGGCTTTGCCCGTGTGTGAATGAGGCTCCTGTAAATACCAGACATTGCAGCTGCCATGTCCTTCTTCTGGGTCAACTTGGATCTAGAACATTCCAGGATATTATTATGCAGCCTGCTGCAGGTCATGCTGTTGGTTCAAATCAGGCCATGAACTTGACAGTGTCTTTTTACCATGTTATTTCTACAACTTTTCTCTACTTCTGTCATTTTCCATGGCATTTTTTTTTATTAATTTGTAAGATGGCTTGTTTTTATATAAAAATGTTTTGACAGTATATTTTAATGTGAGTAAAAAATCTGATTGATTGACCTACAGACTAATTCTATTACACAAAAAAATATTGATTGGGGATCCTGTACTAGGTATGTACTAGATGGATGGATGGATAATAATTATTAAATAATCATTTTAATAATCAATTATTAGAATTATATATATTTTACTGCATTGTGTTTTTAAGAGCATAAGGTACTTAGGATTATGTTAATTTAGATGCTCTAGCTAACTGAATTGCAGATGATTCACTTGCCTTTTCATAGGCATTGCTGTTTGTTGCTCATTGAACATCCCAATATTTCCTACACTTCTTACTGCCTTTTTATTGCTACTGTCAAATCCTGAGATTGAGACACTCTGGCACTTCTAGTGTATTTTTTTCAGTTTTGTATGTAATAGGCTATTTTTCATTTATGCTGCAAGCTTGCTTTTTTAAATGTGTGCATTGCATGTGTCATACTCCCAGAATGCTACCTTGTTAACAATTATTTTGATTGCGAATAATGACAGAGTGATTTGTAAATGTTCCTTAATGTTTGACAGGTATTTTTTAACCCTCTGTGTTAACTGTTAAGAGTATTTGGATGAATTCACTAACATACTCTAAGAATAAAATACACAACATTAGTTTATTCAGGGAACATAAATGACAGAAGTTTCAAGATGGAGGAACTGATTGGCTCAATTCCACTTGATTACTGAAAGTCCAAGGTCAGCCGGTTACCCTGCTGTAGGGAAGGTTACGTACTTCCTTCTTGACTCTCTCAACAGGATAGATTTAATGTCAACCACTGTTGCGATTATTTTTTTTCTGTGTGCAAGTTAAAAGTAGAACATAAACATATACATTATCATAGATAGATAGATGGAGGGAGGGAGGGAAGGACATGGTATTAGAAAAAGCTATGAGACCATAAACATCTATCTTGTGTAGCTAGTCCTGAATTCACCAGAATGCATTAACAAAAGTCATGAGCAAATTTTTTGAACAAATTTTGGCTGTATGGAGTCTCTGAATTTCAAGAAATCAAGTCTTTAGGAAAAGCTGTTAAGGAGTTCAGCTCCATATACAGTACTGTGCAAACGTCTTGAGCCACCCCTCATTTCTTCATATTTTGCTTCCAAAGAGCCAGACTTGTATTATTTTATGTAGTCTTGAGGAATATAGCTTCCTCCAGGCTTCCTGAAAGACCTTCAAAGTTTTTGGCTCTCATTTTCAGTCCAGTCTCTGTACCTGACCAGTTTCAGAGGAATGTTTTTTGTTTATTAAGCCACACAGTGACCTATGTATGAATCATTCAAACATAACAAAGCCATCTAACTTAAGATATGAACCAATGAAGAAACAGGTGCAGATGATTACAGATGATCAGATGATGTTGCAATAAATCACTGTACCTATTGTCCCATTTTCCTAGCAACACATGAAGAAATGATGGGTGGCTCAAGACTTTTGCACAGTACTGTATGCTTCTCCATGGTTCAAGTATCTCCATCGCTGCTTTAACTCCATGTCACCCGAAGACTACAAACTGTTAAATAATCCCTATGTTCAGAGATATGTTTTTGTCGGCTTTAAAATTTGTATGTTATGTCCAAATTGCTTTTCCTTCATGTGGACAATAATCTGGAATAACTCCATCGTTTGGGCCCAACGGACTCTTTATTCAATTAAAGATGGGGTGCATTTCTGTCTCATGAGGCAATGACGTCACAGCTTTGCTCCACTTTTACTGTGGAAAGATAGAGTGACCATGGTCTTTCAATTACTTGCCAAAGCAGAGAAATGCAAACTTTGAATTGTAGTATATAATAGTACATGTTTTAAGCTCACGCTCCTCTGTGATTAAAATATTACAATACAATTGTTGTCCTTTTCTGATTTCCTTTTTAAGTACTGTACGTTCTTATCTTATTCTGCATTTCACTTATTTCCTTTTTAATCATTTTTGCCCTTACTCCAATCTGCTGATGACTTTTTTACAAACTGCAAATTCACAGCTTTACAGAATTAGGTGTCAAAATGCTATAAATATCAGACATATGAAAATATAGGGACAAACACAGATGAGGTTTGCTTCCAGAATAGCCTTGTATTAATTAAATTGTCTCTTGGTCACTATAGACTAAGATTAGCTGGTGCTTTTACTTTGAACTTTGGCTGTTTCCTGTTGTTTTTCAGTAAGTTAGGATGACTCATTTTTTTTTTTTTTTGCTTAACGGCTATCACTGAGATACATAAAAGTCAGCAAAATGGCTGAATTCTTTTTTTCAATGGGAATGGGTTTGGTTCCCTAGGCTGGTAAAAACATAGCAGGTGGGTATGACCATTTATCAAGCGAACACTTTTCCCCCAGTGCAGCATCAGGTTTCTCTTCTCACTCAAAGCAGAATGAAAGAGGATGAGTGGAATGACCTCAATTTTCGGGCTTGTGATTTACCCATTTCCTTCAGCCTTCGGTGAACTATAAAGCAGGGTTTGTGCGTCCTTCAGTGTGGAATCCTTGGACTGCGGTATTGATCCCTCCTAACCGTCAGGATAATGGAATCTGCCTGCCTTTTTAGGCTTATTGTGTGCCTGCATGGCATGCCTTTGCTGCAGGACCACAGCGTGGGAGGCTGTCAAGGGATGTGTGGGATTCAGCTAATTGAGGATGAAGAATATTGGTTTAACCCACAGAGTCTTACAGAACCGTTTATAGCATTGAAAAATGCTAGTAGACAGGATTTCATTATCGAATTATTTTATTTAGTTCATTTTCCCACTTGATTATTTAGGGGAAGGAAGTATCCAGGAAATTTTCTGACATGTACAAGAACACATTGGACTTCAAGATAGCACTTAAATACTGCCTTCCCCTCAAAAGGCTTTGTGCTATTTAATAAAACCTACAAAAGGAACATCACATAAAAAAGTGTTAAAGGTTGAAATAACTTTTCTGGCAAAATAGATTTGGTTGAAAACTCAAATGGAATAAGGGCGCCTCCAATATTATTCATACATATGCAAAGCATATACCTTGCTAAGGGGGCCCAGAGAGAGGCATAAAATTAATTTTTCATCAATTTTATTTTCTTAGCTTGTGTTTGTATTTGACTGTGAATCATTTGTACTTTGTTTAATTCACTTAGCTCTTTATATATTACAATTTACATATCTCCTAAAATAAATTTAGCTCAGTTCTTACCAGAACAGTATTTGGCTTTACTAATAATTCATGGGGTCATTGTGTATCAAAATAGTCTGGTCATAATGATCTAGACCTGCCTTTAAACAAGGCTCCACACAACTATCATATGTTGTGTGTATTACTTAACACTTCCTAAAAACCTTGTGTGTACATGGCACAAATGATTTAAAGAAGGTTGGATTTGTGTTATCCTACATAATAATAAATAAAAATTGTAGGCTGCAAAATTTAAATTACCCACAGAATTTTTTTTTTTCTTCCTGTATAATAGAAATATCCAAAACTGGACTGGATCCTAAAATTAGGACTACATAACTTAAAAGGAGCAGGCCTGGAATTACATCATTACTAAGTTATGAGTTTCTTTAATCAGACTGAAAGGGTTTAAAGTCTGCATCTCACACACTTATAAGGATAAGTCAGTTAACTTTCCTGCACCCAGCAGTTTTAAACTATTTGTCTTCTCCTCACATGCCAGTTAAAAGTGTTTCACTTTGCTCATACCCACTTGATATGACTTACCATCCACATACACATACACACATTTTAAGTGCATCCCATTCCCTGACTGATGTGTCTTTGCCAGATACCTGTGATGTTGACGGAGTATAGACAGATAATACACAGAGACAGGAGTAGGCATCTCACTCAATCCATTACTGAGATACAGTTTCAAACTCATTACAGGTCGCATACACATGACATCACTCATGAAAAAGATCAAAACATATTCACACACTAAGAAAATACACTACACTCACCAATTTTTAGTGACATCTTCCCCAAAGTTCTGCTAAAAGGAATAATCACATATAAATTGACATGAGACTCCCCATACACAGCATAACATTTGCTCTGTTTATTACTTATTTATTGCGTTACCCCTTATTCCACATTTAAAGCACTTCACTGTGCAAAAAGAAAAAAAAAATCAAACCAGAAATATTGTAGGGGTAGCCACCCAAACTCTGCATGAAACTGAGGCTGGATTTGGAAATCTGGAGCTGCAAAAAACAGTGTTATAGCCATAAACACACACAGGAAGTGGGTTTTGAATCAACACGTTAACCACAAAATACAGTACACTGATGGAACTGATCAAGCTTAAAGAACTCAACTAAAGGCTTTAGTCAATATTATGCAAAATACATCTTTTAAAATAGCTTCTGAGGATATGCAAGATATCATTCTGTTAACATTATAAAACATACAAATGCTGTTTTAGTCAATGGTGTTAGCAGAAGGTTATAATAAGTTGTGTTTTTTGAATAAGTTTTCTGTAAATTTCTGGACAGTATATATTATAAAGATAAAAATGTGGAGGGACCTAGGTAGGTATTAATTAATTGCTGTGCTCAAGTCATGTCAGTTTGAGTTTAATGTTTTAAATTAAATTAATTACTTTGTCTGTTTACCCTTGTGTATGTAGATGTATTGTAAAAGGTTTGTGTGGACCACTTCGTAAGCAATCAGACACTCTTATATTCCTATATATGTAGATGTAATTTCAAACTAAGCCCTAAAGTGACAAGAGTGGCTAAGAGCTGTCCAACCTTATATAGATTGATGTGTCATTGGAACCTGCTCTTGGAAACAATAGCCTGACTATGCATACTGACTTAGGTAGAATCTTCTTCTGGTATACCCTTGAAGTTATCAAGTTCAAGGATCAAATGTGCATCCTCTTTCTTGTTCAAGAAGACCATGCCATAGAACATACCATTAACCTGAAATGCTTGTATGGAATGGGAGTTAACATACCAGCCAAACTGGGTTGGGTAATATAAAAGATGTTATTTCCTTCCCCTTCTCTTCTTATGCTTTCCTCATATTGAAGTTCCTCTTCTTTAACTAAGTACCTTTCATTAGCTGTGTAAAACTTGCAAAACTGTAATTCATAATTCACTGAAGCAAAGACTATTGATAGTGGCACTCAAATTACTGAAAAAGATAACCACTAACCACTTTCTTCTTCTGACACAAAATGGAAGAATTTCCTAAACTAAAATATTAAGTGTGTAGTGTTTTTCTTTTATTTTGTTAGAATTATTTATATTGGCAGAGGTTCTATAAGAATAGTAGTTTATGTCCATAGCAAATATGCAGCTTTGCTTATGAAGCAATACGTAATGCTGGTAGGGTTCATTTAACAGGGAAAGATTCTTTGAAAAATTTCTGTCGAGTGTTGTTCACACTGCAGCTCAATAACAATAATAAAAAATAACACAAAACTGATCATTTTAGCTCAGTCATGCACTCCTATGCATTGTATATTTGACCCTATAAAATTACAGATGAAGGGTCTCATACGGTGCCTTCAAAAAGAAATTAATAGTAATGAATGTGTGATGTGACACAGGAGAGAAGACACAGCAATAAAACAGAATGTTGATATGGCTTTCTCCACCCTCACTACACAGTATCTTGTTAATTTGACTGACTGAACAGTGTACATTAAAATATTTGTAAATATTGCTATATTGTTCCTCAGACTGTTTAAATGTTTCACAGTAATGTAATCATCTTGGAATGTCAGATAAGTTAATGAAATCTTCCCATCAGTTTCATACACATTTAATCATTTAATTCTTAGACCATTGTTGCATTTTAAGATATTATCGAGAAGAGTATAATATGAATATTTATATTTACAGTGGGCAGTATGATAGTTCACTTGGCAGTCCTGCAACCCAACACTTGTAGGGTTTGGGGGTTTGATTGTCACCCCCAAAAATATGCAGTTTATTAAATTGGTGTATCTTAATTGCCAGTAGTACATCAGTGTGTGCACTACCATTGCATTACATCCAAGGTTGCTCTGTTATTCCTGGGTTGCATCTCCACTGTGACCCTATATTCCATAAATAGCTATGGAAAATAAATGGATGTGTTGAAGGTGATCAAAACTTTCCAAATTGATTTCCCCATTCAAAATAGTTCACTGCTAATAGTTACGCTATGTTCATATTTCATTTAGATTTTATTTAAAATGAGTGGCAGCCACAAGGTGTTTCCGAAAGTTGAATTTATTCAGGCTTGAAAAACCCTTTTTCGCTTTGAGTACCTGTGTTTGTAATGTACAGAAAATTGAAGCTGTATAACAACTTTATTTCTTGCACTACAAGGCTATCCAATACAGCAAGCACAACCACTCAAACTAATAGGGTGCAGGAGGGCACAGTCCTTGCTGCATTTTACCTGGTCCCCTTCTTTACAACTATTTGCTTTTCTGTGTGACCAGGAACAGTTCCTACCTCTTTATCCAGCCCAATAAGGATGCAGGTGTCCTCCTGCTTTCCCTAAATTACCAGCACTGGAAATACTAAATAAATGCAGTTGTTCATATACTGTTGTAGACACTAATGTAAAATCTACAGTGTGTTTTCTCGTCTGATTTAGCAGCCATCAATGTTTCTCAAACACAAGGTATAGCTAATGTGTGAATGAATGCATAGCCTTTCCCTGGAAATTGTTTTCCTGAAATAAAATATAAAACTATAACGTCATAAACTTAAAGGTCAAAATACTCTTTTATTGTTGAGCCTAAATATGCTTAATTGACCATTGTTGAGTGTATTCTTAATTCGTTATCACCTTGGTGACGTAATGGATAATCTGTAGATTAATATTGTTGCATTCCTTGTCATCTTGACGATGGAATCCTAACTTTATAACTTTAATGTTTTAAAGTCATCTATTGCTGCAAAAGACAACCGCACTCTGATCTGTACCCCCGATACAAACGACGTACTAAAGAGAGAGTCACACGGGTGGTTGACGTTAAACCGTAGGTCCGCCTGAGGAAGTCGTATGGTTGACGCTTCGCTTCTCTTATATTCTGACTATAAAGAAATTTAAACTATCGAATTGTGTCTCGGATCATTTATGAACGGATGGGAAGAGAGTGAAGCGTCAACCATACGACTTCCTCAGAAGGACCTACATTGAGAAAGAGCGTTTTTTCATGATTACAGTAAGCTTTTAACAAAGTTGGTTTAAATGAAACCATTCACATTGATAATCTTTCCAAACATTTTTGCACGACACACGAGTAATACATTTTTCCATGATTAAAAAATGCAAACTGATGAGGAATAACACATTGCATTTGATTGATTACTTTCCTTTCTTCTAGAAACAAAGGGGCAGACAGGCCTTAAAACTGTTGTACTTTAGAGAGGAAACTTGAAGCAAGACACGAAAATCATGAGACATTCAAGTGGCGAAGAGATTTATAATCCTGGAACACACATTGTGATGACAAATTAAGCTGTTATCAATTATGCAATGGGTAACTCAATGCCTTGGGTGCAACAAGATAACATGACGGACTGACCAGATCTGTAGTTGTGCATGGATAGTAAAGTAAAAGGGAATAACTACTGATTTAGCACTATTAAGAAAAACATTTGAAAAATTAGATATTTTTCCCTTAAAGTAGATGGCCTTTGAGCGTTTCCACTTGAATTACACTTTTTTTCTTTGCTGAAATTGAAGCAATATTATTTCAAAAGCAGTGCATCCAAGTACTCTATGCAATATCAAATTAGCCTGGAATTACAATTCCATTTATCATTCACATTTGCTTGACACCAAAATGGATGTGTTTGCAGAATAATGTAAGATATGGCCATTTTGTAAAGAAAAAATTGTTAAAGTTTTATTTGGAACACTGCATTATTTAAACATTATTGAAACAATTCAGCTGAAGTACTTAAGCAATGCTTTTCCCTGTAGAAATCTATACTCCTTTTGTCACATAGTCGAGTTTCAGGATCACAGCACAATTTTACTGAATGACTTAATAAAAACTGGCACGACAGCCATTTTGTTGAGGTTTTCCAGGCTGACTGTGGACAGATATAAATGCAGGCATACATCACTGTAAAAACTACATACAGAACCTTATTCGATTGTGGCTTGAACATTATTAATACAACAACAAAGAAATCAGGATAATTATCACACAGCAGAACCTCTTTGAAATATTTGCTTTATCAATGCAAGACTAACCTGTTCTTTTTAGGAGAGGAGTTTTAATTTGGATACACTTCCAGGACAGCATTTGTTGTCCTAGATTATTTTAGATGACTTTAAAACAGATTTGTTCTTTATATTCCATGCTTTGGTTTTGTAAAAGTTTTCCATCAGCCACTGTTCACTCACTGCTTGGAGGAGGGGTGACCTTCTTTGTAAATCAGCAGACTCAATATGCATAATACATACATTTTCAGATGGTTTTCATTAGGCTGACCTAGACTATGCCCCTTCTATAACAATACAGCAATGTATGGGCCCAACAGACACTGAAGCTCTTCTGCACCTGAACTTGAAGCCCTGGGATATTAGGTTTCAGTGTCTGAATGCCAGTTCCCTGTGCCCAGCCTCATCCATTATCAATAGGCTACTTGAGGCTTAAAAAAGGTTGACATGCCACCGCCAGACATAGTAATGAAATGGATACAGAGCATAGTAATACAGGGAGCAAAGCACGGTATTAGACTAGGTTACTGAACAGCAGTGATACAATACATAACTAGAGAGGCCATTTCCTGGAGAAAATGCATGTGAATGCTGGTTGCATTAAATGTATGGAAGGATGGAGGGATGAGTGCCTTCAGTATGAAAGTAGTCAAGTGCTATACTTTTGCTGTAGAATACACATACCAAGTTTCATGACTCTTAAAATATCTCTATGTCTATAAGATTCCAATAGTATGAGGATGGAGGAATGAAAAAGAAAGAAAAAGTGATAGAGATTGTAAGGGTAAGCTGCCCCCTGGCCCAACGTCGGAATCCAAGTGGACAGCCAAAGGTATATACGCGTGTAGGTCCTTCCGTGCACATCTGGAAAGGGCTTAAAACCTTAGTTAAACCGAATGTAAAATGACCGTATTTGAATCTGACTCCATATAATTTAC
>JAACJT020000086.1:8972139-8989045 GCA_009936485.2 Gymnarchus niloticus | reverse complement strand
ATTAACGCACAGAGCTGTATGGGAGTCCTGATTACAGGAAAAACTCCATTATGGCTACACGTAAAGCATAGGCTAAGCCCACGTCTTACATGGGAGGGTCTGAATACAGAAGCCCCCCTAATGTTTAGCGCCCTTAAATATCAGGCCAAGTGTTGTGTTATCATCTGAATGATCCAATCATTGGTCAGATGACCATAGGGCAAATGATATTCGAATCCTGAGTTTGGAGGCCCACCTGACTTTAACGACAGGTAGCCCTGTGTCTTTGATGTTTCTGGGGGCTGGATCTTGTGACAAGGGTCCGCCCTGTGTGTCATCTCCTTCTTCCTGAGTAGGGGAAGTGAGGGGTAGGAAGTGTCGCTAGTTAAGTGTCGACGTGTCGCTCGTTTCCCCCTCCACGAGGTGGGGGCCAGACCGGCGTGTGTATGTGAATTCTGCCATCCTGGAGCCGACTTCACTATCTCCCCCCTGGGGGGCAACAGGGCCAGTGTGTCTACAGCCTTACAAGATATAGAAAGAGGTGGAGGGCTTTGTAGTATTGCCCAGAACATGTGTAGTAAGTTTGGAGGTATTATTTCAAAAAATGACCATATGTGAGCAGTTTGAAAAATTTCCCATTCAAAGTCTATGGGAAAAATGGATGGAAAGAGGGATGTGGGTGGAATATCAAAAAGAAAAATACAAGCACCCTTATCCTCAATGGGGTGAACATTTCACAGTTGCAACAAAGTTTCTGTAGGAGGAGTTAGGTGCCAAAAAAGTGTGAATAATAAGAAATATGTGAGAACATATTGTGATTGCTGTAACCAGCAATCACACAAATAGAATAAATAGTGCAATTGTGCTACATTGTATTAAAAAGATATACAGAAACAGTTCACACCTTTGTAACATTTCTTCGAGTTTTTAACAATTGAATCATGTTCAATTATATCTGAGTACAGCAAAGCTTCTGTTTGGTAACCTTTAAAGAGGACTGGACATAAATAAAAATTGCATAAATTATTAAAAAGTTTTAAAGTGCTCTCCCACCTTAACATGCAGATAATAGGTACGATATTGGTCACCCTGGACCATGACGCCTTCAGCAGAGATGGTGTGGAAGAGGACCTTGAATTTCCAATACTGGGGCATTTTCATTACCTTGCATAATCTTGCATAGCTCTGTCCATGTAGGATAGAAACCAGTTTTTGTTAAGATGATCTTTGATAATGGTTTGGAATGCAAAAAGCTACAAAAGTTGAATGAATCAAAATCTAATAAATGAAATTTTACTATAGGTCAAAGAAGTTCTACTTTTTATTAGTTATGCATACTTCAGCAAGTGATATATTGGTTCAGCATCTTTAACTGACATCCTGTCCTGGGTGTATGCTGCCTGGGATAGGATGTAGACCCCCCCCAACCATGACCAAGATAATCAGTTAGAAGGTGGATGGATGGGTTTAATTCAAGGATTATCCTTGTGTAGTACCTTTTAACAGGGTCCTTCATTTGCAATGGTAAAATATTGCTTTGCATAAATGGAACAACATGGAACATGCATTATATAAGAGTTTTAGTTTAACTAAATGTAAAACTTACATTAATACTAATAAAACAGTTAAGGAGCTCCTGAAAGTACAAGTACAGCTATGCTGAGCATCCAATGAGGAACACTTGAGCAAGAGCTACACAACAGCAATGTAAACTTACCAGAAGTAATTTTTAAGGTTCTACTATTTTGGTTCATAAATTTTGTAGAAAAGAACATAAAACAAGAGATACTCATTGACAGGAAAGGTCAGTTTTTGGATGAGTTAGCAATGTTCTGGGAAGAGATTAGTCTTGAGGCATTTCTTTAAGGATGTTTTAGAATTTGATGACCAAATGTAGACGAGCAACTTGCTCCATCATTGAAGGACCAACCAAAAAAATTGTCTACAGCAAGATTTCTCAAGTGGAAATTTGGATTACCAAGCACTGTTGAACAAAGAGTGTGAGATCAAGTACAGGTATTAGTTAGGTGCCAGTCTGCTGGCTCTGAAGACCAGCATCAGGAACCTATAGGGAATTAGGAGATGATGTCATGGTGCATTACATTCTGGGTCTCCTTGCCCTATTATGAGGAATAGCTGGCATATCAATGGCTTTTCCAAATATTGTGCCTTGGACTCCGGATTAAGATTTTCCCAGTAAAGACCTTTCTCTTTCTCTCATCCCTTCTCCATTTGCATTGTGCCGCTCCATTCATATACATTACTGCATATCAGTGGTTAGTACGTTCCAACTCCTTAGCAAATGGAGGTGCCATAATTCCATTCGGCATGACGCATTTCCAGATTCCCTATAGGGAGTCAGGGAAGAGATATAAAAAGAAGCATAACATGCAAGCATTTCAAATGTGCTGCAGCATTAACAGCAGAGACAGGTAGCCCGGGCAGCACAGAACTGCAATAGCCTAACTGTGAAATGACAAGTACCTGGAGTAGCACCTCAGTCTGATAACCTTGATGTTTTATAGAGTAAACCTGCAGGACCAGAAGATTGTGAAAATGTAGTCAGAAAAGGGGATAGCTAATCATCTATCACTATCCCATGTTCCTTGCAGATCTTGATGGGGACATGCTGGTGAACTAAGTTGTATAGGGATATTGTGGTGAATGTTAGACGTGGCTGGGAAGTGATCACGGCATACAGAAATAAAGCAGCGACTGTAGTATTTTCTAGAGGCAAGGCCAGGTACAGCTGTATGTCAGTAGTGTAGTAATAGTAAGAGAAGCTGTGCAACTGGATGACTGGACATACAGAGGTAGTACACTGAGAAATATGAAGGGGACCAAGGACTGAGACCTGAGGCATACTACCTTATATGACTTGGATATCTCTCCAGCCCAAGACACTTGGAATGATTTGCCTTATAGGTAAGAATAAAATCATCTCAGAACAGTCCCCGTGACGCTATGTATGTTTGGACAGCGTAGACAGGACGATCTGGTGGTTCACCTTGTCAAAGGCTGCAGATAGGTCTAGGAGGATGAGAGCATCTGCAACTAGAGAGCATTCTTACTTGAGTGTCCAATGCTAAAACCAGACAGGTGAGCATCCAGAAGGTTATTTTGAGTGAGAGACAGCACGATCAACAGTTAAATGATACTATCCATTGCATATTCTGTTATCTTTATTTTTTTAAAACACTTTTTGTTTTGTAGCATGAAGAAATCAAGAATCTTTCATTTGTGAATCCTATTAGCCATATTAAATGGACACAACATTAGTACGAAAATTAAAGAAAAAAAGACAAAGCATAAAAATGCATTCTAAAATGCTTGTTCATCCTTTAAAAATCTTGGTTCATTCGGATAATTACAGGTTCATATAATATTAAATTCACTAGGTATGCATGTTTATCTAGTATATGATGTATCCTCTGTAGATGCAATAAAACCAAACTGCAGAGACAATGAAACTGCACAGACAGCAAGTAAAGTTATTTGTCAGTTTAAGCTACATTCTTGATTAATAAAGTATGCCGATTAGCGTGTATTGTGTTGCATTTATTTATATCAATATAAAATTAATATTTAATTAGTCATACTCTTAGCAAGCACTTCATTGGTTTGGTATTCTACATGTGACATCCATAGTCTGCCGAGTATAATTGAAATGCGACTTCCTACATGTTTAGTTCCTAAGGTAAATTTGAGTTCATGGGGTCTGCTCTATTGTCCCCACCAAGCTTTACGTACATAATTTGGTCACTGAGTTGCTTCTGTTGAGAATATGCCTGCATTGACTTTCTGTACTGGTGCATAAAAATGGTGGGAAAGAAATATAGACAGAAATAAAAGAGAGTGGCCATTAACAGAAGGCAATCTATCTGATAATAGAAATCATTAGAGAAGCTTCATGAATAAATAATGTGTCCTCTTTTGTTCTAGCCCTGTCTTTCTTAATCTTTTCCTTTCTTGCTTTCCCCTTTTCTGCTTATGCACTGCAAAGCAGCCCCCCACCCCCATTCACTCACTCGCGCTCTTGCTCTCACTCTCTAGTTGTACAACTTTTCTGAATTTGCTAGAGAATAAAAAAGGGGACTTAATTGAAATCTAATCGAGTTGATGAGGCAAGCAGGATACATCTAACATGAGGGACGGTGTTTGCTAGACGAAGACCATTATGAGATAATGGGGTGAATAGGACATAAGAGGACACTGACCAGGGTCATAGAATTCTAAAAAAAATCCTAAGAAATACATTTTGTTGTTGCATTATCTATTTATCATATTTTGGCTGCATTAAAAGCATCTTTTGTTCCATCTGAGACATGACAAAATGGTGACATGAAACAAATGTAAAAAAGTAAGAGCACTTGAAACCTATATGGTTACATTATAGAATTACATTCTAAATACAAATCATTCAAAATAATACATGGATAAAGTACAAATATAATGATTAAATAAGTTTTCTTTCAATTACATTCTTGGTTTGATGTTGATAGTTTCAATATATTTACCATACAGGAGTCACATGGCCACTTAACTCCTGATATAGTAAAGTAGATATTAAATTGCATTGCTTTCAATTCCTGAATCACAAGAGTTTATTTTCCAGTAATATGTAATAATGATGTCACATAAGGGAATGGGAAATAAGCAGTAACAAAAAATGTAATGCTAACCTGGTGAAAAAGTAAAGACATTTATTATCTACTATCTATTAACATTATTATCCTCAAAAAAATGTTATACTCTGCCATCTTTTTATCAGGTAATAGCAATTTTCATCATTGCTTTTGCAATTGTCATAATCACATCTTACATGCAGGGACAGTGTTACTTAAGGGCTAAATTGGGGTTTAAATCAAACAGGCAGGTCTAACTTTAATGTTCTTTGCCAAAGGAGAGACACAGATTAATTGGGTTATGCTAGTTAAGACTAACAAGCATAACTAGCCAAACAAATGCTTGTTGACAGGAGTGATATGCAAATGCATAAGGTAAATACTGTGAAGGTCATTTTAATTCTCAAAAGAGGAAAGCCTATACCACCTTGTAGCCAAGGACTAATAACTTTAAGATTTTTGGCAAGTGGCACCTTTCATCACAAAACTGGGGATTTATGTGGTTTTAGTGAACATACAGTACATTAAACTATACTCAGAAGGCCCTATTTTGCACCGGTGGAAAGTGCGACCCAAAGTGGTTTTGCTAGTTTCATACCATCACATTCCTCATTTTCATGTCAAGCACACACGTTTTCAGAATAACAAATGATTTTGCGTGCGCTTCCCGCTCGTAGGAGTGGTCTTTTTTAAATGGGGTGTGGCTGGGCGCATTGTTGGCGTGTTGATCACTGGCATTAAATTCATTACAAATTAATGTCCAGGATTCTGTAGTCCTGACCAAACTATTATGAAGTTAATACGTGTTTCTGAAAGCCACTTTTTAGTCCTTGATCAGCTATTCCGGATAAAAGCCTAGTACTGGTTTAGTTTACACCCTCTGTTTTAGAAGTTTCAAGAACAGAATCTTTTCGAAGTGACTGTAAAATAACAAGGACTTATAGGAATATTTTAATTAGGAACAGTCAAGTTAAATTCTGCCATGGTTAGTGTGCAGTACAGCCTTTCAAGATATGCTGGTGATAGCTAATAGCTAATCCCACTGTAATTACAAATGAAATTTCCAAACTAAACCAGAAACACAAAAGCAGCTTGTTTGACTGTAATTTTTAGATGTTTTTATTTTCAGAGGTAAAAAATTAAATGTTTGTCCTTTTGTAAATGATATTCCAGTTTGTTATCAAGATACTGCCACAACTGTTCAATGGACGACGCCATAGCCACCACCCTCCATCTGGCTCTCACCTACCTGGACAAGAAGGACCCATACGTGCGAATGCTGTTCATAGACTTTAGTTCAGCACTCAACATAATCATCCCTCAGCACTTGATTGGAAAACTGAGCCTGCTGGGATTGAACACCTCCCTCTGTAATTGGATCCTGGACTTCCTGACTGAGAGACTTCAGTCAGTCATGATTGAAAACAGCATCTCCAGCTCCATCACACTGAGCACTGGGGCTCCACAGGGCTGTGGGCTTAGTCCACTGCTGTTCACTTTACTGACTCACAACTGTGCAGCAATGCACAGCTCGAATCACATCATCAAGTTCGCCGATAACATGACTGTGGTGGGTCTCATCAGCAAGAACGACGAGTCAGCATACCAAGGGGAGGTGCAGCGGCTAATGGACTGGTGCAAAGCCAACAACCTGTCTCTGAACGTTGACAAAACAAAGGAGATGGTTGTTGGTTTCAGAAGAACCAGGAGCGACCACTCTCCGCTGAGCATCGACAGCTCGCTTGTGGAGATTGTCAAGAGCACCAAATTCATTGATGTTCACCTGGCGGAGAACCTCACCTGGGCCCTCAACATCAGCTCCATGACCAAGAAAGCTCAGCAGCGTCTCTGCTTCCTGCAAAGGCTCAGGAAAGCCCATCTTCCACCGCCCATCCTCATAACATTCTACATAGGGACTATTGAGAGCATCCCGAGTAGGTGCATCACTGTCTAGTTTGGGAATTGCATCATCATGGATCACAAGACCCTGCAGTGGATAGTAAGGACAGCCAAGAAGATCATCGGAGTCTCTCTTCCCTCCGTCATGGACATTTACACCACACGCTGCACCGGCCAAGCCACCAGCATTGTGAATGATCCGACACACACCTCACACAAACTCTTCACCCTCCTGCCATCTGGAAAAAGGTACCGAAGCATTCGGGCCTTAACTACCAGACTGCACAACAGTTTCATCCCTCAAGCCATTAGACTCTTGAACACTCAGGGAACAAACTGATACCACACACACTCTCACTTGACTTAATCATATATTTATTATTATACTTTTACCTTCTTCCTGCTCCCAGTGTCATGTCTTCATCTGCTCTTTATTAACTAATTATATTGTCATATCTTTGCACAACCTGCCACCTTTTGCATTGTAAATATCAATTGTAAATGATCACTACCTGCTACTTCTGTATATATCACAACTGTGTACTGGTCACTGGGGCACTGTCATCGTCTGTACCACTGTCTTGCCGTTGGACTGTTTGCAATGTTTGCATTTTATGTTGTTATGTGTAGTCTTTTGTAGTCCTGTGCTCTGTGTAGCACCGTGGTCCTGGTGGAACGTTATTTCGTTTCACTATGTACTGTACTAATTGTATATGGTTGAAATGACAATTAAAATCTACTTGACTTGACTTGGAGATTACATTGGATGCATATTTTCTTTAAAAGAAGTTTTTATGTGTTTCAGTCGGCTATAACCATAAATGAATCCAATAAAACAAAGCTGACATTTGGGTTGTAATGGGTTGCACTTTCACTTAAGGTCACTTTCACATAGCTCTTTTGGGCAAGCTCTTCAAATGAAATTTTGAAAATCAAAGAATTATGACATGTTCAGCAAACACTTTAAAGGCCTTCCAGTGTGACCTATGCATAGAATTGCTCCTGTCTTTACATTTATGCACTTATGTTGAACTCATTATTACATGCTGATACTAGCAAAAAATTTTCCTTTTCAAAGGTTTTTCAGTTTCAGCACTTTGTTCTATGATGCAGAATATAAAGTGACTGCCTAAAACTTTTACACGTTCACAGTCTGATTTCAATTTATTTATTTTGCTTTTTAGGTTCTGCCTCAGTGATATACTTTAATTTCATTATTCCAAGATAAAAGCTTAGCTCCCCATCTCAGACAAATGGGACATAAGCACCTTGAAAGCCATTTGATTTTCATCTGGAGATCCTTCATCCGTTATTAGGATTAAAAGATGGAATTACATTTCTTTTGTGAGCTTAGTGGCCCTTTTTCATATATTTGACTAGCATTTACAATGTGGTTTCCTCAAATCAACATTTGTAAATTTAATTTAACAAATTTGTTCTTGATGTATTTATTTTTTGCTGTGGGCACCTTCTCATGTTCCCATTTTACTGTGTTTTTGTTGCCCAAACTGTGCTTTACAGAATGTCCTTAGTCCATTTTGCTCATTTCTGTTCGCATTACAGATCCATATAAGTCATTTATTCAAAGAGTTGCTCTTTCAGTTTTTTTGTGCATGTGTTCAGTACAATATATTCACATTCAACATATTAAATACTGATAATTACCTTTGAGTAATGGCCTTGTTAATATTTTCAAACACTTGCCTGTCATATTTACAAAAATAACCCCCCCAACCAAGTAACAGGTAGTTCTACACTTAGAGGATATCCAGGGATTACCTCAGAAACTGATAGTTGATATCACTCCCTTAAGCTATCACTGTCTAACCAGATTACTGCAGCTAAGAAACTTTTGTCTAAATAACATTAATTATTAGAGTACTAGCAAATTAATATAGTCCCATGTTCATATGAGTACAGCTGAGGAGCCATATGTTACTCAAACCATAAAACAAACACATCTCATGCTGAAAAATTTCCATAATGCTTACAAATCACAGTGAGTATGATAGTTATTACTGTAAAGCTCGTGCTCAGCTACTACAACCAAGAACTGATACTTCAAAGAAGCAGAGAGAATAACATGCTAGGAGCAGTGTATAGTCTAAGGTACACAGTCACAGCTCTGTAGGATTCCATTCATAATGAAAAATATCATGCACCATAACACAGTGACCGTAACTCTACAAACAAGAAAAGGATCAGGGGCTTCATTAAAACATATAGGGCTAATGTCTTGTATATCCACCCCTGGCACTGCCCATGTTTTGAACATAAATCTTTGTCCTGATCCAGATCACCTGGGCAATGAAACTGGTTATCCTCCAGGATTTACCTGTATGTGGCTTGATTCATCTTGTCTCTGATGCCCACAAGCTTCCCAAAATTTCCAAAATGTCAATTCCATAGTATGCTGCCACATCCATGCTTGAAAGTAGGGTTGGTCTTACCTGGGTGGTGGGGTGTAAATGCGTTGAGCTTCAGAGCAAACAAAGGATTCTTCCAGAATATGTCAGTGTCTCTCAAGGCTTCTGGAAAACTCCAGGTGTGACTTAAAATTGGCTTTTATCAGAGGTTGCTTCAGTCTTGATCCTCTTCCAAAGAGTCCAAATCTTTGTAGTGCCGGAGATTTATTGATCTTTAGACTGTGTTCTTTACTTCAGCCAGTGAGCTCTTTAACTCTTTCAGTGTGTTAACTGGTCTCTTGGCCCATTAATTGACAAGGAAAAACTCATCTGGTTGTTGCAGTTTAGTTAGACAGCCTGATCTAATTATGTACTGCTCATATACTATATATTTTCCTTGCTCTGTGTAATGGTTGCATGCCCTAGGGGGTGTGTGCCCAGTTGACCTTGGACCCCCAGAGGCTTTTCCTTTTTCCTTTTTCATCAATGCACATTGTAATTCCCACACACTACTGTTAAGTGCGTTGGGGCAATTGTGTTGTAAAGACAAAAAAACATAAATTAAATTAATCTCTGTACTGTCTGTGCTGTGCTATAGTTATTCAGTCTTGTTACAATAGATGTATCTATCTATGGACATAGATGTGTTCTGCTGAAGATTCAAAGTACTTTTTAAATAAACTTCAACTTTCTGCTTTCCAGCAACCTCATTTTGAAATTCCACCAGCAGTTCCTTGTTCATCATGACAGCATGCCATATCTAGTATGCTGTTTCAACTGTGATTCCATACCAACACAGGTGACCTTGTTTAATTTTTATCTCATGAAAATAGAACACCCCGGCCCAGTTTAGGTCGCTATTACAAAGACCATGAATAACAATAACATGTATTTTACACATTTTTATTTTTAATGTAGTTCTAAAAAAACTCTGCACATTCTATTTCATTTTGAAATTAAAGATAGTTAAATATGGGTAGGTAAACAATTAAGATATATTTTCATTTGAACTTAAAAAATGAGAAAAATGAGCAGCAGTATATGCAGGTAAATGCTGATAGCCAGTGAGCATTTCTTCTAGATGCAACACTGCACACTCGGAACCCTCACAAAAGCTCTGGCTTGTCACTGCAAACAGCTCCATACACGTCTTTGTCTACTCCTGCCAAGTTGGGCCACATTATCTCACTTTAATTAGAACATAGGGGTTCTATGTAACTATAAGTCTCAGTCTTGCTTTCCACCTGAAAAGTGAATCTGACATTTTTAATCAAGCAACTTACTGCATTGCAACAGTTGATTAGAATTCTTAAATCTAGTCATTACTTATCTGATAAACCTTGCACAACATGCAATAATGTGCCGATTAAACCTTTCAAAATTCCCAATTGCAACTGGAGCCTTTCGTCTTTCAAAATGACATTACTGTCATTTCTATACTCAAATGTGATTCCAACCAGTCTGTAGAACAGGAAGAGAAGATTAAGTGATATTATTCTAATGAAAACAGAGTGCAAGACTGGCATTGCATTAAGTAAGCTATCCATCACTGCTGACTATGATGACTATGTTACATAGAGACACTACGAGGTAGCATGAGTTTTACAAAGAGCTATTTAAACCAAAATTAGTACAAAAAATATTACCTGCTGATAGTCTATTAGAAGTATTATGTGAACTGAGGTTAATAGCAACAATATATCTTGAGAGAATTTTTGTCGTGAGTCTACATATTGTCTTGTTTTGGAATCTCTGCTGCAATTTTACTGGGTATGCTTCATTCGAAATTTTAGGCTTCTGAAGTCAAACATAGGCAAAGTGTGAGCACCTTATTGAAAATAATAATTAAATTTGAAAAAGAGCTTATCATGACAATTAAACTATACGTGTGTTAATTAAGAAGGTTGTCTGTAAAGGTGGCATCTAGTTTTAAAGATTTAACAGCCTGTTATGAGCTCATCTGTTCGGTCCACTGACCTTCTTGACGAGTGGTGTACTGTGGGGGAGGATAGAGGAATTAAATGACCAAAATTCTTTTTTTCCAGCTTTTTTTCTGATAAGACAAAGATGGCTTGAATTTTTTCTTGCTGCTACATATATTGTACATCAGTAAAAATATAAGTCATGAGTTTATAACTTTCATTAATAAGATATATTACTTTGTACCTCGTGATTTTTATTCCAAAAAACTCAATTTAAGCAATTATATTCTGATGGTTATCACACCAATAACCGTCCATGTGTGCATGAACGCCATCCATCTTCCAACCACTTATCCCGGTAAGGGTCATGAGCGGGACCTGTAACCTATCCCAGGCAGCACAAGGAACAAGGCTGGGGGTGAGATGTTGTGTGCTGATGACAGAGTGAATGGATGCAGTGGCCTCTCCAGGTCCAAACAACTATGGAAAATTGATCGTTTCTTCAGAATTTCATGCAAAACCTTCAACTCACTTCTCATCATGGAACACCATTAAATACAACTATGATCACCAGACACTACTACACATTGGCAAACTTAGCAAAAGTTTCCGATGAACAGTCCTGACGGTAGAGCTGCGGAGCCTTGGACTGTTGCAAGAAGAAGGCTGTGGGTCAGCAGCATCACTTGAAGCAACCACTCACACTAAGCAACACCACAAGTGGTGCAAGAAGACATCTCAGCAAGCTAAAGGTGAATCCCACTAGACTGGCTATTTCGTCCATCATGATTTCAAATGTTCACTCACTGGGCAACAAACTGGATCTCATCATCGGCTTTCAGACTACACAGTGTGATATAAGGGATTGCTGCATTTTCGTTTTCACTGAAACGTGGCTATACGGCAACATCCTCGACATCCAGATAAAAGGAACTGACTTCCTTCCGTGTGGACAGGGTAACCTCACTGTCCAGTGAGACCCATGCAGGGGGTTTGTGTGTTTGTCAACACAGAATGATGCAGAAAGGCTATGTGTGTTACAGAGTTCAGGGTGGATCCTAGAGAAGAGACCCAAAGACCAAAGAATCCAGAGTAGCTGGGGAACCATGACTTTACTGGCGAAAAAACATGATCTAGTATAGAGAGCATGGGCAGCAAGGCAACTCAAAGACAGAGCAAGGGACTAAGTCAACACTGAGGTCTAACATAGGGTAGAAGCAAGAGGAAACAGATGAGGACAATCATGGGAAACAGCTAGGTGAGGCACAGGCAGGAAGTGTGCAGGAGCAGGTGACATGACAATGTGCCACTCTTACTACTTGCCGCAGGAGTTTACTACTATAATTATCGTTGCTGTTTACAACCCCCCTAGCCGGCACTGTATGTTCTTTACGGTGCCATCAGTGAGCTATAAACTGTACACCTAGAGTGAATTTTCATTGTTGCTAGGGACTTTAATCACGCAAATCTAAAGACTGTTTTCCTCAAATTCTACCAACATGTAGACTTCCCAAAAAGAAGGGAAAACAAACTGGACATGGTGTTTACCAACATCAAGAATTCCTACAATTCCACACCCCATCCCCAACCTGGCTACTCAGACCACATCTCTGTTATGGTAATGCCAATATACAGGCCACAGCTAAAATGTACTAAACTAGTGCTTAAGCAGTTATATCTTTGGCCAGAGTGAGCTGCTTCAACCTTGCAGGACTATGTTGATTAGACTGATTGGAACATGTTCAAAGAAGCGGCCACCTGTGACCACCACATTAACCTCCAGGAATATGCATTGTCTGTCAGTTGATAGAAGATGTTACTGTCTCCAAGACAATCACCGTGCTGCCCAACCAGAAACCCTGGATGACATCAAGGATCCATGCACTCCTTAACCCATGATATGCCCATCAGATCTGGGGACAAGGCAGCCTTCAGGACAGCAAGGGACATTTTGTTTTGTCGCATCAGGGAAACAAATCGCTCCTATGGGCAAAAAATTGACTGCCACTTCCACAACAACAAAGACACATAGCGCATGTGGCAGAGCATCCAAAACATCACTAACTACAAAAACTTTTCTCAGGCCTGTGACAGTGATGCCTCCCTCCTAATTATGCAAAATAACTTCTATGCATGTTTTGAAGAACAGAATGACGTACGTGTGAGGAACACCATCACTCCTCCTGCTGACCAGGTGATATGCTATAGTGAACCCAAACAAAGCTCCTGGGCTAGACCCCTTAGCAGATCATGTGCTCCGTGAATGTGCTTCCCAATTGGCAGATGTCCCCACAGCCATCTTCAACCCTTCAGTGAGCTAGGCTGTTGCTCCCAAGTGTTTCAATGCTACTACCATAGTACTGGTACCGAAGAAGCCAGCTGTGTCCTGCCTTAATGACAATCACCCTGTAGCACTCCCACTACTTGTCATGAGTGCTTCATGAGACTGGTCACGGGGCATGTAGAAACTGGACTCCCTACCTTACACAACCCCTTTTAGTTTGCCTATCACCCAAATCGCTCCATCGAGGAATCTCTTCTGCCCTGCACCTACTGCTGTTAGATCTGGACAAGAGGAACACCAATGTTAGAATGCTGTTCATTAACTTCAGTTTAGCATTCAACACCATCAACCCTTTGAAGCTCATACAAAAGTTGAATCTGTTGGGCTTCAACACCTCTCTATGCAACTAGACCTTGGACTTCCTGATCAAGAAACCACAGACAATCCACACCGAGAATAACATCTTTTGCCCCACCACACTACATTCTGGTGCCCCCAAGTGCTGTGTGTTCAGCCCTTTCCTATTCACCTTGCTGACTCATCACTGTACTAAGTACAATTCAAACACCATCAAGTTCGCTGATGATGAGTCCAGCATGGAGGTGGAGGGCTTGTAAGCTGGTGCAAGGCCAACAATCTGTCTCTTAATATGGAAAAAACAAAAGAGATAATTGTCAACTTGAAGAAGTCTAGTGCTGTCCACTTCACATCAAGGGCTAAGTGGTGGAGCCAGTGAAGAACACCAAATTTCCTGAGGTTCAGCAGGCAGACGACATTACTCAGACCCTCAACACCAACTCCTTGATGAGGAAGGTGCAGCAGTGGCTCTATTTCCTGTGGAGGCTGAAAAGGGTGAGACTTTGTCCACCCATCCTGAGAACCATCTACAAGAGAGCATCCTAACCAGTCACTGTCTGGTATGGATACTGCAGCATCTCTAACCCTAAAACTCTGCAGTGCATACAGTGAAGAAGATCATTAAAATCTCTCTACCTTCTTTTCAGGACATATTCCACACATGCTGCATCTGCAAAGCCTCCAGTATTGTGGGAAACCCTTCCCAACCTTTACATGATCTCTTTGCCTACCTGCCCTGTGGTAGAAGGTACAGACCATCTGATGTAACTCCGCCACACACTGCAACAGCTGTTTCTCAGAGGCTGTCAGGCTTCTGAAAAGCCTTCTTACCCATTCATGGGGCACTCTAACTTAACTGCGCAGTCCTATAACCCCACCCCCCACACACACGTTGCACTCGCCACTTTTGGGACTGCTTACTTGAACACAAATGAAAGCAAGACTGAGTCAAGACTGAGTCCAAATGAGAGCACGACTGAGCTGAGATCAAATCCAAATGAGTGCAGGATCGAGTCAAGACCAAGTCCAAATGAGAGGGAGACTGAGCAGAGACAGAGTCCAAATGAGATCAGGATTGAGTTGAGGCCGAGTCTGAATGAGAGTGGGACAAAGTTGACACCGAGTCCAAAAGAGAACAAGACCGAGTCAAAAAAAACTGAGTTCTGTTTGTGATCAAGCGTTATCTACACCTGAACAATTTTTCAAGATCAAATCATTGATCTGACATTTCAAAGTTAAAACGGTTCTGTACTGAGAGTTGAAAAATACTTCACCCACCAAGTTTAACTGCGAGCATATGCCACAAGTCCAGAGTTCTCCGATAAAAATGGAAGCAAGATACCATGGTTTCTATTGTGTGTGGCGTGTAATATCTTTAGTTATTGTTCTCCTGTCATTACTAGCACATTTACCTGTGAGAAGTTTAGGCGAGTTGCTAGATGGACTGAGAAGATTACAGTGATAGAGGGTTGTACCCGGACATTACATGAGATTCAGGAAAGTGAGAGCTTCATAGATTCAGTGTTAGCAGCTCTGGATATGTCCATTGCAGGTAGTCTGTCTCTCCCAACTCTGGCATTAGAGCCTTCACAGCAAGGTGAATGGGTGGCAACTTGGTGGTGTAGTCACGAGCCAAAGCCAAACCCTCATCAGCACCATTCGCCTTTTCACGTTTCCAACGGATTCTCCAGCCTCAGTGAAGCACCCAATGAGTCTCCTGTTAAAAATGCTGTGGTAATTGGTGACTCTATTTTACAAAATGTGAATATATAGACTCCAACAACCATAGTCATTTGTATTCCGGGTGGCAGAGCAACCAACATTACTGCAAATTTAAAAATGCTGGCTAAATCTGAACGTAAATTGTCATTTTGTTATTCGTGTTGGCACTAACAATGTCTGGTTGAGGCAATTGGAGATCACAAGATATACATAGAGGTGTGCAAGCTTGCAAAGAAAATGTCTGCGTTATTAACATGCTCTAGACCCATTTCTGCTAGACACGACAATGAAATTTCCAGCAGATTATTGTTGCTGTATCGTTGTCTAACTGCTTAGAGTTGTCATGTGAGGTTCATAATATTGAGACTGTGTCTGTTTCCAGCAATTTTAATTGTAGAGGACTGTTCCACGATGCTGCTTTATAACCTGATAAATATCAAATTGTCATAAAGTACCTGTAAGGTCAGGCTGAAGTTGAGGCTCTGAAATTTGATTTTTGACTCCAAAGGTATTGCTTATAAACGATATCACAACCAACTCAAGTCTGCGTATGCTCTGCTTGACGGAAACATTGCAAACATAGGTGGCAGTATTGCTGCCATATTAAACTCTAGTCTAGCCGTTTCTGAGAAGTTGTGTTACAAATTTAGCATATTTGAAGTCCTGGTCCTTACTGTTGTCAGCTCATGTTCTTGTAACTCCCCACCGTTGCTTACTCTTGTTGTCACTTATAGACCACCTGGGCTATATATCAGTTTTATTCAGGAGTTTTCTTTTCTGACTTATCTGATCTTGTTGTTACCACTGACAAAGTTGTAATTATTGGGGATTTTAATAGCCACATAAAAAATCAGTGTGATCCTTGCAGTATGGCATTTCCCTCTCTTCTTGAATTTGTTGGTGTTCTTTCTGAAGAATGTAGTACTGTAGAGTCTACTCACTCAGGTAAATGGAGTAGACTTGATTCTCAGTCATAGAATCCCTGTGGAGCATGTGGCTATCCTCCCTCTAAATCCTGCAGTCTCTGATCACTCTCTCGTAACATTTGAAGTACAACTTAGATCTGCTACTCTGCCTGTTTCCAAAACAAGTGTCAGTTGGTGTATTACTCCCTCAACTGCAGCTGCTATTGTTAACAGGCTTCCCCGGCATTCTCCCATATTGGTAACCACAAATGAATCTGAGCTTGAACAGGTATCAATAAATATTGATCACTCACTTCGACTGGGTTGCTCTTCTTAGCAGGAAAATACTTAAAGATAAGAAATATCCTCCTCGGTATATTCACTATACCTGTGAACTTTAAAAAGCTTCAAAGAGATTGAAGCGTAAATGGCATTCTTCAAACTTTTCAAAATTGCATGGAAAAATAGTACAAACAAGCCTTGGTAACAGCTAGATCCACATCTCTCTCCCGGCTGATAGACAATAATTAAAGCAATGGTAGGCTCCTGTTTGATTTCGTATCTAAACTAACAAGTAATTATTTTGTGTTATACCAACAGATTCCAACCTCTCTCAAAAGCAATGACTATTTGGCATTCTTTAATGGTAACATCAGACAGATAATCCAAAATAGTACCTCTGCCACAGATTGCCACCAGACTCTGATCGATCCTGCTGTAGTGGATGGAAGTTCAATTCAATTCAATTCAATTTTATTTATATAGCGCTTTTAACACAGAGCGCGGTCACAAAGCGCTTTACATAGTC
>JAACJT020000086.1:8927997-8965727 GCA_009936485.2 Gymnarchus niloticus | reverse complement strand
ATCCCTTGAATTTGTTTGTCACTTCCACTGTGTATTCATGAGGAATACTATTGAGATCATATCTGTATGGCATAGAGGGGCAAAGATTTATACCCCCCACATTAAATAATGTAACAAAAACCAAACTCAAAATGCGAAAATCAATAGATAGTAATATAAAACTGCTGAACAGATAACGATTCAATGAACTGTAGAACTGTAAATGAATACAAAGAAACCCAAACCAACACAAACAAATGTACAAACAAAGGAGGAAAAGCAGGGGCCCATTCCTGGGCTTAACATAACCTTTGTTCAAACCTGAATTCTGATTGGAGAAAATTTAAAGCCCAACTTCAACTGGACTTTATGAAATTCAACTACTTAAACTTTTCCCCTTTAATCAACCAGCTTTGTGCAGGGCACACAAGACAATGCATCTGCTACTAAATTTACTGATCCTGTAATATGAAAACGATACAACTGATGGAACAAAGATCACTGAACAAATCTCTGATTGGGGCACTGAGGGGAATTCAAAAAGTCAAATATAGTCAGTCTATATAAACCACCAAGGGCACACTAAAACTAATTAATATTGCATTATTTTAGTTTACTGCAAATACTGGAATGGCTAAATATGGGCAAATGGCTCCTTTTCTGAAACTTGAATAGTTTAGCTGATAAAAAATGGATTTCCTAGACAAGAAACTCACAGGATGATTAATGCCTTGTTATTCAGCCTGTAGTAAGACAACCCCAACCCTTTGCATCCACCCACAATTTAAAGGGTCTATCAAAACACTGTGCCATAAGTACAAGCACAAAACACAAGAGGGCCTTCACATTATCAAATGTCAACTGTTAAATAAGTGACCAAACGAATTCCAACTTATCTGTAAACATATAAGAGAGTGGCAGCCATTGTTGAGAAACTGTGACAAAAGAATGGTAGTATCCCACCAACCCATGAAGTAGGAGGAGAATATTGAATTTCCAGAACCTTCATGTGGACAGAATTGAACCTCATTACTTCCTACTATCTTGCTAATGTTCTGTAATGAACACACGGATTGGATCCAAATGCAGAATCAAGGTCTGCACTCATGGTCAAACAGGCAAGATCAAAACCAGAACAAGCAAGTTTTACAAAAAACAGAGTGGCATCCAAAACATAGTCGTGGTCACAGGCAAAAGATCAGAATACAGGATATAACAATCAGCACAACAAATAAATCCAAAACTCAAGGCAAAGAGAGAAAACAGCAGCAGACAATACGGGGATCTCTTGTATCTGAACCTCCGAGGAAAGCACCCCAAAAAGGGGGTGCAGGAGAAAGAGAATGTGTATGAGCAGAGCAGCAATTTTAAGTGGCAGAATAATTGCAAATAACTATTTTTAGCAGCATAACTATGAGGGAAAGGACACAATGGGGACACAGGCATGAGGAATCCTTGAATGCGAGCACTCCAACAGCACACAGAATATGTGAAGCAGGAGTGACAGCACTGACAGAACAGTTCATCTAAAGTCAATGGTACTTATCCCCACTCAACTCTACACCTCAGCCTATAGTCTATATTTGGGGAGTGAGTAGCTACCAAAGGTATCTGTAAACTAGACTATAGAGGTGTGTTTTAAGCCTAGACTTAAAGATAGAGAGTGAGCTAGAGTCCCGCACTGTTGCTGGAAGACCATTCCACAGCTCCAGAGCTCTGTAGGAGAAATCTCTGTAGCCCAACATTGCTTTTTTCACTCTTGAAACTAATATATAACCTGCCCCCTGACAGTGAACCAAAGTGGGGGGTAAGGAACAAAAAAGCCAGTGTAAAGATGACAGTACAGGACTAATATGATTGAACTTCCGAGTTCCAGTTAGCACTCTTGCTGCAGCATTTTGCTCTAGCTGGAGCCTGTGTAACAACCCAGAGTTACAGCATTACAATAATCCAATCTGTAGCTGATAAAACCACGAGTTAGCTTCTCAGCATCATTGAAGGACAACATTTTCTGAAGCTTGACTGTGTGGAAAAAAGCTGTTTTAGCGATATTGCTAATGTGAGCATTAAAGGACAGGTCTGGGTCAACTAAGAACTAAGACACCAAGATATGTAACCAATGTGCTTGGTATAAGTGAGCATCCATTAAATTTTACATCAGTCTGTTCTCAAAGCACTCTAGGACCAAGCAGCATTACTTCTGTTTTATCTTGATTTAGGAGCAAGAAGTTTCTGGCCATCCAGCTCCTAATATCTAATAGACAATCCTCAATCTTTGACAGATGAGGCAATTCACCAGGTTCAACTGATATGTGTAGTTGTGTGTCATCAGCATAGGAGTGGATATCAATACCATATTTTTTAATTATGTCACCAAGTGGCAGCATGTACAGGGTGAACAGCAGTGGGCCTCAACACAAATCCTTGTGGAACACCATATCTAACTCTAGTTTAATCAGAAAATTCATTGTTGACATGAACAAACTGGTAGCGGTCAGTAAGGTAGGACCGTAGCCAGGATAGAGCCTGCCCTGCAATACCAACTAGAGATTCTAGTCGGTCTAAGAGAATGTCATGGTCAAAAGTATCAAATGGTGCACTGAGATTTAAGAGCACCAGCAAGGAAAGACAACAATGATCAGAGGCCATAAGTAGGTCATTCGTTATATTCTCTAATGCAGTGATATTGTCTAAACCCAGATTGAATTACTTCATTTATGCCATTTCTCTGTAGGAACAGTATAATAAAGAATTTTTCAGAATAAAAATGACAATAATGCCAAAGTAACTAAAACAAAATAGAATTAATGGTAAAATCAGAATAGTTTTAGTTTTTCTCTTCAGTTCACACTTTTGACTTCTTGAGAGACACTGGCCTACTAAAAAGGGCCTTGAATTAAATAAATCATATTTGAGATCATGCATTCTTTCATTGTATGTTTTCAGAAAATATAGATCAAGCCTTTCCTCATAAACCTGAAAAGCGACCACAAAAATTAAACTGAAACTAGATGGGCTCTTAGACCACTCGAGTGAGGAAAGAAATTCAACTTTGGTGGAATCATGAATAAGTTACGTACAAGCTGTACTGTTTGAATGGTAAGGTGGGAATGTAAGAACATAAACAATGGCTACACTCTCAACTTATACTCCATCAGAGCCTTTGATGCAGCAATTGTGTCTTTGCTTGAAATTGTGTATGTCCATCCTGTTGTCATTACAGGTTCAACTACTAAAAGCTGTGGTGGAAAAACAGTCAACTCGGAGTCTAGAGACAGCAAATACCTTTATTACCTTGATTATTCAGTGCACAGAATAAGCAGAGACAAGAGGAGTCCCCCCTCGACACCCTCAAGTCTGCTGAGCAACTTTTTTGGCAGACTTGTTTCTTCTTTCAAAGCACCCTTGTTTTCCACATTCTTCGTTCTTATCTCCCTACCTCAAGGCTGAACCAAACTAGTTCTAACCAGCCTCGTGGTCATCTGCGTCCTTCAGACCCTAAGCCACCTGTGTAGGCTCAGGAAATACATATTCCTTATATGGTCATACTTGCCTTCTGGTACATTTCCACTGCTTACTAAAGCTCTAAAACAATACATAGCAGTAATTTCCATTACAAAGCACATCCTGATGATCCATGACACGTATATCAGGACTATATGGGAATGAGTAAGATGGAGATGGTCCATGAGGATGTAAAAAGTTCAGTCTTAACTCTCCAGTGCTGGGCATAGTTTCTTCAACACATCCTAGCCACCAGTTATCATCATATACAGCCACAAAATAACCTTCGATGCTTGTAAAGTCAAGTGATTCCCTAAATGTGCATACCCTTTCAATCCTGCTCTCGGTGTATGCTGAAAAGGGTCTGACATCCACTTTGTCAGTTGACAACGGGCAGAAGCTATGAAGTTTCAGAGTACCTGGAATTGTTCTTGCTGATTGGAATCTCTTCATCAGGTATTCAGCTTCAAGTTGGTACATCTCTGTTGTGGAAAATTGGCAGCAGATGTTCCTGATACTAGACTCGACAAATTAAAACAGCTGGCGTGGAGTTAAAATCTGCCCAGCAATGGGTCGTTATAGACTAGCTCGTGCAGCAAGGCGTTTAATTGTCCCTCCCACATGAGCCTTTGCCATGTGATGTTGCAAAGAAGTGCCATTCTGCAGGTATAACAAAATCCACCTGATGATGGCACAAGTTGATGAAATTTTTCAAGTTCTTATACTGAGCAACGCAACCATCCGAAAAGTAGATCTACTTTGGACACCCATAGGTCTTATCAAGGAACTGAATAAGCAGCTTCTGAAAAAGGTGAACAGCAACAGTGTCATGTGTGTTGCAGTCTGAGATGACAACAAAGCTGACTTTCTCCAATTTCTCTTCTCCTTGATGGTAGCAGACAAAAGGATGTATCGTTGCCTGAAGATTGTTCCAGTGAAACGACTGAGCGGAATCCTGAACTACAAAACTGCAATTCTCTACAAAATCTGCCACAACTAAGAATGTTCCTGGTTGAAGAGACTCACAAGTTTGCTGGGAAAATGTTCTCTGCTGTTTGGAAGTCATGACATAGAACTTTTGGAAGACTACCGAGGAATGACTCTAGGAATTCATCAGCTGACTGGCTCTTTGTCTCAAGCATAGACCGATCCATTGATGTCCATTGCTTATACACCACATTGTGAATCATGCTGTTTTCCATGTAGTCCTCTATTTTACTAAGGAGATTAGTAGTTCCTGGACACTCTGAGCAATCCTGGAGGAAACATCTGATGCTTGGAGGGTTGCATTGTATTGCTCCAAAGCAGTCATGATAGTGTGTTATCTCTCCATTTGAAATGATGTCCAAATGTACTCCATCAAACGTAAGTTTCAAGTTCTGATGTATTGTATACACACATACACGATGTGTGCCACTGGATCCAGCAAGAACACACTGTCTGGGTTGCAGTTCAGCAAATTTTGAGAATCCGATTTTGAGATCCGGATGCTTCTCTTTGAAGTGCTCGAAAGCCTCACGAATATTGCAAAGCACAAGTCTCTTTTGAATCAGCTTCCTCTCACCATCAACTTTCACTGACACACAATCTTTCATTCCAGGCATCTCCCGACTGACAGAATCTGACAAGCAGAAGTCCTTTTCCACTTCCTCTGTACTTCTGGAAAGTGTTTTTCCAGACTTTGGATTAAGCATTGACAAAATCCCATGTTTTTTCACCAACATCTTGGATTTCCATGCCACGTAGTGGGAAGCACCAAATTCCTCCTCAATTTTTCTCACATTCCAACTTTTTGGTAAGATAGTTAGGACTTGCACGTTCTCACTTTTTGAGGTTGAAGACTTGAACTTTTCTTTTAGCTGGTCTATCATTTCCTTTCCATCATCTTTATATGAACTCAATGGTTGTCCAATGGCAACTTCTAACTTCTTCCTCGTGCTACTGTCAATCCTCTGTGCTTTGAGTTCCACATATAAGCTCTGCCCTAATCTCTTTCTTTTTACTGGAGATTCACCAATCAATGACAAAGACTGGTTTAGAAGTACCAATTCAACATTGACAAATGTACCTTCATCTCCAGATGTTGAGCGACCTGCCATAGGTTCAGGATTGGGAGGGTCTGCTAAGTCACTATTGGAAGAGTCAGACTGACAGATCTGTTTGTTATTGGCTGTGAGTTTTGATAACCTCACACAGCAATTTCTGCAGATGCATTGACCTGACCTTAAATTGAGACTTGGGTGATCCTGTATTGCTGTCTCAGGCAGATGTCTTAAAGCACAGGTTATCCTCTTGAGATGACATTTGAAAGGGTCAAGATTTCTAATTGAGTCTAAACAACTTCTCTACTGAAGACATTGTGAAAATGTATGCTACTGCAGCAAAGATAATGCTTTTGTCTCCACCAGGTAACTGACAGCATCTGCTATCGATTGATTACACCTGACCGATTTGCACACCTCACTCCCCTCTGATTAATGCAGGGCGGAGCATTGGCATTTATTAGCCACACTGGAATGGGTCCTTTTCACAGCAGCCATTTTGACATGAAATAGCATGGCAAGCACAGGTGTCACTAATGACATTAATGAAGCTTCTGTTCAGTTTTAGTGTAGCATAACTGGAACCTTACTTAATGTCATTACTTACACCTGTGCTTGCAATACTATTTCATGTCAGTATGGCTGCTATGAAAAAGGTCCATTACTGATATGAAACCATGTGATGCCACCTATAAGTAATGATAGCTCAGCAATGATTCAAACAGCAAAGACCAAATTTTCTGGAGATGTTCATGACATTATAAGCTAGCCTTAGTAAAAAAATTGACTAATTTTAAAATGTGTTTTTTCGCTCTTCAATTTGTAATATTATAATCACTCATAACATGTTAATTTTTCATTTTGGGGATAGCATAGTATGTAAGCAAAATATAGAGTTGGAAAAGAGCTTTAAAACGATATGAGAACCATTTCTGTGCAACTTATATTTAGGGCGATATAGCCAGTCAAAGTCATAATCCTGCCCCCCCAATAAGTTCAAACTTTGTTAGCTTAAATCTCCCTTAATATCCAAGACACGTGCAATTTCAGTTCCATGGGTTACTCGTATGACAAAATCAGCATGCCGAGTTTCATTAAAATCTGTGACAATGAGGTCCAAAAGCGTAATGATTTGACATGGAATTACCCATAAACGTCCCTGATGTGAGGTTTATTGGACAGGAAGGCTCTGAGATATCGCAACATATGCTCCCAATGGTGATAGCAGCTCATCTGTAAACATACACCATTAAATATCATTAAGTCAAAATTACCACTTATGAGTATTTAATTTTGCTTGTGGTGTTATTGCTGGTTTGAGGTCTTCTTTACAAAAAGTCAAACTGCATTGAAGCTGCCTTTTTGAAATATCTTACCTGTTTCAATGAACATAACCCAAAAGATTTAATGGAAATATTTTAGTACACCCATATGTAGCTATGTATTATATAACAAATATTTTAATATATCAGTTTTCTGGTGAATATCGTGCCCCTTCCCCCACTTAAGTATAAAAGTTAACCTTCCCCAAATTCCTGTCATAGATCCTAACATTATTGTATATTGTATGATAATTTAGTTATGCATTCACTAACAAAGTCCAGTCTTTTGTAGAGAACAAAATGGCCAGGACTATAGCACTAAGTAAATCAATGGGAGAAAAATGATAAACTAATTAAATATGAAACAAGCTACATCAGCCATAGGCAAACATGCCTGCTTGTTAGTGTGAGAGATGAATACTATGTCAAAACGCCTTTTTGTGTGCCCAAAAATCTATTACAGCGCAAAATCTTAGGTACTAAATTTTAAAATCTCTTACAGATTAAAATATTTATTAACATCATATTAAATCAAGTAAACACACCTAAGCTCAGACTTCTTGTTAAAGTTAAGTAGTAAACCTTCAGGGCATGCTAACAAAAGTTTGAAATCAATGTTAATGTAAGGCAGAACCAAGTCAATACAGGGTGAGGTAGGGGTGGGCAATTATTTTTCCTGCAGGCCACATGAGAAATCTAGACTGTTGATGAGGGCCAAACAAATTTTATCCTGTGTGAGGGACTGGAGATGCCACAGAGCAGAGACCAGGTGAGGGGTGCTGTCAGACAGAGTTATTATATTTCCCCAAATGAAAAAAGAAAGCCACATCTGCATCGCACAGGAATGAAATTAAAAGGGGCCTCTGGCACTGGGGAACCTGTGTCGGGTGGCATACGGGGCAGTCGCTCCCATCAGGTAGCACGGAGTGGATTGCTCGGTTTTGTCCGTCTGCGGGAAGAGGGGAGGGCGTTCAGCGGGGAAGTCACGCGGTCTCCTTGCCTCCTGCTCCCGTCGAGCTGTCTGAAATTACATGCATTGCATTAGTGGATCGTTTGGCACTCCTTCTTCCGAGATCCCTTACGTCCTTTAAACCCACGACACTTCCACGTTTGGCAGCCATGATTGCTGTGCCAATTCCATCCACTCACATGTGTGGTTGGCAAGCGGCTGCGATTGGTGTGGCGGGGTACTGACATGCGATTGAAGAGGGCGGGGTGGCTTCCATCCCCCCAGCTCCCAGTAGGACCCCCACCAAGCACCACACCACAGACCGGCAGAGATCCGGACCTGTCACCCGGTGGGCCTGGTCCTGCCACCCAGGGAGGAGCATGAAGCCATACCAGGCAGGCCAAAGGCCCTCAGTAGGGCATCTGTGTTCCCGTGGTGTCTCCCTGCCTGGTGCTGCACCTGGAACCGGAAGTCCTGAAGGTCCAGGAACCAGCGAGTGACACGGGAGTTGGTGTCCTTCACCTGGGCCATCCACTGCAGGGGAGCGTAGTCCATGATCAGGGTGAACGGCTGGCCGAGGAAGTAATACTTGAGCTCCAAGACAGCCCAGAGGATGGCCAGGGCTTCTCGTTTGATGGTGGCATGCCTCTGTTCTGTAGGGGTGAGTTCCAGGATAGGTATACCACTGGGTGTTCCTGCCCCTCATGGACCTGGAGCAGGACTGCTCCAAGGCCCACCTTGATGACGTCTGTGTGGAGTTAGAAGGTCAGTGTGAAGTCCAGGGCCCGGAGGACTGGCTCCATTGTCAAGGCCTCCTTAAGCCTCCAAAAGGCATGCTCGGTCTTGGGGGTCCAGCACACCTTCTCTGACTGGCCCTTCTTCAGCATGTCCAAGGGGGGGCCGCTATGGAGGAGAACCCTGGCACAAAAGAGGATTAATACCCTGCCAGCCCATACCTGTCTCTTGGACGTGGGGTAGGGGTACTCCCTGATGGCTTGGACTTTTGACTCTTGGGGGTTGAGTAGCCCCCCGCCCGATCAGAAACCCCAGGTAGCGGGCTTCAGAGAGTACACTACTATGTCATCCAGGTAGGCAACTGCATAGGCTTGGTGCGGCTGGAGGATGATGTCCATCATCTGCTGGAAGGTGGTGGGAGCCCTGTGAACCACGAAAGGTAGAATCCAGTACTGCCAGTGCCCCCCCCAGGTGTTAAAAGCCATTTTTTCCTTGGCTTAAGTGGTGAGAGGCACCTGCCAATTCCCCTTGGTGAGGTCCAAGGTGCTAATATATTGCGCCCTGCCCAGCCACTCAACCAGCTCATCCACCCAGGGGAGAGGATAGTTATAAAACTTGAATACTTTGTTTAGCCTCTGGAAGTCATTGCAGAACCTCAGGGAGCCATCTGGTTTTGGGACCAGGACGATGGGGCTGGACCAAGGGCTCTGGGACTCCTCGATAACCCCGAGTTGTCACATTTTCTGGATCTTCCGGTACTTCTGTTGGCGGACCACGACCCCCGGCTGGGTGATGATAGCCTGCTGGATGACCTGGGTCTGGACCGGGGGGGGAGACATCCTGGTTTCAGCCGATCAGGGTACGCTGGTCCTGGAGCTAGGCTGGAGCTAGGTCTGGGCCATAGTTGGACTCATCAGCTGGGCCTAGGGCCAGGGCAGAGGTGAGAGGGATGGATTCCACCCACCTTTTTAGCAGGTTGACGTGATAGATGTGCTTCTGTCGTTGCTCCGGCTGCCATACTCAGTAGTTGATGGGGAGGATCTTCTCCATCACCGGGTACGGGCCTTGCCACTGAGCGAGAATTCTGCAGGTGCTGGATGGGATCAGTATGAGAACCTGGTCCCCCAGGGAAAAGTCACACACCGGAGTCCCAGGCTTGTTCCTGCTGGGCTCGGAGCATGTGTTCTTGAACGATGGGCACACCTTTTCTATCTGGTCCCTCATGTCCGCCATGTGCTCCACCAGGGTCTGGTACGGAGATGGCTGCTGTTCTCAGGCATCCTGAGTGAGGTTCAGGAGCCCCTGTGGTTGCCTGCCAAATAACAGCTCGAAGGGAGAGATCCCAGTGGAGGCCTGGGGCACCTCCCATACCCCAAAAAGCACATAGGGCAGCAGTAGATATCCCAGTCTTGGTCGTCCTCCGCGACAACCCGCTTGAGTGTGCGCTTTAAGGTCTGGTTGAAACATTTATCCATTCCGTCGGTTTGTGGGTGATAGACAGATGGCTTACCTGCAGTAGTCAACAGAAGTCCTAGATCACCCGGGAGGTAAAGGCAGTGCCCTGGTCAGTCAGGATCTCCTTTGGGATCCACACTGGCTGGCTAGTAGGAACAGCTCCTTGGCCACGTTCTTCGCAGTGGCCTTGCTAAGGGGGACTGCCTTGGGGTGCCTCGTGGCATAGTCAACAAAGGCCAGCATGTATTTGTGATCCTGGGTGGTCTTGGGCAGTGGTCCCACAAGATCCAAATGGGCTGGGGGGCATTTGGGGGGTGCTGGCAGAAGTTCCGGACATCTTCTCTGAGCCCGGGCCAATGGAATCGGTCCCTTAGTTGAGCTTTGGTGTTCTTTCTCCCCAGGTGCCCCGCCAGGGGGTGGACGTGGGTCAGTTTTAAGAGAGAGTCAACATGGGCCCAGGTGACCACCAACAGCTCCCTCGGTTCGCCTCGCCGAGGCACTGAGTAGTACAGGAGACTGTTCCGTATGAGAAAGTATGCGTCCGGTAGCCCGCCTCAGCTTTGAGGATCCCTCTCGATGACCAGAACTTTGCACCAACAATGCTTCAGCCTGTCGTCTGCCTTCTGCTTGGCCACGAAGCTCTGTTCCCTTTTCACCTGCTCTGTGAAATCCAAGAAGGGGTTAGCACCAGGTGGCGGTAACTCACCTTGGTAGTTGGCTTTCCCCTGCTTGTCGGCCAGTAGGGCTGGTTGAGCCTGGCACCGGTGTGGCAGCCGGCCAGCGCGCCCAGTCCTGACAGAACCCCGACCCATCTTGGGGCAGTGATGAGAGGCTAACAGTACCTGAAAGCCGAGCCAGTCCCGTCCCAGGAGGAGTTCTACGGTGAGCTCGGGGACCAGACTACTTGCCGGGGGTCCTTGGATGGAGACTGTTGCCACGGGGGAGAAGGCAGCGGTCCCTGTGCACACTGGTGACTAGCACTTGTCCCTTGGGGCTGACCTCGAGGACTGCCGCGGTGCGCACCAGGGTGATGGCGCTCCGCGTGTCCAGGAAGGCCCAAACTTGACGTCCCAGTAGGCATACATTTAGGGTGTGCTCCTGGGGCGGGGCTGGCTGGTGGATCTCGCAGCCTGAGAGCCAAGCCTTTGGGGGGGAGCAGTGGCATGGGCTCATCCTGGAGAGGCATTGTGATGGCCACGTGCCGGCTGCTGAAGGGGGTGCCTTCTTGGCCCCGGCCCATAGGTCACCGTGGAAGGGGCTCCTTCCCTCACCACCCTGTTGGGCCCTTCCTAGCCATGGCCATGGTGACGTTGACCCACTTAGTGGCTTCGACCAGCTCAACTAGGGTGTTGGGGCAGCTCCGACAGATCGTGCCCCTGGCCGGGAGGGAGCGCCATGGCGACCCGCTCAGCGAGCTGTTGGAGTGTATGATGGCCTGGCTGGAGCCAGCCAGCCACAGTAATTGGGTGAACTGGACCCGGACAGGATTACCAGGCTGGTACTCCCAGTCATGGAACTGCTGGGCCGCCATAGTGGGAGTCAGGCCACAGTGTGCCAGGACCTCTGCTTTCAGGGCATCGTAGTCCTCTGCAGCCAGTCAGGACAGTGCATGGCACGCAGCCTGGGCTTCCTCTGTAAGGTAAGGGGCCAGAATGCCGGCCCAGTCCCACCTAGGCCACTGCTCTCGTTCAGCTGTCCACTCAAATGTGCCCATGAAAGCTTTGATGTTGTCCACAGGGGTTAGCTTAGTGAGGTAACGGTGAGCTGTCAGTCGGGGGTCTTTGGACCCCTCCCCCACCACGCCAGGGCCAGGCTACCGGCACTGTTGGGCAAGCATCCCGAGGCTGGCTCCCAGTTTCTGATCTTGCTGGAGCGAGATGTTTAATAACTGCTCCAGCAGCTCTAGAACAGAGATTCTCCACTACTGTGAGGGACTGGAGGTGTCCCAGAACAGAGACCAGGCAAGGGGTGCTGTTAGACAGGGTTGTTTTATTTCCCCAAATAAAAAAACAAAGCTACATCGGCGTCACACAGGAACAAAATTATAAGGGGCTGCCGGCACTAGGGAACCTTTGTCGGGTGGCATACAGGGTGGTTACTCCCATCAGGCAGCACGGAGCAGATTGCTCAGTTTGGTCCATCTGCAGGAAGGGGGGGATGTTCGGCGGGGAAATCATGCAGTCTCCTTGCCTCCCGCTTCTGTCAAGCTGTCTGAAATTACATACACTGTGTTAGTCAACCCTCTTCCGGGATCCCTTACGTCCTTTAAACCCCCGGCACTTCCGGATCTGGCAGCCATGATTGGCATGCCAATTCCGTCCACTCACACATGTGGTTTCGTAAATGGCTGCGATTGGTGCGGTGGGGTGCTGGCATGCGAGCAAAGAGGGCGGGGCAGCCTCTGACACCTGCCATAACTATTTCTGTTTGTATATTTATCTATTATATTTTGTCATCTTAGTGGGAGGAATCAAATCCCGTGTGTAATTCCTGATGTTGCTATGCACAGTACAACTAACTGTTGTCACTGAGAGAGGCAACAATGCAAGAGTTTAAAAATAATTAAAATATTGATAATATAATAATTATTATAATAATTTTTAAATAATTTAAAATTTAAAAATAAGCAATTTAGAAAATTGCCCTAGATTTTTTAGCTTGATATTAGGGCTGTGTAATTCTGGGAAAATTTTTTCTCTATCATAATTATTTTCTTGATATACTGTATATTTCAGCGGATTCCTAATTTTTGGTGCTTGTGTTTTGACCAGTCAGATAGCATGACGTATCATCAGCACAATTGAGGGTGGCGATTCATGTTTTCATCTCTGTCTGCAAGTAGCGTGGTGTGGCACAGCTCAGGTCACTTCATTTTGCATTTAGAGGGAAAAAGTAAGCATTTGATTTGATGCAATGAATCTCTATGCTAATGCAAATGCAGCAGAATTGTTATCCTGTAGGGATGACATAATGTAGGGGTATGAATCAAGATCGAGATTCAAAAACAATTAATTGTGCAGCCTGACTTGCTATGTGAAATGGTGGGGTTTGACTTGGACTCCACATGGGCCAGTCAGAACCAGCGCGATGTCCGGATCCGGCCCTCAGGTTCTATAATTTCCAGGTCTGAGGTGAGGTCATGTCTAAGAAATCCTGCACATATTACTGTGGATACCATTAAAAGGAATGCTCAGATGAACAAGGATTCTGCAGCATTCCATAATATTTTATATTGCCAGGACAAGCAACAGCAGAAATTAAAGAGAGCATAACAACCACCTGGCCCAGATTAAATTGATGTACAAATAAATAAGTACTGTATAACTGTGACAAAAGGAGCTGGATTTGCAGGCACATTTAAAAAAAGACTTGTCTTAAAGCCCTGTGTATTGTGGCTGTAATAAATATGAAAACCAGTGCCCAGGAGGAGGATGTTATTGCTGAATGCAGTGAAGGACTAGGTCTGAGTGAAGCACCACATCAGAGTGCGTCCCAAGAAGAGATCTTTTTTGATCCTTTGCTGCTCTGTATCAATCTATCACACCATGCTCTGCAATGACTATACTGAGTGAGGAGGTCATTTACAGTTTATAATTTTAACGGTATAACCACGTGTCTTCTCTAAGTGCTCCATCATTCCAGATGCATGCTTTTTAAATCACTTTTACAAGTAAAACCTTATGATTGAGTTAAATTGGAGTTATCTTTTCATTTATAAAGAAAAGAGAAATATTCACTCCTCATTCCCCCATAAATATGAATTCCGCTTCAATTTATACATAAGGAATTAACCAAAACTAATAAAAAATAATCAAAATCATTTCGGAAAGTAAATTTGCTTTAGCCCACTCAGTACAAGTAGGACCATATCTCAGATAAAAGTGTTGCTTTTACCCTTCTCCTATTGACATTTGTTGTGTTAGTCTTTATTTTTAAAAACTATAAAAGGTCTTGCACAGCTACATCCAGATAATGCATTTGGCAGGTTTGTTTTGGGAGCCATGTGATGAGGTCACTTCATCAAAATCCTGGATGTCTTGTACATTGCTAGACCCATTTAGCCTGCTAGGACATACGGGTATGTGTTTCTTAAAGGCATGTTTAAATGTTAAAGATGGGAGAGTTGAAAACTGAAAAGATCATCTTTAATCACTAAGCTAACAGGCTAATAAATTTTCATGGAAAATGTGTCATTACTTTGTGTATACACTTGCATATGTACTTTGGACATCAAACATCTGTTTAGTTATGTTATTTTGGCCTAACCTATGACTTCACTGTACTTGTACTATAATCAGAAATTAGTAATCAATCAAAGAAATTATAGATTATAGTATGATAACATGTTGTACAGTTGATTAAAACTGTTATGCAAGATGGACACTTATTAACTCCATATACAGTATATGGATACACACACATGTAGGTAGTACCAGGAAGGGCCCATTTTGCCCCAGAACTGCTTTGAGGGTAGATGAATTAAACATTCACTGAAGCCATTGTGCACCCAATTGTTGTATGAAGCTGTTATTTTTGCATCCCTGGCCTTCCTGTTAGGTGTATCAAGTCTGGTCATTCTCATCTGATCTCTCATATTAACAATTTACCATCACCCACAGAACTGCCACCGACTGGATGCTTTTTGTTTATTGTACCATTCTCAGTAAACTCGAAACACTGCATTTTGTGAAAATGCCAGAAAGGTGACCGTTTCTGAGATGCTGGAACCACCATGTCTAGCACCACCATTCACACCACATTCAAAATAAATTAGATCACACACCTTAGCCATTCTAATGATTAGCCAAACAGTAACTGAATTTCTTCACCCTATCTTTGTGTGTTGTATGTGTTTCATTGCAGCCGCATGATTTCCTGTTTGGAAGAACAGGCGGTTTGTGTTAACGTACCACTGAATGAATACAGAACTAGCAAAAGTTTTAGGTACTTGTGGAAAAATGCTGTAAATTGAAGACGCTTTCAAAAATAATGCCAGGAATAGTTTTTATGCTCAGTGGTTGCACCTCATACACTATATGGACAAAAGTATTGGGATACCAGTTAACATACTTTCGGACTTGGGTAATTGGGCCATACTCATTGCTGAGACAGGTGTATAATTAAACACTCAGCCATGCAATCTTCAGCAACAAACACTAGTTGCAGAATGGGTCATAATGAAGAGATTAGTGACATTCAACCTGCACCATCGTAAGACGCCACCTTCCTGACAAGTCAGTATCAAATTTCTGTCTTGGTTAACTGCAAGTGAAGTAATTGTGATCTATTAACAGCAAGAGTTCAGTTGTGATGTCATAGGTCACACAAACAGAAATGATGACCCAACATCAATACCCAGCCTCACTGATGCTGTTATGACTGAATGGCAGCAAATCCCACCAACGATATTCAAACATGTAGCATAAAGCTTTTCCCAAAGAGTGGCGGCAAAGGAGGACCAACTTCTTTTTTATACCCTTGGTTTTGGAATGAGATATTGCACAGGCTGTTGGCCCAATACTTTTGTCCATATAGTGTATCTCTACATTTGACTTTGGAACTCTGAGTGGAGTTTGCATCTTTTACCAAGTTGCACAGGGTTCCCCTGGTTCCAAAGCCATTTAGGTATTGTGTGAGTGTAAATGTCCTGTGATGGACTGGTAAACCATCCTGGATGTACCCCAGCCTTGTGTCCTATGATGGACTGCCCCATTCACCCCTCGAGACCGTTTCCAGGGTAAGTGGTTTAACGAGGAATGGGTGGACAAAGTTCTTGATTTAGGTAGAACAGTACTGCTTGGTTATATGGTAAAGTACATTTCTCAATGCAAATAAACACTTACACGCTGAGAGTGAGGTGGACTAAATAAAACTCCACAAACCTACACTCGCAGCATTCTGTGTACACCAGCTTCAGCTGCTTTGCTTTCTAGCTCTCCATTAATATTGTTTCTGTGATCCTCATTATCCTTCTTTTTTCCCATCCCTTTGCTTTGTCTGTGGAAGATCTTTCTGAAGTCTTTAAATAATTGATAAACTTCAGGCACTCTACAAGAGGCCCATAAAATGTATCTCTTTCTCGTCTGTTGTATTGAAAAAAGGCAACAGATAACCATATAACCTTTGCAAATTATTCAGTCTACTTCACTCAGTAATCTTTAATAAATGAGTTTCATTGTCGCCTCATTTTTATGGTATTGATATTTTTTGTATTTTTAGCTATGTTTAGCTTTTTATTTGCTTTATAAATGTTAGTGTTTCTATTTTTTGAACACATTTAATAATCTGTTTCTCATATCTTATTGCTGCAACCTAAGAATGTTGCAAGTTATCATTGATTGAAATGAATGTGTAAATAGTATTTCAAAGCAGCTGTATGTAATTGCTTTTGGTGAAGAGGCATCTAGTAGTTTAAATTGATCAGGGATCCACTCAAGGTATTACACTGAATGGGAAGATGTAATTTTCAATTTTCACTTGCATATGGCTTTTGAGAATACCACTTTAGAAAATGATGAATTGACATTGGTCAAAAGGATTCAAAATTAATGAATTATTGTTAGGATTTGGGCTGTTTTATGGAGGGGACAGCCATCTTGGGTGTATTTTAGAGGGAGGGGTTGACCTACAATGCCTCACCTAACCTCAATGTTGCCTGGGGCTTTAAAGGGGAAGTGGAAACTGCTAATGATTTGTTAGTCATGTTAGCCATAATATTCTACCAAGTAATTTCCTACTGGTAGTATGCTACCTTTTCCTACTTTGTTTTCTAGTTTGCTTGTTCCCAGAGTTTCCTTCAGGAGTGTGATCTATATAATAATGTGATCCCACATGTTACAATGAACTGGGACATAAAATAAAACAGGGGGTTTTACAGGACTTGAGAGTCCCTAGGTAGAGATGAAAATAGCAGTGTGTTGTTTTATATCAAGTTTTCTTTTTGTTTAAACATGGATCTCATATCCATGGAAAGCACATATCAATTCCACTATCTATCTCAGAAGCCTAGTTGAACCCCCAGATTTTGTCGTCTTTTTTAGTCCATAGGTTTTTCATTATTCTTTATATATGTTTTATGTTTACTTATTTGTTACTCTGAAGTAAAATTAAGGGCAGCTTTGCCAGCACAGATCAATACTTGGTCCCGCAAAGGATCAGCTATATTATTCTTGAAGTGTTTCTGTTATCAGGTACAATTTCCCAGATGCCTTTTGGCTAGAAGTATATTTTAACATTAGAGTAGAAAAATCAATACTATGCATTATGTTGCGAAAAGAACTTGAAAATAGAAACAGGAACTACTAATACTTTTCAAATTGTGTAAATGTGAATGTTGACTGAATTTTTCTAGTCAAATGTTGATTGCAGATATAACGTTGATACTCCGTTATTGTGAAAAAGATACCATTACCTCACTTGGAGTCTATGAAACTGATCAAATATTCTGCCTATTAGGCACCATCAACTAGAACCGCCAAAGAAATGTCATGTGAACATTGTAAAGCTGCGAAAAGAAGATTTAACCCAGATTAATCATTTACATGGCCAATAAACACAATTGTTTTCTGTTAACTCTTCTCCTTTAAGTTACTTTCAAAACAGGAGGTCATGGACAATGTTTTTAACATATAAAGCTGAAAAAACCTTTTGGATCTTTCTTGCAACCACTGTTTTCTAAAAAAAATGACAGTTGCTCTAGGAGTAACAGTCTAAATTGTGTTAATTTTCACAATTGCTCTTTAAGGAAAAATGCTTCAATTGTATATAAATAAAAAATAAATGAGTTTGGATATCTGTATTACTCAGACATTAAATTTTCTCAATAAAATCAAGAAATAATGTGTGCTTCCATACATGTGCTTTTACATAAAAAAAAAATAATAAACACAAATCTGTAATCTGTATTTAACAGTTTCCCCAGAACTGTTGGGGAAGATGCCACTGAAAAACATCAGAGAGGACACGTGGAATTAATTTATTTCTGATGATAACTGTTGGCAGCAAAAATATTTATGTAAAATACTTTGGTTCTTGCTTTGTGACCTACAAGAACGTCAGTTATTATTATTACCATATTAATTAAAGTGTCACTCATACACATTAGTTTGCCATTATGACTTTCATAATTTTTATACTTTCATAAGTACAAATTTGCCTATGCTTGGGATCAATGACATTATACAGCTGTGGAATGTATACATGTCATCAGTCAATTTGCATGCAATTTATTTTATAACAATAGACTCAAAACGCTTTATCAGGAATGGATCTGATGTGCTTTTTAAACTCACCTGACTTTGGTGTTATCTACACCCCTCCCTGCCACACTATACTCAAATCCTCTCTTGTGCCAAGTATTAAGGAGAGAAAGAGAGAGAGAAAGAGAGAGAGAGCGTACTAAGCAATAAGGAGGGGGGTCGAGCAAGCGAATGAGAGGCAGAGTGGAAAAGACCGAGCGAAGCCTGCACTGAGGAGAGCAAGAGAGAACGGAGAAGCTGGAGCAGACTGTATCAGACTGTCACTCATGTACTTTCAGTGTAGGATGTGGTACGATCGCAGCTGCAGTCCTCATTCTCCTCTTTCAATTTTTCCTTCATATTTTCTTCCTCCTCTGTTGTGACAAACTGGATTCTTCCAGGCAAATCATCTTCAGATCCAGACATATTAGAAGGTAACTATGATCTTGTGATAACAAGAGCATGAAGCCTACACATACTATATGCGCACACATGGATGGAATTGTGTTGCTTATTCATGCCTATGTATTATCACACATACTATACATGGAAACAGGTCACATAAAACTGAATTGTAATTATGTTGGTTTGACAGATAGTGAGTGCATGCTTAAAACACAGTGGCTTTTGCATGTACTTTCAGAACAAGATTATAATTATTTATTAATTTACCTGCACCCGGAGGAAGAGTTTCTTCCTGCTTTACGACTCTACTAGTCTTGACAATGCTATATATTTAAAGCAGTGCCTCTGAAAAAAAGAAGAAACAAACATTCAAGTGTGGCTACACTCATGAACCTATCAGAGTCACATTAGTATTATAATCGGTCTGCAATTTCAAAACTGCTGATTTTTATTGAGTCGGCCATGTCTTACTAATTCACTGGCAGCATTGCCTGTAGTCGCATTGATATTTTATTTAAGCTGGGGCAGACTGCTGTAAGCTCACTACCACATAACTGGGCTGGGTCATCTGTTTGTCAGATATGCTTAGGGTTCTAAGGGTAGAGCATGCTCTGAGAAATGTATGTCCTTTCTGACTGCTTTCCCTGGTTCCTTTTCTTTGTTCAATAGGAACATCCGCTGGCTTTAATGAGTATAAGAACAGAAGTAATTCTATATGTATAACTATTTATTCACTCAAATCTGAACAAAATATCATATCCTTGTCTTCGAAAGTTTGAGCAATTAAATTATTTTGAAAGATTTTTACAGTTATTAATTTGACTGGACTCTTCCTCAGCTGTAATGCATGATTAGAATTATACAGAATTGGCTATACTAGCGCTAGCATACTTTTTGTCAATAGGCAAGCTGTGGGTATAAAGATATTATATTACAGGCTGGAGATAATTTTGGGTCATGTTTTACTTGTAATTGAAAGTACATGAAGTTACATTTTGAACAAGCATTATTGAATTAAATGGTAATTTGAAAAAAGTTTGGAAAAATAATTGCTGATTTTGGTGGTTTTGTGAAAGTAGATGTCGTACTTTAGGAATTTAATTTTTACCACAACAGCTGTAAACTTTTTCAGAGATGAATGTGACTATTTTAGTGTAAGTACATCTTTGCCCTTTCATTTGTAAGAGGCGCTTGGAGTGTTTGTACAGTAAGGCTCCACATTTTAAACAGACTTTGATGAAAAGAGTTGGAGTGTCTCACTCAAGCTTTCAGCAGCCTATGCTGCACAGTCTCTAAGCTGCCTGTGTTGTGTGTCTTGACAGGTACATAGAAGGACAGCCATACAAGGAATAGCAATGTCTAAACGACAAAGTTCTCCATTTACAAAACCTTTTAGACAGCAGGAAAGTTGAATACATGATAGAGAGGAGCAAGATTGCCTAATAATACTTGGAGAGCGACACGGCAGCAGAGAATGACGAGGGAAAATTGTGTGTCTTGCAACTTCAGAAATCATTATCACAGTTTAATTTGAATCTGAAACAGCACAGCACTGCATCAGATCTGTGTTTTAAGAAGGAACAACATCAAGCAAAATCCAGAGACCTAAACCACGCCACTGTTGGAAACCTTTCACTGTATTTTGCAAAGCCATTCATTATTACAGAACAATTTTGTTTTTTGTTTTACGAATGAACACCTGGCCTGTGTCTGGAGGCCTTGATTTGAGGATCAAACAATTTGACTTTTTATCCACTTTTCAGCTATCACCCTTCTATGGTTAGAAAACAGTTCAAGAAACCCTTTACATGCTTTGTGCTTCTGTCAATAAGAAACATCAAGAGGTGTAAGTCATCAAGGCAGACCAGTAGTGGATCTCTTACTGTTCGAATGATCACATTCCATAGGCTGGCTCTCCTCCTTTTATTTCAAAAAGGTCCCACATTATCTGTTCAGATCCCCTCACATTAGTCATCCCAGGTGTTCCAGTCACAAGATAAGCCACTGAAGCAAGCATGGCCGCAGGAGTGGCGACGTGGCTTCCCTTTGCTCGGGCAGCCGCTGTGGGTTGGCTCCCATTGGCTAAGAAATCAATGCCCAAGCCACCTGTGGACAAGAAGAGCCGCAGTGATGAGATCTTGTTTGTGAATGTAAGTGGGTTACGTTTCCAGACCTGGAAAAACACTTTGGATCGTTACCCCGACACACTGCTGGGCAGCTCAGAAAAGGAGTTCTTTTACAATGAGGACACCCAAGAATACTTCCTTGACAGAGACCCGGAAATGTTCCGCCACATACTCAACTTCTACCGAACGGGCAAACTGCATTACCCCAGACATGAGTGCATACAAGCTTTCGATGAGGAACTGGCTTTCTATGGCATTATACCTGAGATCATTGGAGACTGCTGCATGGAGGAATACCGTGACCGCAAGAAAGAGAACCAAGAGCGACTAGCTGAAGACACGGAGGCTGAAATGGCCACTGACATCCCCTTGCCCCCTGACAGCACTTCACGTGAGAGGTTGTGGAGGGCCTTTGAAAACCCACACACCAGCACCATGGCCCTAGTATTCTACTACGTCACTGGCTTCTTCATTGCCGTTTCTGTCATTGCTAATGTAGTGGAAACTGTCCCCTGCCGGCCACCTAAGGGGAGTGTGAAGGACCTCCCCTGTGGTGAAAAGTACTCACTAGCCTTCTTCTGCATGGACACTGCCTGTGTGCTCATCTTCACCTTTGAGTATTTGATGAGGCTCTTTGCTGCACCCAGTCGCTGTAAGTTCATGCGCTCAGTCATGAGTGTGATCGATGTGGTGGCTATCATGCCATATTACATTGGCCTGGTTATGCCGGAAAACGAGGATGTCAGTGGAGCCTTCGTCACCTTGCGTGTTTTTCGGGTTTTCCGTATCTTCAAATTCTCCCGCCACTCCCAGGGGCTGCGTATTTTAGGCTACACGCTTAAAAGCTGTGCCTCTGAGCTGGGCTTCCTGCTCTTCTCCCTAACCATGGCCATCATCATCTTTGCCACCGTCATGTACTATGCTGAAAAAGGAACCAAGGGTACTAACTTCACCAGCATTCCTGCTTCATTTTGGTACACCATCGTTACTATGACTACTCTGGGGTAAGTCTGTTGTGCTCTCTATTCATCTTTCACAGAGTAATATTCATTTCAGACTGTGAGGTGTGTTTTTTGACTATCTTTGAGAAGGTATGTATATTAAATCATAAAGGTCTAACTCCAGGGAACAGTCACTCTCAGATAGATCCCGTGATGCTCTGAGTATTCCAAGGTTACAACCATCAGCACACAGCTACACTACTGTGAAGACTAATTCTATCAACCAATCCAGTGTTCTGTGATTGCCTGGGTGAATGGAAATCGATGTAGCATTAATGGTGTTGAAGGCGTGTTACTAGTATTGAAGTGCGATTTGGCATCATGCAGCATAAAGTAGTCGGCATTTCAGTACTTGTTCAATCACAAATAATGATATTTTGAGTTATAAATAATGTTTTGCACTGCTAAAATAAATATAAATATAAGGAACATTTAAAAAAGCATGTTTCTCTACATCAAAATATGACTAAAAGTCCAGTAAATTCAGGCTTATAAAAATACATTTTAGCTCCCTCATTATACAACCAGGGATTTTGAAATTCATGTAGATAATTCAGAATCTATCTATCTATCTATCTGTCTATCTATCTATCTATCATAGTTGTATCATACTTGATGCATTTTATAGCAGCCACATTTCAAATATCAGAATATTGTGGACCAAACACATGCAGGACATTACATACCATCCTTATGAGTGTAACTATATTTATTTTTAGAAGAAATCACACAAACCTCCAAATAACATAGCATAAGCTATTGTGGCCCCAAACATGATCTCTTCTTCATTTAGATTTCTATTGCTGCCAGCAACATTATTAAAATAATATAATTCATTTACCTGTGAAAAAGAACTCTATTTTCCATGAGCTTTGTGAATTGTTTTGTAATGTCGGTATATGCAGATTAGGAAATGTAAAGTTATATGTTTTATATATTGAATATGAAACAATAACACTGAAAACAGTTATACTACAAATAACAAAAGCAGGCTTTCCTTGCACAGATGAACACTGCCCTCAAGCCTCTTTTTCATTATTACTTTCTGAATCATCCTGCTTGTTTTTAGAGAGATGGCAATCCTCCAGTCCATTAAACAGAAATCAGTATGTGTCTGAACACTTAACAGGTTCAGTCAACAGGAATGCTTTTATTTCCTTTTTATTTCTGCTGATAAACTTAATGCATGTCAACACTGCAGCAAAATGTGCATTTAAAGGAAGAGTATGCTAATGCAGGAAAAATGTAAGGCCTCATATCATTAATCACATGGGATGTCCATGTTTTTCTGGAATAATGAATTGGCTTGAACAGTTCTTGAAAATGTATTTAATTAAATCTGTGTAGGTTTATACACAGGAAAAGACATCTGTAGCAAGGATCACATGCTCTGTGTTTCAGTAGGAATGGTGGTGCTCCACGCATTTAGAGTCTTCTTGTCGCTCATTCAGTCTTGTTTTATTAAGCAGTTACTATTGTAGGAATTTCTTATCTTGTTCTTTTTTCCTGACGGAGGTACAAGTTAATGTAACACATAACAGATAAGCGATCTTGCTGGGTTGACATACATTTAAATACTGCTTAAAGCTACCTTAGTGATGGATGAAAGCTCTATCTCAACTCTCAGTCAACTGTCCTCCTTTTGATTTCTGCAAATTAATGACACCATTATAGTGCAGGCTGGCATCCCATTCAGGGTGTATCTCAGCCCTGTGCCCTGTCCTGCCTGACACTGGCATCTGGCCCCCTGTGACCCTGACCAAACTAAGCAGTTAGAAGATGGATGGATGAGTGGATGGATTAGTGGATGCAAGGATAGATTATAGTACAGTGTATAACAAACAAAATTGTATGCTTCGTACACATTGTACACAATATAAATTCAGCCGCAGATAATTAATGCCCACAGTCTGTTTAGATGATGGACCGCACTAATATTTGCAGGAGACATAATAAAGCATTATCATATTATGACTATGACTGGTGTATTGCTGGTAGTCTGTATGATGTTATGAATCAGAGTTATGGAATTAGACCTCTTAATAAATGGAAGCTCATTCAATATTAAGCTGCACTATCATGTCTTGGAAAGTGTCTTCACTGTTTAACTTTATAACAGTTGGATAGCTGTAATTTCTCATTTTGGTCTAATCTTGATCTGCAGTCCATACATATGCTTTGAACTGTTGGAAAATGACAAAGAACTTTGAAAATTGGTGAGATTAAACATGACGGATGGGTTGACTTACAACACATGTCTTAGCTTTTTCTCCACTGAGTCCAAGGATAAAATTTGCTTGACACTGTGACAGATGATATTACAGCTTTTGACTAACAGATTGCACCATATTGTAAGGTGTCTACCTTGGGGGGATCTCAGTGTATTTAACTGGCCATTATTGTCTTGATGGTGGAGGGACGTTTTGAGGATGCAGCAAAAAGATATATAATGTAAAATGATACTCAAAGTAGCCAGTGGAGTGGTTAGAAAATTTATCAAACGTAAAAATCTTAATTATATGAAAAAATGTATTAAAGAAGCACTGTGCATATTTGGCTATATGTACTGTGGACTCAGAGCTGTACCTGTCTATCAGATTATTTGATATAACACCAAGCAGCTGGCTGCACATTCCCTACCTTTTTATCTGAACCAAGATTTCTGTGTGAGGCTCACATTACAGTCACATGACTACACATTACAACCAATTATATCTCTGTTAAACTAGTCCCTGATTATGTGTTCGCTGATTAATGCTTGTCAAGCGTTACCCTGCAATGTTAACATGCACCAGCTAGAAAGTACTGTAGTGTGTGATGAGCAGAGTGGAGGAGGTGGACTCTTTTGAGACTCCACTCAATGAGTGCAAGTTTCTATTTGCAATTACTTGACCCTGTCTCTGGCGGCAGCTGACTTGATTTCTCATTAATGGAACTTAATATCTACCTTTTTTTCTTCCTCTTTTGACCTTGGGCCTATTTCCAGACCGAGGCCAATATTCTTCAAGGAATGAAGTCATTTAAGTTAGCACAGAATATTGCCATATTTAAATGAGACAAAAAGCATTCTGCCAGTAAAAGACAGATGGTATTCTGGTTTTACTGTGTGTATGACTTTGATGGCTGGTTTTCCTTTCTAAGGTACCATGTGTTGCTTGATTACGAATAATGAATGTATAACTTCAAAATAAGCTGCACAGAAATTAACCAAATCACCAGTCACACAATCAAAAGCAAACAAATATAAAAATGTATGTAATATATTTCCCCCTGAAACCAAACATTCATATAAATTAATTATTGTATATAATGTATACTAATGTAGACAACCTTAAATCCTCCATATTTATTGAAATATTTTCTGTATATTTATAGAGTTTCCTTAATAACAAAAAGCTTCATAACACAACAGACTTGTTTTCGGCAGTGTACGTCAACCAGTGTCCATAAGTGTCTATGGGAGTGCAGCCAGCTTCTTGATAGACAATTTCTGTCAACAGAAACAAAAGAACACCAAAAAAACAACAATGGATAATTATATTATATTTTGGGGTGTGATATGCAAGCTTCCAAGAGTGTTTGTCACTGGATGTATCAAACCAGAAATACCTGGCAAAGGCTAACTGTTTAAAGTAGTCAAAAACACATACCTCACATTTTTAGCCATGGAATCACACATGGTTTGGTTTCATAATAGCCTCCAAAGATAACTTGACAGTAACCCAGTTAGGAATGATCCATTTCTGTCAGGTTCCCACTGCTGTAAGTGAAGCAGACTCAAATGTATTAATATTTTAATACAGCTCTATGAGGACATCTGGATGTTTCATATTACAGAATAATATAGAATAGCATTCTCCATAATGATAAATACCTTAAAAAGTAAACTTGTGGAATATGTCAAAATACTATGGTAATAGTCTAAAATCAATGCATTAAATAGAAAAAAAGAAGAATCGGTTCCATATTCCACTAGATTGACTTTTATTTCAAATTTTCTCAAATAAAATCTCTATACTTTTAAATGTAATAATATCTATGCTTTCAATATTTATGTCCTATGTCAAAGATTGTGAAGAAGAAAAAAAAAAAATTGTTCAATGCTAATTTATTAAGATATTCAGGGTTTGAAGTACAGAACACAATGAAAATTTTATAACCTACAAGGACAACTTTTAATTCATTGTTACAATTAAACAGGAAGGATCAAATCATGAGAAAATCAGACAAACAGGGCATTGATGCCAATTTGCATTGCATGTGCCTAAACAGCGAGTACATTCTTCATGGGAACAGAACAATAGATGAAAGCTGGTTTGCTATTGCTTGTATTATTGGCAGTTATGGACCCTGGAATCCAAGCTAAAGTTGTGGACATTATGTTGCATGACACAGTCAGCACGGGTCTGTCCTCATTTAAATATAATTTTTTCAGGCAGTTACAACAAGAAAGTGAGTGACTTGATTGCACAGTCTTTAAAACTGGATTTGGAACTTAAAAAGAATAAAAATAAAGATTGAATAAAGAATCAAGATGAACTGCCAAGAGGAATGCAGTTTATGCATATAGCTGTAAACAAGAAGTCCAGTTGGGATGGAATAATCCTAACAATAGTGACATACTGTGAAACTCCTCCATCCAAATTTTTCAAAGCTGATTAAATACATAAGTTCCACAGCACTTTTTAACACAAAACACAAAAATAGCAAGTGTGACAGACACATAATAAGCAGTAAAGTTAAAAATTATGAAGCATTTGGAGCAAATAAGCACTGCTGATGTTAAATGCAAAATGAAGGAGTGGGTGTACATAATATGTATAAACAGCATAACACCAGCCTTCCACTGGTTGAAAATAAATAGACTTTTTCTAATCTAGTTTGTAGTATGGACTAATGCAGTATTGCTTTATTGGAATGATCATTTCAAGGACAATTTGTGTTAAATCACCCTTGATATAGCTGAAGTCTTCACAACTGACCATCTGTACCCATATAATTTAGTCTCTGCTTATATAATTTTGAATTTAATGTAATTTTTTTGATAATACACACATTTCAAATGTAATTTTGCAGGCACTTCTTCTTATAATTTTACAAATGGTGCCTGCAGTGTATTACGTTTTAACTCATTATTATAGGAAAATTTAAGCTTACTTTGTTATAGGTGTGTAATCTAGTCAATTACAGTTTTTCTCAGTCACTTTGGAGCATTTCCTGAATCATCCTTAACATCTGCAAAACAGTAAGTGCATTTCTCGAAACAATTCATATAAACAGCACCGCACAATGGATGACCTGCAAAAGCCTGTAACTTGCACAGGCTTTTGCAAGTCTATCTCTCAAAAGTACATATTTATATCAATGAGCATGTCAGCGCCATACGAATGACAAGTCCTTGTGTCATTATTTATGAACAAGATGCTTAGCCATGTTGTCAGTATAACAGCGTACTCTTTAAGTATTTTCTGATGTGAAGTATGACTAAGGTTTCAATAACTGAAAATGCACAAGGCTGCACTTTTTCTGCACAGCAAATACATATATGTATACACTGTATATATGTATATATGTATACATATGTGTGTTACAGTATATGGAAAATATACAGTACTTGTTGTTCTTCCATTATCTGAAATTCTAACTTAGTGTTGTGCTCTGTCAATATGTGCTTGCCAATTGAAGGTTCATGAAATGCACCTCTGAGATATTTTAGAGAACTGGTTAATCATTGGTTAATCTATTGCTGAAAATATCAAGATTCACAAGAGAATATAAACCTGGGAGCAATTAATCAATTCAGGACAAATAGTATTTACAAAATAAATCTAACAGAAATGTATAGAAAATATACTGGACAGATTATGACAACTCGTTCAACCATTTTGCCATGTAATGACTTATGCAATGATCTAATGTCTAGATGTTTTTGGGGGTAAGACTATTTAACAGAGAAACAGTATAATACATTTTGGCATAAGCAATTTATAATGTAGGAAACAGCAGACAGTTGTACACGATCATTTGCATGAATTTGCCAGAGCATTTGCAATTTGTTAAAAACAATGAGGCATTGCTTGTATCATGTGCACAAGTAACTAGATGATGATGAGAATTTCATTTCTGATCTGAGAAATGTACGAAAGCGACTGAGAAAAACTGTAATCCCATTCATCTTCCATCTATTTATTCTGAATATGACTTCAGGGGGGTCTTGAGCCTATCCCTGGCAGAATAAATTTCAAGGCAAGGGTGTATCCTGGGTGGGTTCCAGTCCATCCCAGGGTGCATGCAAAACCACAGGAAATTCAGAGACACTTGGTGTCTTTGGACTGCAGGAGAAAATTAGAGTCCCAGGGAGAAACCTGGGTGACACAGGGAGAATACAAATTCTAGGCAGGATTCAAGCCCCGAACCCAGGATGTGTGAGGCAATAGTGGTACCCAGGAAGCCACCATGTCTCCCCTGATCAAAATACAAGTGAATTAAATTAATCATGCTGTATAGAACTTCTTTCTGACAAGCCTTTTTCCACCAGCCTGGTCAAGATTCCTCAAATTTCCAAAGAAATATTTGAAAAAAAATGATTGCCTTCTCCATACTTTAATGGGATGAAAAACTTTTAAAATTCAATAGTTTTTTTTGAATATTTTTTATATTCACTATACTGCTTTTTATATTCACTATACTACCACTCGATTTGTATTGTGACATTATTTATTTGAGTGATATTATTAGAAGCTTCTGTAACTGTCACAACAGTCCTGTTTGCCTCAGTGTCTCTACCACTTCAGCTGTTCCATAATTGATTAGTACAGATTTTGCCTCATTATGCTTTGGCCTCAGGCTATATCTATCTCTGCGTCACTGACTCTTTGTATCTGTGTTCCTTTATATAAGCTTAGTCATTACTCCAATGCTTCCTTCAACATGATAATCACACTTATTCCTTGACCATTTCTAGCCAGCATCTCCTCTTATTTATCCTGAGGATTTTAACTTATTTGCCAAATGATGCAGTTTTCAATGACAAACATTTTGATTGCTTGCTTTGTAAAGGACCTGCAAGGTTAAGGTGCACTGGAGTCTGCAGAGAAACATTCTGACTAACTGATTCATATTTAATCAGCCTCCTGTCAAATGGACTAAAATGAGCCATTGGTCCTACACTGCCCTTGACATTTGAGATGAACTTCCACACTACTAGTAAGATGCTTCGTTTCTTGATGCTTTACAAAAATATCCAATTAAAGTCCAACTCTATTAGTTTAATTAAAGTTTCTTTATAATCTGGCATCTTAGAAAAAATGCCACATTGCATATTTAAATTCTTTGCTTCAGAGCCTAGTGCTGCAGCAGTAAGGTCCAATGCCCTCCTGTCTTCAGACTAATTCACATTCTCCCTGTGTTATCTCTGATCCCAGACTTTCCTCAACCAACCATCTCAGGAGTACAAAAACTCTTTTTAACATAATCCTGATTAAAAAACAGGACTTGAAACTTCAAGGATGCACAGCCCCCTGGCACTGACTTTGAGGCAAAGCTATTGAATTGGGGAAGAGGGCCGGTATTGTCCTGGGTATCAGTAGTCCATGTACTGATGTATATGTGTTTGAGCCTGGTGAGGGTAACTCTATTGTGGAAAAAAGTGTGAACTGATCTGCTACTATCATTTGTTACAACAGGTGTTTCTAATGTATCTGGCTTTTTTCCTGCCTTCATAATTAATACAGTAGAAGGAAATAACCTAAACTAACAGAAAGAAAAAAAAAATCAAGAAAATATGAGAAAATTAAGTATCTAATGTTAAAAAAGATAATTATGTATAAGTCACAAACAAGGAAGATAATGAGAAATACCACAAATGAGATATGCATTAACAAGCTCCACAACCAACAGCATGCTTTATTTGGATGGTAGCCTTGACGAGACTTTGTCATTATGTTTAAGAACAAACAATAAACTGTTGTCAACTAGTTGCAGTTGAGTTGCAGTTTATTTCCCTGCATTAAAGTTGTTGGTCTGGAACTGTAGTCTATTAAGTTGTGTAATGTCTCAACAGTGTGACCTTAGCAAAGCTGGCCTTTTCACCAACACGATGGGGGTGAATACGATTCCCAGGAACTTGGAGTAAATAAAGGCAGAGAGTGACAAGAACCTGTGACAAACAATTAATAAAACATTAGCTATGCCCTCAGCAGCTGGGAAGTAAGAGATTCAAAATGATCTTTTTTAAAATTTAGACAAGTGGATGTGTGCAAATAACTGGATGTTTATTCCCATAAGGATTGATCTAGGGAGTGTTTGCATTGTGGGAATTAGTGTCACATAGCAACCAGAAATGCACACCATAACCCATCGGTCCTTTCAGTGTGACATTAATATTAACGTGAATTGAGTTAAGATCCAAATCTAAAATCCACTATCATTTTCCTCAGTTGATTTTTAATACTGATCTGGAAAACTTAACCACAGACATGGTGATACCTATTGTTATGCAATCCATGACACATAAATGAAAGACAAATACAATCAATTGCAAATATTTTGTTCTTGGAATTGCTCTTAGAAATGGGTATCATAATGGCTTCCTAAAGTTGTGTGTGCCTTCTACTGGTGGTATTCTCTTCATGACTGTGAATGAGTATTGCCAGCCAGTAAGTGAAAATTGCAAATGGCTAAAGGAGGAAGGAAGAAATGGACTTGTAGAGGGGCACAGGATGGAACTGTTTAGGAGGTAGAGAGCATGGAGAATGGATGGGAAAAAAATGACGTAGGAGCTGAGGTATAGATTATAGACAGGAAGTGAGGGGGAGAATTGAACGGAAGGGAGACATTTGTGACTTTTAGCCTGAAATTTAGCATGTTACTCACAAAGTGGGAGTACACATGGGTTTCCTGCAGCTACTCCAGTTTCTTCCTGCAGTCCAAAGATATGAAGCTAAGCTGACATCTGCAAATTGTCCATAACATGTGAATGTGTGTGCATGTATGTGCCCTGCCGTGATAGATTGACATCCTACTCAAGGTGGAGCCCTGCTTTGTGGGAGAGGCTCCAGGCCCTCTTGCGATCCTGAGTGAGATTCATCTTTAGAAGAAGGATGGATGTGTATATCCAGTTTTCCCTTTATAATTGAACTATATATCGCAGAATGACAGTGTCTTTCCCACCTGCACAAGCCAAAATTCTTAAGCAGTGAATAAATGGAAAAAACTGATCACCAGCCAAGCCGTTTCACTCTGCATAACCAGTAGTATGTGCAGAGAGGTTGGATGACACGGAGCTGCTGTAACACCCTGACAGCTACATAAGGCTATACACAGAGTACAGGAGGTAAGCAAAGAATGGTTTCCTTTGATGTTCCAGAGAGAGCAGCTGCAGCTTCTTGGCACTGCTGCAGTATTGGCTGAGATAGTGGAGTTGTTTTCCATTGTGACCCTGTGACTCTCAACAAACTGGACACATGAATCTAAAAAATAGTTTGGGTGCAAAGATAGGGCAGGGGAAGGCCTTGCCGGGTGAGACAGCGATATAGGAGTAGAGAGAGGGTTGTAAAGTCTGACAAGCAGAACAATGGAGATGGGAATGAGGGAGAATGAACTGAGCATGAACAGAATCAAAATTAAAGAAGAAAATGTGCATTTAATGCTGGTCTGTGTGTATTTCTTAACTGTCTTTCACGTGAATGTGCATTGTTTTCAAATCGGTGTTACACTGCTCAAATGTATAGGTTCTTGGAGAAATGTTATTCTTATGGATCATGTTCTACCAGAACTTAAAAATGATAAAATGATATACAGTGAAAATAAAACTGGAATGTGCGTATTTAAAGTATATAAATTATATGGCATTGGTGTTGCCTTAGCAAAAACAACATCTAGAATCCAAATTCCATGAAACAAATTTCAACGTTTCACTTCATAATATGACTCAAGTATTGATAGGCTTTAACAAGTTCCATTGATATAAGCAAAAACGGTTAGCCGGTGAATAAAGGGCAGAGGCACCATAACAATTATACAATTTTAGCTGCAGAAAGCCGGTGAGGCAGTTTACTCAAAATGACTAGCAATTTGGAAAGTAGGCAAAAAAAGGATGGAAAAATGATTTTGTACATTAGCAACCAATGATTAGTCAAGGACAGTACATCAGTGTACAATGGGGTCCCTTTGACCCTGTACTGGATAAGCAGGGGGAAGATGGATGCATGGATGGATGGTATTTGTTAATATAAATTTGGATTTAAAGTATAAAAATATTTCCATTGAGAAATTCAAAGATGAATGAATAACCTTCATGTGTTATTTGTTCTGCCACATTACGTTTTAAACTACATGGTTCGTTGCCTTTCCAGATACATATCACTTCCATTTAGCAGGGTGTTTATATCAAACATTACAAATGCTGACATATAGCCCTAATCATCATTTAAAGGTTATCATTCTCAGCACCATGTCATGAGCTGAGTGTGGGAACTGTACTTATGGACTTTGTATATACGAATGTCATCCTTTGCAGTGTTTCAAGCCTTCCCCCGACCTTTTTCTTTCTGTGAACTAGGTAACTTTTCACCAACGTATTTATTTCTTCTAAAAATAATTGCGCTGTTCTCTCTGTCGGATAGCCTCTTGCTGTGGTACTTCTGTGTTCTTAAGCTGACCTATTTACTGCTTCTGCAAAATAAGGACTGAGCTGGTGGTCTTCCTGCAAAGTTACCTTCTACCCCTGTTGTGTTTGTGCTTCTTCCCACGGGATGCCCAGCAGCACCTAGACATCATACAGCTGCAGTAATTAAGCTCCATTTATTTACATCTATCCAGTACAGAAGTGATGTGATCCCCCCTTGTTGTTCATGCCCATATCATTTGTAAACACATTGCTTTGTCCCTCTTTTTCCTTATGCACAATTAAAGCTTTTTTGTCCGTTTAGTGTAATGAGTTAGAATAATTCTTCTGGAGATGTTTGCATCTTGCATCTTCTTATGTATGAGGCATATTGACATGAAAAAGGAAACATAGTTATGCTCGCCAATGAAACCAGTTAAGGTAAGAGTAATTTTTTGGTTCGAGTTTACATTATTGATTAGCCTAAGCAAAAAATACTTAGGCATGTGGGGTGTCATCAATGCAGCGTTTTCTTCTTCTTCTTCTTATATTATTATTATTACATAACCCAGCTACTGGGGAATGTGTTGTGTGTTTCTCTGTGCTGGTCCGAAGCCCGGATGAACGGGGAGGGTTACGTCGGGAAGGGCATCCAGTATAAAATTTTTGTCAAATCAAATATGCGGACAACAAAACAGATTATCACACTGGATCGGTCAAGGCCCAGGTTAACATGGCGCTGGTGGAAAGTGGGCTACTGTTGGCCGAAGAAGAAGGAGCTGAAGAGGAAGGAGAGGGGGAATGTGTGTCTGGAGGCAGGAGGAGAGGAGGAAGGTTAGGAGAGCGGAAGTGAGGGTAGGAACTTTGAATGTTGGTAGTATGACTGGTAAAGGGAGAGAGCTAGCTGCTATGACGGAGAGAAGGAAGGCTGATATATTGTGTGTGCAAAAAACCAGATGGAAGGGGAGTAAGGCCAGGTGTATCAGAGGTGGGTTCAAATTGTTCTACCATGGCATGGGTGGGAGGAGAAATGGGGTAGGGATTATCCTGAAGGAACAGCATGCCAAGAGTGCTTTGGAGGTGAAAAGAGTGTCGGACAGAGTGATGAGTATGAAGCTGGAAATTGAAGGTGTGATGATAAATGTTGTTAGTGCATATGCCCCACAAGTTGGGTGTGAGATGGATGAGAAAGAAAAATTCTGGAGTGAGTTGGATGAAGTGATGGTGAGTGTACCCAAGGGAGAGAGATTGGTGATTGGAGCGGATCTCAATGGGCATGTTGGTGAAGGGAACGGAGGGGATGAGGAGGTGATGGGTAGGTATGGTGTCAAGGAGAGGAATGCAGAAGGTCAGGTGGTAGTGGATTTTGTGAAAAGGATGGACATGGCTGTGGTAAATACATATTTTAAGAAGAGGGAGGAACACAGGGTGATGTATAAGAGTGGAGGAAGATGCACACAGGTGGATTATATCCTGTGTAGGAGGGTCAGTCTGAAGGAGCTTGGAGATTGTAAAGAGGTGACAGGGGAAAGCGTAGTTAGGCAGCATAGGATGGTGGTCTGTAGGATGACTTTGGGGATCAAGAAGAGGAAGAAAGTGACTGCAGAGCCAAGGATCAAATGGTGGAAGTTGGAAAATGAAGACTGTAAGGTGGCATTCAGGGAGGAGTTAAGACAGGCACTGGGTGGCAGTGAAGACTTACCAGATAGCTGGGCAACTACAGCTGAAGTGGTAAGGGAGACAGCTAGAAAGGTGCTTGGTGTGACATCTGGTCAGAGGAAGGAAGACAAGGAAACCTGGTGGTGAAACAAGGAAGTACAGGAGAGTATACAGAGGAAGAGGTTGGCAAAGAAGAAGTGGGATAGCCAGAGAGATGAAGAAAGTTGACAGGAGTACAAAGAGACGACACGTAAGGCGAAGAGAGAGGTGGTGAAGGCTAAAATTAAGGCGTATGGTGAGTTGTACGAGAGGCTGGACTCTAAGGAGGGAGAAAAGGACCTGTACCAGAGAGGCCTGAGCTGGGAAAGATGTGCAACAGGTTAGGGTGATAAAGGATAAGGATGGGAACGTACTCACAAGTGAGGAGAGTGTGTTGAGCAGATGGAAAGAGTATTTTGAGGGGCTGATGAATGAAGAGAATGTGAGAGAGAGAAGCCTGGATGATTTGGGGATAATGAATCAGGAAGTGCAATGCATTAGCAAGGAGGAATTAAGGACAGCTATGAAGAGGATGAAGAATGGAAAGGCTGTTGGTCAAGATGACATAACTGTCGAAGCATGGAGGTGCTTAGGAGAGATGGCAGTGGAGTTTCTAACCAGATTGTTTAACGCAATCTTTGAATGTGAGATGCTGCCTGAGGAGTGGAGAAGAAGTGTATTGGTACCGATTTTTAAGAACAAGGGTGATGTGCAGAACTGCAGTAACTACAGAGGGATAAAATTGATTAGCCACAGAATGAAATTATGGGACAGAGTAGTGGAAACTAGGTTAAGAATGGAGGTGATGATTTGTGAGCAGCAGTATGGTGTCATGCTAGGAAAGAGCACTACAGATGCAATGTTTGCTCTTAGGGTGTTGATAGAGAAGTATAGAGAAGGTCAGGAGTTGCATTGTGTCTTTGTGAACTTAGAGACAGCATATGACAGGGTGCCTAGAGAGGAGTTATGGTATTGTATGAGGAAGTCTGGAGTGGCAGAGAAGTATGTAAGAGTGGTACAGGATATGTACGAGGGCAGTGTGACAGTGGTGAGGTCTGCGGTAGGAGTGACGGATGCATTCAAGGTAGAGGTGGGATTACATCAAGGATCAGCTCTGAGCCCTTTCTTAATGGCAATGGTGATGGACAGGCTGATAGATGAGATCAGACAGGAGCCCCCATGGACAATGATGTTTGCAGATGACATTGTGATCTGTAGAGAGAGTAGGGAGCAGGTTGAGGAGACTCTGGAAAGGTGGAGGTATGCTCTGGAAAGGACAGGAATGAAGGTCAGTAGGACCAAGACAGAATGCATGTGTGTGAATGAGAGGGAGGACAGCAGAATGGTGAGGATGCAGGAAGTAGATTTGGCGAAGGTGGATGAGTTTAAATATTTGGGGTCAACAGTTCAGAGCAACGGGGAGTGTGGAAAAGAAGTGAAGAAGAGAGTGCAGGCAGGGTGGAGTGGGTGGAGAAGAATGTCAGGAGTGATTTGTGAAAGACAGGTACCAGTAAGAGTGAAAGGGAAGGTTTACAAGATGGTAGTGAGACCAGCTATGTTATATGGGCTGGAGACAGTGGCACTGACAAAAAGACAGCAGGCAAAGCTGGAGGTGAAAGAGTTAAAGATGTTAAGATTTGTATTGGGCGTGACGAGGATGGACAGGATTAGGAATGAGTATGTTAGAGGGTGAGCTCAGGTTGGACAGTTTGGAGACAAAGCCAGAGAGGCAAGATTGAGTTGGTTTGGACATGTGTAGAGGACAGATGCTGGGTATATTGGGAGAAGGATGCTGAGGATGGAGCTGCCAGGCAAAAGGAAATGAGGAAGGCCAAAAAGGAGGTTTATGGATGTAGTGAGAGAGGACATGCAGGTGGTTGGTGCGACAGAGCAGGATGCGCAGAACAGGAGGAGATGGAGACTGGTGGTCCGCTGTGGCGACCCCTGACGGGAGCAGCTGAAAGCCAATGATGATGATGATGATGATTATTGCATGACTATAGTATTGTGAAGGCCGTCAATGTGTATTTTAGCAGATGTTCTCAGGGTGTCTGTAATAATCCATCAGCAGCTATTTCATATTCACAAACATGACAAATCATTTAATTATGGAGGACTTATTTGGTATCTGTGAAAGACATCCAGTGTGTTGCAGACCTTTTTAAACACATTTAAAAAATGACTCACTCCATATTATCCCAGAAAATAAGAAGCATGGCACCACATTCTGAGACATATAAATTATTTTACTTATCCATTTTATCTTTAAATCATGTTGGGAAGACTGGCATAATGAAAGAAAGCTGGGAATGACAGGATGCTTTAATTTATGGTTTAGATGTAATTAATCAGTGCAAATTATTGTTTTCAAAAAGCAGATCACCCAAGTGTATATGCTTTTTTGACTTGCATTTTTTAAATGCAGGTGCAGTTTCTGCATGAAGTGAACTCTGCAAAAGATTTTTACCTCAGAGGAAATTAAAAATAGTTAAGCAAAATTTCTCATAGTGAAAGTCAATTTCTATTCTTTATGAATTCTTTTTTAACCGACAAGGTTTTATTCATACAGCATTGTTGCTATGAGATTATTATGTAATGCTATTTTGTGTTTTTTGCAGAATATACACTATATAGACAAAAGTTTTGGGACACCTGCCTGCACAATATCTCATTCCAAAACCAAGGATATAAATATGAAGTTTGTCCTCCTTTGTCTCCACTCTTTGGGAAAGGCTTTATTCTAGATGTTTGAAAATTGTTGGTGGGATTTGCTGCCATTCAGCCATAACAGCATCAGTGAGACTGCGTATTGATGTTGGGTTATCGGGTCCCTTTCTGTTTCTGTGGCCTATGACATCACAACTCTTGTTATTTGTCGAAGTTTCCCCATTGCATTCACTTCACTTGCAGTTAACTAAAGCAGAAATTTGAAACTGTCTTGTTGGGAAGGTGGCATCTTATGGTCATCTTATGTTGCCATGTTGAAAGTCACTAATCTGTTCAGTATAACCAATTCTGCCGCCAGTGTTTGTTGTTGGAGATTGCATGGTTGAGTGTTTAGTTATACACCTGTCTTAGCAATGAGTATGCCTTAATTACCCAAGTCCAAAAGTATGTGAACTCCCCCTATTAACTGGTGTTCCAATACTTTTCTCCATATAGAATACTTAATAAAAACAAGCTAATGCTTTCTGCCAGTTACATCTTTTGACAGATGTGTGATTGTGACACATGAATAGTTCGAAACAGAAAAGAACATTATTATTGATATGTACCGTAGCTTCCCAGTTGTAGGACCGAGAGGCCTTAGCAACTGTAAATGATTCTAGTGTTGTTTTTTGGGGTCTTCCTTGGGGACAGAATTTGTATGGAACTGTATGAGCCCGAACTTGAGGGGTTAGGGTTGTCTAGGGGGGAGACTGTTTAAGGGGGAGTTTTATGGGCGTTTTCATCAGGTGAGGATACTTTAGATGTGTTTAATGGCATCGTTGTGAGGCGTGGCTGTGGCTGAAAACAGGTGTTATTAAAGAGTTAATCTTATTTTTCTGCCCCGTGTGTACCCGTACTAAAGGATACTAATTTGTTATGGGGGGGGGGGGGGGGGGGGGCTCTTAATAGAGAAATATTATATTGGAGGGATGTGTTGTAGTTTTTTATAATCACAACAACAA
>JAACJT020000086.1:8913389-8925699 GCA_009936485.2 Gymnarchus niloticus | reverse complement strand
CCATCCATCCATCCATCCATCCATCCATCCATCCATCCATTTTTCAACTGCTTCTCCTGATTTTATAGGTTATGAAATAGTTTAAAATCCATGTTTGAGTTGCTGCTTTTAAAGCAAAGCAGTCTTCACAGTGCATACTGAATAGCAATGAGACTCAGTGGTAACTTTGAAAGGCCTGCAGCTGGTTTTGAAGCATGGGTCTCCAGTTGCCTGTCATGCAATTTGAGGTAAAAGCTGGAATGATGAAGTTAAGAACTGATAATGCTGACAGTCCCATCAGGAGGCAGTAGTTCCAGGTTTTTGACACAGCTTGACAGTGGAAACTACTCAAGTTAAATTTCTATGAGTTTCACGCAATGCTAGTATACTTTTGTATGCTAAATAAAATAGCAACAGCTCTCTTGGTTATGGAAAAGGCATGTAATCAATCTACATATTAAAATTTTGGAATCTAAATTAACCAGAATAAGACAGTACATCTATTTAGAATACCATCAAATTAACAACAAGATGACCTGTGTAAGTATTGCTTTTGGTGACAACACCAAAAAAACATATCTCTCCAAGTGAGACATCTCACTGTAGACAGTGCTCATGTGTGGTCCCAAAATGGTGAAATGAGTTGCTCATCTACATGGAGTCAACACACACCATATTGACCTTCAAGAAGTTCCTCAAAATTAATCTCTTCTGGCAACACTTCTGTAAACTTGTCCGATGACAACATTTCCTGTCACTGACTTGTTTTTTATTAAAGTATTTGAACATATTTACTAGGACATTAGTCATGGCTTTTGATTTGAAAATAACCTTTGGAAGGTTTACCTTGCTATGAAAGATGCTGCACAGTTTTTGCTCCAGTCATAACCCGCACTTATTGCTGGTTCCTCAACCTACCTGCACTTATACCTTAGGTAGCTTCTTAACTGCTGTATGTTGTGATGGATTTGCTTTGCTATATGTCACTTTGGACAAAAGTGTCTGCTCAATAAATGTATATTTATAGTAATCAGAGAAACCTTTAAGAAACATGAAAACATCTTGCTTATAACTTACTTTTCACCCTGCAGTATGTTTAAGACCCTTAACACTGAGCACCCACCTGCCCTTTGAAATTATATGGAAGCCAAAGTGTTTCTACAGGATCTTCCTTTCCTAAGACAGAAAATAAACACAGGTGCTTGGTGGACTTTTATGTGTGAAGTAGTTCAGCATTATGTACTACGGGGACTTAAATAATGTTACAAAGAATCTCTGATTCTTTATCAACAACAAGCCTCAACATGTTACAACATCCATTTTCTAGCTGATTATCCAGCACAGGAATTATTGCAACACTTTTATAATTAAGTGACCAAAATAAATAAGTAAATAAATAAGAACACATAATGTGCTTTAAAGCCATGGTCCATCATTACCCTGAGACAATAGTAATTAAAATCTGGGTGAAGGGTCAGGTTATACCTTCCTCCGGACAACACTAAAAAGCAAACTGTTGAAACATACTTTTAACAACACTCATGTGAATCCAAACATATACACACATAGTCTGGAATTTCAGTCTTTTTGAATTCATTATATACTTTGTCGCGAATCAGCTCAGTCCGGAATTCAATGGCACTGGGCTGAAGAAATTACCAATACATCTGGACTCTGTACTGCATACTGATCCTATATACTGTACATCTACAGGAATTTAGGATAATAAAGTAGCTTAAGATCATAAGTTTGCAAATTTATGAAAACACAAGAACATGTGTATTTACATCATTTTACACTATTTTTTTTTTTTTAATCAGTAAGGTATTATTTCTGTGCTTTGTTCCTTTAAACTCTCATTTTTTGAAGGCTGACAATTGTTTAAGCCCTTCTTCTTTGATACCTGCACAACATGCAAAGTTTGCCTCGTTATCGTTATTCACACATCAAATAAGGTACAGACACAGATATAAATAAACCACTCTCTTGAGATGATTAGAGCAAAATGCATTTAGAAATAGCTCCATAGATTCTATGTCACTTACTATAATTATGTCTTATAATAGTTTAGAAAAGTTGCTGATCCTCTGCTGCATTTTGTGAAAAAGGCAGCCAAAGATGTTACAACATGTGCTTTGCTCAAAGAAAGATCATTGAAAACAGAGGTTCCTCCAAAAGATGGTGGCATTTTCTGTCAGATCTCATTGAACTTACCTCTCTGCTTCAAGTGTTTCCAATGAACTGCAAAGAAACCCCCTTTGACCCCTTTCTAGATTGACATTTAGGCCAAGCCTCCCCCTCCCCCAAGGACACATGAATTAGAATTTCTTTAACTGAAAAACTAAAGCAGTGTTAGTCCCCCCAAAAAATCTGGCATAGGCATGAAGAAAAGGTATATTCTATTGAAAAGATACCAGTTTTTCCACATTACACATTATTTCCACATTTTCCATTATCACTTACCTAATACAGAGATGCAATGAGCCTGTAGCCCATCTCAGGAAGCATAAAACACAAGACAACAGACACCTTGGATAGGATGCCAGTTTATCACAAGCCACATAAAAGGAGCAATTTTGAGACACCCGTTCATCTAACTGAATGTTTTGGATGTGAGGAAATGACACACCTTGGAAGAAAGCTGCACAGTGTGGGAAGAGCATGCACACTTCAAATACACAGGAGAGGTGTAGGATCTAAACCCCCAGTTTAGGAGGTGTGAGGTGACACAGTTACCCACTGTGCCATCATGCATGCCACTCTATATAATATAATACTTCCTTAAATAAATACTCATAATAGCAATTCATGCTAAATATACCACATGGTATTCTGATAAATGCATTTTATAAGGGATGCATTACTCAACGGTGTGTCATTGTTTAAATTCACATTGTATGCTATTGTGATACATTTCATTTTGATTAATTCTAAGTAAACACCACATTAGCATACAACATAAAAGCAGGTTGCATAATGGTGGAGGCTATGGAGTTATGTATTTCAAAAATGTTGCCAGTTTTAGTCCAAATGGGCTTTTCTCTTTTACCTCTGGACAAGTGGCTAAGTTAAATAGCTTTAAGTATTCACTTAGGTAAACTACATATAAAATGCATTGGATCTCTTTATTAGTAATGTTAATTTTAGATGTGCTAATGCTTTGGCTTTTTCGTCAGCTTGGTATTTAATGGGTGTAATGTTTTTCCTGTATGAGACTGATGCATACATAAAGAGAGGTATGTTGGTATACACATATAATGCCAAATGACTTATAGTGGAATCATAGTTACAAACTTGTATAATTATGTCTGTTTGGAATACATTGATACAGATTCCCCGAATGTCTCTGCATGATATTTATTTTTGGTCTGTTTCCATGAAATGGAGTACATCTTTGAGAGTGGTGTTTCCTCTGGAGAGCTCCAGACTTCCTTGATATGACCCGTTCACCACCAAAGTGAAAATAAATTGATTATTTGAAAGACAATTAACATTCTTTTATGATACATCAACAGTGCTATGCCAGCACATTAGCAAATTATTAGCTTTATCAGACCATTACTTCCACATTTTGCCCATACACAGCACAAAAAAGTTCAGATTTAAACGTGATAGTATGTTTAGTATGGCACTTAACAAAATCAGCAGTTTTGCCCATCTGCTAATCAAAATGAAGCAATAAACAGTTAACCCATAACAGTTCTTATTTCCATAATGACTTTCTGAATATAATAATGACCTTGTGCTGGAGAAAATCTATTATTTGTTCAGGAAATAACAGTTCAGACAGTAAACTCATGCAACAAAGCTTTCTGCGAGAAATCATTAAAGCTAGGTGTTGCTAATGATAATGGATGGATAGATGAATATTTAAATATACCTATGGTGCTCTTCAAATTTTGGGCCCTATTTTGCACCGGCGGAAAGCGTGGCGCATTTGGTTTTGCTAGTTTCGTACCAGCACATTCCTCATTTTCTTGCCAAGCGTGCACGCTTTCAAAATAACAAATGATTTTGCGGGCGTTTCCCGCTCGTAGGAGTGGTCTTTTTAAATGAGGTGTGGCTGGGTGCATTGTCGGCGCATCGCTATTTTAAGGCAACAAAATTACATTGCGCTTTTGATCAACAAAAACCACGTCTAAAGTCAGTGGTGTATTATTAAACGATATTTAAGCGGCGCGTTTTGGAAACGTGCAGGTGCACGACGCTCGTTACGGACACAGGTATGCGCTTGAAGTGCACTGATGGTTTTTCGTAATTTTTTTTTTTAATTTCATTCATATACATTTTGTTATAGAATACAACTGATGGAGAGAAATTTGTCTCAAAATGAAATTTCTCTCCATATTCCCATGCCTGCTTCACCTCGAAAGGCTTAGGTGGAACAGTGGTGCTCGTGTAAACGATGTGCTCAAGCAGTTTCACTTCGTGCACAAACAGGTATGTTTCCTCGGATGAAAACCGATCTGGTTTGCCAAGTAAACACACCATTATAAGAGCAACCCGCCATAGCCGATTCGCCTCTGCCTTTTAAAAGTGAGGTGACGTGCTATTCTGATTGGCTTATTGCATGTTACTCCCAAAACACACCTCTGAATAATTCATAAAGTTAGGACAACCTTTTGTGCCTTGCGCTGGCGCGAAGTCTGTTTTTTCCTCCATCAAAATAGCAAAAACACGCCCATGAGTGTTACTTGCGCCTTGCTCTGTACGCTTAGATCGGCAAAATAGAGCCCTTTATCTTTTCTATAAATTCAGCTTTCTCAAGCATTTATTTTTATTTTCCCCACCCTGCCTTACTTTATCAGTGCTGTAGTCTAATGTATTTTGATATTTACAATATCATTTAATGGACCTCAAAAGAGTGAAAGGTAGTTGTCCTATGGATTTCAATAGATCAAATAATACAAATAGTATTCATTAATGAAACAGAAGCATGCTTTTGTCTAGTGATTACACATTTTAGGTGTTTTTTGATATATTCCACTTTATGTGACTACAAACATTGGGCTGTATTTTATTATTTCTCTAATTTGCTGGAGCACCACTGGTCCACCTAAGCCTTTCAAGGTGAAGCAAGTGTGGGAATATGGGGAGAAATTTCTCAAAATGAATCAAATCCATAAGTTGTACTCTATAATAAAACATATATGAATGAAATAAAATAAAATAACAAAAAAACCATCCGTGCACTTCAGGCGCGTACCTGTGTCCGTAACAAGCGTTGTGCACCTGCGCATTTCTAAAATGCGCCCCTTATATATCGTTTAATAATGCACCACTGACTTTAGATGTGGTTTTTGTTGGTCAAAAGCACAAGGTCATTTCGCTGCCTTAAAATGCGCCCAGCCACACCTCATTTAAGAAGCACCACTCCTACGAGTGGGAAACATGCTCAAAATCATTTGTTATTTTGAAAATGTGTACGCTTGGCATGAAAACAAGTAATGCGCTAGTATGAAACTAGCAAAACCACTTTGCGTCACACTTTCCGCCGGTGCAAAATAGGGCCCTTTGTCACTCTTGGTGGGCATGGATTTATGTGTATTAGTGGAGCATGTTTATTTCTCAGATCTTCCTCCTTGCACAGTACTTCTATTTTCTAAGCAAAGTCTTGTTTGTATTGTTGGATTTGTTGTAGCTTCTCTAGTTCACCCCCAGAGTCAAAAGATGTTCTGTTCTGATGAACTGGAGACTCAGATGGTGCTTGATTGCATGCAGACCCTGAGGTCTAAGACTAGGTTCTTGATTACAGTGAGTGTGTACTGATAATGGATGGAGGAATAATTATTTCATAGACGCTTGAGTCAAACCCATTTAGCTGTCATAAAAAATGCAATGTCTGTGGCTTGTGAAATTCTGTCATAAGTGGGATAGCAATTAAGGACTTGGGGATTGCTGATTCCAATTACTGGTGGGTGATGAGCAAGGTATGCAACTGTTATTGTTCCAGGAAGCTACCCTTCCTTATAATTTATATGTAAAATTGGATTAAAAAAACTGACTAAGCTACATAATAATAGTCCGTTTCGATGAGTCAAATATGTCTACTTAAAAATTCTGTACTACTAGCTATTTAGATGCATATACATATGCAATATATTTATGGCTTAATTGCACACAGTGCAGTTTATGATGGCTTCTGTTGCCCATGAGGTCATTTTGTGCTGGTTTCTGTTGATGTCCAGGAAATGGCCATTTTCAAAGGAGTAAAGCCTCTAATAGCTGTTTCTAGGGTATGGATTTCATTAGTGTTTGTTTCTTAGCCAGTTATAGCCATTATAGACCCCTCTGAAGTTTAGAAGATCGATGACCATTGATTAATGAGTCCAAGTTCAAAATGTCAATTTTATGCTGTGAAGATAACGGGATTGTTGCATTAATGCTGCTCTTTCATTTCCTCTCTTCTTGAAATTGTTTTGAATGAACTCATCTTTATTATCATTTAACATGAATATTTAATATACATAAAAATAATCAGTGAGTTGCACAGTAAACATGATTATTATAGTATTGTAAATTTAAACGGAATCCAAATATATATATATATTTTTATATCATCAAAAATTTTCTAAACTCCTTTAGTCTGAGTTTAATTAAGGCATGGTGTATGCTCACTTGTTGCCAGCCAATTACTTTCTTTACACACTACAGGTCTCACAGCTCCTTGCCGGAGATCTGGTGCTGATTGGAGGAACAGAGGCACCTGACAGGTGTGTAGGAGGCACTTGTGCATTAGTTAGCTGAGGTATTATTTTCACATCCATAATGTGAATTGTAGTCAGCTATATCCTCTTAATAAATAATTATTTATTAAGACTTTAAAGACATTAAATCCATGTTTGAATAGCCTTGTCTTTTTTGTGTTTGCAACAAGTATTTTGGCTATGGGCTAAATGCCTGCTATCCATTACGAAGAGCTTTATGAAAATCCCTGTCTATCCTAAAGAAAAACAGATTTTTAAATAAAGCTCTATTTCCATTTGTGAATCTTTTGCATTAATATTTAAAAGTTGTTAAAATTTAATTTAACATTTTATAGAATGGAAATAAAATTCTATGACGTAAAATAGCCATTTGTACGAATGTCAAGTCAGAGAAGTTATCCAGGTGTTCCTAACATTGATATAATGTTTAAAGGACAGGATTGTGATGGAATAGTTAGTATTCATATTAAGCTGAAATAATGCCATAAAGCTAGAATGCATTTAAAAAGAAAGATCTCAATATTCCTGAAGTATGTAGTATATACTGTCGAGAAGAATGAAATATAGTACAAACGTTGTATATAACATAGTGTAGTATATAGTATATTTAGAGTCAGCTTTAAAAAAGAAAAAAAGGCATATTTAAATGTTTCCTGGGCATTAGTGTTAAATAAATACAGTACCAGAAAAAGACATAAGTGAGATGTGTAGATGTACTGCACCTGGAGTTCCGTCAACAACAACAACTGTGGACAAGCAAACAAATCTGCTAGGCATTTTTAGAAAAGGTGCCAAAGAAAGCTTATCCTTACAAGACTTCATCAATGGGAAGCATGATTAGCAAACATTATGCATTTGGCAAGCACAGTACATATATATTTATACATATACTGTAGTGTGATCTCCCTTAGTGTCAGTTGCATTTCCCCCTAGCTTTTTTAGCTCTGAGCTTAAATTTTACCTTGCGATGAGTATGTCTGACAGGAATGAGCATTAGCTTGGGCTAAAGTGTTATTGTTTGCTTTTTCAGTTTTGAAAGTGTCGCTGAGGTTCAGTGAAAGTCAGCATGTTTAACACAACAGAAGACTGGTTAAGGATGACTTTGTATATTTTGCCAATCATTCTTGTCAGACTTACAAAATATCCATGATTAGTGTCAAAGGTCCCCTTGTTTTTTGATAAGGTGAAGACATTTTTGTTGAAATGTTTTTACTGTATATAGGCTATGAAAGGTAAGATATAGTGTATAACATTCATGCTTCAGAACATACAATTCTGATGCCAATTAGTCTGTTGTAAATGATATTTATTATTCATCCATGCAATAATCTTCTAATGGCTAATCCTGGTTACAGTCACAAAAGGCCTAGAGGCTTTCCCAGGCAGTACAGGGTGCAAGACTGGGGCACACACTGGATGGGATGCCAGTTCATCATGGGGCACAAGGTTGGGGTATACACTGGATGGGATGCCAATCCATCACGGAGCTCAAGGCTGGGGTACACATTGGACGGGATGCCAGTCCATCACGAGGCACAAGGCTGGGGTACACACTGGATGGGATACCAGTTTATAATGATCAGTTTAAGAAAAAAATGCATTCAATTTTGCATTTTCTCATTCTAGCCTATTTACTGTTCTTTCAGGACAGATTTTCAAGGCATTTCAATGGGGGGCTGCTGGTCAGACAGCAGTTGGATTTTTCCAAGATTCAACTGAATTTTTTGTCATATGTCAGTTTTTTTCTCTCCTGTTTTCATTCCTCTATGCCTGCGTGATATGTGCCTCTGCTTTTACTGCATTTTTTCTATGTCTTGTTCTATAATGATTTATTGACCAAAACATTTTGAAGAAATTGAAACACCATAAATAGAGCTAAACAGCATATATCATTGTATGTTAATTTTTGTGAATATCTTTATGGATTTGGTCAGTGGTATGCATTCCGGGCTGATCAGTGTTGTTACATACAGGAGTTTACACTAACATGTTTCTGAGGTTTCAGTTTATTCTGAACAATATGGCAAATTGTGACCCATTCTGTTACTTATTGTTGGCCTCTTAGCGTTACTAATAAAAGTAAAATTAATGTCAAGATTGAGTTTGGTGCAATGTGGCCTTTCATCTAAGCCCTCACTATGTATGGCTGGGTCTTATGCAGAGCTGTTCTCAGTACAGTGAGTTGATGTCAGGGACACTCCTGACCTCAGTATTGTCCTAATAGGCCTGTTGATATTAGTGCCTCACACACACACACACCCACACACACACACCACACATTTGTATTTCTAACCATGTGGGGACCTTCCATTCATTTCTATAGGCCTAACCCTAACCCTTACTATGACAACCCTAACACTTACCAGCCCTACCCTTAACCATAAGTAACTCAACAAAATACAAGACCTTTGGCTCTTTTGGTTTTTGGTTTGGTTTTTATAAAACTAAGTTTTCCCTTGGAGGGACACAGCAAATGTTCCCATAAGGTAAAAATGTAAGGTTTTTATTACCTCCTAGGGAAATTTTGTCCCCACAACATAATATACACATGGCACACACACACACAAACAAACACACAGATATACATAAATAGATTTGCTTAGGAAATCGCATGTCTTCAGAACACTGATGACTTGTGACGAACAGTACACTGTTGTACTGTATATCCATCCCCTACTTGATAAGATGTCTCTTTAGATTTCAGCTACATTGACACTGTTGCTCAATTATGCCAAGTACTTTGAACTTTACTACAAGGCTTTTGTGTACCAATGATGTTCATTGTATGTACTCTACCTCATGTTGCAACTGTATCTGTTGTAGAAAGTCTGCTTACTTTTTTACATCAGTCTTTGGCAATGTGTTGTTAGTTTTTTGTTTTTTTTTTGATGTGTAGAACTACTGTTAACTAAAAACTATGAGTATAAAGAGACCAGTTTATTACACTTTCTCTGTACACCCCCAAGTGTTTTTGCCAGATTTTTGTATGTCAAATTTTAAAATAGTATTAACTGCAGAGCTGAAAAAAGACATGCTGACTGTTGCCAAGTTAATCACAGTCTACTTAGAGCCATATCTGCTCAGTCATCCATTCATATTGTATGTGAACTTAATATAAAATGGGCAATAAAGAGAAAGCATGATTCAGCACTACCACCTGAATGGATTCAAATACTAACTTTCACTCGGCAGTCCAGAGCAAAAATGTGGAAGGTAGATTCTGACATTTGTATTATATCTAGAAAAACTTGTTTCAGGTGAACAATAATTATTAACTAATAGTGTGCTATAATTTATCATGCTTTTCTAATCGACAATACATTTTTGATCAGGTCGAATATAGTTTGAATTTGCTTTGGAAAAGCTTGTCAAACATGTGTGGGCAACTATTTTGAATTGCATATGCATTGGAAAATGTATCTTATATATAGAATTTATGATCTATTTTAAAATATGTTAAAACATGTAACAAATGAACATTCCTTTTTGCCTTTATGAATACACCACATCTTCCTCTACCCTGACATATCTTCTGCTAAAAGATGAAACATGTCTTGCTACTTAAAGTGCTAACTTCCTGACCATGCTAATAAAAGCCTTGCTGTTTTTCTTTTTTTTTTCTTGGCAGATATGGAGACATGGTTCCCAACACCATAGCAGGCAAGATCTTTGGCTCAATCTGCTCCCTTAGTGGTGTGCTGGTGATCGCTCTCCCAGTGCCTGTCATCGTCTCCAACTTCAGTCGCATTTACCATCAGAACCAGAGAGCAGATAAAATGAGAGCGCAGCAGGTAGGAAACCAATAAAACTGTTAGAAGGACCTTTAAATCATACTCCTGATTAGATAACTTTAAGCATTATGTCAGTTTGCCACCACCATGTCGGCTGTGTGTGATTTATTACATCACATTTATACAAAATAGTTTTATAACTGACATTTCACCATGTAACCCAACACCTCATGCCAAAAGTAGATTTTCACTAGTAAAGAAGATGACATACACTGTAACAAGCCAGGATATGCTGGTAATCATTTCTACTGAAAGTTAGTTGTATACAAAAATCATTGGAAATCCAGCAACATTTGGAGCCTCAACAGTTTTTGTAAATGTGAAGCAAACATCTCGGATTCATTTTATGTCTGCTATATCTTTCAGAAAGTCAGACTGGCAAGAATTCGATTAGCGAAAAAAGGGACAACTAACGCTTTCCTTCAGTATAAGGAAGATGGAGGCCTGCAGGTAAGACAGACACTAGAAGATATACAGGTCTTTAGAACTTCTCTCAAAAAACATTACACAATCATTTTCATTTCAATTTAAATAACACATTTTTCATAATTATCCTGAAACTGCAGTATATTATTACAAATCTTTTATTCAGGCTTCACAGCTTCTAACATTAATGTGCCTAAACACTGTATCGTTACAGTTTGATGAAGTCGTGTAGTCTTTAGAAGAATATGCTATTTGTAAAAATAAATTTCCTGAACAGTTGTTTTTGGGAAATATTAGACACACAAAAAAGGTGCCCAGTCACTTCAATGTTAGTCAAAATGTGTAAAATGAAAATTTGACTCTTGAGTCTTAAAGGTATTTTACTCATGAACATCCATCCACCTCCCTGCCACTTTTCAGGATTGGATCAGTGGGCAGGTAGTGGAGCCCAATAAAGGCCATCCCAGGCAGATTAAGGCAAAATGTGGCAGCCACTGGATGTAATGCTTGTCCGTTGCAGTGCACACCTACACATAGCATCACACACTGTAAAATTTAGAGATGCCAACTCAACTACATGCTGCTCTCCACTCATATAAAGACATACAGTCCAAAATTATTTTGTGTTGCAGTTGCCATCCATAATATCCTTCACTCCATTTAAACTTTTCCTGGAAATCGCAGATGTTTTATGTTTCCTGGGTGGGTTCACACTTTGAGGTTCATGCTTTGGTGATACATTACTGCATCGAGATATGTACAAAACACTATCACTGAAGCAGCCATGAATTTGGCTATGTAATTTCAGGCCATCTAGCCAAGAACAGAAACTGTCGAATCACTGGAACGTAGAGTAAGACAATAGCCTAATGAGTTTACTTCAGAGAGATTGTAGAACACGACTGAACCAACTTATACTAGAAACCTACAACCCTTTGACGTGGTGGTAAAACCATATGAGCACTCATTACACTCATTGTGTCCATGATTGGAATCATTTCTGCATAAAGAAGAAGGTATATTGCTCCATGGCTGATCAATAACTACTGGAAACCTTCAATTGTAGACATTGCTTTTTAAGGTGGTGTTACAAAATTATTTTGAGTAAGGGACACAATAGCATTGGCAATTTCAAAATCATTTCATACATTTTTTGTTATTAGTTATAATTCAATATAAATTTTTGGTTAATAACATGTAGTGTGTAGGGGTAAGCCAACCCCTGGTCCAACATCGGAATCCAAGTGGACAGCCGAAGGTATAAATGTGTGTAGGTCCTTCCGTGCATGTCTGGAAAGGGCTTAAAACCTTACTTAAACTGAATAGAAGATAAACATATTTGAATCTGACTCCATATAATTTACTTATTGATTTATAATGCAGTGGCCTTGATCTCTAATAAATTTA
>JAACJT020000086.1:8892329-8906195 GCA_009936485.2 Gymnarchus niloticus | reverse complement strand
AGACATTGCATAAGCTCGTCCAAACAATGCCAAACAAAGCTAAAGATGGTCAAATGAAAGACTGAAGTGTGTGACTTCTTTTTTGCCAGGCAGTGTATTTCACAGAGTTGTTCATAAGGATGTCTTGTGAGTATCGCACAGAACATAACAAGAGTATCATCTGACTGCCTTTGTGGCCTTGTGCCACCTTATGCTGGATGTTCTGTGCCGTGTTTTTGGCTTGAGTCAACCTGTGGAGTAAGACTGTATGATGATACGATATACCCACAGGGACTAATTTGCCAGTTGTTGTCCTGCAGGGCAGTATAAACACAACATCCCAGCAACCTCACGTTTACCCTGGAAAGTGATGCAGGCTTAAAATGCCTCAAGGGGCAGACACGGAAAGAGCCATGTGTACATGCCAAAGGCAGAGTAAAGGGGCAACAAATCCACTTATGCCTCACCTCCTTTTCCCAGTAGACCATAACGTGGCTTACATACGAATACCTCTCACTCATTACTCCAGCTTTTCTGGAGTCCATCCGCTGCAACAGCTGGTAGCAGATGGGACAGTATTGAAGGAGTTGGACTTTTGGCAAAAGTATTTGCAAGTTCAAATCCTAAAGGGAACTGGATTTTAAAAGTCCGTGCTTCCATGTGCACATTGTATGTCATTCTACATGCATACATTTTATTTCATATATCCCTGTAATGAATTAAAGTTCACATCAAATACTTTTTTGGTAAATTCCAGGATGTCTCTTTCTATCTGCAGATTTTTTGCTGAAATTCAAAAAGAATGCTTTGGACGTATGTGATCAACAGTAGTGATCAAAATATCAGTAGTTGTATTGTTTTAAAATGTATTCTTTTACTTTGCTTTCGATGTGTTGTCTTTGACATAATTACAGAACGTGGGTAAATAAGATGTAGAGAATTCTTCAACTTGTTGCATTTCTACTAGAAAACTTCTAAACACTGAAACATAGGAATAGGTTTAAAATGGTCTTTTACCCAGTGTTATAATATCCAGCAAAACAAAAAAAAAAGTTGTGCAAAAAAAGAATGTCATGCTATTGTATGTATTCTCTGGTTTCCATGTATTAGGCTTAAGTAGAATCGCATTCATTTTCTTACATCACCGCAAACCTTTTGGGTGGTGTAATGGGGAGCCCTTGGCTGAGCAAAGGCCTCATTTGTGGTCGTTCTCCATCGCACTGGGACCACATCAATCGGCTAAGGTCCCAGAGTCAAAGATCTTGCCAAATTTACCCCTTATAAGTACCATCTTTTTCTTGGCTTGCTGTCGGCATCTGAGGCATCTGTTTGTCTGAACGCACAATGGCACTTAGAAGGGTGATGTAATGTAAAAAGGCAACAAATGACATTTTAATCAGTTTGTGTTCTCGCCTCCACTCAGGAGAGATGGCAAATGGCAGAACAAGAGCATCTTTGTTATAGTATTCCTGTTCTTCAAGCTCAGATTTTTGTAATTCACTTCTTTCATTGCCATTATGTTTTAAATTCTAAAATATTTTTGGATGTAATAGCAACAGTTAATTACTGTATATCCAATTAAAGTAAATTACTGTATATCCAATGCATCTTTATAAAGACGTCCATTTGAAAATATTATAGTTAGGCATCATAAAATTTTGACAATGAGAGTGCATTTTTTGTTATAATCTAAATACAAATCAGTTTCACATGAAATTGCTGCAAATGGGTGGCATGCTGGCTCAGTGAGTAGCTGTGCTGCTTCACACCCACAAGGCTAGAGGACTGAATCCAACGTCTGCTCTGTGTGTGGAGGTTGCATGCTTTCCATGTATTGTGTGTCGTCTGGATAATCTCCCACAGTCCAAAGACGTACCTTCCCAGTACACTAGGCTGATTGGTGTCTCTAAATTGCCTAGTAGGGTGTGGGTGTGGGTATATCTTCCCTGCAATAGTGTGGTATCCCTTCAAGGTGTATTCCAGCCTTCTTCCCATTGGTTCTCTAGAAATCCTCCCACCACCACCACCATTATCTTGACCAGGATAAGTGGGCAGAAGGTGATTGGATGGATAACTGCAAAAAATTAAGAATAAACCCACCAAGTACGAGTTCAGGTAAACCTTTGAAAAATACAATAAATCAGTACATATTACTGGGGGAATAGATGACATCTAAAAAGTGTATAAAATCTATATGTGAAAGTATAAAATGTCTTTATTTCAATATTGAAGAGTAATTGAAATGCCTCTTTCCCTCTGCCAATTGCCACCTTACCAAGTTGGAGGGATTTGAGTGTTTCAGTGATCCTGGGAGCTATGTTGTTTGGGGAGTTTGTCCCTGGTAAGGTCTGCCAAGGCAAATGGGTCCTAGGTGAGTGGCTAAATTAAGATTGATTCCAACAACCTTTATGAGAAGGTTATGAACAACCTGCAGGAGGAGCCATAAGGTCCAGGTGTCTTTGGATCTGGCAGCAATTGAATCAAGAAGCCTGGGCAAAAGGACCCTGGGCAGGAGGTAAACAGATACCATCTAGATATATTTGGACTCACCATAATGCACAACATAGGTTTTGGAACCAATCTCCTGAAGAGGAGCTGGACTCTATTCCACTCTGCAGCTGCCCTTGTGGGGGGGGGTTGGAAGGTATGGATTTACTCATAGCTCTCCATTTTGATGCTTACCTGCTGGAGTTTAACCCAGTGAATGACAGGGTCACTTCCTTGCACCTTTGAGTCAGGGGATGGCCTCTGACTCTTGTCTGTCCATATACTGTACACAGAACATCAGCTCAGAGCATGCAGTCTTCTTGGATACCTTGGGTGGTAGGTGCTCCCTCTGGAGACTCCATCGTTTTACTGGGAGACTTTAAAGCTCACATGGGTAATGACAGTAAAACCTCTGGAACAGCCTGCCCAATTTCAACCCGCCTCTGGATTTGCAGACTGGGGTGGTGGTACCCACTTTTATGAAAGGAGACCGGAGGGTATTTTCTAACCGCTAGCTTTAGGCGAATCACACTTCTCAGCCTTCCTGGGAAGGCCTATGCCAGGGAACTGGAAAAGAGCGTCTGTGAGTTGTTAGAACCTCTATTATAGGAGGAGCAATGAGGCTTTGGTCCTGGTCATGGAATATTAGACAAGTTCTTTACCCTCACGAGTATACCAGAGGGTTCATAGGAGTTTGCCCAACCAGTCTACATGTATGTTGTGGACTTGGAAAGGGCATATGATTGTGTTCTTCGGGGTATCCTGTGGGGGGTGCTTTGGGTGTATAGGTGCTGCTGAAGCAGCCGGGAAGAGGATCAGCACCTCCAAGTCTGAGGCCAAGGTTCTGTGCCTGAAAAGAGTGGATTGCCCTCTCCAGGTTGCTGCTGGTGTTAAATGTGTTGATGAAAAGCTACTATAAAAAAAAATTCCTCAAGCAGATTTTTTTTGTTACAAAAAATAAAGAAAAACTAAATTAAAATGTGCCTTTAATGACAAAAACTAAGACAGATACTTTTAAAATTATTGTTGGTGAAAAAAAATTAAACAAAAATGTTCCAAACAGGCAACTGGACAATGAACAATTTGAAGCATATAAAACACAACTTTACACTTTAGGTTTTAAACTTTAGGCTTATTCAAGATAAGCCAGATTTGCACATAACTGATCGGAGCCTGCCTCTGCGCAATGCATGCCAGCTAGTAAGTTAGTCCGACTGTAGCTTGACCTGCTCTGATGTCGTGCCGCCACATGCCATGGTAAACTCGTGAGAGCAAGGCAGAAGCAGTTTTTCGAGCCAGACACTGCTGCTGCTCTGCATCAACTGCTCATGCTCCTAGCTTATCTCATAGCTTAGAGTTCATTGGCTAGGAGGTCTGTCAAACCCTGTGACTTTTTTTTTTTTATTAATTTTTACTGCATTTTTAAAAATTCAACATTTTTACCATATCATAGCTCATCAAATCCATTGATATGTAAAGAGCTTCTTTTGCAGAGTATGTGAACTGAGCCTTAGAGATGGGGTGAGGAAGTCAGACTTTCCAGAGGGAAACAGAGTATAGCTGCTGCTCCTTCTGCATCAAATTGACCCATCTGAGGTGGTTCAGGCATCTGTTTAGGAGGTGTTTAGAGTATGTCTAACCAGGAGGAGATTCCAGGACAGACCCCAGACATACTGGAGATATTATATCTCTCATCTGGCCTGGGAATCCTTTAGTATCCCCTTGGAAGAACCAGAGGAGGTGGCTGGGGAGAGAAAGGTCTAGGCATATTCATATGACAAATGTCTAGGCATCGACTGTTATGATTGTACAGTATGTTGTGTAACACTTTTATGATACAAGTCACTTTGATCTTCATCCTTCTGCCATTATCACCGCAGAATTTGTCTTATTTTTGAAGCCCTTTCAAACCATAAGCATGCAGTGGATATAACTTGCCCACAACTCCTCCCTGTCGACTGTTGCAGACCCCATATTTATAGCCACATAGTGCAGTCATTTTTGTGAAAATTTAAATGAATACTGGCTCATTAAAACCATCAAACAAAAACACTGTGAGATTCCCAGCTGATGCCAGTTGTTCTTTGGACGGCTAGCAGGAAGTCAGAGACGTGTTAGGCTGTGGGAAACATTTTGTAAATAATATTTTGGATAATTTCAACCTGCCAGAACAGTATAACAAAATGTCTGCTTTAAAGTGAACTTAAGTGTCTACTAAATAAACTATAAACCAAAACCATCCCAGGACCACTCTTCAGATGTACACATGTCCTCAACCAGCATCCAGCATTTCAACCTCAAACAAAGGATTCATGGATTCAGGAAAGTGGATTGTGAACCACTCCAGTGGGGTTAGTGCCTGGGGGCCCAAGACGGCCAAAGGGAGCTGAACACTAGGACCCTGAGGTATGGGGGGCTCCATGATGTGTGCCCAACAGCCTTGTGGGACCCTGATCCAGCTCTAGATTCATTTGGTCTACAAAGTAAGTGCTTGTTTGTCAGCTGAGTTTAATGCGGGCTGGGTGCTGTGAAGTGGCATAGCTTGGGATTTAAAGACCAAGAAAGGGTCTGGCTTACATTCCAACTTGACAGTTAAATGACCCGATAAAATGGGAGCCTTGGATACCCTTTTGAATGCCCTCTGTCATAGTCATGCAATGGCAGGACTCTTAAAGAGGCAGAAAGCATGAAATGACAATTTGGTACTACCACAATCAGAAATGTAGTAGAATTTCCATGTCTACTCCTGCCCTTCTCTAAATGTAAAGGAACACATCTGCAAGCCAAACTGGTCAACTCACTGCTTGGCTTTACTGTGTTTTTTAAAATCTTATGTCAAATCAAACTGTTCAGCAACTGCAACTGATGGATGCTCTGGCTTTAAGAGGATTACGGTCCTGCACATGTGGTGGATGGCAGTTCTAAGGTTTCCACCCATGGCTTGTACTTTCTTATGCTGCAGCAAGCACTGTTCTCAGTATGATTTATGAGGACAATATGTGACCAAATACATACCAGTGGGAATTCTTTGTAGTCAAATTAAATCCACTGTTTGAAATTGTATTCATTTAAGCATTAAACTATACCTTTGGAGAACTCAAACAAACAGCACTCATTTTGCAATAAGGCTCGCACTTTTTGCTCCAAACTAATCCTAGAAGGACGGAACAGGTGACATTCAAATAGGGTTAAATTGGGGCAAGGCATAGTAGAAAACTGAGGGAGGATAGACTTTCATTCATGCAATCATTGATACAGATAGTCAGTGGTAGCTGTAAGCTGATACATGTCATCACATGGATGAAGAATCTGCTGAAGTTCTGGTATGAAAGAGTGATCACGTGTAAAGTTTATTTTTTTCCAGTGTAGAATACATCATCTATATGGAGAAAGAATTCAAGATGTATTGATATCCTGAATGTAACATATTAAGGATAATATGGCAATGTTATGTTTCATAACCTTTTGTAACATTTGAAATATAGAAAAAGGGAAAACAATCACACCATCAGATTTGGCATCTAATTTTGCATTGTTAATAAGAAAAAACTTGCAATTGTTATGATGTTATCCATTTTTGCTAGTCTGAAAATACAACTATGAAGTCTATGATTTAATTAACGAACGTTCATATTGATAGGCTGGTAACGTAAAACCAGTTGCACAACTGCAGGAACACACATAAGTACTTCTGTTGAAACTTTAAGTCAAGGAGACCTAATGATGTCATGATGCCTTTAAGCTGAGGTCATACATGAAAACATGGGCAGAAGAAGCATAGAATGTGATCAACTGACCAGACTGAATACCAAGATGAAATAGGAAAAAAGGCAAAAAAAGAGAGAAAATAAACATTGGTTGCCTGAGCCACTGTGTTGGTTAAACCTTGGCTGAGATAAAAGCCTAAATACAACTCAAAGCTCCAGAATGAGTAAGTTGGGCCCCTGGCCAAACTGCCTCTGTACCACTGTCACACCCAGTTCTGATCCAGAAACGGCTGTGATGAAGCATGTCCAACACAAAAGCCAGCATCCGTCAATAAGGACCAGCTGCCAGGAGATTATCTGAGGCTGTTAGGGTGTCAGTAAGAGACTGCTTGGCCCCGAGAAAGGGAAAGGCCAGAGCAATCAGAAACACTGCAGAGGCAGCTTCAAAGAAGGCAATGCAATCTGTTCTCTCCAAGGGATAAAGGGCCAGCCGTGGTGATCGAGCATGTGCTGACACATTTACTCACTAAGGTCCTTGTTTGTTTTTAGTCACATGGGGACACACCCTTGATCAACATCTGCCCTCACCAACTTTCAGGCAGTTTACTGGACAACTAAAAAGATCCTCCAGGGTACACAAACCCTTGGCCTGGCCTCAAGCTCATATATGAAAAAGTAATCAGAATACAGGTTAGAGATATTCCAATTTTTTTTTTATTATGTAGACACCCAAAAAAGCAACAGGAAAAAGATCTAAGACACAGGCACCAGTAAATACGTTTACCAGCAAGGACTGCTGAAGCACAACTCAGGCTAAACAGCTTTCTCTTGGCATGGATCTGCTCAAAACTGAGCAACTAGGAATGGAGGCATACCTAAGCAAAGATAATCATCAGTTCATCGATTGATGACAGCGTCTTTGCTGATCCTCAGTAGCAGGTTGGCACAGCACACACCACACAGCATTAACAAAGAGTGAAGATGGGCCTATGTCATGGTAAGCTATGGGAAAAGTCACAGGTACTGTATGTACTCACCATGCAAATATTATGGCCCATGTCTGTAATAGATAGGAATTTTAATTTTATCCAGGTTTATTTACCATTCTAAGTAGTCTGGTTAGGTTTTTCCACCATGTAACCTATTTTTATTAACAACACTGCTTTCCAACAAGTATTATGAAACATAATACATGCTACATTGACTAAACAGTAAACTACCTCTAGTCATTATTATTATTATTAATAATAATAATAATAATAATAATAATAATAATAACTATGTTATTATTACAACTAGTAACTAATAGTTATTCAATTATCAAAAAACTGGCCATGCAGATTAATCTGCTTTATTCCACTGCTACAGGGTTGCTCCTGCACATACTGAGGGAGGATGTAACCTTGACTTTCTTGTTATCTGCCTCTTGTCCACCAGGGGGCACTGTCCTGACCCAGTCTTCATTCAGATAGGCTCTCACCTCGCCCACAGAACACCTCTTTTTAGCATCTAGTGCAAGTAGCCTGCTGAACATTTCCATTGAGATTGATGTAAACCTTTTCCATTGGGATGGCAATTCAGCCAACATAGGGTCTCGGCACCAACGGGCGAACTCCTGGTAAAAGTCGTCAGATGTAGTGCAGCGCTCCCATGGAAAGTAGCCGGTGAGAATGCAGAAGATGAGCACGCCAAAGGCCCAGGTGTCCAGGCTAGGCTCCACACTAAGGGGAGGTGCTCTGGGAGTTTGCTCCCCAGCCTCCACTGCCATTGCACAGAGCTCCGGGGCCATGTAGGGTAAGGTGCCGGAGATGAAGTGAATCAGTGTCCCCCTTTTCTGGGCCAGACCGAAGTCGGTGAGCTTCACATGGCAGCAGTGGCGATCCAGCAGCAGGATGTTCTCAGGTTTGATGTCGCGATGCACCAAGCCATGCTCGTGGATAAACTCCAGGGCGCTGGCTATCTGCTGAACGCAGCGCTTCACTGCGCACTCTGGGATGCCCACCTGACAGAATGAATGAATTGTGGCAAACTTATAATCACAGCTGCTCCACGTTCTGAAGTGTGATCCATTTAGATTTATTCCTTCATTATTCTTATCAATGCAAAGTGGAAAAACAGGAAAATAAACAGAAGAATTAGGGTGTACAAGATGATTATGTGAAATGTGCTCAGATTCAAAGTGTAATGTAAATCAAACACCATTCTTCTAATATTCAAATTGTGAATGTGAAACCTACTAATCTCCTCCAAATGATCTGCAGATGAGACTTTGTTGTGTACATGTACATTTCACAGATATATACTCATAGATCTCCAGTCTTCTTGTTCTTGCATGTGACTGAATGTAAACAGTATGAATACAATTGTTAAATGTATTCCCCCATTGTGCAAAGGTTAAATTGTGGAAGGAGCTTTTTTACAGTTCCCCACCTTAATTTATGGCCTTGAAAGTTTGATACAAAAATAGAACATGACACACAAAATAAAGGCTACCTCCTACTGAGACCAGTTGTTCACTCACCCGTGGCTGTATCACAGCAAACAAGTCCCTCCCTACTACTAGCTCCTGTGCAAACCCGTAGTGCTCTGCAGACTGAAAAGCTATTCCAAAGAGCCCTACAATGCAAGGGTGGCAGGATAGGTGCAAGGAGATGCAATATTCCCGCAGAAACCCTTGTAGCTTTGTGGAGGTCTTTGGCATCACTTTCAGGGCCATAGGCGTACCTAACAAAGAAAAAAAAAGCAGAAAATTATGGGAAAATAGCTGCAGACCTGTAAAATAAGTAAGGAAAAATCATTGTGACTTTACAATATTTTGAATAAAAAGAGACTTTTCACTTATTTTGTAATTAAAATAAACAACACATGTTTTTTTCAAATTTCTGATGCTGGTTTTTAGATATATTAATGCATTGAGCTTTAAACAGGCATATTATGTTATCGTATTATATTAAATATTCTGAATATAATTTGGGAATATTGACAGACATATTTCACAGACATACCCCTACAGCGATGAGTGACCAGGAACACTTTCCCATATTTCCCACGACCAATCTCTTTGATGATGTTGAAGTGCTCGTTGATTTCAAGGTAGCTCAGGCTCTGAGCCATCAACTCCATTAGTTCATCAATATGACTGCCGTCTGCCATTCTTGATTCTGTCAGATGTCAGATCTGAAGGAGAAGCAATCAAAGGCAGAGACATACAGCAACTTTCTAAATGACAGCAGGAGATAAAAGTAACTTGCCCTATGGTATATTTCCACCTAATCTGGAAATATGAGCAACCATATAATGAAATGCACACTGTTCATATTTTAGTAATTATTTAAGAAGCCAACTAACCGACTTAGTTATGAGGAAAAATTAACTAGATGCACCATTCAGAGCATCAATCATTCTGTTGATCACAATGAATACTGCATGGTTTAATATAATTAAATCATATATGCACAATTTTTTTGGAAATTTGAATTTTGACTTGCAATGCCATTGTTTGGAAATACTGAAAACGTCATCTGTTATAAATGAATGACATGTCATGCTTTCCACTCTGAGTTGTTCATAACCACAGTAATGAATTCCACTTTAGCATTTAACACTCTGCTGTTAATCAGTACTAAAAAAGTGCTGTTAATGCATTGAAGCGAAACACTGGTTATTCATAGGCTTCAGTGCAATGCTTGTTGCATGGAATGCGGTTAATTCTCTGTTATTGTCGAAATTATATTATCTCAGACAAACTAGATGGGAAGTACAAGCAGGACACATTTGAATGGCCAGCCTCCAATTTGCTGCATATTGTTCAGACGCAATAAATAACATAGCTTTGCAACTTACATAAAAACATTTTTTTTCAGTTTCTATTGTAAGACATACTTCATATATTGTAAGTCATAATCATGAGATAGCGATGACATGTGCAAGAAAGGTATTGATTTTTATAAAGTTAATGCATCTACGATGGCCTGCAAGTGCAGTCATTACTGTTGAATGTGTTATATTGCATCTGTAATATATTTTCATTGTACAAATATTTTGTGACATTTTGTACAGATGGGTGCTGTAATAATTTTGACAATAATTAAAATAAATATGAACCATCTTGAATTTTCAAATCTAGCTGAACTATAAAGCCAATGCTCTTTGGAAGTCTTCAGTTTGTATATTTGTAAATATTTTAATATCATGAAGAATGACACAATATTATAATTATAAGAAATAGATTTATGAATGTAGAATACTTAATTTAAGTAGGTTTCTTTGAAAAAAATACAAGCTGTAAAACTTGTACAGAATAATATTGCTGAGAATTATAATAAACTGAGCAATAAACTGATTTTGGAAGATTTTTAATTACCATTAATGTATATGAATGTTTGATTATTCTGGGAGATTACTTGAAAAGTCAGATGTCATTACAATTTTTATATATTAAACTCTAGCTACAAATCCTGCTACACTTTAAAATAAAATATTATAAGTTGTACATGAACTATATTCCATATATACCCATCCAGTCAACTCGCACCTGCTTGTTCAGAAGGGAATCCATCATGAAATCTTAAAGAAAATACGATTTCAGTTTTAAAGTAAAAATACAATTTCAAATCTGTAGCATTTTAATTAAATGTTTCCATAGTACTCTTTTCAGGGAATTATACTATCTATTGCTCAGCTTTGAATAAACACCTTATCAAAGCAATGTATAGAAAAGTAAGCAGAAATATAAAAGTGTATAAATAACCTTAAGGTTATTTAAGCATGATGTTTTAAAAACAATAATAATCTGCAGGAAATTACAAAAATCTTCAAGTCATAGAATTTGTAACAAGGGAGTGCATGTTTTTTACTTCTGTCTTTAACGTACAGACAATATTCAATTCAAATGAATGAAAAAACAGGAATTAGAATGCTTTTTCAATAAACCGACAAACGTGATATAATATAGTTAGTACATCTGATAAGCTTTGTTTATATTGTGATGAATTCGTTTTGTTTACATCTCTAAAGATGTCCCCCTCTTTTCCTGATTCATGCAGAGACACACTCACACAGACTTTTCTCAAGTGTGCATGCATGGATTTACTAGCAGCGTGTACCCTCTCCTTGCGTGTCGCCTTGTCCTCTCTCCACGTTGTACTGCAGCTACCCCGCTGTCCCACTATCTAGCCCTGCCACTGTGAGTGGCAGCCCAGCACATGGAGCGTCACGGGGGGCCCGAGTCTCTGCTCAGCCACTGGTTGGAGTCTGCCTTCAGCCGAGGGCATGGCTACTGCTTTATATGGCCCGGGCACCTATGCTCATCCTCGGTAGGTTAAGCCACTAAGGCACCACCCCGTCGCCCACTGGATCTGTGTGCGGGAAGAACGACTACAAGCATACAGCAGTCCCAACTCTCTGTAGAACCTCGGGGTCTTCACGCACTCCAACCAAAATCTTCATTTTCACAAGGTCTTCAGTCATGAACACTTCCTATATTTCACTACATCTTTCATAATTTGCTTTGTTGCTGTATTTTTTGGGGTTTGTTTATACAATATTGATACTTTGACACTTTTTCCAAACAGCCATATTCCATTACTGTATTATTCAAGAAAAGCTATAATATAATATAACTGAACTCTTGCTCAGTGGTAGGTTAACATTTAATACATTTAATAATGTTTTGAAGGCATAAGCAGCAGTATTCTGGTTTGCAACATAAATATTCCAGCAGATTTCTTGCATAAGGTATCTCATGTACAGTTCAGCACCTTCACAGCACAGAATAAAACAAAAAAGCAAATGTAGAGACAAATGTTCAGAAAAAAACCCTTTCCCGCTTTCCCTACTTTAGGAAGGCAGGATCAGTTTAGCCTTCTGTTGATGGGAGGAATATTTCATCTCTTAGAAACTCCTCAAGTGCATTTGACTGATTGTGTAAACGAGTGGGAACACAATGGGAGGACATGGGCTCAAAATGAACTAGCTTTAAGATGTCTGCAGCTGTCATCTACTCTGGCTGCAGAGACCTCAGTCATGACTGCATTCCTATTGGAGCATTCAAACACTGAGATATACCATGGGTTTCTCCACTGGCATCACTCAACATCTAGTGAAGAGTTAGAACTAACCCCACATTAGACAAGAACACATGTGGGTGTATTGTCCTTGTAACTGCTTACATTTTCTGCCTAGAAATTTTTAGGTGGACACCCAGACAACACAGAAACTCACTTTTGCATGCATGTGGATGCTTAAAATTTTGTATGTGTAGAAACCCAAAATACACAATTATGATGGAAGAAATAAAACTACATTCAAATGTTACTGTTTATTATATGAATGTAATTTAACATGTGCTTCATTTTGAAAGTCATCACGAAGAACAGAAACCATAGCAGTTACATGATATTGCAGATTTATACAGAAGTTTGCGACATTTCATACTGCTTCCTAGATGTGAAATGTCTTGCAAGTTTTTTTTTCTTGGAGCTGTCACAAGACAGAGGCTTTGCACTGCATTCCGCAAGTTATATTTCACTTAGACTGAAACAAGTGGCTTTTCTAATGAAAAAGATGGAAGCAAAATGAAAGTCATTCATTGGCATAGTGTGTAATAGCTGGAAACCTTCATATCAAGGTTACACGCAAGAATGACTTAGTAGTCATAAGCCATCCATTCAGCATATCAGCTTTGGCTCTTGACATTGACTCACGACACATTTCGCTTCTTTTGCATTTATCTTACTTTGCAAACCACGAGTTCTGTCTGGGCATGGAATTACAGAGCTGCATGGAGTGATGCTTAACCTAGTGCTACAACAGCACCTAAATCCGGATCTCGTTTACAAAACACTGCTACTGCAAAATGTTAAGGCCCAGCTGTTGCCTGGATTAGTACCTTCAGCTACAACTTTTTTCTTCGCCAGCCCTCTGATCTGGAATCTCTAAATTAAAATATAAAATCTAGTGAATTAAATATACCGAGCTGTCATTACAGAAAAAACTTTGCTCATTGTAATTGTTCATTGTTTAGCAGTTTTACATTGTGTGTAACTTTAGTTGGTTTCAATTTTGACTTTTAAATTGTCTTACCCCTAACATGCTCAGATTTTTGAAGGGAAAACAACACAGCACAATTACATTTTAAGCCTAGAGTATAATACATATCTTTAATGTTACAAGAACCATAGATTGCAACAACAATCATGAAGTGTGAACTAGGATCTCTGTAGAGTTACATTAACATTCATGCGTGCAATCGCAATCAATAAAGAAAACCATCACTGCTTCAAGTCTGGCACCATTTCTAACAGAAAGTGGACACAAGGCCCCATCTCCTAAAAATTGCCAAAACAGCCTGACACATTCATCAGCCTCAAGGAAGGTGAAGCAGTGAAACTACAGCCAAAGGAGGCATCTACACAACCTTCATTCAGTTAAAAAGGCTGATGCAGTGAAGCTACAGCCAAAGGAGACGCCTCTACAATCCTTCATTCAGTTAAACAAGGTGAAGCAGAGAAGCTACAGCCAAAGGAGACGCCTCTACAATCCTTCATTCAGTTAAACAAGGTGAAGCAGTGAAGCTACAGCCAAAGGAGGCGCCTCTACAATCCTTCATTCAGTTAAACAAGGTGAAGCAGTGAAGCTACAGCCAAAGGAGGCGCCTCTACAATCCTTCATTCAGTTAAACAAGGTGAAGCAG
>JAACJT020000086.1:8822135-8890346 GCA_009936485.2 Gymnarchus niloticus | reverse complement strand
GAAAAACTCCCTCAGGAGGAAGAAACCTTGGGAGGAGCCAGACTCAAAGGGGAAGCCCATCCTCCTCAGGCCAGCACAAATTAATGAATAGAAATTCATTCAGTTAAGCAACGTGAAGCAGTGAAGCTACAGCCAAAGGAGGCGCCTCTACAATCCTTCATTCAGTTAAGGAAGGTGATGCAGCTGAAATGACATGAAGAGGAAGCCCCAAACTCCAGCTTCTTTCATCAGTAGGCAGCTATGTTTGAAACATCACAAACCAACATGCAGAAAAGATGTTAGTTAAAGTACTATCACAGCCACTTTAAAGACAATCCATCTCATTAGCCAGAGTATATGTTATTAGGTTTGGTATTTTGCTTTTGTTGCCTTTGTTTGTTGGTGCTTAGGAAGTCCAGATGTCCAACTATCTTATTACCATTGTAGGCTTGCTGCTATTGACTGGGCTTTTTCTTCCCTAATCTAATTACTGTTTAATTGAAACTTCCTGTTGGGTAACTGGAGATACAGACAAAATCTGGACAAAAAAATTTAAATACATTTCAAAAAGAGTTAGGAATAGAAGGGAGGTTCATGTTTGCCTGACTAAACTGTTGCATGAAGATTAGAAAAGGTTTAAAGAGAGGAAGCAACTTGCTTAATATAGAAAGGTTAATAAACAGTCCTCCTAGAGGAGATGGGTTTCAGAGTGAGTGCAGACAGAGTGTGAGAGGACAGGCCAGTGAGATATGGTTTCAGCCCAGCATGCCTATCAGCCTTGTGCTCTTGGCACTACTGGGACCTGTCCTCAGTGATGAATTAGAAGTCCGGAGGCCCCTGAGAGGTCACATGTAAAATGACTGTCGCCTTGGGAATTTTCACCAGATGGTGTAATTTTTAAAATATGTCTGTTAATCCTGTTCTTGGGATCCCTCTGCATGCTGGTGGTAGACCCAAACATGGGTTGATGTTGTATTTATTACGTGATACAATGCTAAGCTCTTCGGGAAAAGTGTTACATGCGGCATTTGTGGTAAAACCAGCTAAATTTGTTCCAGAACCAAATTGTCTTGGTTTGACACTTTTGGCATTTAGTCTTTAAGCATTTGTCTGTTATGAATGTCAAATGTCCTTCCAGGTAGGGGCTGTATTCCGAAAACATATTACAGCTCCTATTTGGGTATTGCAACTGCACAACTTGGAGGAGCACGTATGATCACATCTCGCATTACCTGGTTATCGTTGAAGAATACTTAATTTCATGATTATTTATGGATGAGATTGGTTAGGTAACATTTTCCAACATAGGTCACATATGCCTTTGTACAAACGGAGAGTTGTAACCTCAGTAAGGCTACATTTGTCAGACTGTGAGCATGTTTAAAAGGTCATTGAGAACATGTGAAACACTGTAATATGTTACAACGCTGGTGACATGCTGACTACAAGATGTGGGAACTTGTCCATACCCATTCATCTGTCTTCTGTAGCTCAGGTTAAAATTCAGACTCCTGACCCCATTTTTGCTATATGTAATTTTGTTTATTCCATAAAAAATACTGAACCACATAATGTGTTGTATTATTTTTAAAAATGGATTTAACGGGCACTTTTGTCCAAGGGGCAAAAATTGTACAAAAGGCTAAATTGACCATAGTGTGTGATTAAGTGTGTGAGGGCATGTGTCCTGTGATGGCTTGGAACCCCATCCAGGGTGTCCCCCACCTTGTGTCCTAGGCTGGCTGGGATAGGCTCCACCCCCCCACCCCCCCCATGACCCTGAATAGGGTTAAGCGATTGTACAACCAAAGGGAACGTATAACTTAAGAATGCCTTGGGTCATTGAGGGGTGCAGCCAGCATCTCAGAAGCACTTGGAGTTAAGGACCTTGCTAAAGTGTTTGATTGGAGATCCAGTTGCTTGCTGGCCCTGGGATTTTAACCTATGAAATTCCAGACTGATCGTTAGTGAACCACATGCCATGTATTAGAATTAATAATAATGAATTTCATACATTCTGCATTCTAATATATTTTTTCTTCATGTTTTCTTATTGGCATACTTACTATTCTTGTTGATTACTTTTGAACCATTTAATTCATCAAGAATTTAATATGTTGTTGGTTAAGACAAACCAACAAGGACTATGATCAGGGCATTAAAGTGGAGCCCCACCGAGCATTTCAACTGTCAGCCTTCATTTTCGTACTCTAGGTCCTTAACTATTACACCCCCTCCTGCCATAGTACCATACCTTGAGCACATGAGCAAAGATGGCAGAGCTACTTGCCAGCCCACACACACACACATTCTAAAGGAAAAAGGACATCTCAAGCAGTTCCTTTTTCTAAAGCAAATGTAAATTAACTGTGGTCTTGCCAATCAGAAAACAAATGGCATCTGTGTGCAGTAATTGTTCTGATGATTTCAGGTGTTTCTGTCCCTAAACCAGGGAATGAATTTGAAGTAGATTACTATATGAAGCTCAGAGAGTATCTAAATCCTCAAGGGAATGAGCTCATAGGATGGCATCGATTGAAAGAAGAATTTAAAGCATTTTTGCTCATTCAGTATCCGAATGAGCACAACCAGATCAATCATCAAGACATAGCACTCTGGTACTGCCTGAATCTTCAGCACTCTACAAAAAGTGGTCTGTGTGTCACGCTAGTGAAAAGGAAGCTATTACAGAGAAGAAGCCATCTCAGATCCTATGTGAAGTTCGAAACAAAGTGGTGTGGAAGGCAGAGGACTGTAGCGGACCACCCAAACATGCATGATAATGGCGGGATTATATTTCACAGTGTAAGGAAATTTTCAACTGTGGAAAAAAACTGCACATGACAATATCCTTAGATTTAATACAGAACCAAAATGGGACCAAGAAAATAGAGTAGGCCAAAGCTATGTTAGATATGATGTCAGAAGTTAGTATGTGGACATTGTTCAGGGGCCTTGTTAAAGCGGAATGAGCTGAATTGAACTGCTTGCAATGATATTCGGTCTGGTATTGATGTCTTGATTTATTCATTATTAAATAACATGGGAGGCAAGGGTTAGCTGGAACCTCCTCTAGGCAGGATGGGCACGAGGTTGGGGTACAGCCTGCACAGGATGACAGGCCATCATCACAGGGCACACACATACACACTCAAACAATCATTACAAGCAATTTAGTGACACCAATTAGCCTAAGTCCATATCTATGGACTGCAGGAGGAAAGCAGAGTAACTAAAGGAAGCTCAAATGATATGGGATTAATGTGCAAGTTCCACACACAGATCTGGGTTGGTGGTATTTCAACTCCCAAGCCCAGGAGGTGTCAGGCAACAGTGTTACCTACTGGTCCACCATGCAGCCCAGATTAGCACATGATTGCATGAAATATAACTTATCATCACCCAATGTGTCATATTTTTAAATACCAACCACACACATTGATCATGTTTAGTTATCATTCTGACACATTTGCTCAGAGAATCCATACCTGCTTTAACATCTTCTTTGGATGTTTTAAGCAACCAAGAATCTGATAAAGCCATCATTGACATGCAGCATTGTTCACAGGTGTAATCAGATTGATTCATACACCGCAGCATTTAAATATGAATCACGGTGTGACAAAAAGCTCATCTACACAACATCTTTGAAAATCACTTTTTCTATGACGTAACTGCTACTGAACAGGTGTTCATGAGTGTGATGGAAACCATGTGCAACACGCGTGTAATTTGGTTCCCAGAGCTTTGTGAGGACCAGGCCCCCCACCCCCCACCGACGCTGCATAAATCTTCACTCATAATGGAAATTATTTATCTTTATTTTTTCTCCCATTGCAAACAGAACAAGCAATCAGGTCAGAAATCATGTTTGGACAGCTGTGGCATAGTCACACGTGAACAGCCAGATTCACACCCCAGCTCTGTCACGGCAACTTGTTCTGCATGATTCACAACCTGCTGTCATCCCACAACTTGGTTTAAGGGGTTTAGGATTATACATTATTTCCAGATCTTTTTACAGTTCCCCAGGGCATGTACAGAGGCAGTAAGTGGAAGCCAGTATGTGATTATATATGGTTGCATATCCCGGTAACACACACACACACACACACACACCCACACACACACACACATATATATAATATGTAAATTATTTACATATACCATGAATATAGAATGAAATATAATGATATACAACTATATTTTAAAATTGTATGACCCTCCTAAATAGGACACTGCTTTGAATTATTTTGGCAAAATCACTTGACATATATAGGTACTGCAAAATGGAAATACATTGAGCATCCGCTGTGGTGCTGGTACGGTTCTCTCGGACATGCATTTTTCCGGTGTTAGAGATTAAGTGAGCGCCATTCAGACTATGGCCTGGATTTTCATGTTTCAACTGGCACCTTGGGGAAAATGTGATGAATCACCAGCGCTGGACTTTGACCAGCTGGAATATTTTGCTTGGATTAAAACAACTGACAGTGACAGTCAGTCTGCCCACAAACCACCCTGTATAGTCATGATGGATTTATATTTGGAATAAAAAAAATAGTTCTATCTCACCCAAGCAGTGTGAATTTCTACAAAGCTAGAAGGCTTTTTTAAAAAATGAAATAACTGCAATTTTGATGGCTAAAATAGTGTTATAAGGTAATAAAGCAAAAATTATAAAATGAGACCACAGAGCATATGTTCTTCAGCAATTACTATATTGAATCTCTTCTTATTTCAGTAAATTGGTCATTTGGAATTTGCAAAATGACTCTAAAATGTATTGACTTTATGGGATGGCATAGTGCTCAGGGTGTTCTGTGTTGACCTTTCACCACCAGGTTCTTATCCCACTCTAAAGTGTGTGCAGTGTTCAGTCAGTTTTTTGGGGAACCCCTGTTTCCACAGACAGACAGTTAGCATAAATGGATGTGTGCTCATGACCTTGTGAGGCTCCTGTGACAGATCGGATATGAATGTGTTGTCAGCCAGGCTTTAGACTGGTTAAGAGCCAGAATGGATATGCTGTTATGAAAAACTGGCAGTTTAATTAATAATATGCATGGAATTTATTTATTAAAAAAAAGAAAAAAAAAAGCAGCAACAACAAAGAAAACATTTCACTACTTCCCCAGAGGCATATGGAAACAACTATCATGAAAGTCACAGAGAGAAATAAATAGATGAGTTGTGCTCAAATTTGATGGATTTTAATCGCAAGGCACACATTTTTATAATTTAATATGTATCTTCTAACAAACTGGTCAAGGGAGGAAGGGGTGGAGGCAAGTAGGGGGTAATTGGGCACAAGGCTGGGGTTCATCCCAGACAGGATACCAGTCTATCACAGGGCACACACACACTCTGTATGGGCAATTCATCAGCCTAACTACATGTATTTGGACTGCAGAAGGAAACCTGTACCATACAGTGAGGTCATCCAAACTCCACAGATACAGAGGGGAGGTGGGATTGAAACCCTCAGCCCTGGAGAGGTGTGGTAACCAAAGCCATAGCACAACCCATGATTTAACATCCATCCATCCATCCATCCAGGTTAGGATTTTTTTGGGGTGCAAAGGATGCCAGTCCATTGTAGGGCACATACCCCAGACATACACACACACACACACACACACACACACACACACACACACACACACACAACAATCATACACTACTGGCAATTTTGGCATTTTAGAGAGGCCAATTAACCTCCCATGATTTTACATATTGCACAATTTTTGCACCACGGTCCTGGCAGGCCTTTGCTGCCCTCTTGTGATTTGAGTTAAAATAAATATTACAACATATTATTGTCAATTTGAAAATAGAATACAAAAATGGGGTGGCATGATGACTCAGTAGGTCACACCTCCAAAGTTGGGGATTTGCATACCACCTCTGCTCTAAATGTGTGTGGAATTTGCGCATTCTCTCCATCTTGTGTGTGTTTCCTCTAGGGACCTGGCACACTGTGGCCATTCAAAAATGTGCCGTTAATTGCTGTATTTAAATGGACTAATTGGTGTCTCTAAATTGCTTGTAGTATGTCAGTTTGTCTGTATCTGTGGTTGCCAAGGGACTGGCATCCTATCCACTGGCCACCGCCATCTTGACTAGGATAAACGGTTAGAAGATGATTAGATGGAAGATAAACAGTGAGGTAAACACTGTGTTTTGTGTCTTACTTATCTAATCTATGAATATAAAGAAAGGACTTTTTTTACATTTCTTTTCAATGTGTCTTCCCTTTCTATGGAAATGATTGATTCTGTCCTTTGCATTTGTTTTGAGGTATCAGATATGTGATGAAGACGTGCAATGGGTTATGTGAGCAGGAGGCTTTAAACCTAGAAACCGTGAAATGCTTTTTGATTCAAGTATTAGGGACTCAAGTGCAAAAAAAATGAATGGTTTGAGGAGCTTGACAGTGAAATCAGCATACAAAAGTTGACAAATACAGTAGCCTTTGTAGGTGGTATGACCTCTTTGTGCTACCAATACTCCAGCTATGCGGTAAGGCATTGATTCAATGAGGCCTCTGAATGTTCCTACAGGGATGCTGTACCATTATGTCACCAGAGCTTCTCATAGAGCATCACAAGCCATCAGTGGTTCCAAACACTGAACCTGTTCATCAAGTTATTCTTACAGAGTCAGTTCAATAGAATTGATATCTGGGAAGCACAGTGGCCAGGATGGTAGGCTGAAGCCACTGGCATTCTCCTCAAACCATTCACACACACTCCTAGCGATATACCAAGGAGATCTATCTTGCTGGATCCACCCTATTTGACCTGGTTTGCCAGGATGGACAAGTGACCTGGAGAGATTAATAGACCTTTGGTTAGCCTCTGGTTAGCTTGTGCCTGTCCTTTTATATTCCCTTTCTCATTTTTACTGTTATTGGTGTGCCATCTGGCTATGGGGAACAGCCAATTGTTCTAAAAGGAGGTGGTTTTATTGTTGTGGCTGTTCGGTGTATACGACCTGCAGTTCATTGAACAAAAAATCTTTCAAAGATCAGTTTAATAATATTCTGTTTTATCTATTCTTGACTAAACATGGCATATACTGTATGTACAGTAGTATTGCAATAGTCCCATGTTATTTTGCATTAATACTGCAAAATGTAGAGTAACACACAAGTTCTTCATTTTAAATAATGAAAATTGTTTTACTTTATCAAAAAAATTAGTCACCTGTTCTGTTTACACCTACAGTTTGCAATAATTCAGTGTTTCCTTATTATTGTTCCAAAAGGTTATATACAGAGAGTTAGTTAAAATTAGACAACCTTGAATGCAGAGAGATGTTTTTATCTCCTTTCCTAAAAGACTTTTTTCCCCCTTCGGCTGTGTCAATGTATCTACACTATAACCTACATGATTAACAAAAGGCAGTTTTACTGTTCATTTAAACTCAAAGCTGCATATTTAAATTAAAGAATTTTTAGAAAATATGCAACAATGCACTCAACCATTGGCAGGCCATTAAAATGAACACTCAGCCTGGATATACGCAGTACTGAAGTATTACACAAGGGGGAGACAAAAACACACATTTACCACAGTAACAGCATTTACATTTACCAAGTGTGTTTGTGCATGTCTTTGCTCCTTGAGGCTGAAGGCCCCTCGCAGCCCTCGCCAGGATTAACGGCTGGAAGACAGACACGTTGTGTTTTGTAAGCTCCACCTGCTATCCAGTCTCTCTCAAGTATTCCTGGTGCCGTGTCATTAGATGCTGTCAGGCATACCTGTAGTTCTACAGGATTGACCAAAGATCTGAAGTTCTATGTTTTTTTGCTAAATTGTAGTGAAATCTGGTTTATGTTAAATATAGACCAAGGTTTAAACTTCTGTCTTTGGTATAGTAAATATACAACCCCACTTCATTGACAGAAGAATGTTACTACACATGGTCTAACTGCTTTTCCTTGCCATGCCTTTCCTTGCAATTTCATGTCTAAACACGTACAGTTAACCTTTCCTCTCTCAAAGAACCCACATCAGCTGCATCCTTCAACAGCAGTTTTGTTTTAGTTTCACTTTCTTGTTTTATGAAAAAGGAAAGAAAGAGTAGTGTTACCATTCTTTTTTAACCCAGCTGCACCCTCCATAAAAATGTTGTACCATGAGTAAGTACAAGGAAGTACATCTCATGAATATATACAAATCAAAATAGGAACAGGAATGATGTTTAATTTGATGGCAGGTTATTAAAACATATGAAGATTTGAGTTGTTGTAAGTAATTTGCCTCTCAGTGTAAGGTGAGGGTTTTTCCCAGGGATATTCATTTACTGAAGGTTAGTGGAGTTATATTGCTACTTTGGTCAGCGTTACATGGAGATCGTCACTAATGGTTAAGCTGTGCTAGGAAAGGGCATGTCATGTAAACATGTCAATGTCTCTATAGGGCTGTATCCTTCAAACCTTGGATCCCTACATGAAGCTGCCCATTCTGCTGAGGTCTGATCCTCATGTGAGGGTGGAAAAACCAGTCACAGGGCAACTGCTGTGCATGTAGCACAAGCCCATAGAATAGAATAGAATAGAATACCTTTATTTTCACAATGCAGTGTACAATGAAATTTGGTTTGCCACTCAACTCATACAAAAGTTGCATTTTGTGTAAATACCCCCATATTGTGACATGTAGGTCACGGTAAAGGCATCACTAGGTCTGAGGTCACGCCTTCATCTGACCACTGCTGTGTTGCAAGATTGAAAGGGTGGTGTGGTCCCCATCATATCCTGGATTTGTTGAGGCAGAAAGGAGGCTGGAAAATTTTGACAGGGTCCGTAGCTATTGGGGTGAATGGTGGTGATGATTCTGTGGGCCCATAGTTGGAGGGGGGCCCAAGAATGTATGCCATACAGTATATTGCACACAACTATATATTGTATATTTGAAGGTCTAGAGCAATATTGTTTGAGGAGGCCCAGAATTCCTAGCTATAGCCCAGATGAGGATATGTTGCTACCCCCTCTTCCCAAATGGGCCTCCCACTCCACTAATCGAAAATGCACTCCAAGGAAGATTGCTGGATTTTCAGCTGGGGCTGACTGAGGCATGCTTTATATCACACAACACATATCTGACCCAGTGACTTAGCGAGTGTTAGGGATGGAGCGTGCATGTGTTTCTGTGCATGTGACTTCATGTGATTGTGTGTGTGAGCCTCTTTGTGTAAATAAAAATTCCGGGCTTACCAGAATGTTCAGAAATAGCCATTATAAAATAGGCTCTATTTTTGTGTTCATGTGTGTTTTTTTCCCTAAGTGAGTGGTGCATTGTTGTACAGCAGTTCAATGCACACTGATAGATTACTGTATGAGAACCGGAAACATACCCAGAGGAATTTACAAATTTGGAAAGTGAGACAAAGTGGTTCCTCTTTACAGGAATAGAGAAGTGACCTGTTCTGTTACTGGCAAAGCTCCGGCCACTTCCAGTTAATAGTGGTTCCACATATGAAAGAAAAGAACGCAGGCACCATTTTTAGTACCTAGCCCAGAGGTTCAAAGATAGAGTGACTCTTAGAATGACACAAAGAGTGAAAACTTCCCAATGACACTGAAGTTTGGAGTTAAGTTACAGAAGTGGGATGCAAGGCACCTCAGTCAAAACTTGTTCTGTTTCTGCCGAGCTCATATCACAGACATGGGGGACTTTTAGTTGGTTCCCAAGCAGACAAAGCGAGGGGTTAAATGTTTGCAAGAGTGTGAGCCACCCAACGGAGTCTGCCCAACGGCTTTCAAAGGCACACCAAGACTGCGGTCGATGGCGAAGACTAGTGGGGATTCTGGATTTTTCTAATAAAGGCCTACAGGGGGCGACAAGAGATAATGTAACGACTTGAGCAAATCCAGGCTGGGCCTTCAGTTTCCATCTGGGCTGAGTCACTAGTGCTGGTTCCCTTCCTGGCTGAACTCACTGACCTTTTGTTCAGTTGATTTTTTTACATTGTTTACTAGGTTCTTGTGACACATCATTCTTAATTTTTATTACGCAACATTCAACACAAGTGACACTTTGCGTTCCATTTATTTAAATTTATTTGCTGGCGGTAACAGTGTTTTTCTGCATTGTTCTTGCCATGCTATTTTGATTGCTATTATACTAATAAGTAATATTAGTAATGTTAAAATTTCTGGCTTTGATCCTTGGATATTTACTGAAAGCTAATTTATAGTGTGGAATATAAAGAATGCAGGACCTGCTCTCTTAGTCCTTGTTATCTACATGGCGTTTGTATGAAATTTGATCTATTAAAATTATCCAGCAATGGACTGGAACCCTGTCATCGACGATTCCATCCACCACACACTCCTGGTTGATACACTCTATTTAACGGTCAACCACTGTGGTTCCTTTTTGTGTACCGTGTCCCCCAATTAGCACTGTCCTTGTTTGTTAAGTTGTCTAGTGTAGTGGTTCCTCGAGGGTCTCAGATCAAGTGGAAAATAAATTGGGCGCTGCAGGGTAGTGCCACCTTTTTCCAGAATGCAGTGGATGCAGCAAGTCACTCCACTGGCTGTGGAACACGTGCCAGAGTGTTTTGTTTACGTTTCCATCCACAGGGTTGAAGCCTCTGAGGGCACAATATCACATGTATGTTTTTCCCTTATGGGTGGCTGAGGGTGGTCCCAGGGTGCACTGCAGCTTGCAGAAGGCCTGCTGATTGGACCTCACAGTGTGCCCTCGTGCTGGGACTTGTCCAGGCCTGCTGTGACTCTCCACAGGTTGCTGATCATCCTGCCAATCATGTGTGTCGTGTGCAGCATGAGAAAACCTGGGCACACGCAACCTTTCTCCCATAACATCTTACCCATTCCATACTTTACAGCAAAAGAGTACAGGTACATTCAAAGCAAGCTTAAATTTGAGTTAAGGGTTAAACTCACAGTTCGGCTTAACCCAACAGACTAAGGAATTGCTGATCCCTGTTTGAATGACATAGTTGCCTTTTTAGGCAGTTAATCAATCCTGTTAGGCAGTTTAAGCAGTGTGTGACTAAACCTCTCACTTCCCTCCTCCAGCATGGGAAGGTCAAAAGCCCATTAGTTTGTCTTACCTTATGTCCCACCAATTGAAATAAGGCCAGCTGCATCATTTACTATAGCTGTGATGCAAAAGTTAAAGTTCTGTTAATGTGAGCTTCCACGTGTGAGCAATCCAAGGCACACAGGACTGGATTTGAGGGCTTTTGTTCGGTGACGTTTTTCCTGAAAACTGCTGCTGCGTTTTGAAGGCCAGACTCAGCTTTTACTTTTTCTCAGTGATATCAAGCAGTAGTAAATGGTTTCCAAGGTAACAGTGGGATTTTGGCTGGCAGCCAAGCCCTGCAGTGCCGTGCGCCACCTCTCAGACAGCAGCCTAAATATACACATGCTCCACTAAGATACACCAGCATCCCTGTACACACAACATTTTCACATGAAAAGTGGTTTTTCACAAACCCCCATCTACCAGAATCTTCTTACGTTTTCTTCTTTTTTTGTGGACTCACTCCAGATACAATAGTAAGGGAAAGGACAGCGTTTTTGGGGGGGTCATTCTGGGCAAGCGTGTGGTCTGCTCACCACACCAGCATACAAGAGAGCATGACTGTGATGCCAGAGATGAGGAGAGTGGGCGGGAGAGTCAGGAGGCGGGCAGAAAGAGGGCTGCATGCCGTGACGTCAGAGCGTCACTACAGACCCCCATCTCACTGCAGTCCTCCAGGCCGCCCTTGAGGAATGTCTGCCCTCCATGAGTAAAAACTAGACTGTCTGGGAAATCGGTCTCTTCTGCCACACCAGAAATGGCACACGTTTCCCTGACAGTGTGGAGGGAAATGAAGCAGTGTTAAAAGGTGGCTTAATTTGTTTGGAAAAATTCTATGAACACAATTTTGCTGGTTTTTTTTTTGGCATACATAAATTTTCAGATAGATGAATTCTTTGGAGTCATTTTTGAGACACACTCCCAGTATAGGAAAGTATTTGCTATGAAATTCCAGCTAAGAAGGTTAACGGCACAGGCCAGAGTTCCCAGTAATAAGCATGACATGGAAAATCAGACACAGTCGTGTGATGTTGCTTCAGTATTTCCAGCAGGCATAAAAGCCTGGGGAATTGTATTCATCCCCTCAAATTTCTACAAAGCCGGGCTGCCGTTTTCTGCCTCTCCCAGAATAGAGGCTTTCTCTGTAGCAGCATGGTGCAGTCGATTCAGAATCCTGGGGGCTATGTGCGCTCTCCTTGGGGGGGGGGGCTATAGCCACGCTTGATGGTCCTGAGGGAGATGAGCTGTGTTTCTGCCTCTATTGCACGTGGATTTTCCCAGTCAGCCTGCAAAGTGTACTGTTCCTGCACTGCCAGCACTGCCCGGAGCCCTGAGATCACAGCTCAATGTATATAAAAATGAACAGAGAAATGGTGGGTCACCTGCTCTTTCTCCTATACAGAACAAATCATAGTACATGTATAAGGAATATTCACAAGAACTTAGCGTCTTTCATAAATGCTTACATGCTTGGTAAGTAAGCATGTTTGAAAGTATTAAGACAACCACTTAAAATAAATGATCTATGTAGCTGTTAACCCCATTCCTCAGAGGAATATTCTCTAAGAAATTATGTAAAGAAATAGAATGGAATGTACTTTGTTTATATTTAAAAATAATTGTACGGGACTGCATCTTTTGCAGTAGACCACTTCCTATGCAAAGGCCTGCTGCCTGTGGCAGTTCAAGGTACTCCTAATCTGGAGAATGAAAGGATCCCATTCCAAGCTGGATTCCCTCTCCCCTCTTAAGAACTCCCCATCAATGGTAATTGTTTCTGACTGGTTTTCTTCTCAATGAGCCTAAGTGTGGGACTTTGTGGGGTCCCATGGCTGGTGAGGCCATGGGAAGAGGCCTCTATCCTGTCCCTCCACTGGGCCCCTTTGCCTTTCATCTGCCATGAGCGGCTGGAATCCCAGCCATTGGAATGCTACTGGCTGCGGAGTTCCGCCCACCCACCAGGCATTCCAGTAGGGCATTGTGGGTGGGATTCAATAGGGTCAGAGTCAAGGAAATGAACTAGGAAGTTTTCACAAGAGTTTAGCTTCTATTTATGACCATTTCTTTAAACCACTCAAAGGGGCCCTCCCCTGCCACCGTGGATCTTTTTCAGTGGAATAATGTCTGTGACAGTTTCTTAAAAGAACATAAAGATGGAGTTTACTCTTTATGATAAGATAGCTCATCTATCAAGGGTGTGGTCAAATCTGTAATATCAATTTCATCAATATTCAATTGTCCATTGGTGTTCACAATAATTTCTGCATCATGTTCAGTTCAACCAGTTCTAGACAGGCTGCACTGTTAAAAATCCATGTGCAAATACCAGTCACTTTCCTCCCTGACCTGTGTTCACTGTAGATAAAAGGACAGCAGCCTAAGTTACCAACACAGGGCTGGTGTGAGCTGAAATTGGACTGGGGAAAAGTTTCCGTGTGAGTGTGAGGTGTGTGCCTCTGAAGGTAGTAGTCTACAAGTCTTTATATCTGAGTTTAGTGATTTCTTAGAGACACAAAGACATTAAGGAAAAGTGAATCCATGTTTTCTGTGTGTGTGTGTGTGTGTGTGTGTGTGTGTGTGTGTGTGTGTGTGTGTGTGTGTGTGTGTGTACTATGTTTATAATACATTCTGGAGATAAAAATGTCACCAGGAGGTACTAAAAACCTGTCATTTTTACAACAAATTTTACACAACAAATGTCCCACCTGGGAAAACTCAATTTTGTAAAAATCTGTAAATGCAATCAAAAAGCCAAAAGAGCCAAAAGTCTTGAAATGTGTTGGGTAACTTATGGTTAAGGTTGGAGCTGGGTAGGGGGTAGAGTGGTCAAAGTTAGGATTAGGCCCATGGAAATGAATGGAAGATCCTCACAAGCTTAGAAATACAAACATCAGTGTGTGTGTGTCCATGTGTGTGTGTGTGTGTGTGTGTGTGTGTGTGTGTGTGTGCATGTGTGTGGGTGTATTTGTGTGCGCAGCTCTTGGCTTTAAAATGCCAGCACAAAATAAAGAGGCCATTCATCAACATATTCAATGGAATTTTGATGCTGAGATATTAATTAGGACCACAAGAAATACACCAAATAACTTGTAACAAATAACCTGCATATAATACTATGTCAAAAAACCATGTAAATCAGACAATGTATTTATAAAAATTAGTCTATAAATAAATACAGTTTATGTTTCTGATCTATGTTTCTATGGCTGGAATGAGATCCTGGACACCCTGCACTAGATAAGTGGTTGCAAGATGGATGGATGGATGGATGGATGGATGGATAGATTTATAGAATTTCTATTTGCTGTCTGGTTTAAAATGTATTTTTCTTATTCCAGATGATCAAAATTTTAATTAAAATCAGTCTGAGCAAGGGAATAGCTATAATTGCTCAAGAGGACACAACACCAATAAAAGCCCCCACTTTGTGTCCGCAGCTGGTCAGCATCAGTAGCTTCGTCTATGTTCTCACAATTTTCTCTGCTCCCTCAGCCTAGCATGGCTGATGCAGGTCTGCTGAAGGTCACAGATCCTCTGCCACCTTCAGTTTCCCTGGAACAACCCCTTTCTTCATGGAAAATAAACCTATCAGGTTTCATTAGACAAGCCGACGCCTATCTACTCCTCTCCCATTCTGGTGGAAAAAAAAAACAAATCAAATAAACACTATGAGAGACAGATCGCTCCATTTAGGTTTTCCAAGAAATAGAAACGTGGAATCAAAATAGATCTCTGAGATGTGGTTTGTTGAATAGTACCTGGTCTGGAAGTAGTAGCATCTCTTATTGAATCATTTCCATTAGTGATCTGTAGTAGGAAAAGGCAGCTTCTGCTGCTGCTGGAAGTGTTTCAGATGCACAAGCTTGTAAGTCATCTCCAGGACTCAACAAAAAGAAGCCAATGTAATGGTTAAATATTTCCTGCTTGTTTTCAGCCAGTTACGGGCAGCATCACTTTTGATTATGGCATAATTAATCAAAATATTAAGTCGACCTTGTTCCCCTCATTGTAGCATAGGTTGACCTTGGAGGACTCCTCTCCTGGACGTGCTCAAGAAATCATGTCCATTGGTCGAGGATCCACTGAGGGACACTTTGTGGCACTGGCCGTACATGCAATGGGGATGAAGGAACAGTGCTGACCTTTTCCACATGCAGTGCCCAATGGACAGCGAAGATGGAGACATTGGTCCTGCCAGCCTGCAGGAGTGGGGGAGGGAGAGCTCTCATAGCCCAGAGTGATAGGATTCCCGCCACTTTGCTCTCCAAATCCTGTTTCATGGCTAATGGCTCTCAATGCAGGGCCCTTCTGGGATTGGTACTGGGCTGTTGGCCATTGGGCGGCCCTCTTTCACCCCCTGGGGTGAGGAACTCTCTGATGGTCCAGCAGGTTGGGGGAGCGCAGATTCTTTTCTCTCATGCTGAAGTAAGTGCTGGGATGTGTGAGACATGACAGTCTTAGCAAAGAAAAAAATGTGCTGGATTCAAAGGTGCGATAAATACCCTTCTAATGTCTGGGTGTTATTCAATGATAACTTAACCCAAAGAAAAGTACACAGCATCTCTGATTCCTTGAGGCTGGGTGCGAGACAATGTTAATATGATTTAAAATGCTCCCTGAGGTAAAGCAATGTCCCAATGAATTTGGGATTCACTTTATGAGATGCCCATGAAAACAATGATCCTTGCTTTTTGAGGTTTTTTACACTCCCATCATACCAAAACCACAAAAGCTGAAATGAAACTCTGCTCACCATCTGTACAATTACATTGGAAAGAAATTCTTTCACATATCCCATCATGTTCTCCATGACACACACATATACAGATGAAAGTGAAGCCTGGGGTCAGAGCAGATAGTCAGCTATTTATCGGGCTTCGGGATCAAGGGCCTTTTTCAAGTGCCCAGGCAGCAACATAGGCACTTCATTGGCCACTGGTTTCAACCTTGCAATCTGCTGGTCACCAGCACAGAAAAGTGACCTATAGAACCATGCTACCCCCAGATCCACCTGTCAAGATACCCATAAAACAATAATCCTCGCTTTAGATTTTTTTTATTGACCCCAAAAAGTCACATTCACACCTTTGACCAAAATAAAGTTTTGAGGATTAAGGATCGAATTTCCACTTACAAAGAGTTTTTGTTTTTTCTTGAAGGGGTGCTCACTTTGTTCTATATTCTGGAAGAGCTGATGCTATTGTGACCAGTGGTGTCTGAAATGGACGGCTGTAGGCAGAGTTTGATAAAGTGCTCAGTGCACATCACCAGCCCCACCTGCTTGCACTGCTGACTTTTCTCCCCGCTTTGCTCATTGTACATGCTCTACAGATTCCACAAGATTCCCAGACTCCACAGCTCAAGGGTGGGTGGGTGAAGGGGGGGGAGAGCTGCCCTTCCATTAGCTTGGTGATTTTTAAAGAAGCCATTGGGCGCACTTTCTGGTGTCATCTGATTGCCCGAGAAGCTTTACACTATGTTTAAGTGAGGAGCTCCACACTATGTATTAGATGCACAATTTTCTGAATTTCGTGAATTTTATTCTTCTCCACCGCTCTGACAACATGGTAAGAAATACTTCTCTACATTTATGATCACATTAGCCTGCATATCTCAAGACCACCATCAAACCACTGGCCCTTCCACACACACACACACACACACACACACACACACACACACACACACACACACACACACACGCTCGCACACATGCACACACACCCTGCCATCAAATGCACAAAGGAGACAGTGGTCACTATGGGTCACTGATCACTGAACGGGTCACCTTTGCTCCCAGAAGTGCCATTCCGAAGCAGTTTAACCCCTGCTGATGTTGCCTCTTTGGTGTTCCTGGCAACACTGATGGCTGTGGCGGTCACGTTTGTCAGAAAGTAGGAGCCCAAACAAAAACAGGGACCCCATGTGGCTGGTGTGGAAAGAGGTCAAGCGATGACATACAGATTAAATGGCAGTGATGACCTGGTGCTAGGTGACGGTCTTATGTCCTCCCTTTACTGAGGCACACATCAAAAGCACCATTACTCAATTCAGCAGAAGAGACTGTAAAGTCTTGCACAGCAATACAGCTTCAGACTATATTACAGACATTATCCTCATGTTCTTTTTAATGCCAAATGTCTTCTGAGACAGTTCAGTCTTTTGTGCCAAAGTAGAGCAGATCTGAGCCCACTAGGTGTCTTCCAAGTATACTATATCTGCACAGACAGTTCTCCACAAATAGTTCCTGAAAGCATGTGCATATTTAGGATGCATGATAATAATCTCGACTTTAGTAGCAGTTTGTTTAGCTGAGCTTCAGTTCTTCATTCGTCTTCTGGTCTTGCACTAATCCTCCTCCTTTAATGATGGTGGGGGAGGGGTTGGTATAATGAAAATAGAGCAGTGTGTGCTCAATGGAGGACAGCAGACTGGAATAGAGAGGGGAGGGGAGTCTCTTCAATAAACTTCACTCAGGCATCTCTCCTTTCATCTGTCCCTTTTTGTCAGATGTCTGTGTCAATGCTGTTCCAAAATGCCGTGTGTACCTTTAAGAATAACGCACATTATTCAGAGGGTTGAGGTTAAAACCAATTTTTTTTCTTTTTTGATTGTCCAGGACCATCTCCACAGGCAGTATGATTTAAAAACACTGCACGTTCTATCACTAGACTTGGATACACACATCAGTTGTGTCCACTTGCTAGTCCTGTAACGAAATCACACTCATTACTTCCTAGGTGACTCATTACAGGTCTTGTTATACATCACACTGGAAACATTTACGCACCCTGCTCCTAATTAAAGATTCACCGACTCACAGCGCAAAGCCATGTGTTACTGCACTCACAGACACAATGCACGACGTTTCCAGATCTCCCCAATGAACACATGCTTCCCCCAAACTCATTTTCCACTTGAATCGAGCAGTTGGCAAGTCAAGGACGTATGGCCAAGCAGACATAACCAATAAAAGCCTGTGAGTCTAGGTTTTCAGACTAATTATTCTGCTGCATGATGCCCCAGCCCCTTACTGATTACTGCAGGCATGCATTTGCCAACCAGTGTGTGCATGAGCATATCAGACAGCAGTGCCATTTCCCTCAAATGCAGATGATGCACAAGAGACACCAGTGCCTCCTGGGACAAAAGCTGAGTGTTAATGGAAAAAAGAGAAGTTCTGAGCAAGGCTCTTAAATTTAAAACATTCTGGTACATATACTATTGATGTAATGATATGATAAAACAATGCACCCATTAACTAACCAAATTAGCAAACACAAAGGAGGAGTGTTAATTACAACCAGTCTGTTACACATCTGCATTTATTTCTGGTTAAAAGAGCTTGGATTCATTGAATCCTCATTTTGAAATGACACCTCACCACAATTTCCAAGCAAACACATTTGATAAGTTGAGGTATGGTATAAAGGGTGGCCAGTCACCCCTAATTTAATATTAAGAAAAGCCATATGTCAATATATTTGTAGCATTATTGTTAATATTATTGCATAGGTAGCCCCCACAACTTCTACTTTAAAATGTATAGTTGAAGAAATATGATACACTGGCATCCTGTCCAGGGTGCCCCACCTGAACTGTGATTAACACATTCTCCTGACACAGACTCATCACTGCTATTCTGCCCGCCTGTCCTCTGTCTGCTGGACACCTGCTCTTGTCAAGTTCACAATGGGCTCTTGTGCTCATGTGTCCCACTACACCTGGTTACTCACATCTGGTCGTATCACTAAGTGGTAAACTTGGCCGCCATGAGGGCGGATGTCAATGAGGCTCATCTCGCTTCTTTCAGTTTCAAATTATGTCTCATCAGGTGCTACATTACCTTCTCTTGTATATTGTTATACAAGCTGTATATTGCTCCATGACCAAAAAAGTACACAGCTGTCTGTCACTGAGTCTCAAAGTCTACTTGTCTCAACCCACCATCAAGGTAGGACAAAGCCTCACTATGAGTTACTCTGTCAAAATATTATAATACAAAAAGCAGCATGTGTCATTAAAAAGTGTCAGACTGAAGAACGCCTGTTTATAAAACAGGCATAGGAACTCCAGCGTTAATAATGAGCACCCCACAGGTTAATTACTCACAGGACTAAGCATCTGACTGCTATTTCACTAATGGCCTGACTAGAAGAAGGACAGGGACAGACAGAGACACTGAATTACATACCAGATAAATCTGCGAGGGCTCTATTTCTGTCCCAGTGCCACATTACGATGAAGGGGAGCTTCGAAGATGGTTTATTGACATTATTTTTAAGTATCTCTAAATGAGTATTGCTGCTTGCCACAGTGCATGTGTAGCTTGCATTATTCATGTCAATATTATTGTTATTGCTGTTATCAGCAGTGGTGATGTTAGCCGTGCTGGATGGAGGGGCTGTGAAATGTGGGGAAGCACCCCTCCTGATGAGAGGTTAATGAGAACTGCTGTGTCACATGATACGAGGTGACAGCCCTTGCCGTGGAGGAGTAATAAGTGCAGGTGCAGGGAGTCGCGTTTCCTTGGAAACAGGCCCCAATGTTCTTCGGGAGGCCCCGGTCACTGTCATAGCACTGTTTACATTGTAGCACCTATGATAACCAAATAAGGAGAGGCTTTTCTAACTCTGCTCTGTATTTATAATTTCCAGCCAGCTCCAGGTTTTTGTTTGTGTGTAAATGGGATTCTAGGAATATCAGTGGGAGGGGAATTCTGATGAACTTCTGGTTTACTGCTGTTTGGCTTGATACACGGCCACAATTTGGTTTGAATAACTTAGCAGTGACATTATTCATGCGGCAGTAAGCAGTTTAAATTGCATGTTCATTCAACTACTGCAGAAATGAGAAATCACACTTGTGCATTAAAGCAGGAGATGTCTAACTTTGGCATAATCCTCTGGAGGAATTCTGTGATAGCAAGCCTGCTATACGCGCTATAAAGTACAAGCCATATAACTAATATCACTTTAGGCAGAGCTACACCTCAGTCAGACACGTGGTTACACTGGAAGTCATGCACATATTGTTATCTGCTAAAATACCAGACTAAATGTAGTGTTGTTGAGAATGCAGTTAAGCTGCCAGCCCCTCAGCTGCTGAGTCCCAGCTGAGTGTCATGTAAATGTCACCTGACTGTCTGAACCCCCCCCCCCACCAGCACAACGCAATCACCAGATCATGCTGGGAATCACAGGATCTCAGGAGCCGCACCAGAGCTTCACACATGACCCCTCGCAGAGCCGGCAGCGTTGACAATTCCCTTGTTCCGCTCGCATTCATTCTGCACATTCCAGCGGCACATGCCGCAGCCACGGACTCGGGCCAGTCACCTCAGGCCCTCTCTCACTCAGGCTGTCGGGCTCCTCTCACCTTTTAGTGCTTTAAGTCCTTTCTGCAGAAGGTTAGGTCACCACCGACGTCAAGGCCGAATAGTGTCCTTCTCCCTTCAGCCTTAAAAGGCTCTCCGTTATTCTCAGCTGAGGTCATGTTTCCATTAAGAGGTGAAAGAAAACATACTGTAGTATGCAGTACATTCTGCACTGCTGGTAAATGTCAGAATTCCGTATTTTCTTGTGTATTCGGGGCCAAAGAGCTGTTATATGTGGATGAACACAGCTTTTGCCTTTGAAAGAAGCCTGCAAGACTACTATAAATAAGAAATTTATATATAGTGTTTCAATATTTGTTCTAAAATCATCAGCGAAGGCCTGCTCTTCTTCACTCCACATTGACTGCAGTGCAATGAATAAAAAGCATCTCGATCATTTGCCACTGTATTCATTAGCTCTTTCCAACGTCATTACAAAATGCTGGCAAATTTTTGTGTTCTTGCTTTGATCCAGATGATAACTATAAAACAGTAGCGGCCTGCCTTGCTGGGTGGGGTGTCTTTTAATGAAAATCAGCCGCAACACAACATTAGTGTTTTTGCACGTTAGGTTTAATCACTTACTTTAGGCTATGAAGGAAGCTTCCATAAAACAAAAGGGGGGATATTTACTGCACTGGGGCTGTGGGTGGTTCCCAGCAGCAGTAGACAACTCCTACCTAACAAAGGGCCACTGGGGTCTGTGAAAGGATGACTGCATGGGCGTGGCAGTGCAGAGTTCCTCAGCAGCCTGGATTCACCCTGGGCCCAATTGCAGTCTTTATCTTACACGCTCATTTGATATTTCATCTGTTTTGGTGTCTACTCTCATTCTGGCCTCTGAGACATTAAAAAAACATATTATTTGGTTTTAGTTCTGTTTCTGTCATGTCTGAAATCATTCTAAGTGCCCCCACCCCCCTTCATTAAATAACAATAGCCCCATTTCCACTGCATGGAACCGGTTCAACTCGACTCTACTCACCTTTTTTGCGTTTCCATTCGGCAAAACTGAGGATAGTATCTGGCACCTGGTGCTATTTTTCGGTCCCGTCTCTGCCACGGTTCTAACTGAGCTGAGTAGGTATCAAGACGGTCACGTGAAAACGCTGCAGGCTACTGATTGGTCAGAGAGAATCAACTGCACTGCGTCATCAACAAACGACGGGGTATACTGGGCAAAACATTTTAGCAAGCCATTTTAGACTCGACTGACCGTCTATTGTTTTTAACTTTAACCAAAATGGATGCCTGCAAACCACGCCATGGTCAACTACTATTACATATTAAAATGGGTATGCTGTGTAAGTGTGTTTCAGATCGTTCACTTTTTGCAAAGTCTGAAAGTCTGCCTGCGTGTTCGATCAAGTAGACTATCGTTACTGTGGCTCCCATCCAGAGACCTTCCCTGAGCCACAGAGCAGAGTGCTCCTTAGATGCGTCATGCACACACAAAAGGGCCAGCAGTCAGCATCCTGAAATATTGGCCTTGTGAGGTTCAGACCGTAACGTCAACTGACTCAGCATGGTGCTGGGCAGCAGTAAGCCAGTGATTGAGATGGGGTGAGCCAAAAGGTGGAGGAGGGGGAGCCATTCCCTCCTAGAGGCCCTGGGGGGAAGGGGGCTGGTCTCATGATGCCGTGCCCATATCTGAATACGCAAGAAAACTGATCGTCTATAGGCACTGGAGGTCCTTTTCCCTGGGGGGGCTGCTGGCTCTGTAATTGGCTCAGATCCGCAGACAAACAGCTGTCACTAATGCACATGTTACTGGAACTGGGTGTTGATTTTCAGCTTGGTTGTTTTCTGACAGCCATTTATTACGTGGGCTTGGTTTATGAGAATGTATTACAGTCTTGCAAAAATCCATGAACATGCCATGAGCAGGGGATTTGTGTTACTTTGCTCAAATTTTAAAGTGCAAAATAGAACAATATGTCTGCTTATGTGTATGACTATGTATATTCTATATAATACTTATATGTATGGATACACACACAGAGTTTTTGTCTACCTGCCCTTTTTTCTCCAAGAATTGCAGCACCATCTCTCTGCCTGACCCCCTCCACCTCCAGCAAGCTTGACAACACACAGTACCACACGTCCCATTAGCATGCAGTGCGTGCTTAACACCAACCTGTCATGTGCAAAACACTCGCTATAAACACACACCCGCTCACCGCTGACAAAAACATTTAAATAAGGCAGCTGGGAAACCCCTTTGCTGACAGGCAGTGGAGATCTGTTGTTCTGTTCTCTGTTCGTGTGTTTGGACCCAGATCTTGAGAGCCAGAAAATCTGGATTGGATCAGCAATGGTCACCAGCACTTTCAAAACGCTCACGTTCCAGCACAGACAGTGAGCCGGTCCAGCCAGTCCAGGTCTTACAGGAGAACGCAGAGTACCTAGACAAGGACTAGAGAGAAACGAATGAAACAAAAAATGGCAGGCTGAATGCGACGGCTCACTGACAGGTTCACGCTACCGAGGGCAACGTTACAGTGCGTATCTTAGGGAACTATTCTCCCCGACTAAATGTTTGATGAGTAGAACCATTGTAGAATCGAGTTTATTTCTATGCTGGCCGGTTAAGGTGTGGTCCAGTATACAGAGAGGGGGGGAATCCCTCATTACTGCTGCTGCTGTTGCTTTGCTCTGGGTTCCCTTCCAGCATCTGCAGGAGGCCACACCCACCAGTCATCACATATATTGCATCTCCCACTTCCTTTTTGGGTAGGTGTCTTTTAACGGAGAGGCGGGTGTCTGCAGTAAAAGGACACGTGCCTGTGAGATTTGTGTTGCGTGGCACCTTTTTTCTGCAAGCGTGTGAGTAGCAGTGCCTGTCAAGGATAGAGAGGCAATCAGAACATGCTGGCGAGGCTGAATCCCAGATCTGTCATAGGTTATGGCTTCCCCACCATCTGTAGCAGCGCCTCCATTTAAACTTGCCCTTTTGGTCAGCATCGATGGAGATGTCAACTATCCATTTTCCTCCAGGGTACTAATGCTGTGACAGATGCTTCACAACACATGGCACAGAGGTTAGAGGGTGACAGGAAAAAAAACCCCTATGATTACCCTGCCCCTCCCAGGCACCTCAAATGTCAGTAGACCAGAAAAAGAGGTTCTTGTGAAGGAAGCCGACCATAAGCGTTTCAGTTTGTAACAAAACATCGAGGCCAGCATATGTGTGTGTTCCACTCTCTGAATCACTCTGAAAGTGGGAGTGAAACTCGACTGATGCCCACCCATACCATTTTTCAATGACTCCCCCATTTTGCAGTTTACTGGCTATTACATAAACCAGCAAATATGGTACTGATTAATATAAGAACCATGACTTTGTACTAAATAAGCAGATGGATGGATGGATGATTAATATAACAGTGACTATGAGTGTGTGTGAAAATCATCCAATTTTAAAAATTACTTTTACAACATTTAATAAAACAAAATAAATGTACTGTTTATGTTGATACATGCAAGTGCCTTCTCTCTTGTTTTTGATTACTGAAGGACAGACTGGAATAAAAACATGGCCCCAGATCCATTACCCAATGCAGCCCCTGGCCACCGGCCCTGGCTCACATTGTTTTCACAAATGCTTGTTTCATGAACATAATTACTACGTTTATTAAAGAGATCAAACAAACAAACAAACAAACAAACAAAATCTGCCAGGACACCCATTCAATTCAGCCTCTAGTTACAGCCTGAAATGAACAATTGCAGTAAAATCGTAAGATTAACAGCTGTGTAGCTTTCTGCCCTCTTTGCAGAGTCATTCATCTTCTCATAGATTTGAGGGAATTAGGGTAGAATTGCTTTACTTAGAATCTGGCATAAGCATCACGCAGAGACCGCGGCATGAGTCTGCCTGCCATCTACGTTCCGCAAACACACCACGCAGCTCTCCTTTGGCTGGCCGTTCCTCTCTTATCCGGTTGCTGCTGGACTGAGGCATGCAGGTTCTCACGTGGCTCACCTGCACACAGCTAAAGCTGAAGCATTCGTAATGTCATTCATAGGACAGATGTGCTGGTACATTTTGTACATTTGATCACAGTTGGCTTTAATTGCTCATACTGTTTCTCATTATTTTTGCCTACCTTTGTTTTCTTTCCTTGCCATGTTAATTTTTTTAAGATAAACACTGAACTTTTGCTGCGTGGTAGAGTATGGCAGAGGCAGAGTGTTTTTCTAACCACTCGCTAAAGAGCTTCGATCTTTCAGGACAGGTTGGGTCTGCATGATTTCACAATCTCCCTTTCTCTCTGTCTGTCTCTCACAGTGGCCCAGATGGCCTCTCCAGTATTGCGGCTGCAGCATCGCTTAAAACGCTCTCTCACCTCCATGTGAGGTGCTTCTTTTCACTGGCTGACAGATGAAGTTCCACAGTAAGGGTTGGGAAGAAAGGTGTCAGGCTGAGGTCAGGTGGAGCATGAATATCAGGCCCATTCAAAGCTTTAGGCTTATAATAATTGAAAATGAAATTGTTTAAATAACATAAACATCCATCCATATATCCATCAGTCACTTACATATCTTGCTCATAGTCGTGGGGGGCCTGGAGCTTACACCAGGTTATGTTGGACACAAGCCTCCGGTAGACTCTAGATGGGATGTCAGTCCACCACCGTACATAATAATAACTTTATCAATTTTATTTTATCTTGAAGGTGAATAAACCACCTAGTCATTCCTTGTATATAGTGTAGTGGCGTTCTGTAGTACTACCTCAAGTGTTTACTTGAGGTTAGAGGAAAAGGACAATACGCCTTTTGTTTAGTAAATAATTAACACTTACTGTTCCAGACAGTGCCTGAAAACTGTGATATGGCTGCAGTAAATTCCAGCAAAGAAGACTTAATGGGAAACCTATTTCTTATTAGACTTATTGACCGAAAGCCGATAAACTGCATTCTACTCCCATTTATATTTTCCGGAATATATATTCAGATTATGGTGACCATCAGGACAATTTCCAGTTTTCGCTCTTCTTTATAGCGCTTTTTTGTGTGGATTCGATATACATCAACAGGGTTATATTGGTGCCTGGGAAAAATATTGGATTTTCAGTCACACTGATTTATTTTATCCAAGGAACAGCTTTTTCATGTCCGCTGTAAAAGCACCAATGTTATTTCTTGAGTGTTTCTCATAATTCGTGAACAACTAAATAAAAAACAAGAAAAAATGCTCCAAGGGGTGAAAGGTAATGTTAGAGAGGCGAATTTAAAAAAAAAAAAATAAAAATAGGGTATCGTATTGTGTGCCTATGAAGGAAAAAAAAGAATTAATAATCGAACAATCGTTAAATTTCAGCTCTGTCCTATCTCTGTGTAATTATGTCCCAAATGAAGGCTCACGTGAGCAAATTGGTGCCGGTAAAAGTCAGACAGTGATTAGGTGCTTATTATGACTTCACAATGAAGAGTGATTTGGTATGACCTTAGGGAGCTGGCGACCAGAGAGCTCTGGGGAGAACTGTACAGGAGGGCAAAGGTGTTGCATAAATGAATGGCACATTTTATCGTAATGATCACAATCGTTTGTGGACTACCTGTAATTGGCCGCTCTAGGCATGACATGGAAGACAACCTAGTGTGTTCACGTGTGCAGGATAGCTTGTCACATGGTTGCCTCTGTTTCAGATTAACTTCTGTACAGGTGTGCATGAGTGTGCACTCCCAATGTCATTGTTTACATACCATGTGACCCTGTCTAGAAAAGACCTGAAACAGATGTCAGATTTAGGCACTTTTGTGACTATTAGCAAGGCTAAAACTTATATCATTATTGCTTCTATGGAATCACAGATAACAAATTACAGTATATTGGGGATTGGGGGGGTCCTGCATGCAGGGCAGGAAATATGAATGATGAGTAAGTTTAAAATAAGTCCTAGGTTATGTCTGCGTCATCACTATGCTCTCTCCAGGATAATCTCTATCTGCGTCACCAGCCCCCTCTGCCTGGGAACACTTGGCCTTTTTCTGTGATGCAGTACAGTTTTATAACTGTTCCTGTGGCTGATCTGGCGCGTTCTGCTCTCCCTCCTCTGCATGTAAAGATAGCTCATGGAGGCTGTTCTGCCTGGCTGAGCAGACCCCTCCGAGTGTCACGCGCTCTGACGACAGCAGCTCTGGCTTCCCGTCTCTCCTCTCTGCATCATTGCTGCCCACCCCCCAACTCACACACACACACACACACACACACACACACACACACACACATATACGCACGCACGCACGCACACACACACCCCCGGCCTCCGGCTGCAGCATCCCTCTCTCTCATGCTCATGTAAGAGCAGGATCCTTGTTGCACGTGTGTGTGGGGATGAGCTTATAGGCTGGGGCGGTGTTCCGGCAACAGCAGACGCAGTGCAGTCACACACACCCCGTGGGCGACAGCCACAGACAGCATTTTGTTTTGTGGTTTTTAATTAGCATTTTTCCTAATTGAAGGTTGCGTACATAGTATATCAATAAAAAAAAAATATATATACATATATGTATATATTATATATATGTGTTGTACAGTATATATAAATATATATGTATAGAATATACAAATATATTCATTATAATTGTGCAATCATGTTAATGGTTTTAGGTCGGGTGGTAAAAAACATTGTCTGCTCACTACTTTTCAGCTGAAAAGTGATAGAGGAAATTGAACATTAAAACAAGGCTAAATGTAATTCTAAATCATAGCTTACAGGTGTGGTTATCTAGCTTGGTTATATCATTGAGTGAAATGTCTATAAGATTATATACACCTACCAGTAGAAGAACAAGTCAGATGTATGTTTTTATTTCTTTTCCTGATGCAATATAATTATTTTGGGATTTGCAGAGCAGAGCTTTACTCTGCACACCCACTCACACAGACCTGGATGTGATTGTGCTGCCCTTCCATCTAAGAAATGTTCAATCTCTCTGTTAAGCTTCTTAAGGCCAAGTGGGCAGAGCCTCAGAATACGGTAATGTACTGCTCATCACGGTAGGTACTGCACTGTAACATGTAATTAGAGTGTAACCATGTGCTGTTTCCTGGCATACAAGACGATCCCTTCATACCTGGTGCTATACCAAGAGTGACTGAGTGGTCCCTTAACTTCCTAATGAATCGAGCACTGTTTGTCAGCACTGAAGAACAACGATGCAGAGGGGACTTGGAATTAAGGCCAGAGGATGCTGTCTCACTCCTTTGTGACTTTGGTTGCATGGTGTCTTGATGGTACTTCAGCCCATTTGTGTGAATAAGTAATGAGGTTGTGGTAGGGAGAGCTTCCTGCCACGCCTGTGGGAGAAGGAGCAGTGGGATTGTGGGCTGATTCCCAAGGAGCCAGAGGGAAATTCACTGCTGGCTTTCCGGTTTTCAGCTACCACTCACAATGTGATGCAGACTTTGCCACAGAGGCATTTCTCTACCATGAACTCTGTCCTATTTAAATCATTGGTAAGTACAGTAATAGAGAGAAGCAAATGCCGCAAGAATCAACCTCACACCCAAAAGCCACTGGCACACTTACCAACACCCCGCTTCATGTTTATGAGACCTGACATCCATACCCACCAGCAGAAAGTGAAAGCAGGCATCTATCTACATTTATTGAAAAAATCAAAACGCAGTAACCCCCTTTCAGTGAAGGTATTGATATAGTGTTTAATATGCATTAAAAAGTGACAAATAATACGAGTAAATTTACAAGAACATTCTACTTATCAGTTAGGAAGTAATTGGGTATCAGGTATGAAGTGTTTTACTGTTTTTCTTGTGAAGGAAAAAAGAATATTAGGTGACTCCTTGATAAAAACAAATTATTCTCATCTACATTATGTTATTATAGAAGCATCCATCTATCCATCCATACATTTTTCAACCCACGTAAACCTACTCAGAGTTGCGGAGGTGCCTGGAGCCTATCCCAGATAGCCTTAGGGCACAAGGCACGGGACACCTTGGACAGAGTACCAACCCATCGCAGTATTATAGAAGCAATGTTTTTAAAAAGATACTGTGAAATGGTTGGGCCTTTTAAATATTGCATGAGTTAATTTTGAAAGGAAGTTGGATCAAAAAGCCTTTCTACAATTGGTTTTAGAGGAGAACCTTCACTGTGACATGAAGGCTTTAAAACTCAAAATGCTTCATGTTGTAATGCTCACAATAATCGAATAATTGAGTAATAATTAATCTCTGAATTGTTAAATTGTTAAACTGTAAGCTGGCAGGAGGCAAAACAATGGGACCTGATTGCAATAAATTTACAGTTTGGTCATTTCCACGTCCAAGTGGCCCTGATTGCTCTTTTAGAGAAACAGTACTGTGCAAAAGTTTTAGACGTTTGAGAAAAATGCTGTAAAATGAGGATGCTTTCAAATATGATGCCATTAATACTTTTGCATTTAACAATTAACTACAAACAAAGTACATTAACAGCAAAAAAACCTAAATCAATGCTTTGTGTGACCACTCGACTTTTAAACAGCATCAATTCTTATAGGTACATAAGCACACGGTTTAAGGGACTCAGCAGGTAGGTTGTTCTAACCACCTGGGAAATCTAACCGTGTTTCTCCTTTGGATTTAGGCCATCTCAGTTGCTTCTGTCTCTTCATGTAAGCCCAGACTGACTTAATGACATTGAGATCAGGACTGCTGGGCCACACCATGTCTGCCAGGATTCCTTATCTTCTTTTGGATGGATAAGCATCTGTGTGTACTTCTCAACATTGAGACCACAAATTATGACCAAATACCCAACTCCGTTTGCAGAAACACAGCCTAAAACCTGCAAGGAACGTCCACCATGCTTCATTGCTGCCTGCAGATGCTCATCCTTGTACCCCTCTCCAGCCATTCAGGAAACAAACTGACTTGTGTTACAACCAAATATTTGAAATTTTAACTCATCAGTCCAGAGCACCTGCTGGCATTTTTGTGCACCTCAGTACTTGGGTTTTTATGCATAGTTCAGTTGCTTGACCTTGTTCCCATGTCAGAGGTATGCCATTTTGGAAGCTTCTGACCGAACTCCTCCAGACTCTAGATGGATGTACTCGGGTTCCACCAGTATCTGCCAGGTCTGAACTGATCATGCCGCTGGGTATCTTCTGATTGTAAAGGGAAGTCTGCATGATGTGTCTTTCATCTACTGCACTAAGTTTCCTTGACTGACTACTGCATTTTTGGTCATCAACATTGCCTGTTTCTTTGTGTTTCTGCAGAAGAGCTTGGACAGCACGCCTGGAAACACCTGCCTGCCTTAAAATTTCTGCTTGTGAGAAACCTTGCTGATGCACGAAGACCACCGTGTGTCTTGTTGCTGTGCTCAGTCTTGCCATGGTCCAAGATTTTTTTATGTTAAACTGTCCTCAGCAACCTCACCTTTTTAGCAGAGCTGACTATTCCTCACCTAGTCTGATTCCTCCTACATAACTGTTTCTGTTTCAGTTAATGATTATGCTTCAACATATACATTATATTGTTGATCAATAGCAGCTTTTTGGTACAATTGTTTAATCATGCACTGGATTATATATCTACCAAATCCTTAACTGTTTGCATGTATACCTAGCAGAATTGATGCTGTTTAAATGCAAACGCGTGGTCACACCCAATAGAGTTGCCTTAGGTTTTTTTTTTCTGTTTATGCACTTTGTATTTTGTTAATTGAAAAATGGAAACTATTCATTGCATTATTTTTAAGGCATCCTCATTTTAGACGGGAATAAGATGGGAGGCAACTGTTGAATGGTGAATGATTTAAACGGACCTCAACTCACCATCTAGATAATTAAATTCTGTCTGTCAGGCTGTGTGTCTGTCTGGCCAACCAATATTTTGCCACAGAATAATAATAAGATTAATATGTATGAACGTAAAAATTTATCTAAATCCACTAATACAACAGTTTCTTCCAATGAGGGATCAATGTTTTTGACTTATGGGGTAAGAAATTATGAATTTTGAAGTTCGGTCTACATTTGAATGTTAAATGCCATGCAACACAGTAGGGCTTGCATTGTACCATAACATTTTTGTCACCAGTGTCCCCTTATTCTAGCATCACCTGCTGCTATTCACAAAAAAGATCTCAGGGGCTGCACTGGATGGAAGGAGAGTCTAGCTGTAGCCACTTCTATTGTCCCTCTGCAGGTGAAACAAACTACTGGATGTTTCTATTTATTCAACAGCAGAGAAAATTGAATGAATGTGAACAACCACGTCCAATGGGAAGATTTCTGACATATCATGAATACTACATACAAATATATCCTCAGAATTCCTCTGTCAAAACACGGAATCAAGTCTGTGACACCACACAAGTGTAAACACCCTGGGATTTGGTGCATGTGTCCCTTCACTGCTCAAGGGACACTTTATAACCCTATTAAAATCAATTTTATGGTTGCTTTCTCCCTCCCCAGTCATTTTTGTGTTCCACTCTATTAACCTTAAACCGTTGCAGGCAAGGAGGATCAAGGCTGAGCCTGAGACTGGGGAAAGCATGTTTATTGGTCAGAGTGGTAGGATATGAGTATGAATATGTGTATATAAGACATAGGGTCAGTGTGCATTGGATATGTGCCTGGTGGTGTAGAATAGGATCAGACATTTCTTTCTTCATATCCATGCTTCTGAAGTTCGACAATATCTCATTGACTGCTCAAAATCCACACTGTCAAATCTGGGATGTGTGACAGGTAGTTGTCATTAAATGACAGACTTGCCAGTGATCTAAATTACCTATGGAATCTTAAACACTATGAAAATGGCTAACAGGATAAACCACCTGTTTAAAAATAGTATTAACATTCACGTCACCAACACGCGCTATGCCTACAAAAAGTGGATTCCCTTAGGGTTATTGTGGGATTTGTTCAAATGACAACTTGGAATGGTTTATGTGTTGGACATAAGGCTTGAGTGTGATATTCTGATCAGATGCCAGAGCTGGAGCTGGTGAGGTGCTGTTATGTGACCTCCTTCCCCCTTGGCTCCCATCTCTCACCCCCCAGCAGCTGGACCAGGGCCCCTGGCTCATTTTCCAGAACTATCAGATTCTAATGTGCTTCAGCTGCTTAGTGCTAATGGACACGAGCCCCCCATGTGGACCCCGCTGGCGACAGTGACGTCATTGCATGGCCAGGCTTTGAAGATCATTCCTAGCAAATGCCATCAGAAGGACATCATTGTGGTGTATTTTCTGAGACGGGTGGACGTAATGCGTCCTGACCTTTCATTATCCTTTTGTCTTTGAATCTGAAGGGAGATGCATTCCCTCAGATCATGCCCGGAGTGTGCTGTGTTCAGAGTTTCATGTTCCCTTTGTTCTCTCCAACCTCTTCGACACTGCGGATAGTTGTTAGACACATGGCGATCACGGGACAAGGAAGGGATTAGGCTGGAGATCATTCTGCTGGGTTCTGGAGCCAAACCACCTGTCTCATAGTCACGTTGTACAACTGTCATAACCCTTGGCCCATGCCTTTACTGCCAGGAATATAATTGAAATTATTGTGTTTGGTAAGTTCCAGAATGAATTTAGTGAATCTGTTATGAATTGGCTTACTGATGTGCACTTCTACACGTTCATTTGTCTGTTACTACATTTAATGTGTCGACATGTCCCTTTAAGAATGATTAGAGGAATGTGCTTTAGTATAATATTATTACATGTTACGTATTACAGCATTAAGCTAACTTGCTTGAGAGTCAGTGGTACTGTCTTACCTTGGACCAAGATCTACAACTGTTTTTGTTAGTTAAGCAAGTCATGCATGACTATTAGAAGCTGTGTACTCTCTCATCTCCAAGTGATTCAAGAAAGTGAGAGAATTCAAGGATTTCATAAAATTCTTACTTTATACATTTAACTTAATACAATGTATTTAGTTGGAAGTAATGCACACTATGTAGAGGCCTGATATTACACTGCATTTAGGTGAGGCATGGGCAGATGTCATTGCTTTTTTTGTACTGAACTTGCTTAGCATGAATTTCTGCTACCGCAGTTGTAACACAGTGTTATTGCTGCATATGAGATCACGCACAGAAACATGTCCCCTTGCTGGTGCTGTTCCTTGACAACTGAAGGCACCGAAAAACTGTAGTAGTGTTCTCATAATTAGTTCTCCAAGGACCAGCAGATCCTTCCTCATTCTGTTTTCACTGGTTACTTATTCAGGAGAAATCAGCATTGATATTGGCAACTATATTCCCATGAGAATCCAAAAAAAGGATCATGACAAGACTTACATCTTGCAAAGTTCACCCATTCACAAATTCCTGTTGAACCTACAATCTTGTTATCTCCTGTACATGTGATTATTTATTTGCTGTATGTGTCCATTTGAGTCTTTGACTTTGTACCAAAATCCATATTCTCCCATAGTGGACGGTGACGAGCTCAATCGATGCAAATATGTCTGGTTAACAAAAATCACTTATTAGGTCTTCATTGTTTAATTGAGCCAATTGAAAGGCTTCACTTACAAACAAGCAAAGAAGATCCTAACTAGCATCTGGCCCCGGCTACATGAGACAGGATTGTTGCTGTAAGCATGGCCCCAGGCTCAAACCAGTATGGGGCCTGAAACTCAGTGCTACTAACACATTCTACAGCTGTAGTTATCCCAACTGGCTACTGCTACTGGGGTTCCCTGTTGTCTACTACTGGCATGAAGTTTTATCCTATCCTGCCTCAGTCATCCTCGTACTGTTGACTGTCGACAATATCTGACAATGGCATACCTTCATGCATTGTGTCCTACTGTGGATCAATGCATTAGCTGGCTTCTGTTACTGTGCATCATATGTCATAAATAGATAGACGGACAGAGAGCTAGAAATACAGATTGACTGATTGATCCCAAGAGGAGCTCAAGGTGCAAACTGTGGCAACATAAAATGACCAATAATGCTAAAGATGAATATTGTTTTTGCTTTGTATGCTCATATACTTGACCTTTAATAGGATGCGTTGTTATTATTTTGAGCTGCGGCCAGGTGATAAATATAGATATGCATTCTGAAAAAAAAAAATATTACAGTAAATCTATATAAATTTGTATTGTCAGTTTTTTTTTTTACACCCATTGTCTTTCTCCTGGGGTGTTCCCGTTAGTCACTGAATGTTCCTGAAAGTAAACACGACATTCCAACAAATGTTAAAATAATGGTTATTTATAAAATGTGTCCCAGCAGAAAGGAATGATTCTTGAGAAGGATTTGGTCCCTGAACAGCAGAATCTGCCGTCGGAGATACATGGACTAATGTCCCGGCGGAAATGACCCTCTCCCGTCCCAGGAGTTACAGGAACATGCAAAACACAACAGCAGGAAGAGGAAGTACTACTCGTCTTTCCTGTGTTGTTAGGCTCCCCAGGATTCCCAACAACTGAGTCAACAGGGTGTCTTTTCGTAGCACATGAAAAACAATTCCTGAATCTAACTGAAACAGCCATGCAATGGCAGGTATGTTGACAGCTTAAAAGAGGATACCTACTATTGTGTGTCTTTGTGAAAATAAAAGCAAAAATCAACCTTAATATGAGAAACAGACATTGAACATAAACTTACAAACACACAGTTTGTATTTTTCTGTTTTCGTAGCTTGCACAATGAGCATAGAGAAGTGTATGATACAATACAACTGGATATCTGGAGAACAGACTGAGAAGACTACAAAAAAGTAGCCCTGACATGATAGCTGGTAATCTGAGTTTGCATACTGTGTTGTAAGCAGTTATATTTTCCTTTCAGTTGATATAACATTGTCTCACGGTAATACCAAAAACTTTCATCAAGGTTGTTGTTTGTTAATCGATCTGTCTATCTATGAGTTTCCTCGTCTTCATCTTTGCTGTCTTCTCTTGCAGTGTCGATGCGTCAGAGACATTAACATGGAGTAGTAGGGTGTCCCATGTAACACAATGCAGGGATATCTGTTAACGAGCAACCCCCCATCAACCCCCCCCCCCCGAAACACAAGCCAACGAGTTCATAGTGGAGAAAGAAAGGAAAGTAAGTGCTGGGCTATTTTTAGCATGCTTTGGCAGCCGGTCAGGACTGGAGCAGGTCTATATATAGAGATAAAGAGTAGAGCTGCAGGAACAGCATGGAGACGGGCTGGCTGCCTCTCCACTGGGCTGGGACGCTTCCTTTGCCCATTGTGCCAGTGACATTGTCTCCCCTCTGCAGAGGCGCTTGCGCCAACACCAACAGTGTGCCAGAACATTGTCTCCACCTCTCACTGGGTGCCACGATTTCAATGCTCATGCACCAAGGCATGGGACAAAAGTTCACCGGAGCAATAAAGCGGTTGGACTTGTGATCAGAAGACCACGCTCTGTCTTGATCTCAAGAAAAGTCTTAAGATGAAATAATCTGAACATGGTCTGGAAAATCTTTACATTCTGCCTGGGAAAGTCACGTTATGTATGGCTTCTGCTCAGGATGACTGTATATTTACAGAAGTAATCATACTGCACCACTGTCTAACAAAAACCACATTCTCTTCAATTAACTGTTGCCCCAAAGACTTTGCTGCTCTCATTGGGGTACAATGGTCACTTATGTGTGATACTACTACGTTGGTAAAAAACAGGTGGGACTCTCTTTGCTAAATGTAAACTTTTGTGAGATAGAGACACCTGTGTGGCATTAAGTAATGAAGGATACCTTACAACCCTACGTTATTGTCAGAAAAAAAAATAATTTGGTACGATTTCCGTTCAAACAGGTATTCCTGACTGCTGTTTTCCAGACTTTTTAATCTGACATTTTACTTGCATGATGGGCATCATGGTGGCACCGTGGGTATCGTTGATAGTTGCCCACACAGCCACGCTTGGAGGTTTTAATCCTGCCTCTGCTGTGTGTGTGAGTTTGCATGGTCTCCTTGTGTTAGGTAAGTTTCCTCCAGCAGTCCAAAAGGTGAATTGGTGTGTCTAAATCACCCATATTGTGTGAGTGTGTGTGTGTCCTGTGACGGAGTAGCACCCCATTTTCCTGCTGTGTGCCCTATGCTGTCTGGTCACCACAAGGAATCTGTACGGAAAGATCGGTAGACTAGGTGTTCTCATATTAAAACAGTAAAGATTTTATTTTATACAGGGGTTCAGCTAAATGCATGCTACTGGTCCTGAGTGTCTCCATGTATCTCCATAAAGAACTCAACTTCTTTGAGACTTGAACTGGAGTTAAAACCTCAGGGTCTGTTACTGTAAGCTGGGTACCTGCCCTGAGTCCACTGTAACCCAGGGAACAAGTCAGTCCCCTGGTAACATCATACGACGTGAACACAAACGGGTGAAACACAGTATGTCCCCATTCTTCCCAAAGCTCCGGGTCCCAATTCTTATGTTCCTGACAGTTGGCAGCTTTTGAAAAGTCTTCTCCTAAAAACATCAGAAATCACCACAATGATGGCTCAATAATTTAGGAGAACGCTCCCATTTTGAATTTTTGTTTTTCTGAAATCACGTACTGCGTCGTTGAAATTGTGTGCCGAGGTAATTAACAAAACACCTCAATGGCGAACGGAAAGGATTAGCGAGGTGGCTGTGCACCTTATCTATGCTAGCTGGGGGCAGTAGTCCTGTTTAAGGAGTGGCATATCCCTGTCAGGCAGGCCTCACTGTGGTGCCAGTTTTTAGAGTAACTGGCTTCCAATATAATATCTGCACACACCAATATAGCCCTTCGGTGACCCATGAGGGGATTGAACTTATCCAAACATAGGTATCTGCACACAGCAGATAAGGACCAAAGCTGAACTGTAATCCCCCCCTCAGTACCTGGTGGCAGGGGATCCCCGCTCTTTCCTCTAAGCACTGACGTTGGCTCAGATGGACCCTGGACTCCTAGTCCAGTGTTAAGGTTGGCACAGATGTCTCCCCACTGGCACACGTGAATGCACAGCAGATCTATGCCCTGACGTATGTGCTGCCAGGCACACATGCCGGCACACTAAGCCAACCAAACATACATGCGCGTTGGTGTGCAGATAAACATAGGGTTGCTTAAATATATCCAAAACACATAGATATTGATGTGGGTAAACACATCAACACACCATTTATTGATTGACTGACACAAACATACACAGACTCAAGACATGATGACAGACCTGTCCCTTCAGTACTCTGTATTCTACATCCTTGCCCTACCTTCATTTCCTATGCTCCCCCTTTCTGGCTCCCAGAATAAAATTAGCTGGATGGACAATTCTGCCATTCACTGCCTGACTGAATGTCCCAAAGGGAGCAAAGACAATCCTGCTGGTTTTCAGAGATGAAAAGGCAATGGTGTGGCCCCACCCTCCCACACACGCACACGTGCTCATGCATTATCCTATTAAGTGCTTCACATGATTGAGGAATACCAGCATCTGTCAGTAATTTTACACTTCTGCTACTGTATGAAATTATCTGTATATTTTGGGTGAGGAATTCTGGTAAAGAATGGGACCATATGATTCAGGGTAGAGACAGGACAGAGGCGTAGCAGTACAAGGCAGAGGGGACTGGTCCTGGTGGAGCAGCTGCTCCTTAGACATAATTGCCTCAATTAGCTTGTGGAGCTGTTATCTCTCCAGCTTTTGCTGGGTCGTCATGGTGACTACTGCACCAAACCTACTCCCTTCATTATACATTAAAGGCAGCTGATTGCTTTATCCCACCATGTGGCACAGGGGGAGTTGTGCTGGCAGAGGTCAGATTGCAGGGCTTTGTTTGGAGTTGGTTCCTACTTGACTGGAGCCTGCACCACAAGTAAAAAAGTCTCCCCACGAGCAGCTGCTGGGTTGTGCAGTTTCCTCGCCTGGCTTCAGGCCTGCTTTTGAGTCCCCCCACCCAACTTGGCCTGTGCGTGATAATCCAGGGGGTTGGGTATCACTAGTAGCTATGTGATTTATTACTAATCGTGTTTCCATGCTGTAAAGATATTAAGTTTCAGTGGGAATGACACTGCTGAATGAGCAGTCTGCCAAAATGAAACCTTCGTAACTGATGGCGGCGCTCCCTTGTCGTTGTCCTGCTGGAAGGATTTGATTTACACTCTTGGACGGCTCAGCCACATTTAATACTGCCCTTTCTGCAGAGAATGGACTGGGTCAGGGCGCCAGTGTGGTCCTGCAGTGCAAAATCTCGGAACGAGAACCACATGGATATTTCTGGGAGATGGACAAGTTGAAGGGTATCACCCTTGCCCCCATCCCCAATAAATAAAACTGTGATAACTGTGAGGAAACTAAGCAGACTTATGACCAAAATTAAGAGGTTTTCAGCATGCTACTGAAAACCTCCCTTGATTAGTGGGCTTTTTCATGTCCTTGTATCCCCTAGCAGGGCTCTCCAGATGGTAGTCCCAGGTGTACAGATGTTGGCCCCTGGGCCTCACCATCAATCACCAGCTTGCCGTCTCATTAGAAAGGTACAGCATCAGCAATCCACAAGAACGGATCTCATATATGGTCAACATTGGATGGAGTAACAGAGTACACAGTTACATACAGTATGCAAGGATAAAATGTACACATCATTGGCTTGCTTACACTCCATTTTATTTTGCACAAATTAAAATTAAGCAGTAAGAAACTGCAAATGAGAAAAGAAAATAAAAATAATTACAGGTAATGAGTTATGACATACTAACGAGGGATATCTGTAGCAACCAGTAGCATGTCCTATTAAATTACAAGACTGCATGAGTTGCTGCTGACAAGTACAGGTGTGCTCCAAAACTGGTACAGTGTCACTGGAACGTTAACATCGGTAGTAGGGTGGGTTTTGGGGGTCAAACAGTCAACTTGAACAGCACACCTGAGCCCTTACCAATCCGTGTCTCCTTGTTGCTTTTAATTTGGAGAAAATCCCATAATAAAATCTAACTATGCGTGGAACAATTGTCCACAATTCCTCTCTCTCTCAGTTAATTATCCTCATCAGTGTGTCACGGCTTATTAATCTCTCGGATGCACGCTAGCCAGTGCTTCTCCCCCCCCCCCCCCCCCCAATGGCTTTATACACCTAGTACATAGGGCATCTCCAAGCTCTGTCTGTTTGTCTCTCTGTCTGCTGCATGCTGTCTCAGATGCATGTACACATCAACACTCTTTCCCTTCCCCTTAGGCCATGCAATTTTTTTACTGTTGTGGTGGAGTCTCCAGTGCTTTTTTCTGATCGAAGCAAAAGCAATGAGACCAAGAGAAACGTGCTGAATGATTTTCTTAAGCTTGTGTCAGTGAAGCCCTCATCATTTCCTTAATGCATGCTTAAGAGTCTGGGTGATTGATAGACCCGCCTCCTCCCCACCCTCATTTTGTCTTATTTATTTTCACCAAACTAATCACATTAAACTAGACCTCCTGTCTCCCCATCCAGATTTTATTAAATGTACACCTTTCCCTGCATCAGTTTTTCTCATTGTTTTAATTGCTTTTTATAACATTTAAGGGGGAAAAATTGTCATCAGAAAATACCAAGTGCATCAACATGAATCCTCAGCAGCATTATTAGATTGGATGTGAAAGACACCACGAAGAACAGAACATGCTGGCTGATGAATGCTGCAAGAAAAGGGGCCTGTGAGAGACCTGTGAATATGAAATGCACTCTGCTCTTCATCCTCAGTCGCTCAGCATATCAGGTAGATCAAAAAGATCCTGCCGCTTGAATCCTGTCGCCACTGCACTTGGTCACAATATTGTGCTTTGATCTATTCAGGCAAATTGCAAAATCTGAAGCAAAAAGTAATGAGTTCTTATAGGTCAGTCAAACCCCTCGCTTAAATATATTAACTTGTGGACACCTAACAAGCAGATTACCTAATAACAGGGAAAAAGCTTGTGCAAATCAATATCATTTTCTGGCATTTAATGCTTTATTTTGAGGAGGTTTTTCTCCCACTTCCTCCTCTTCTGGTGAAGGCGAAGTGGCATTAGTGAAAAATTATCAGATCCATATAATTTTCCTGCCTCATCCCAATTCTTGGTTATTTCTTGAACAGTTAGTTCCAAGTCAAGTTATAAATGATCACTTGCATTTTCTGGACTCCCATCCATAGCAGTGAGTGAGCTTGCTCCAGACAGGCTTCTTTTTGTGTCTGTGGGATTCACTGTTGTTGTTCAGGAATGGGCAGGTTATTACCTGCCACGTTGCTTACCAGTGATGCTGCCACCTTTACTGTTGCTCGGATGTCCTCTTCCTGTCAGCTTCAGCTGTGGCACTCCACAACTGCAAAAAGGCCTTGGAAAAATGCGTCAGTGTTACAGTGATGCCTGCTAATTCTGTTCTGCACTACAAAGTTGTAGCCCAGGAGCACCTTTATCCACCAAGCCTGTTGTCCCTTGGGTTCTCTAAAGGTGAGCGGCTGCATGAGGGAGGCGTGGTGTTCAGGAAGGCGTAGAAATGGCGGCAACCACTGCTAGAAACTCTCAACATCTGACCCAGCTGTTATGCCTGGAGTGACCCAAGGCATGGCTGCAAAAGGCTACCACCTGCTCCCCTTCATCACCCTCTTGGGACAATACCATAAAAAATTCCCACACTGCTAGCATCAGTGCTGACAAGGAATGCCTGCTGGGCATTTAGGTCAATTAAAAAAAGTCACTTGGAGTTGGTTAAATATGGTAGTGCATGTGTCATACCCTCACAAACGACTGCCCATTGTAGTTTGATGAAGTAGACTTGTGATGCTGGCAACACCCAAACACCATGGAGCTGCACAACAGACATAAGAGAGAACTGGCGAGTTGTGACAGGGAACAGGCCATTCCCAGACAGGAGCCACCTTTTCTGGATCAGTCACTATGCCTTTCAATGTGTCCACGTAGCACAGGAACAACACAGCAGACTGCACTACCTGGGGCTGCAGAGGAGGTCAGCCTGATGGATTCCAGTAAGAACTTGTTGGTTCTCCTTTGCTCCCTCAAAGTTCATGACAAGTTGTTGAGATTAAGCACACAGCAGGTCAGTGCTGACACCCTCTCCTTGTAGTGCAATAAAGGAGCCAGGGTGCTGAAAAAGTCAAAATGGCATCACTCAAAACTGACAAATGCAAATAGTGAAGGCTGTCCAATATGCACTGTGGAGTTCAAGAGCTCAGCTCGGCAATGTAATTAAAGGAAGCATTGATATGGGGTAGCGGATAAGGGTCCTTCCAGTTAATGACATTAAGGCATTGATAGTCCACATTGAACTACTAAAATGATTCCTTCTTGCTGATCTGGACTGTCAGAGCTGCCCATGGGCTGTAGAATGGTTCAGTGATACCTTCGTCTGCCATCGTTTGGATATTCTGCTAAGCTGCCTGCTGTTTTGTAAGGACTGGCCATTGGAATTGCAAATGCATGGCTTGGGTATCTCTGGTGTCCAATGACTCAGATGATGATGAACACACCACTCTATCATTTCCTAGGAGCTACTCTAGAGGGTCATAACCTTGGATTTAGGGTGAGTCATGGCCGCAGACATATCCACATATGCCCCTCAGCAGACCAACAGATCCAACCTCAAAGCGCAGGACTCCTGAATGTTGGCCAGCGACATTTCCCGTCATTTTATGTTTAACAGTAGCCTCTTCCCCATCATCTTTGCTGTTCACCAGTCACTATCCTCATCTGCACTATGAGGATGAAGAATCCCATGAGTGTTTGCACTCCAAGGCAGATGAATATAATGGACACTGTTTTAACTATGAACCAGCAATGGTGACCCTCAATATTGCAGTCCAGATTCAGTCCTCCTGTTTTCCCAAGCCAGCCATCACAAGCATGTCATCTCTGAGGGGAAGTTGCTTCAGGCACTGGTCCCCATGTTTTGCTACTTGGATCCTGGAGCTAATTTATTTCTTTAAACAGTCTTAATTTCACTTTCAATGCCAGTCTGGTGAGCCAAGACTCCATCTTGAGTCTGGAAAACTATTTATGGTGAACAACTCTCTTTTTTATGTTCCAAACACAACACAGTAAACAGTAAAAAAAAAACAGACACTAAACCACGAGCACGTTACAAACCATTAGTAAAATATAAAGAACTGTACGATAATAAAGAACTCAATGAACTATAAAACTGAACAGTATCTGGTATTCTATACTTTGCTGGGAAGGACATCCCAGAATTTCAGAACAATCCTCATTTGTACACTACAATGTATAGATCACATGTCCATCAATCTTCTAAAGTAGGTCATGACGTATTCACAATATAGTACAGCAAATCTGTATATAAAATATGCATATAAAAAAGTGTAGATCTGCTAACTTATTGATATGTTATTCTTTACACAATAATAGCTTACTGTTACGAGTGAAAATGCAGCCGCTGTGGAAGGTGGGGCCTCGCAAACAGATGCCGTGTCTTCTATGGAGCACCAATACAACACAGCTGTGCTGACCCAGAGAGCTTCAGAAGCACACAAACAGCACAGGCTAATTCCCCCCAAGTGACCAGGGCGGTGGCCAACACACATTCTCGCATGCAGTGCTGCCTGGCTTCATCACCCCCAACTCCCATGTTAATTTACTATGGCTCAATGATGTCAGAACAGTTGCAGAGGTAAACTTCCCTCCCTGTCCCAGAAGCTTTATTTGACCATAACAGAACATGAATGAGGCCACAAGAGTAATCGTAGGGTAAAGAAGAGGACAGTGCCCCCAAAACCAAACACAAACATTCCATACCCCTGAAGACCTACAGGTCCTGCTTTAAAAGACAGCCCTTCCAGCTCCACTCCGAGGAATGTTCTGTATCATTGTTGTATCTTTCCGGTTAATTTTCATCATTTCTGACTTAAAAGAAGACTACCACAGTGTTCATAGCAGTTGCCTCGTATTGTAATGTAGTAGCTGCTGACAAGAGGTTAGAGAGTTCACTTTGCTCTTGTGTGTTTCATTGTGTTCAGGAGTATCACGTTTTACTTTTACCTTTCCCACCGGCTTCAGTTGCAGACCACACCAATGGGAAATTCTCATCTGAGTAATTTGGGAACATTCAATCATTTACTGGAAATCTCCTAACTAGGAATATAGAGAGGAATACAGAGAAATAGGAATTCAGGTCTAGTTCTGGAGGCAAATCCCTGCTGAAAATATCAGGTGATATTAGTTCAGCACCTAAACCATGGTAATTCCTTTCAAAATGTCCCTTTGACCAGACAAGCTATTGTGTAGTCAAACTGTTCTGCCATTACGTATTCTGTGCTCAGAATGCATGGTGCTGGCAATCACCTATACTCCAAGGCTTTGATAACCTGGCTAATGTTTGCCTGTCTTCTGTTCCCTAAGATGTTGTTGGCTTGCCGTGTTTGTGTTTGACGAGGTTCCCTTGGAACCTACTGGCTCCTCCACGGCAACAGATTCACAGTCTCCTGGGAAGCTCCGGCAAAAGAAAGTCAGCTAAGGTTGGGTCCCACAAGCCTGGATTGTTTCCTGGAGACGCTGAGGCTACATGATCACACAAAGTTGCCGATCTTGTGCCGTTCCATCCTTCCCTGCAATGTGGCTGTAAGGACATTCCGAATACATGGTGATCCTGGCAATATGTTCTTCCTGCAAAGGTGCTCATTGTTTGTAGGTTCAAGGTGGAAACACAGGAAGCAACAAACACAACAGCAAATCAAATATCAACTAATCTGTAACAACTATACTGAAATTGTCCTTGGGCAAATATTTCCTTAAAATTCAAAGTGAATTGAAGTAATTGGGATCATTTTTGGACACGTTCATAATATATTTAAAATAACATAGGAAATACCATGGATGAAGGGTGATGGAGTCGTAGTGTGCCCTTGTGTGTCAGATATGAAATTTACAGACAGTTACAGTACACGACAACCACGTTTTCCAGACATCATGTGTTGTTTTTATGATTTCCATGTATTCATTCTGTAACAAAACATTTATTGTCACAGGATTTTCATTATTATTTCAATAGGGTTGCCCTGCTTGTGGACGTTGGTGCATCCAAAATCTCCCAATCACAGTTCCTGATGCCAAGCTGATACTCTACGCACACACTTGGCCACACCCTCCCGTATGTCACATTGCCCACTGTGGTCTGTGCACAGTAAGGAGCCCATTCTCATCTCCAAGGGATGCAGATGGCCTCAGACTGTAATCTGCTGCAATTTTAAAAAAAAAAAAACAAAAAAAACAGCAACTACCCCAAATGCTAATTTGAGCTTTGAATTTGTCTTCCAGGGAAACAAAAGCCTGCCTGGGCAGAGGAGATTTTGATCAGGCCCAGTAGCTCATACAAGCCATAGGAAAGGATACCAATTCCAGGGCTGACTTGCGACTGACAAATATCGAGTACCCCCCTCAACACCTGAGCCACGTGGCCTTAGTGGAGGGGAGCTGGAAGCTTAGGCACAAGGCAGGAGTCCGGATGATTGAAGGCGAATTCAGTGCCAGTGCACATGTGCATGGCAGCAGTCTTGGAGATGCAGATGCTGCTTACTATTTATACTACTCACAGGACAGTGGAGAAGCAAGCAGGATGCCTTCCTGTGCAGACTTTTGAGGACTTCCTGTATTTAATGCTTGTTTAATAACCTAACAGACACAACATAGAGACACAGACACCCAGAACTTGTATTTGTATTTACCCCGCGTATACAGTGAGATATATTAAATTTTTACTCTTTCATATTCATCACTGCAACAATGAACATAAACCAACATTTGAGGAAAATTCATAAAGCATGCAATCCTGTGTTTCCACATTTATTTATTATATATCAGGGAGTATATTCATTGATGTTTAATTTTGCATAATTCACAGTTATGTTTTATGTTAAATGTGTGGACACAAAGCATATTCTGTTCTCAGCTAAGAGTACATAATTTTACTAGGTCACCACAACAACTAAAGGGACCGTTTAATAGACAGTCTTGGCCTTTTAAAAGAACTGGCATTAAGGATTTCACGTGTAAACAAGCTTTTATCCAAAACCATTGAATTTGTCTTGCTTACTTCATTCAATCTGCATTAAAAAGAAGCTCATTGTTGTACTCAGAATATATGATTTTTGATATTGAAATAGATTAAATAGTGCCTGCTGGGGTAATGTACCATGTTTTAGCACATTTGGTGCCACTGGAAAAACAACTGTGTGTTTGCTAGCAGCTAAACTGCTGTGTAGAGTCCATACACACTCCTGGTCCCTGGAGTGAACTCACAGTGGAAAGTGGTATGCTACAATTGTAACTTGACTGTACATTTGCATATAATTACTTGAAAATGCATAAAACAATGCAGCATTTGATATATTACTGTGCAGTGTGAAAGCTCCCTTTAAACAACACTGATGGTTGCTTTAATCTGTACATCCACGGGTTTGGTTCTTTACAAAGATTTGACAAGAATGTGTTATGCTGTGGGTAGCATTGTTGAATATGCGAGAGTACTTCCAGTAATATGAGAGAGGAAGGCATGTACAATACACTCTGTCACTGTCAAATGAAGAGCTCATTTAAGACCACAATAGCAAGTGCAACACCGGATCAAACCTGCGATAAAAGTAAAATAGAGTAATGAGATTCTAGCTCTTTTCCTGCTGACTTTAAGGCTGTGTTAATATAATCAGGATTTGCCATATAATGCACATCAATTGACTGTGAGTCCTTTCAGGCACTGTGCCAGTTTGGTCCTGCATATAATGTATCTTTTTATGCGCAGGAATGATAATGTACAAATATGTCAATAGACCAAATTTAGACATTGGAAATGTACACCTCAGCTGAAAATATCTGAAATCCTTGGAGTCTTTTCTCATTACATTGTACGTGATGATCAAGACAAGTGGGTAATAAAAGGTGTAAGATTTCTTTCCTTACTTCACTCACCTTTTGTAATTAAAAAGGGAGGTGAGTGATCGAAAGAGATTCAGGGTTGCCTGTGTGGTCAGCAGTGTTTGTTTTTTTCTGTCTTCCCTCTTACCCATGTGATGAAAATTGTCTGCTATGATAAAACTATTTTATGAAGAACTGTACACCACTATGTATTTACAGCATACGTATGTGATAAAAATTGGTCTTTTCATGTAGTCCATTTGTGTTTTTGGTATGAGAAGCTTGATTCTTATAGCCTAAAATGAACTGATTATGATTCATTTACTTAAAAGAGCCAATACATCATAAGAGCAATTAAATAATTTAAGACAGAAAAAGAAAAAAATTAAATGCTGTTGCCTGGTGAGATCACAAAATGTGAAAACTTAAGTACTGCAAGTATGATAGGAGAAAGCTTTGCCTAACTGCTGGTGGGTCTCCTATGAAAACACCAAAGTGTGAATGCTCACCCGGAATATTAAAATTGGCAAATAAATTAAGGTTTTATCAGCATCCCAAGGGGGACAGAGGAGTACTAAGCAACATGAACATCGTCTCGCTCTGGATAATTAACATGCCTGTGTGCCAGGAATTTGGTCTTTCTGTCACCCTCCCTTCTTCTCACATCACTTACTGTCTAAAGTTGTCACTGAGAGCCACCGCTGTGCCTGCCTGGCCCCCGCTGGCCTCTGGGTCCTTCATGGGGCCGTCACTGTCTCTGGAAATGTGTGACACGCCCCGAATCCCCCCCATATCGCCACAAAGCTGTAGTTTCAAAGCCAAGAATCGCTGCCTCTGCATTCAAAGGGAAAGTCCACCCCCAGGCCACCTCCACCTCCCCCACGAATGGAGAAGGTACCTTGCCAAGTTTGTGGCGTGACAATGCCAAACAGAGGCATTTGGTCCGAGAGTGTTTTGGGGATTCCCATGGTAACATGCTCTGCCCACTGAGACGCAGAAGCAATGTGAAGGACGGGGTTTGTGTCATTACCGAGAAACTGGCTGTCGGGCCGTAATGCCAAAAAATGTTCCTCGTGTCAGATATACCTGAGAAGCACCAAGTTGTTCAGATTCCTGAACAGAGTGCTGAAATTCTTCCAGAATCTCTGACATATAAAAACAATAGCTGGTGTGAAGGCAGACCTTAAGTCCTAAGACCAAGTTTGGTCGAGCCAGAACATTATTGGGCTTGTGGTGATGGGTTTGGATATCTGTCGATGAGGCTGTCTTGAAGTCCTGGTGGGGTTCGGTATGAAGTGTTCAAATCTAGCTTCTTATGTTATAATTGCATGGGATTCTGGACCATGCCTAGCATGTGACATCACTAAGGGCATCACAAACAAGGGTAGTATAATAGGGATATCATTTCAAGGCAGCTATAGCGATAGAAACCTTTCCCATTGTCCTTTTTAGAAAATGTTTATTATGAACGATGTGTGTGTGTGCAGAGTGGGTGTGGCCAAAGGAGTCCTTTTTAATGAGGGGTGAATGATATTGTTAGTATGCATGGAGATATGTGTGCAGCAGGGTTGTTGGCCTTTTGTGGGAAAAGGGGGTGGTGCTGAGATGGCCACTTATGAGGGAAAGAAAATTTGAAGTTCCCCAATGTTCATTAAAAACCGAACCACATCCCGCCCCCATTCTTGCAATGTTGACCCATCCAAGTTATATCAGCATGTCAGTATGGGTGCCATGTTTGGGCACGTGCACGCATAAGCTGCTTTCTGCTCTGATGGCATGCAAATGTAGCTCTGTTTAGCGTCAGTCATAAATGGTTAGGGATCTGTGTCTCTCGATGTCTGCATGTGCTACTGCCTACGGGTAGCATTACACTACCTGCACACTACAACTCTCACATGTCATGGTGCTGTTGGCTTCAGCTCAGGTATTAGTTATACTTATTAGCACACAATGGCCTAATGCAGACCACACCAAGCCTTAAGCCTATTAGTATCATCAAGCACATAGTCTATTTAAATCCTGATACTATTTATTCCTGCACTAATGTGGTAAGTTTACAACCTTCTCAATATGCTAGTTAGAGCTGGACTGGAGAAAGCTTTATCCCATTAACCCTAAGCACTATTTCCCATCCCCCACACTCTAGTTTTACCCTCCCACCCCGTGCAGCTCGGTACTGCTCTCCACACACAACTCTGTTCATGCCCTCCCAGAGCGGCCTGTGGAGAAATTATATTGGGAAATGGGAGGTGCTAAAAGAAATGTAAGCGTTCAATTCCTAGCCAAAGTGTGACTGAGACGGGAACACAGGCGGAGCACAATGCTTCTGGTTTGCAGTGGGGGCACTTTGCCTGGAGCTCTCGGGAAATGACTGGTTTGAGTGTCTGAGCCAGAGCAGGGGGGTGCAGGCACTTGAACACTCATTGAAAATTAATGACATTGTGCGGCAGGTTTATGGCACACTATAAAGACCAGTCACTTGGTGCTAAGAGCCAGCTTGGTCATCAGCATGATTGAAATGATCCCTGTTTTGACAGGCCTTGGTGTAGAGCAGGGTTGCATTCTGGCATCCAATGTTTTGGACACGAGGAAACCTGGGTGCAAAAGCACACAATGACAATGTAAGGTAACACAACAAGCCAGTAGACAGTTTTATATTATATTGTGATGAAAGCATTTAATACGATCCATCACATAAAACTCCCATGATGGTGGATAATCATTAGTGGACAGATACAACTATATATACATTATATCGAGTTTTCAAAAGAAAGAGCAGGAAATGGTGCCCAGATTGTTTAATGTGACATAACATTGATCAATTTATTTCATGTATGAAATTTTGATTATCCAAACTCACATTAGTAGCAAGAAGTGCTCTTCAATTGCTAGGGATTGGCTTACAGAGTTCCAATAATGTCCCATTCAGTGGCAGGTATTTTTCTCCTGTCCAAACACTCTAGACCCTTTTCACACCAACGTGATGTTGGTACCCAAACCGGTTCCACGTGTTTCCACCAGAAAAACAATTGGTCCCTGTGCTGAAAAATTAGTTTGGGAACTGGCATCCAAAACCGGCTGGTCTAAAATCAGGAAATTGCAAAGCGAATAGCTGAAAAAACGCACAAACACTGTGCTAGGTTTGTCATTAGCAGGCACTGCTAGCATGACTGTCTTTTAAACATTGAAGTCTGATATGAATTCCTGACAATCTCTTTGAACTTGGGAAAGAGGCTGAATGAGTTTTCTTTGGCTTATGGATGGCTCGATATAACGTTTTCATCTATGATACCAATAACACGACTAAATATCAGCCAATGCCCATCCAATAGTTTTTTTTGTTTCCACTTAACTTAAGAAATTTGTAGATCAGATGTTGAAATGCCATCTCAAACATGCACAAACTGTGAAACAAATACTCTCATCCTCTAGAGGAATAATTACAAAACAAATTGCCGGTTTAGCAGTGATGTGACGCTTGTCCTATTATTGTCCGATGCAGATTATAGCTTTATTTTTTTCCAGTAACCAATCCAGTGTTTTTGGTCAATCACAACTTTTAATGTGAAAACCTAGGAGCAATGCTTGGAAACACAGGACCTGGTCTGCTATGTTTGTTTTGTGTTTCTGACAGAACAGGTCGTGACATGGCTGCCACGTTGTCACCTCAAATTTTGTCCTGAAGGCAATGGAAACATGGACTGGTTCACAGTAGGCTCGGTTGCAGCTGCACCACTAGCACCAGCACCATCTTTTCACTGGTGGAAAAGGGGCAACTCCTATTGATGAATTTGGTTTAGTCAAGGCCTACTGTACTGAATGAAATGTAGGTAGCTGGGGGGCTAGCAAGGAATGTTTCCATCCTCAAGCTGGTTGGGGAAACCTCCTAAATGGTTACTTCATGAGTGCTGTCAACAGAAATCTGAAGTGTTGGGTATTCACTCTGACGGCTAAATCAAGATAACCGCCATCATGGGAACAATGATCTGCACCGATGCGACCCTTTTCCATGGATCACCGTTATCAGACCCCATCATTCTCAGGAGGGACTTACAGCAGATCGTCCAGTAGATGCAGCTGTCATGTCCCAGCACAGTCAGCATCCTCTGCCTGTTTACCAAGCGGGAGCCAAAACCTGTTGAGCCAAACAATGACTCCAATACCGTACCAATTAAAAAAATGTTTGCTGACTACAGGCCAAGAGGAATGCGTCTGGTACAGGTCACACACATGAGACATATTAGCATACTAACGTGGCAGGCGGGTTCTTTCCTGTTGTGAAAGTTTCCCATTTGAAGGCATTTGCTTGTTTTTGACTTTGATTACATTTTTCATCATGCTTTACGCAAGTAGCTTTGTAAACTAGATCCCGAAGCAGATTATTAGTTACTAATTTGGTAACCTCTTTAGAACTCGATGCCCCTTCTAGTATCATCGACAGCATCTGCTGAAGGAATCAGTGCAAATTTAAACAATGTAAAGGAAATTTAATATGAAGGTCCTGTTCAACAGCATGCATGATCCCATAATGCATCTTTCAGGATAGCCTATCACGCATAATGCATAGCAAGTCTAACAAGCTCTACATGTCTGTGATCACAGCACCGTAGATGCATGTGGTGGGTGGGGGAGGCGACGTAGTGGTAAATAATTTCCTTAAGAACGGTGCCCTTGGCAGGGCTTGTTGTCAGACAGGATCATTTACAGCCCCTTTTTTGCCAAGTACTTGTACGCAAGATGCTTGTGGTTAAGTGCCTACACAACACATCATTTAGGAGAGTGGTTTAGGCTGTCTGGGAGCCGGTCTGCCCCCACCCCCCCACCCTGCATTGATGACTGTTCTCCTCAGTGTTGGTCCCCACATTTATTTCTGTATGGTTTTTTCTTCCTCAGCCTTCAGACAACATCTCAGCCTCCACTCTGAGTCACCGTGTATTTCCAAGTGTGTTCCTTATGGCAGGGATAGACCACACTAGTCCACTATTTTAGGAGCTGCTAAGTCTTGATTATTTCATTTCTGGGGCAGCCACATGCCTGCCAAGCCTTAAGTTGTCTGCTGATGCCATTGGCTTAGTCTGTGTTAAAGCCATGAAATTAGTCACAAAAGATTTGTGAGTTCTGTGAAAAACTATCCTTTATAAAATTTTATATCAGTGTGCAGTACCTCTACCATGAATTTACAACAGCATGGGATTATTTATAAATATGAACAAAAAGCACACTAAAAGGATAACTGGTTTTGTCACAGGGATTCTTGAATGTTTTTTCTGCAATCATCAACTCAAGTGTTTTGTAGTTTTCTTGATTTGAGGGGTGGCCTGTATTTAATTAAACACGGCCTTTCACTTCACCAATTGATGCCACATTTTAATGCAAGCGATCACTTGCTCCAGCTATTCAGTATTTTACAATCAGCTGGATGAGTGCTCTCCAGGAACATGACTATTGAAGCAGAGAAGACATTTTCCACTCAGGGTCTTCCAGGATGCTGCAGCATTTACAGGAGACACAATCTGACTATTTGGACTGCTTCGGTATCTCTTGAACCTGAACCAGCAATCCTTAGTGGAGAATGCAGTACGCCTGCTGAGAGACGGGGGTGGGAAGTCCAACCCCCACTGCTCCTGGCACCACCTTACTACTGGGCACTTGGGCATGAAGCCAAAGAAAGCTTTCGTAACACTTTCCAGGAAAACCACCACGAGATAGATGGTCTGAACTGTCTGCTGCCTCAACCCAAAAACATGCATCAGTAATAGTCTGTTTTGGAGGTGGGTGTGCGGAGGGAAGGCATTCAGGAAAGTCAGACTGCAGCTGTGCTGGCTGGAGGCTCTCTGACCACTCCTGCCTTCCAGTAATCGGCAGCAAAGCTTATTACTCTGGAAATGACTTTATCAATGGCAGGCCTTTCAACAAATCTGCTGGGCCTCATCTCCAGAAGATGTAGGTCATCCTCAGGCCTTCTCATGTGGATTTGCTGGTAAATGAAAGATAATTCTGTCAGCAATGAATAACTATCTTAGTCAGTTTGTGGTTATGAACTATCTGCAGCTGGGTGCAACTTTTCTTGCAAGATGACATCTTTTTTTTCATTTAAAATCACATCAAAATATGGTTCAGGGTAAAGTGTATTATTCTCTTAAGTAGCTATAACACATCCTCAGGCCATTCTAGGAAACTGAATATCCAAACAAGGAAAGTAGCAAACATGTATAAAAAAATTATACCTTTAACTTTATATCTAACTATTCAGTATTATTGTTGATGGAACAACAAATTATGTTTGAGACAGTAGATGGGAATTTGTGTTATAAAAATTTGTGAAAATAATATGTGGCTTAACTGATATTGTTCGAATTCTGAATTCCTTCCATGCTGTGAGTGAATGGAGGGAATTATACAGGCCATTCTCCACAATGGGGTAATTCTGCGACAGTCCATCCATCTCCTTCCAGGAAGAGCTTATCTGATTAGAATTGCAACCATCCAGAGCTCATTCTTGGAAACAGAAGGCAGTGACATTCAGGAATTTTTGAAATTCAGAGTATGTCATAATCCGGCATAAGAAAAATATTCTAACAAACACCTTTTCAACAAAAAACATTATTAATACCCAAAAGAAAAAACAAAAAAACATTTTGCCCAAACTCCATGCCATTGAACTGTGGAAGAAGACATGAAATAAAGTTGGGTATAAACACAAATGTCTCAAGGAAGATTTAAACTCACAACCACAGAGGTGAGAGGCAATACAGCTGTACCTGAGATGCTGTGTAACCAACCTGATAAAAACAGAGGGCGGCACAGAAATCCATGTGATAGATGCAAAGCTTGCAGCAAAGCATACAAGCCTTGCAAGAGCAGCCGGAACAACAAACCACTAAACAGTAAACAGAACTGTAGTAAATAACACCACTTTTTACCCTCTGCGGTAAAGTGACTTACACTGGCTACCGGGGAGGGTTAGGGGTGGAGGTGAGCAAGATAGAAGTGGCAAGCAGACTCAGGCACAGACAGGGCTTGTTTACATCCCTCAGCTCATTCTGCCATCACCGCTTCCTGCACGGCCATGTGAAAACCATATCTCAGCATAGCTGGGACCCTGCATGCGAAGAAAAGCCACAGCCACTGCGGTTACTATTCTCAGTATGACTAAGCCATAATACCCCAGCAAAAACGTCTCCCCTTGAACACCATGATTGAACCATTTTTTTCACCTAAACTTCTTGCACTACCCTTGCTTGTTTTTCACATGTCGATTCTCTGAATTTGCACTCTTGGTTGCAGCTGTACTAGGTTAAAGAATTGTGTCTTACAAGTGTTTTCAAGTATGTGACTTGCCTAAATGCAACAAATAAATGGCAAAAAAAAAATGCGGCCACTTGTGGAATCCATCCAGGCTTATTATATCACTGAAAAACATACACATCACATTTGAATTTCAAATTTTCTGCATAGATGACTGTGCAACTATTCTTGTATGCAAACTTCAATTCACATATTTACTCTTCCAAAGAAGTTTTGCAAAATATCACCCATGCCCTCTCACTCCATGTCCTGCTCTGCTTTCCTCCCAATACATGCATGTTGTAATGCTGTTTGTGTAAGTCTGAGGATTGGCTAACAGTGGACCACCCTTGCTGGGGAACTCCTAGACAAGGTGCTGACCTCACAGCACAGGAATCCAGGAATGCAGACCACTGGCAGCTGGAAGAGTAAGTCATGAAATGCAGCAATAGAGGAAAATAAGCTTCAGTCCTCATGGATGGTGGACTTACTGCTTGCTGTCAATAGGAAGTGGGTGACGTGAGCCAGAGGTAAACGCTGCATAATAATCTGCACACTATGGGTTTCGGTACTTCATCTTTCACATCATTAGTGGAAGGCGGTTAATATGCGAAACAGTAAAAGCACAGCAGCCAGAAAACAGCAAGGAAGGCAGAACATCATGCAGTCAAAGTGGTCCCAGTGACAACATTTGGCAACTGGCTCACAGCACAGTGAGCCAAAAAGGCTGATGTCCGACTGCGATGGGGTAGCGCAGACGTGGACGCTGCGGGTGGAGTTCAACGTGGCAATGGAAAGAAAGAGATGAGGTGTCAGAAGGCAGTGTGAAGGCTGGGGTGGTGGAATGCCATCATTTCAGATTTTCCCTGTTCCAAAACCATGTGGAGAGGTGGTTAGTGTCACTCCCTAAACCGATACCAGTAACAGGAATCACTCCCTCATACTTTTTCTCACCCCTTATCATCCAATAGGTATAGCTTGCCATATTCTCACACACAAACAGCCTAGGAAATGTTCAATTTCATGCTCCATTGTCTCTGTACATCAGTCATCGGTCTTGTCTTTTTTGGGTCTATGGTGCAATGGACAGTACGTCTAACTTCAGCCTGAAGGTAAGCAATTCAGAAGCTGCGGGTTTGCGACTCGCCAGGACCTGTGATCCTAAGAGGGAAGGGTGCTTTGCCTGCGCTTACAAACCAGAAATGCCTACCTGACCTTATCATAGAAATGAGAAAGTTATACTGTATGTCCATTGTTGTATATTTGCATGTAGCCTGAGCAATATAATGTGGTTCCCGATGTCTTTAGTTTGGTGCTATGATAAAAGTTTCTGTATTCAGAATGAAAGCCAAGCCCAGTCTACCATATCTGAACACCCAGGTTCTAGAATGGGTGCTCGTTTCATGCTTGACCTACTTTGCTCTTTCTGGGATCATTTCCCAGCAGGGAGAAGTGAGAGCTGGTCAGCGTGGCCACAGAGGGTTACACCAGTCTACGTCTGGTTCTTCTGGGGTCATAGGTTTAGACATGCCTGTACTGGGTGGCACATTACATTAGCAGGGCTTAGCTGGGCATGGTGTGATTTCCTCCTTACTGGAAGTAAATGTCACCTACCTGATGATGCAACGTGATTGAAATTCAGCAGTACAAAAAATGCTTTTTTTTTAATTTGCAGGCAGACATGAGCATTGCGTTGAATAAAATGATTGCAGAACAGAACTTGTCACGCTCATTCATGGCTCATTCTGCTGCGGTGGGATATACATCGACATCCAATATTTGAAAGCACAAAAAGAATTCATCATATATATCTGTCTGTACCCCAAAAGATCAATGAACTGGAGATCACAGTTGAAATGCAACCGTGAGCACATGTTCATACACAGACACTGACATGTGCAAAGGCAAGAATAGACTGGGGTTTGAAATACGAAAATGCACCCTTCTGTGGTCCTTTTAAGCTCTACCCCCAAAAAAAGCCTGGACCGCTAAAGTGGCACAACACAGACCCCTCATAAGAAGGCAATGCAGGGCCAGAGCCTTTATCAACTGGAGCTTCCCCTTTTCGCACACCCTGGGTGACAAGCAACTTCGCTGGAAGAGAGCAAGTGTGATAAGCGTAGGGTGTGACTTCCACAGAAATTCCTTTTGAAAGGCGGTGCTGACAAGACTAGATCAAGGGGTGTAGGAGGTTAAGCGTGGCCCACTGAGCCATGCAATGACAGTGCTGCTCGAAGGCTGTGGTAATGTCTGGGTAACATCCTCCTGCTGCCATCGCCTGCATAGGCCATTCATCAAGGGATGCGCACTTCGGAGAGCAGACAGATATTGTATCATTTTTATTACCTGATGGCAACTTAAGGCCCCCTTAAATGACTGAATGGACAAGATGTACATGGGAGATTGGAGGTGTGGCAGTTTCTTTGATGATGAATTTTTTGTGAATTACTGAAAAAATCCCATTAGTCATGTTAACTGCCTTGGGGCAATTGTATTGCAGTAGGTGCTAAATAAAATTGAATTGAAGATTACAAAATGTAACCAAACTCATCTTCAAGGGCATTTTACTCTAAATGCATGCATGTGTGCCTGTGTGGTAATGTTCACCTGAAGATATGCTATCTTCTAAGCGAGTGCACTGTTTCCTCTGAGAATTTGCCTGAGCTTGTGTTCACTGGAAAGTGAGTTAGGAGAATTGGCTGGCTTGGACCCCTGCACCATTCCTTCTCTCTGTTTTCCATATCCGATTATCTAATGCATTGTTGCCATGAGTCTGTAGCCTCTCCCATGGCAATGCATGTGAATTATTTAGGGATCTATTTTGCTTAGGGGATGCAGATTTGAGGTGGCACTTTTGTTACAAAAAGTTGTTGAGTGAAACTCGTGGTTTGAGAGAAAAAGAAGATTTAAAAGTGGTTGTCCTGCAACTCATGTCTGAATTGCTTTATTAAGTCATGTTTATAGGTCAAACACAACACCCAGGAATCATGGAACATGAGGCAGGAGACATCCTAGATGGGACATCAGGGCACAAGCTCACACACAAAGGTCAATTCACTCAGATACATGTCTTTGGGCTGCAGGAGGAAACTTGCCTTCCCAGAGAAAAACCTTTTTAAAATGGGAAGAACATGTACATAGAACCAAGGACAGGAACTGGGAGGCAACCACTGAGCCACATGGAACACGGAACAGCACAAATATGCAAAATATACAGAATGTTAATTGGTCTCCATGATAAAGCACTAAATCTATAACTGTTAAAGTTCAATCAGGGATAAATAAGTTGAAATACTTGACGTAATTTAACTGTCACCTGCTTTGATCTTGTGGCACCTCTTTTAAAGGAAACGCTGCAGATACATTGCTGTTCCTTAGGTATGTTTAACCAAACCCAAAGGTATGCCGTACACTCTTAGCTCATTAAAAGTAGTGCCATGCTGATTTAGACCTGAGGCATTTTGGTCAGCACTGGCACACCTGACTCTGTATTTGTCTTCCACATATCTCATGGCTAGAGATAATCCAAGTCAGACTTCATAACCTGCTTTACCTTTTCTCTCATGTTCAAAGACCCCCATTTCCAGTACGCATTGGCACTGTGTGTCTAAACCAAACCAGAATAACCGTTGAGTAGCTTTCACTTTTGCTTCCAACCTTATTTATGTGACTTTAGCTCAGCCATGTAGGAGTATTTTGGAATTTTGTTTACTTCCCATACACACCCATTTTACAGGATGTTTCTGTTGTTGTTTTGACTCCAAGTCCACAGCACAAACCTGTCAGGTGCCTGTAGGTGGCGATCATTGCAGATCACAGCTGTCTGCCGTACCCTATTTAAACAGTGTTTACTACCAGTTTCATTTTGTGGAGCTGCCTTAGTGTACTCTGAAATTCAATCAAACTTTTCAAAGGGCACATAACAGTGAATATGAAAAATCACGATGTAAACAAGGATCATGGCGACTGAAAGGAAACTTTGACTAATACCAATAGAATGGTTATGCCTTGCGTGGTATATTTATCACATGTCACGCAGGGTTTATAATATCACTGTCTGCAAAATGAAAAAAAGATTTTTTCCAGATTTCCTGCACTTTGCGCTCTGTGTCTGCCTGTCCTCGAACAAGCAAACACACTTGCTATTGCAGCAAATCTCTTCAGTTTCTAGAAATGAGGAGTGACCTGGCATGTTTTGGAAAGTGATGTCATTCACTGGTGGGAATCGCTCCCGGTCCAAAGCAGACTTTGTGTACCCTGTTACCAAAAAGCAAAAAACAAAAACGTAAATACTTTCACAATGCCTGATTTCTCCCCTCCAGATCAGCTGTCCTGTCTGTTCTATACTCTGTGATCTTTACTTTTGTCTCCAATAACAAGGACAAGGCACAGCTAGCTGGAAGAACGCAAATCACAGTATGTTGTTGTGACGTACTCCCTGTTCCTCTCAGACACAGAGTGTGCTTGTCATGTAGTGGGCCTCCTTCTCTGTCTCTGCATGTTGTCATGGAGATTCTGCTGCGTGTCTGGGCTCCGAATGAAGCTGTCTGGCACACTGACGGGGTTTCCCACACTGGTCAGTTGCTCATTAATCACTTCTCAGTGCCATTTCAATGCTAAAGCGAAGGTCACGTTAGTTTTGAGGATATGTCGAACTTTATGACACACTACAGATCAGTGTTCACTCACCAACAGCTTTTTTCACAAGCAATGTAAGGGCGATATGACAATGTTTTTCTTTTAATATTCTTTCATTTAAAAAATTCTCCGAATACTCTACAGCATGGAGGACAACTCAGTATCCTTCAAATGGAGGACAACATTTAAAAAATACTTTTGGAACCAGGGGTGACTTGAAACACAAACACTGATATAGCCTCCTCTCCCACTGCCAGTTTTGTTGTACACAGGGAGGGGAGGGGTTTGCTTTGTTGCCTGTGCTTCCCAGACCACAGTGTAGTAAAACCTGCAGGGGACTGGATACTTGTTTAGCCTTGGGAGTTTTACTGATACCTGACTGGGAAGAGAAGCTGCCAGTTTGGCTGATATTAAACTGCCCACAAAGGAAGGAGAAGAGTGGACAGCATAAAGCCCACCACCACAGCTCTGGGATGCTCAGGTTTACTGCAAGCTTTCCTAAGCATTTTTATATCGTTACAGTCCGTCACGCATTTGTATGTAAAAAAATGGGCCTCCTGTTCCAAAAGAGAGCCTTGCTGGGAGCTCCCCTTGTAATCTGTACTTCCTAGGTAAAGAACGGTCAAGAAAATCCAAGAGAAACTGCTACACCAGTGCTCTACCTTATTCTAGCCTGGATACTCCGGATGTAAGAGGTCCTTGTTTCCAGAGCACCTACGCCCTGACTGGTGTTCCGTGTGTGTTTATGTGTGTCAAGGGTGGGGGGAACGCGAGGGTAAGTGATACGCAGGTGTACCAATACAGGTGCGTCACAACCAGGCTTATGTCCGTCTCTCCTGGATCCTGGACAGGATAGTTTGAACAATGAACAGTGGAACCTCATTACGAGTGACAGGAAAACTCATTATTTTAGCATTACTGGCATTTACTATATTATAGCTGCGGAGAATCTGCAAGAGTCTTTGACATGCCAGTCATTTGGAACTGTAGTACTGGTGACAGCAGCCTGTGTAGTTTATGGCAGTCCAAAACTGTCATTTCAGTTCTCTCCTGCAAAGAAAACTTGCACTTTTTTTTTCCATGCCTCCTCCTGGCTTATTTCTGTCCTCCTACTAGAAATTTCACATCATTGCTAATGTGGCTTGATTTGTGAAAGGTAAAATAAAGGTCTCTAACACATTTATTGCTTTCTGTAAAAGAGGTACTTTAGGCAGTAAGCAAATCAAAGTCTGTACCAAGTATATTTTTGTATCAGTAGTGATTTATACAAATTAAATACGTAATATAAGATCTTGACCACTCTGCACCAAAAATTTGTGCGCTGTACAGGCCTGCACATGTTTGACAGATGAAATATATTTATAAAGGCAGGCAACAGAAAAGAAATAATAATGGCTGCACATTTTTTTTTGCTGCAGTGTACATTGCAAGATAGCAATTTGTAGCACTAAATAATCACCTTATTAATACTTATCTTTACAGATATCTGGATGAGTCATAATTTGCTATGTTCAGATGACTGAAACATCGACAGAGCAAGCTTTGGTCCACCACACCTACCAACTCATGAGCTATGTTCTCTGTTTGCACTTTATAACATTGGTTGTTTGAATAATCCGTTGTAAAGGAAGCTGTAAAAATCCCCTGTTGTCCCCCTTAATAACGGCACTTCCTCTTCGGCAGCTCTTCCTAGTGTCTGGCGATGATACTGTCACTACGCCTGGTTTAGTAGGTCAAAGATGGCCCGAGAAACCACGGAGAAACAAACAAAGTCCCCCTTTATCAGGGGATCTGGGTAGGCTTGTCAGTGAGTTGCCACTGCGGTGACAGGTTTAACCACAAGCCTCCTAAATCAAACTCAGTAACCTCTATGTTTAACTGGCTTTAAAGCATCCCCAGCATCTTATTACGTACATCATCATCCTCTGCATGTGAAGTTGTCAGTACTGTACGTATTAAAAACACTATTGTTAAACAGGGATTCTGACAAAGCAACCTGGTTTCCAAGTAAGTTAATATTGGCTTGTGTAGAAATAAGCATATCATAATTGTTAAATGCCCTTTCCAAATTCCAGATTCCAAATGTTTTGTAGCTAAAGGGCCCATACAGTGGGGCACATGTACTTTTTGTTAGGTTAGCTGGGGGCAACACAGACATGGGCCATGGGCCATGCGCCACTCACAAAAATAGAGGGGCATACTCTGTTACATAATCCCAGACCTCTTATTGCCTCTTATCTCTTTTAAAAAAATACATTAGCAAACCCTTGGTTAGAGGATGGGTGGAAAAAATGCCTTTCTGCTGAAACTACTTGTTACCTCAACAAATGAGTCTGTACAATTAGAGAGAGGAACAGTCTGTACGAAGGATCATGCATTGTATCAGGGTGAAACCAGACAGAAAAAGGCTCATTTATGCCCCAACACGTAATTTTCACATTCCAATGGATTTGCGGAAATTGATTTGCCAATAAATAGGTACTACAGCTTGCAATGGCCTTTACGTTTTTACTCTTAACTCTTTCACTAAAGAGTTGTACCTAACAGGTAAAGATTGTAAGACTGAGAAGAGAGGCATCACTACTAAGGTCAAGCAATGTACCAACAGTAATGCACACAAGGGATACAGGAAAATCCTTTTTTGTACACACGATCCTTTTTTCTAAGACTTCCATGTCTGAGCTGCAATTTCTGGAATTCATGTCAGAGTGGGGTGTTCTGACCCTGACATGCAGGGCTGGAGCCTGTCATAGCTCACGCATAGCCGTGTCGCTCTGCTAGATATCTGGGCAGAACTCGATGCCCATGTATGATGAGGAACATTCCATCCTGTTTGCACACCTCATTCCGTGAGATTCACTGAAGCCTCAACTCTGTGTAAGGATCGTTACGTCCATTCAAAAGAATTGATGTTGTAGACCCAATTATCTAAGGAAAACCAGCTTTGGTCTTTATTTCTGACATAAGAACATGTATTTCTAGACCACTCTGACCTCGAAATAACAAGTGCATGATAATATTGTGCTCAACACCCACCAGCGTTCACTGTATGCCAATACATGCTGTGCATTTAAAAATTCCTTAAAGCATTTTTTGAAAAAAAAAAAAAAAAGTATTGTTTCAAGAACCACTGGATATATTAATATTGTAGTCTAAACATATAGCATTCCATCCATGCATCCATGCATCCATGCGTCTTTGGACCGCTTCTTTGGGTGAGCGTGTACTGAAGGACCTTGTTAATTTCTCATTCCTGGATGTTAATTACTGTGGGGCAGTAGCTATTAAAAGAGAAATTTCAAACTTACCAAACTGCATTTTTATGCAATAAGCTGTGTTTTCATAAAAAAATCTTCAGAAATGTATAAACTGCATCATCAACTTTTTCACTTATTCTTTTTTGTGATTTCATATGCCATTTCGTAGTCGCAGTCCTCGTGCCATGGTAGTAAAATCACGGTACGGCCATGTTACTATATTTAGCAGAAACATCTGATCACAAAGCAGTGCTAACTGAGGGTGGTAAAAATACCCATTGCTGTGAAGTTGTTCTCTTCTGTCGGCTTTAAATCAGGCGTGCTCAAGCTCTCCGTAACATCTAATGCCCTCTGCGATACCTGCAGTTGTGATCACAGAGTTCCCTATGTTGTCAGTTTTCACTGAGGCCTTGCCAGCACCTTTCTTCTTGTATTTCTCCTGTCATTGTAAAGAAGGTGAGCTGTCAGCAAAGCTATAAACGAGCCTTTATAAGGAAATAAGCTATAAAAAAAAAACTCTCAGGGATACAGTGACAGCTGCAATTTAGTTGGACACTGCCGCTAAGCACTCTCTGGAGTGTTCGTGTTCACTTCCATATAGCTTTAAGTGTTTTCTCTGTCAAGGTCAAGGTTTGGGAAGGCTAGACCATCGTGACAAGCAGGCATTAGACGACGTTACGATTTGTGCCAGATTTCTCAAAAAACCTGAAATAATCTTTCGTTTGTCACTTTGACTCGTCACCTTGACTTTCATATGGTTCAGACTTAAATTCACTTGGTCCAATCATGTAGAAACAGAGTGTATACCTGAATGTATTTCTCAACTAGCATGTCATTGGGCTTAATAATGGTTAGGCATTTCTCCACCTTGCCTCTAATTGTAGGCTAACTGGCATCTCTGAATTACCTGCAGTGTACCATTGTGTGTCTGTGTGCACACATATATCCAGTGGACTGTCATTCCATCCAGGGGTGCTCAACAGCCTTGTGCCCCATGCCACCTGGGATAGGTCCCCCCCCCGCCCAACCAGAATAAGAGGTTGGATAATGGACGAAGGGAAGTTTAAAAATAGTCGTCTTGCCTTTTGCACCATTGAGACAGGTGCTTAACAGCTTCTGTACTACATCCGCATTTAGAATTGAAAAAACAGAATTTAATTATTGAAGGCATGTACTCTCCTAATATGAAAATCTGTCTGTTTCAAATATGACTCTAATTAATCCTAGAAGTTATAACATCTGAGAATCTTCCACTCAGCCCATTTAGAGAAATGGACCTGTGTGAGGGTGTTCTTTGAAGAAAACAGAATTCCACCCACTACAAAAACCTGATATCTATTTTAAGTCGAAAGAATCTCTTAAGGCATGTTTCTGAATAATTTTAGGGTGCAGATTTCACACTATTAACTTGTGAGTCTCTCTGATCAGCCCATAATCAACAATATGATTACCTGCATAACTCAATATGCATTCCTTAGACATCGGCAAATTGAGACTCGCAGTCTGTACCTCCTCATATCATGTCATTCATCAAGAGCTCAAGAAAAGAAGAAAGTATCGCAATTCTAGCAAAACATGAATAGCCTCTTTGGGATGTTGATTCAAAGCTGGATTAAAGCTGAAGTAGAAGCACCAGATGTCTCCTTGAAGGTGTGAAACATAAAGGCACAATCGGAACAACTTGTGAAGCATTCAAAATATTTCATGAACTCACCTCTGCCTGCGGATAAGGACAGGCTTGGAATGGCCCAGCTTGCATTTCTGGTATGCACCTGGGGCTAAAGATCAGCCAATGAGCAGGTTCCATGGATATTGCAATGTACTGCCTGAAACTCAGGCTAGCCAAACCACTTTCGCTATGACTACAAATACTACCTTGGCATTCAAAACATCTGAAGTGGAGTTTACTCATGTGTCATGCCTAAACAGCTTGCAAAACCAAGCATGTAGTTTTATAACTCACTGGCAAAGAAGCAGAAAGGTTCAAGATAAAATTGAGTTAATAAAAAAAGAAAAAAGAATAGATGTAATATTCATTGTACATTTTAATAGCTATCCTCCTTTAGGTACCATAAATGCACAACATGGTCAATTTCATGATCTGCAACAACAATGTGCAGAAATGTTTGAGATGAGGTATAATGAACGTGAAGAGATGGTTCTCCCTCGAAAAAATCAGTCAATTGTTATTACCATGGGGACTTTTACCTGAACAGGTGGCAAAGTTCCTCAATAAATGGATTCCGATAAACAGATATCAGGTAAAACTTGGACAAAATAGGAAGAGGGTTGAATGTAAAGAGGTACTGAGAAGGGTTGTGGGAAGGTTTCTGCAGTGAGGGGGTGATTGGGATCAGGGCTTTGGTGGGGACTCTCCAATGTCAAGCCGTGACGTCAGGCTAAGTCTCAGGTTCCTCGTCTCTATCATCTCTGCCTGAGTCAGGTGATCCTGATAGCTCTGCTGCATTACCTGAGCACACTTACTGACAACCACATATGTACACATGTCCACCTTCACACACGCCTGCACACATTTTCTGACAGAAACACATGTGCTCACAAAAGCACACGCATGGAAAAACTTTATACTCGTGTATCTCACAACAGACACAGTGGCTACACTCATTGTTAAGCTTTAGAGTATACAGATACAATGCCAGAATGTGTAATTTTCCTGCTGACTGGTGAGTAAAGGCAGTTTCTTCCTATGTCAATGCTGATGGCAGCCTGGTTTCCACCTGCCCAGGGACTGACGTCAGGCTCTATGAATGTAAACATGAGTTGGACCTACTCGCCAGCTCTCTCGCCGCCTAGTTGTTTGATTTATTTTTGTTTTCAAAAGGTTACACTCTTATGTGACGAAGATAGAAACTGGAGACAGGGTGGGGAACAAAGGGGAAAGATATTACTGTTTCTATGAATAGCCTTATGCTGTTGTGGAAAAAATATTCTAATCACCCTTCATCTGGGTATCATTTGGTACAAGAACACACTGCCTGGACATTGTGAACCACTGGTCATTTATTAGATGTCCTTATGGAACCGTAGGGATTACTTCCTTCTGATTCTCATGACCACTGCAGCTGAGACCGAAGGACAAGAGGAGGGAGAGGAGGGATTGCCCAGCAGCCCAGGTCATGAGCCGGAGTGACCCTTCCAGCCCCCCACTGACTGAGTACGCAGTGGCCTTTTGTATAACCTCAGGACCCACAGAGCCTGAAGACCAACTGGGGTGACAGGCCAACACGTGAGCACTGCGGAGAGGGGCCAAGTACACCTCCTGCCTCATGCCTGCTGGGCTGCCCTGAATGTGCTGCAGTTCCAGGCTGGCTTGAAGCACCAAGGGCCTCAGACAGGAAGCCATGAAAAGCAAAGCAGCTGCATGTTATCAGAGAAATCTTTAGATGCTCATAGCTATATCGTGTGTGCCTATCTACATACAAACATGCATGTCTGAATAATTGTCCAGACAGTAAAAGGGACCATCCAATATGTCAGGTTTTTGCATAATGCTCTCCCCTTTTTATGCACATTAATCCCTATTTCAGATCTCCTTTGCCTGAATTTTCTTACCTTCCTTCCTTCCTCTTCCTATCCCCCTTTCCTTTCTCTGTGCCCTTGCTTTTTTCCCACCCTGCTCCTTCCCTTCCCCCTCTCTGCTGCACTGCTGCCCTGCCCTCAAGTAACTTCAGTCCCTCCTGGGTGCCAGAATGCAGGGAATGATTTGTACTCTATTACGGCTACCATGTGGTTCCACCCATTTTCTCAGAGAAAAAAAAAGGAAGGTCATTGCCGCCGTAGGGAGAGAAGCCTATATATTTGGGTGATGAAAGGGAAACGAATTGTCAATGTCCTGTCAGTACTCGCTGAGTAGGAGAATTAGCTGGGATAACAACTAAATTCCTTTTCTCAAATAGGGGAAGGAGAGAAAGGTCCCTCTTGTTACTTTGAACTGGCTTCTCAACTTCTAAGAATGGTAAAGAGGGAGGGGAGCTACACTTGGCTGATAACGGGTAGAAAAACTCACCTTCAACCTGCTTTTGTGAAATGCACATGCCATGCGCTGCGATGCCTTTGCAGACAGACCAGAGTCCTGTGGGGTGAATGAGATTCCTCTGTGCTGTGTGTGAAGATCAGGCCTTGTGGTCTACTGAGACGAGAGTTCGCAGTCAGAGCCCTAAATGGTGAACTGGAGTGTCATTTACATAGTTTGGTTAACACCCACTGATTGGACTCCACAGAAATACTGTCGCTCTAAGTATTCAACAGTGTATCAGGGTTTTCTCATTGTAATTCTGATTCTGATTTAGATTGCATTTTGGGGAGAGATCTGTATAAGATGACCCGTCATGTGATCAGAGAGCTGCATGGAAGGGCATCGCTCACGTCACGCCAAGAAGAAGAAGAAGAGACACTGTGTACATTCACACCCCCAATATAGTCACACAGACATTCCTCTGACCTTGTCTCCTTCTTTAGAGTGTGGGGAAGCCATCAGTGGCTCAGGAATGGGGAGGGGGGTTGGGGTTTGAAGTATGTTAAAAAATGTCAGGAGGGAAGGCTGACTTCTGCTGGGGCAGGTCTGATGCCTCTTTGCCTACAGCTGGGTTCAGATATGGACACTGTGTAGGGATCCCAGATGGTATTGTCTACTGGCTTCTGCTGGGGCAGGTCTGATGCCACTTTGCCTTGTATATAGCCCAAAAACCAGTAGGGTGACATATTATGTTATGTTCAGCTGTCATAACAAACCAGGTAAACAAAACAATTTTCAGAATTTGCAGGAAAACCCAGGGATGCAGACCAAGGCAGTGAGCCTAGTAATCATGCTGAGTGGGCTTCACCTGATGGAGATGTGATTAGTCATCTTTGTGAGGCTTCTATATTTGCTGCTCACCTTAACAAAATCTCAATGTATGAATCCACGTCTATCAGTTCTATGAGTGGGAATTAAGGCCCGTATGGTGTGTTCTCCTATATGTGAGCCCCTTGTTGCTGAGAATTTATGGTGAATTTGTACAGGAAAGAGCAGTGCAGTGATCCCAAGAGCCATACAAGAGGCCCATAGCTTATTGATGAAGCAGATATTGGTGTGGGAATTTGAGGGTTGAGCATCACCACCAGCTAAGGTTCCTGTAATGGCATTACATAAATTTCAGTAGAATTTGGATGCCTATAATGTGAAATTTTCATTTGTTATTCTGAAATATACATCTGACTTAAAATTGTTTAAAAGCAGCCCTACCTTATTTTGAGCAAAAAAGTTAAGGATTTTAATTCCTCTGCCCTTGAACTGTAAGAGCTTAACAGAACGTTTGTTAAGCTACTGCTATGAAGCAGAAAGAAAAAGTTACTCAAAAGTTACTTGCATGCAAATCTGCAAAAATCTGATGCATACAGACCAGGTTAAATACTGTAAGGTTGTATATAACAGGGAATTATTCAACTTTACATATGGTTTTGCAAGAGTCACTGCAACACAAGACAGAAATAACTTTAATAGCTCAGAAACTGATGTTGTTTTTAACCTGAATAGTGTTTTTCAACCTTGGAAATGCAGTAAAATTAAAGGTACCGGCTTGTTTGTCTGAAGGTGCTACACTGGAGGCGTTTGACAGTACAGCTAGTACTGGGTGACCCTCAGTGCCGAACACTGGGAAAGTGTTTCGTAGCAGAATAAATGGTAACTCTCCACTAGGAAAGATCGTGTGTCCCTTATCATTGCAAGGACATACAATTTTATATATTTTTTTAAGGTTATCTGCATGAATTTAGTTGTCTCCATACAGAATGGGCCTATATCCAACTAGGACAATCTCTTTTCACACTGCTGTCCAAGAGGTGCTATGTAAGGGGCTGACAGGAAAAGCACTGTGATCCTCACCACTGGAAACCAGCAACTCAGCAGTGTCTTACAGGCTTGATGAAGTTTCCTGCTGGGAAGTTGAGGAATGCTGATTGTTCATTCCAACTATGACAGTGAAAAGCCAATTTATTCCACCTCCAGGGGCTTCTGGGAACAATCAACAAATGACATGGTCTAGAATCAGAGAACGATCATGACCTGATGTAGAATTCAATCTGAAAAAAGAGAGTACCTGAACCAACTGACCCACTCTTTAAAAATATCAAACATTTTAGTAATTGTTAATATTGTTAATATTGTTACTTCTTACAAGAGCTCCTCAAGTCATTAATATTCATGGTTTATAACATGTCATCAATGATATTGTTTCTTTTTCACAGTTCTTAGACTGCTTTAAAACAAGTATTCTGTAGATTGATTGATTGATGGTCATCAGTAGTTCAGTAAAATGTTCATTATTATATAATAATCTAAATCTGCTGGATTGTGTTTGATAGCTAAGCTGAGCGCTTGCGACTGCTGTAAAACTGTGCAAAATCTGCCAGACTGTGTTCGATACCTAAGCTAATAAAGGAAAACTATTCTTGGGAAACCCCACCATAACAAGCTTATTTTGTGAGACTATATATCAATGGAAAGTTGAGATAAACAAGGGAAGCTGACAAAGGAAGGGAGCTGAAATGACTGTAGAAACTCAGTGAGCAAACGTAGTAAGTTAACCTCCAGAGTTAGTCGAATATGTGCATCCTTACTGTTTTTTTTTTTTATGATAAAATGAAGTGTGGTTTCTAAGGCAAAGGAAAAGTACAATGCTACACTTCCTTCAAAAAATTCCCTTGGCAAGAATAGAACTTCAGCTATATACAGTGAAGCCATTTGAGTTGTAGTTCCTGTTGTGCTGGTCAATGACGTTTCAGGAAGGTGATATTATATTGACAGTATCTGTGTTTCAGCAGATTCCCAGCTATCACTAATTGAATCATGCTGCATTGGAGACTTTTGCAGTGTGTTGATCCTTAACTGCATTAGCACGGATGAATTAGGACACCCCTGCACCTGTACAAAAGCTTCCTGCACCTTTCGTTTGCCGAGTGCAAGAATGTCAAGTACTAATGAGTTGCCTTTGCATATGTAAATATAGTGGCATTTCCATTTCTATAAATGCACCATCTTTATTCACTGTTTTTCAGTTACCTTTATTTACTATAAGAACAATTTCAAGCCACATTTATACCATTCTTTTTTTGTATGCCTGAAGAATTTGATTATGTTTTACAAAGCGTGTTCTGTATTAACGTGCAAAGCAGAGATTAGCTACCTTGTTACAACTGCTGACATTGTCAGTGAGATAACATAACAAAATTCAAATGAATGAAATGACAACAGAATAATTCATGAACTGAACACATTGTGTGAAATAAAATTTTAAGAGAAACATACCCCAACATTTCAGAAATTCACGCAAGGTAATACTGCAACATCTATGTGCATGCAACTTATTTATTTGTGAATCCAATTTCTGCATATAACGCCTGGTGACACTCAAATGTCACTGTAGGCTTTGCATATTTTTTTCTACTTTCTAGGGTTCTTGCAATTTTTTTAAGGATTGGAGAATAAGTCTCACTTTGGTCATTTAAAGATAGGCTTCCTTAGGTACATGGAATAGAGCATGGACAAAAGTGGTAGATTATCCTATCAAGACTAAACAAAGCAGGGCGGTGCTGGGGGAGGGGCTAAAAAGCCAGATCTAGCTGAATGGATAGGAAAAAAAGTCTGTGAAAAAGACCCTTCCAGATCCTCATATGTACTCCAGTTGTTTAAACCCTACTTTGTTTGTTTCCCTGAGACACCAAGCAAGACTTTTCAGTAGAAACTCTCTAAGACAAGTGGACAATGTGGTTGGTACTGAAATGAATGTCAGACATCACCCCCCC
>JAACJT020000086.1:8785826-8820178 GCA_009936485.2 Gymnarchus niloticus | reverse complement strand
TGCCATTTCCTTCTCCAGGGATCACTTTGGTCTGAGTTCTCCGCTACGATCTGTCCGTCTTGGGTGGCCCTACACGGTTTAGCTCATAGTTTCACTGAACTACGCAAGCCCCTTCGCCACGACAAGGCAGTGATCCATTGAAGGGGAATGTAAAGCCTTACTATGCCACAAACAGTTAATATGAGACCAGCAAGAAGACAAATAATAATAAAAAAACACAACGTCTGGATTGTGATTTGCACTTAAAATATGACATCACAGAGTCAGAGTACTGTTGCCACTAATCCACCATTGCAATCAAGGAGATTGCTTCAATTAGTTTTTGCTTCTTTCATTAGAGATTGAAGCTGTGCCTAGTTAATCACACATTCATCTCAGTGACCATGAAAATGGAAGCAACACGAAGGACATATAGGGGTATGTAGAGAGAAGACCTGTCCATATTCTTCTGAGTGCTGCTCAATGGAGGGGATTTGATGCAGGCCAGTGGGTGATGAGATGAGAGTCACTTCCCTCACAGGTTCCTACACCAGTCTGTGAGTCACTGGGGATAGGCCTTGGCTCAGGCAGGCCCAAAATGTCAGTCCTGTGCCAATATGCAGGAGCAGCCAATGCCTGTGTGAGTGCTACTGCTGCACCTGCAGCACGCTTCAAATCATGTTTGAATGGCTCACATGTTGTTTTAGGGAGGTTGTTGAAGAATCTTACCTGGAAAGGGAGTGTCACTTAAGCAGGTATGTTGGAGTAGGGGCTGAAAGAGAAAGTAGAGTACTGTAGGAAGAAGAGGCATTCTAGAACTGAACATCGCAAGGGATACTACGTGTCTCTGTGAGCAAATCTATTTAAAGACTAAGCTGTTTAAGCAGATGGGGCACTATATCCCTGTCAGTCTGGGTCTCTGTTGATCAGTCACTGAAATCTTCACTCTGCAACTTTGTTAAGGGTGTCACGGCAGAGAAAGCAGTGAATACGCAGACAAGTGCAAATGTCATGCCTGTGAGCTGAAATTCATTCCCACAAAGATACTGGACTACTCAAAAAGTCCCAGAAGCCTGAGGTGAAGGTCTTGCTAGTCAAGAGGAGGGCTGAGATTTTGAGCTGCTCAATTTGGAGGTTATCAGGTGTCCTAATTTTTCCCAATTCCAGTGTGTCTACAAATAAAAAGATAGGGTCCAGAAGGGTTACTCTGAGTCAGGTTATTTTTACTACAATTCATAGAGAGGTGGGAGAATCCCATGTATACGCCAGGTAATTGGTATGGAAGTGGGAGATATCCCGGTACACGATAGGCATCTGAAATTATGTAAAGGGCTTTGACTGAAAAGTAACACCCAGACTACGAAAGCAGCTCTCTTGGTTTAGGGTACCGGGGGGTGCTTGTCACTTATCCGTACAACATGAGCAGTTATGAGCTCACTGAGATCTCATGCCTCTCTCTCTCTCGGTCATCTGTCATATTCAAACATTCAAGGGTGAAGGTCATACTTGGGCTTCTATTTCTAGACAGAGTTATGAGGTGGCTTTAGTTGGTCCTTGGCTGGTGTATTCGAGCCCCCAAACTAAAAGAGTCACATCATTTCAGATCTATTTCTTCAATGTCTTAGAAATGTAATATGTTTGGGTATTACTAATTTGTTGTATTTTTCATTATATATTCTGCTATGAGTTTAAGTTCCTGATGCATTTTTAAGGCAAAATCAGACTATTTGATAACATAATTTTCTCCAAAGAAATTTCCAAAAATACAAAAAAAGAATCACATACACAAGATGCATTACACACCAGACATTAAGTTAAATGTGCTACAAATTACGTGTCCTACTCAGGTCTGCTTAGAAATGGATCTGTTTCCTCGCCACTTCACACTGACTATGTCTGACAAATCCCTGCCATTTAAATTCCATAAATTAAGCTCAACAGCTGTAAGGACTGTGTTGACTGTGTTTTCTTCTGCAGCTCTGCTAGTCATAGCAAATATTCAAAATGCCTACTTATTTTATTCAGTGCTTCAGAGCAGCCTATGTATGTCTATGATATTTATCACTGGTCTCTTGAAGGATCATTGTCTCCACTGCCATCACCCCGGAGTTACATAAAAATTACTCAGTAAAAAACACACAAAATCAGTGATAAAAATCACATATTTCTAATTGATGCTAACATTCTACAATCGAGAGACAACATTAATCTTAGATAAAATACAATGATTTTTAAATTTCAATAATTATTTTAAACTGTGCAAAGCCCTTTTCCTCATGACCACGATGTGGCTTTCTGATAGTAATACAGCATTCAGTTTTATAACTATAATTGCTTTAATCAGCAATATATATGTATTACATTCAGCAGTGGACCAGCCTGATTGAAGTAAATGACCACTTGTGTAGAAATATGTGAATAATTTAAACTAATGAATCTAATTCACCCCTAAAGGCAGAAGTCTGTCTGAAATCATTGCTGTGATTGTTACTAAGAGGGATGGGCAATTACAATAAGAAGAGATCAAAACTCTGCTGTTAAGCTTGGGGGGGTACAATAAGGCCTGTATTTGACTGTTCAGGTCTAAAATGAGATAGGAATTTCTAATTAGAACACCTTACAGCTGCAATAAAACTATCTCAAAGTATCTCAATCTGATACACTAAACTAAACTTCATGAAAATGTCTTGGACTTCCTAATGATTATGGAAAATAGTACTATCCTTTCACTTCAATTAAAAATCTACTCCCAATCGCTTCTGCCTGGTCAAGATATAAACACTGCTGGCCCTTCGGTATTCAGCAAAATTAAATGTTTTGATTCTGCTTTGCCCTACAAGAAATTTGCTGGATGAATGATACACCAAATGCTCCCAACATTTCAAATACCATCAACAACTCTTACCTTATTCAATCTCAGTTAAACACTCATAATTATATATTGACTGATATTTCCTTTATTTAAAAATACAAAATAATCTTTAAGAACGCTAACACAATGGTTAATCAAAAAATAATTTTTCTTCACGATTAAATGCCAATGTATCTCAATAACCAAATTGTAAGATATTTTTGCTTAATAAAATTTTACCTGGTCATCACAGATGAGTGGTACAGTAAAAATATTACAAATCAGATTGCATACCAAAAATCATATCTGACTTAGGTCCACTTCACCCTCATATCAAATGTTATAGTCACTTTATTACCATAAGCAATAGTATATTACATACAGAAATGTAATATAGAAAATAAAATGAAAATGAAATTAATATTACACAAAAGGCTATCATGTAAAAAAAAAAAAAAAAAAAAAAAAAACTTAGCCGCATTGTTCTCACAGACAATCTGCGGGACTTTTTTTTTTTGGGGGGGGGGTGCTCTCATCAATGTAATATGTGCAAACTCTTTAATGTACTATTATTTTCTGGGGACATGTTCAGGCAATGAATCAAATGTGTATCTTTGCTGTCCATTCAAGTTCATCTGTCCCAAGTTTAGGATCTGATATGACAGAGCAGCTGATGGATTCTGTGACAACCTAATCATGCAAACAGTTCGTCATAAGTGGATACTCGGAACTACCTGTTTGATAAATGAACAGAATAAATTGTGCATGCTAGCAAGGGAACACAGGAAAACTGTCCAATGGCTGGGGGTCCTTCATTATCCAGTTGGCCTTATCCCATTATTTTTGCTACACTGGTCTCTCTTTTGGCATTGGCCCATTGTTTTCTTAAACTTTCAGTAGCAATTTCATTTTGCTGTGCAGGTGTGTGTGTTTTAAATACTGCTTGTAAATTTACAGACAACAAAACAACAACAGCAACAATAATAATAATTACACAATTCTGACAGTTTGAAATGAAGCTGTAACATTTTTACTTTTTCTTGTTCCTGGGCAGAAAGTGTTATTTCCCAGTTGCTTATGCCTAAAGTAAATGGAAAAGACCTATTTTTTCTCTTCAGACTTTGCTTTTGTGACCTGGGTAATTGGGGGCTGATACATGAGAGTGAATTACATTACATTTCATTATCCAGGTCACAAAAGCAAAGTTTGAAGGGAATAATGGCCATTTTCTATACTTTTACAACATAAGCAATTAAGAAATAACACATACTATCCAGGAACAAAATTTGTTACATAGTGATAATACACCACAACAAAACTAAGGGGAGCAGAAATTTTCTGAAAGTTGAGCTGGATACTTAAGTGTTTTTTTTTATTTTTTTTTCCCCTCGGAGGAATGTGAAGCGTGGAGAGTAAACGAAGGAGGCGACCTGAGAGTATTACTGCAGCCTTCAGACAATGCTGTGCGCGGGAAACTATGGGGGGGGAGGGAGGGGAGGGAAGCAATTCCTTTTATCTCGCATTTCCCACATCCTGCAACCAAATGAAAACGCGGCCACCCAATTTGAAAAAATGCATGGTATGCGCCTCTTTTCCATAACCCCAGTCAGGGCTACTAAGCTTTATTGTTCGTTTAACGAACTAAGCAGATCATTGTCCAAGATTAAAAAAACAAAAAAACAAATGTATTTCAATGAGCTATATTATGAAGATGAGCAGAAATAACGAAAATGTTTGTTTCCGCCCACAAAGCCAAATATTATTATTATTATTATTGAAAAGATAGCCACGTAGAATTCACATTTTATGAATAAAGTGCAGCTCATGCACAGAAACTAAGCTTATACAACTTCGTTTATACAGGTTTCCTGCTGTAATTGAACGTAATGTGGATATACAGGTTTAAAACTGAATTGTACTTAAAACAGCAACCATTCAGAAGGCTGCACGTTCGACCTATTTGTTAGTAACGCTTAACCGAAAAAAAAAACTTAAACGTTAAGATTCTACTTCAGCACCTATTATGCAAGTTTTCACGCACACTTTTTAAACGGCGTCTATTCTAATTCTCCTAACAATTAAAAAATAAATAATAATTTTAAAAAAAGCCACTTTCTTCTTTTGGCGCGTTTTAATTCCCGCCACGTCAAGTCTAGTCGGTTACATTTTCTTGTATTTTTGTCTGACACCCCTGGACGCTGGTACCGGCCGTTCATTGGCAGTTCCGTTGTTAGGGGGCGGGGCGGCGGTGACGCAATTGCATCGTAAGCGCAACCTTTACTATGGCTGTAATATAAAGATAGAGAATGCTGTTCGACCGCATCACAGGGAAGCCGGTGTTATCGTTGACAGGGCACGACAGCACTACTTTAATCGTCATTATTTATTTATATTTCTATCTTATCCATATTTGTTCCGGGAAAAAACTCGCCTTATTGTATTTTATTGCTTTTTAGCAGAAGTTGCTTAACACTGAAGCGTCGACCGAGTCCTCTTGCTAGATGAAAAGGGATACCGATTTCGTCGCTCTCTACGCGGATCTGTAGTGGTGGACAGGAGATCTCGGCGGGCGCACTGGGATTACTGGAGGCATTTTAACAGCTTAAAGTAATGCTGCTATCTAAGTTCAACTCATTTGCTCACATTTCTACGGTGGACATGCCGGCGAAAATCCAGCTTCAAGTTCAACAAGGTTAGCCGACGGAAATGTTCTGTTTGGATCGTCCTCTCCTATCAACATGGTTGTGCGGGAGAGGGAGGAAGGCGTGCTGCCTGGACGACATTTTCACCGGAATCCCCGCGTCGGGGACTGGGATCGGAGTAATACTCCAAAGATATGCTATTAACCGAATACTCCTTCTTTTTTTTTCCCTCTCTTTCTTTTTAACTGCAGTCAAGGAAAGGGAGCCTTTCGAGAAGGTGTACCAGGTGGGCTCGGTGCTGGGCAGCGGCGGCTTCGGCACGGTCTATGCTGGACTGAGAATCGCTGACGGTGTGCCGGTAGGTTTTCTCTCAGCCGTCTGCCTCGATCTCGCCTGTAAATGTTTAGTATTTCGGCCGGGGTGCTCGACGTGACAGCCGTAATATCCACACGCTTTACCCCGTGCCGTCTTTCTCTTACGCAGGTGGCCGTCAAGCATGTGGCCAAGGATCGGGTCTCAGACTGGGGAGAGCTGGTAAGGATGCGCGGCTCTGGAATGAAGACATCATTTCGCACTTTCTAAGTTGGGCCGACATTAACGGGCATTTTTATCTGGGTTTTGTTTCAGCCGAACGGCTCTCGTGTTCCCATGGAGATCTTGCTGCTGAAGAAGGTCGGCACCGGCTTCCGGGGTGTAATAAGGATGCTGGACTGGTACGAGCGAGCCGACAGCTTCATCATCGTCATGGAGAGACCGGAGCACGTTAAGGACTTATTCGACTTTATCACGGAAAAGGGAGCCCTACCCGAGGAGCTGGCCAGGAACTTTTTCCGTCAGATTTTGGAGGCGGTACGGCACTGCCACAGCTGCGGCGTGGTACACAGGGACATCAAGGACGAAAACATCCTGATCGACCTCCGGACCGGCGACATGAAGCTCATCGATTTCGGCTCAGGGGCTCTGCTCAAAGATACCGTTTACACGGATTTCGACGGTAAGCCGCGGTTCTCGGGTGGATTTTTTTTTTTTCCCTGTAAAATCACCAGTCAGATTCTCGCATATTCGTCTGAATGGGAGCGGCGATCGTTCACGGCGTCGTGGGGGTGGGGGGGGGGGACTCCGAGGACACTAAGGGTCTCTCTCTGTGCCGCAGCACGGTTTCAGCCACGCCGGCAACATGCGTGCGTTATTATGGGATACGACGGATTACCGTGGCGTCTGACTGATATCACTACACAAAATAGCAGCGACCGATACGATAAGCACTACTGGGCAGAAACTCAGTCTTTTAGGTCTAAAAAAAATACGGTCATCTCGTGGTATAGCCTTCGACCGAAAACCAGAGCCCCGCCGTTCGTTTTAATCTTCACTTTTAAAAGGATGGCACAGGCCTGTCTTAACTCTACCATTTCTGTGTGGTGTACTTGGAAAGCAGACGACATAACGTGGTCAAGAAAACCCGAGTGTCTGTGTTTCGGAAGATAAGGGGCCATCACAAGTCGAGTTTTAAAAATTACACTGAGATACTTGGCTGGAATAAATGTCTAAATATTTGTATTTTATTGCTGGCATCGTACCCATTTTATGAAAGGTGGAGAGGCAGACGGTTGTCTTTTGCGTTTTTAGCGCCACCTTCCGGATGGATTTGGTGTTTTTACAACACTGTTTTGTAAACACTGTCACATGGCAACCCCAAGTCTAGCGCGTGTATTGTTATCCTCACGTGAGCATGAGTCAACAAAGGGCAGGGCGCAGCCGCTTGGGTTTTCTAACCTTTAATCTCCCTACGCAGTGCTATAAAATTTGCATTAGTTTTCAAAGGCTTGTGCACTCATTTTGGCGAAAAATCACATTGAATTACGTTTTCTTGTTTTAACAGGGACTCGAGTCTACAGCCCACCAGAATGGATAAAGTATCACAGATACCATGGTCGGTCAGCTACAGTATGGTCTCTCGGTGTACTTCTTTATGACATGGTGTGTGGCGACATTCCTTTTGAGCACGATGAAGAAATACTGAGGGGCCAAGTCCTCTTCCGCAGGAAAATTTCTCCAGGTACGCTTCAATATGCGTAGGATCATTAACTAGAATGTAAATTATTTAACCTATATAATATATATTAGATTTTTTTCTTTTTTTTTTTTTGTCCATAATAGAATTAATTTTTTTTTTTTTTTCTCATTTGCAGAATGCCAGCAGCTAATAAAGCTGTGTCTGTCACTGCGGCCGTCAGAGAGGCCTTCATTTGAGGACATCATCAACCACCCGTGGATGCAGGGCACAGCTGCTCCGACGGAACCTACAGATATCCGGCTACACAGCCTCAGCCATGAGTCCACTGCATTCTCCTCGGCCAGTAATTAAGCACCGAGCTGCACCAAGAAGGACATTTGGACAGTTAGAGGAAGAAAGCACTGATCTTATTTTATTTTGTTTTTCCTCAATGAGGACAACTTGGACTGTAGAGCGAATGTTCCCATTTATTTGTTTTTGTGTGGAAACAAAATAAAGGTGGGCGATTCTAGTCTGAACTGGGCGGGGCTAGCAGAGTCAGGGGAATGCTACGTTTCATTGGTGTTGGCTGTGTTCGCCTGTGGCTCCTGCCTAGTTTGTGTAATAAGAGACTCAAAAGCCCCTTGTGGCTTTTTGGCTGGGGGGTGGTTCAGTTGAACCCTACTGCATGAGGTGACAGCAGTGTCTTGGGCTGCCCCCACTTCCAGGGTATGATCTTTTTTTGGCAGTCCCAAAGTTTTGCAAGTGAATCATAAGCAGTCTAATGATTGCTTCTTGCCTGGCCATCAGCAGGACAGAGTCAGCTATTAAAATAGCCACTTTTTTTTTTTTTTTGGTAGTGGAGAGAACTAAAGCAGAGTACTGGACTTTTGTGATGCATAAAGACTTACATAGTGCCTTATGTGAGTTAAATCACTGGGGACTGAGGAAATACTTGAATTTTTAAAATTACGAATATTATACCACTTTGTTCCTTAACTGGGCTTTTTCTTGCTTTGGTTTCATTTATTGGGGTCTCTTGGGTCCCTGCCTGTGTTCCCATTGTCAACAGTAACCAGATGACCTCAGACAGCCTCTGCAAACTCCATCTGATAGCCTTACCTCACTAATGCATTCTTCTACCCTCACCTCAAACTTTTCTTAGATAACTACCACTCATGTAGTCATGAATGCACACAACAATGCAACCACGGTAACAAAATGCTACATAATGTTACTTCTGATTTGTGTATATATGTACTGTATCTTGGTTTTTTAATACTTTTTGATTTAAATTTTGGGCTTTGTAAAGTTTTTTTTTTTTTTTTTTTCTGTACAAAGTTTAGTGGGATTATTTATTTATTTATAAGGAATTTTTCAAGTTTCATTCCACACTTGTTGAAGGGCCCACAGATTATTTAAAGATATATTTTGTCTCATATTTATGGATTGAATGGGTTTTTCAAGCAGATTTGTCTATAAATAACCAGAGCACTTCTGATTTTCAATGCATGATTTATTGGCTGCCTATTTAAAAAGTGAACAGGATTTTTTTTTAATGCAATCAAATTATTTCTTGTGCGTGTAGATATGCTCGCCAGCAGTTGCTTGATTGCAGCTTGTTCATTTCCCCCTCCTTTGAATTGGATTAGAATTGTAAATAAATCAAAATTATTTTTTATACAATTTCAATAAATTTTTTTTAGCCTTATTTTTCCTCCTGTTTCCACTCCTTTTTGACTCCTCTTTTGCAGGATTTGTGGAATCTACATCATCCAACCAGCTTAGTTGTATTACAGAATGCCACACGTAAGTGCACATGAGCATTAATATGTAAAAATGAGTGTTTCCCCACATCCTTTAATGAAACAACTGGTGGTGTTGTTTGTCTATACATTACCATTAAGCTGGTGGAGTAAACATGAGAAACACCTCTTCACAGCACGGTGTGTGACTCAGTTTGAGGGTGTCAGTCATGAAAACAATGAATTTTGAAAGCAGTTGGGTAAGCACAATAGTGGTGGGGTGTGGATGGGGTTTAGTGTAGTGGCGCCAATGTCATGAGCCTGCTGCCTGCAGGATTTAAAGAAACAGCACTGCTCTCTATGGCTGCTTTGCCATTTTTGGAGTGCGGTCATATTTGCTATGCTGCTGGCTAAATTTGCTGGAGAATTTGGGTTACGTTTTCATCAGAGGAGCTTTACAGACCAACATATTCAGAATTCCATTGAAAAAGTTCATTTATTAATTTATTTAATAGTTTTTCCTTCTGTGAGTTCTGTCTTTATCGAAGAATGAATGTGAGAGTGTTTTTTTTTTTTTTTTTTAATTATTTTGTGGTTTTGGTACTTCCTGTTTCTTACTGATATGTCATTTGAGCTAGTTTATCATGGCAAGAATCCCCGCAGTATTTATCTCCTCCCTAAGTCATTACTCATCCTAAATTTAAATTTTCAGCTATGTATATGTAGTTTAAAGGGCTCAAAATAAATTCCAGTTTTAATTTAGATCTTACATCTGGAGAAAAGAATCCACTTATAATTAAGATAGATGACGCGATGTTTGAGAGGTGGAAGCAGGGTATGGCCAGTGAGGATGTATTAGTGTGGCTCTTTGGAGGTGGAACTATCATTCAGCTAGCCTCTTGCATGCCAACAGGGCGAGCCACACTGTTTTCAGGAGGGGGTGGCTAAGAGCACTGGAACAGACTAGTACCAGAGGTCGGAGTTTAGCTGTAAACATGTTATAGATCCAGTTCTTGTCTGCTAGCAAGCCCCTTTATCTCTCATAAGTCTGATTATGCTATTAACAGCTTAACAGGATAAAAGTACATGTTTAAACAAGACTGATTATGTTGTAAGGGGCTTGGTCTCAGAGCTCGGGTGTACAGTGAGGTAGCCGCTCTCCGCTACTCAGTAACGTGTCGTCAGACCAGAAATTGGTAAGATGGACAGAAGACACAAGGCTCATGTGTTGACATGCATTTGACTTTCCTTCTTCAGTCATCCAGCAACCATCCACTTCCAGCCCAGAATTTTATCCCGCCTTGATGGCAGAGAGGGCACAGTAGGTGGCTCATTAACTGTGCCCACCCCCCTTCACTGTCCACCATACTTATACCATCCTCACTCTGCCTGAGATGGTGGGGGTGGGATAGATGTTAAGGCTGCATGGTTCTAAAGTTTTTCGACATTCCATTGCCTGCTGACTTTTTAATTAATGTCTTGTCTTGGCTCAAGGAGGGAAAAACTGATGTGAATACACGTTCATATTCACTTTTTAGAGAACAAATAAAAACACACACAAGGACATACGTAGTGGTACTAAATACTAGTATTGTTGTAGGATGGAAAGTCATGCACTTGCATTAGAATAATTGATGCCATTGCATGTATTTATAAAAATGATCATGTGATTATCAGACTGCTTATCCTTATCTGAATCCATTCCTGGCTACTGTTATCTAGGAATGTGAGAGACCGCATATTAAGAATGCACTCAGAATTGATTTGCCATTTAATTCTTGTTTGGGTCTGCCTGTGTGGAGCAAATATTTTAACGGTAACAGAAAGAAATGGTATTTGCCAGTCATGTACTAGTTTTTCTCCTGTTTAACTCTTTTGTAGCATCTCATTCTCCACTGACTCCCCAGTCACAGCTGTCTGAGTGTTCCACAATACCGGCTCAGTCAAGTGTATTAAGAAGCATGTAGGAGTCTGATTGGGAAAGTTGGGATGTGTGTGTACATTACTCATGGTGAAGAAGGTGGGTCCTTGGGTACTGAAGGGCTTCTTGGCGTGTTCATGTAATTTCCTGTGCTTTACAAGCTGAGGCCAATATCCCAAAGGTCTGGATAAGACAAACTTCTGCAAACATTTTAAAATGAGGCAAAAAGGATTTTTGCAGGCACTGTCACTCACACACAGTCAAGAGGGAGAAGTCAATAAGGATATATACTTAATGACCCTCCCCCAATCCAGTGATTGTGTAAAAACATTCATTAAGTACTTGCTGAACAACAAATAGTTATATCCTGCCATCCCCCATCCACTTATGCTGGCCAGGGTTGCATGGGGGCCTTGCTGTCTATCCCACACTGTAAGGCTACAAGGCAACCAGACATGCACCCTGGATGGGCATGGGCACACACACAGGGAATTCAGAAACACAAATAAAGCTATGAAGATACAGTGTGGAGGAAAGATTCAACTGTCCAGTCATGGAGGTGTGAGACAACACTGCTACTCTCTGATCTACCATACTTCTTCCATTCATCTTTCATCTTGTGTGGCCTGTATACTATAGTGGCCACAAATTATAATTATTAAATTACTTCATTTCAAGTATTATGAGTGCACATGTACACACGTAGAATCTCCCTTTTTGTAAGTGAACTGTGCACAGAAACACTTCCACACAAGCACCACTCAGCACAATCAGGTCAAAGTCAGTTTTTTTTTTTACCACTGATGCAAGACTGTGTTTGAGACCTCCCAAGGTGCATATTTTTAGTCAAATAGTTAAATCGTAGTTTTTTTTGCCAGGCCACCCTTTTGCTGAAAAGAAAATTTTGAAGTCCTTTCCCAAGCATGTACACACCTTAGATTTTCCACACACACCTGATACCTCCACCCCATGATTAGATTATTGAGGTACCCTTATCATTTAGGATGACAATTAATCATGTAGGTGCTGTACAAACATCTCAAACAGAATCATGCTCATTCACTTGTGGAGCAGATCAAAGAGGACTTTGATATTCGTACAGGAATAGCAGATCGACAAGAAGTTCTACCTTTACCTTGGGTACGTCGGCATTTTCCTGGGTTGCAACTTTGCTGTGCCAGATAAAAGTCGCATTAACTGTTCATCACACGTTCCATTCGCTGTATACTGGTGCAAAGAAACATGCATCTTCTGGACATTTCTATCAAATTAGCATAGACAATAATACGAAGGTTTCAATTAATTCTGAAATGCTGCGTTTTACCCATTTGCACATATTTTATTTGCTAAATCGATTCAAGTTCACAGCAAGACCAGGGCTAATTGCAAGGTTCAGTTCTTTTAACCACTATATACAGTAAGTCAGAGACAAATCAATCTATATATAAGATTTCCATCAAGCAACTATTTTACACTTAACCTCATTTATTGTGTTTACTAGCGGTCAGAAGGTTAGAATAGCAAAGTCATCAGCTCTTTTATTGTTGCAATGACCCACAGGGAGATACTGAAAATAAAACTTCTGTTGAAGGGCTTTGGGGTGCACAGAAACTCAGATTGATTTAGGATAAGCACCAGTGGATCCCTGTAATAGCACCTAGTGCTTCTGCTATACAGTACTTCTCAATGGAGCATAACATATAGGATGGTGTGGTAAGGTGACAGAGAATAGAATTAAATATTTGATTAATTATTTGATTATGAACACGATTTTCTGATACCAGCTGAATTACCGCAGGAGGTCATTTTATGCATTTTACTCACATGCAAATGCTTGGTCTTTCTTATGCAATTACACACACGCTTCTCTCCCTTTAATGCACATATTCTACATGCATTTTCCAGAACCAACTACTACAGAGTTTCAGTTACCCTGGTGGTTATCCTAGAAAGCACAAGACATGAGGCAGGGAACACCTTGGACAAGATGCTAGTCCATTGCAGGACACACAGTCACAGACTGTGGGCAATTTAAAGGCATTACCTCACCAAACCCATGCTACCTGGGACTACACAAGGAAATCTGAGTCCCGAGAGATATAAACAAAGGCCTCTTTCCATCTTTCACTCGCACACACAGACACGTGTATGCGAAACTGCAGGGAATCTGACGGAGCCTCAGTAATTGGTCTCATTGTGTCTGGTTAGCTGTTCTTGCGTCAGAGCAATGTGTTCTGCTGCAGGCCTCGGTGCCTCCTGTCCTGAGGTGTTCTGTGTTCTCCTGGGTTTATTCTGGGTCAGGCTCCTTGTTTGCTGGTGCAACAGCTCAGGTGTGCTAGCCATCTGCCACAATGCCTGCTGAAAGATACATGTATGCTTGTTGGTTGTGAACAGGCATGTTTACGGACCAATAAATTAGCTAAACATACTTGCTGTGAAAAGCAAGTAAATGATGGTGCAAGCTGTATTTTTGTCCTGTTCTTTCACCCTTTAATGAAGAAATAGCATGACAGATTTTTTTTTTTGCTGGGGTTTAGCATTCCTTTCAGGTGTCTTCAGTAACTGCCGAGCCACTATGGTGAGGAAGATCTTCTGGACAAAGAACCAACCGCTTTTCCTCCAGCTGGGACAAAGTGCAAGGTGGGGGCTGAGAGAAGTAGGAGTGAGTCACTGTTTGCCTGGTGGAGCCGAACTAGGACCCCACGCCCTGGCCGGCTTGAGTGGAATGTGCGTGCACTGCTCTGACTCAACGGCCAACCCTCTCTTTCCCCACTGAGCTACTGCGAGGCTATCCTGTGTAGACGTGTCCCAGGGGGCCACAGCACATTCCTGCCCTCTGACTTACACCAGTGTATCGCAGTAGTTTGATCAGTCATCGAGGGAAAAGGTCAAATTGTTCTCTGAGGAAAGTGGGAGGAGGCAGGCGGGACATCTTCTTTTGGGAGGGACTAGGATCAACTGCTTAACTGAAAACAATACATGTATACACACTGACAATCCCCCAAACAACAGGGCAAGTGAATGGCTGTGCTGGGTGTAATGTTCAACTAACAAAGTTGTTTTTGAGTATATGTTTACATATATAGGTACAATATCTTTACACAATATTCATATAACTATAAAGTGTGAGAGAATATTCCAGTAATCCTATATTTAATCATAGGTAAAGACAATATCAGAAATCAATAACATGAATAACATAAACAGTGACTGTTAAATAGCTTTTTCATTACTATAATAATATGTATGTAAATTTACAAGATTTCCTTCTAAAAATGCTTTTGACTTGTGTCTGCAAGAAATTTAATCAATGACATCTATCAAAGTTATCTCAGTTTTGTTACTGGAAAGAAAAATCTGTGAGTCTTTTAACTATGTGAACTTTTGAAATCTGTCAGGAAGATTGATTTTTGGGAAACATTTGTTTTCAAATATTAACCCCACCCCTTCCTCACTAACCCTGCCCACTAGATTTCCCGTAAGGCTGTAGTTCACTTCCTCATTCCAGTTCATCTCCACTGACGTTAACAGCTGGAGGTTGCCTCTACTTTGCATTCTTAAAATAATGTCTGCAATCCATCTGCTGAGATCTGGATTCAGGGACTGATACTCTACTCATGTTATCATACTACATTCCTTCCGGACTGATAATCTTAGTCCGTGCTTCTTATCTCTATGGGCCACGTCGTTGGCTTGCATCCTTCACATAAGATCAAATTTTACTTTACAGCATGTTCTGTGTATATGAAACACTTTTTGTGCTTCTGCGGCCTTTTCACGGTCCATACATGACTTTGTTGCTTGTGGCAGTAAAGTCAATATTCTCACTCACCTGCCTTTACTCATTAATGCTGGCATTTTTTAGCAATGCAATGTTACTCATGAGGTTGCAGCTCAGTGTTTTATCTGTGCAGTATGTGTCAAATCCATATATATGTATACTACACATTTTGAGGTCACTAGAATGAAAACAGGATATAATTTCTAATGTTCACAAAGCATCCATGAATGACCTTTGACTGTGGAGTACGGCACCAGGTGGATATCTGCTCAGTCTTGTGTACTATTGTTGTTGCAAGTTCCTGCGCTTCCGCTGAAATTATTGCCCAAGGACCTCTTGTTGACAGGGGTTCTATCTGATTATAACATCTCACCCCTTGGTCACCGGAAGGCTGGCCTGTCTTTTTCTCTTTCTCTTTTTTATTTTGTTCACCAGATAGCCACTGATTCAGCAGAATCACAAGAACCTTTCAAAGCTACCCTAAATTCTAGTCTGAAAATTAACAATTGTGTAGATTGCTCTGCTGCAAATACAGTAATGGTATTTTCCCATTATTTTATCACAAATAGCAGATTCTGTTGATTTAGACTTAAAGATCTCCTGTTCCCAGATAGTATGATTATAGTAGCAAGTAATAAAAGTCAAAAACACCCCCTGTGGTGCTTGATTTACTGACAATTACTTGAGCAGCCTTATGAAAAGTACCTTGCAAACACTAGAAAGAAAGAAGGCAGCATAAAGAGGAAGTGATAACCTGCGTTCAGACCAACCTAAGTTCGTTGACCTCTACGTAAACGTTAAAATCCTGGTCTGCATTAACTGCTATCCATATCTCAGGACAGCTGATGTATTTTAAGGAAACACTGGAGTAGGCACTGGAGACAAGAGGTAATCTCATTTTATTTGGAATGCAGACAGTTTACTAAGATTACCACATATTTACTGAATAGAGCACACAGCATATTTTTATCCATCTATCTACTGACTACTTATCTTGGTCTGGGTCACGGGATGGCCTGGGGCCTATCTCAGGCAGCATAGGGCACCATGTTGGGGTACACTCTTGAGAGAATGCCAGTCTGTCACAGGGCACTCACATGCAAACAATTAGATATTATGGGCAGTTTTGAGATGCTAATTATTTTTAGTTGTATTTAATTTAATATTTAATTAATTTTTAATTAACTTTTACTTCAATTTCAATATGAAAGAGAAACAAACAATTGACTTAAGTTAACACATAGCCTAGTTCTTAAATGGTTGCTTAATCAAAACAGCTTTGCTAAATAACCACATTAATATGTTACATATTCCAAATTGTTTGGTATCTAAATCATTCTGCATATTTAGCAATACATATTCATGAATCCATTAGTAATAAATGAGTGCAACAAATAAGTTGTGACTAAACACATGTGCTGGGTAGTTGTGTTTTCCAAACCCTGAGTCTTTTAAAGTTATCCAGTTTAGCAGACCTTTGTACAAACACAAAGTGCTACATTCAACATCGAAGTGCCCAGACTGCTGGGCTCACTGGTGCTTTGATCCTGATCAACTCAGGCAACTCAAACTAAACATTCCAACTTCAAAGAGCCATTTATTGATCATCTATGTTCAAATGAGGCAATCATAAACTGAGGCATCTGTGTCATTGACCTTCCTTCTGAAACCATTTATTACCCTCATCACCCTGCTCAAATATTGCACATGTCTTACACTAAAACTGCCACCAATAACTGTCCCAGGAATGATTTCCTCCCAAAAAACAGACCCTTTCACCAAACAGCAAAATATCAACCTTACTCTGTTTACTTCATCATGACATTGATGCTGAGCTCATTATAGCAGATATATAGCCTTCAGTACAAATTCCAAAATACTCCAAGGACACATTTGAGTGAGGTATTTAATGATTCAGCAATTCAACCTTACTCTTTGCAGCATTGCACAGGTCTAATTCTGCATTAATATTATCAATGTGAGGGAAAAAAACAGTGTGTTCCTTATTTTTATTGAAAAAGCACAGTGACCTACTTCCTCTCAGTGTGACCTGCTTCCTGCATGCTATAACCCACTTTCTAGGTCTCCTTACTGGCCAATCTTGGCTACTTATATAACAGGCCTTTGGTTATAGCCTGGAGCTCAGGGCCAATTGTTTTATCACGCTAGCCCTCGCCAAACCAGTGGCTGGCATTCTCCCATAATAACCAATGCCACCTCACTTCAGGGACTTGCTTAGCCTAATCCCACCCCATTATCACACTGACCTTGCGATACGCAGTTATGCAGCACACAAACATGCCTTAAACAGTATACCAGTGGTTCGACACAGATAAAGATATCCACAAACAAGACATGGACTGATAAACAGGAGAAAAAACAACTAAAAACTCTTTCACACTTAGAATCACAGACACTACTCCAAAGAAAACATGCTGGGCATCCAGGATAAGAATGTTGTCCAGGAAATATCCACGGGGGAGCAGAACACAACATTTCCCGTCTGGGGCTGCTCTGTGCTGGAAAAGCCAGCAGTCACAGTCATTGGACTTGATAACTCGTATCCGGTAATGTGTCACGGCAGGGGATCAATAAGGTCTTCATCATGAAGACCAATTGGAAAGAGCATACAGCTGAACGATAACTAGGAAAAAAGAGTCACTTCAGAAAGAGTGAACGCTCTGAATACGCACTTAATCAACAGAGTTTCATGCTTGCTTGTGAAAACAGTGTGTCTCCATGTTGGATAGTTGCTAAGTGTTAAGGACACAAATCCCACTGGGTATTGATTATATAAATATGCAGGTGTAGGCCAGACTTTCGATCTTTCGATAATTTTTAAATTACCTTTTGCCTCAGCTGCCATCTGAGAATTTGCTTCAAGATAATACCACTAATGCAAGTCATTTTGTGATTCATGAAAAGCTATTAGAAAAGTTAAAAATGACTGACTATTCACTCAGCTGTGCTCCCCTGTCTTGTGTCCTGTGCTGTCTGGATTAAAGTCCCAGACGCCAATACAACTGGATAAGTGGTTGGATGTCATGCAGAAAGTACGAGAGAAATTTTATTTGCGCTATGTTATTTTGAACGTTTCTCATTTTGAGAGAATATTAATGGTCTGGAATTGTTATTGTGAAAAAAAAAAACTGAAAGAAAAAATAAATGGAAATGTTAAAATTTATTAAACTGCCCTCAGTCCAGAAATAAGTGCAATGCGTGCATGTCATGTTAAGCCCTAGTTTGGAGGTTGTAAATAAAGCACTGTGCGATGACAGCAGCAGTCAGATGATCCCAAGGGCTCCGTTTTCCAGAGAATCCCCACCAACTGTTGACTTCCCTTGGCTTGTTTTCAGGAACTGTTGCGTCCCGCTCCCCATCTGTCTCTTCCTCTGAACTCGACAGAAAAAAAATCTTCTCCACATTGACACACACAATACACACAAACACCAGCTTCCTCTCATCTCTTTCACTCTCAGCTTAGTGAAGAAGTTCTGTCTGTCTTTGATACTTCCATATTCCATTCACCAGAAGAAGTCCTGGAAGCAGCTGTTGTTTCGATTTACTGAAGCAGTCTACGCTGAAAAACAAAGTAAACACGGTACAAGGAAGAGAAACAAGACTGAATGGATTGGCTTACAGCCACTGTTTTCACATCATAGAGTAATGAAAGCAAATAAAAGGCTACTGGCTGACTGTGATTATAGAGAAGTCAACAGAAAATCTACCATATTGTGTGAGCAGAGCAGTTCATTTGGCTGACCTTGTAAAAATGTTAATACACACAAATAGTACCAGTCTTGTTCCAGCATAAGTCTAAATTGCAGGAGTCACTCTAGAGATTCAACACACTATGCTTCAAGATTTTATTCTTTAGCTAAATTTCACATTTTTGTCACAAAATAAATGAGGCCAGAATGAAAAATTATGAGATGAAGTGGGTGCAAGAGTTTTTTTTTTTTTTTTTTTAATCTGGACTTTTTAACGCAACAAAGTGACCTTGGGGACATTAGAAGGAAATACACAACAAAACTCCAATACGAGACTTAAGGTAAAGTATGTTATATTATTTGGAAAGTAGATTATAATGCAGCGTTACTTTCTAAACAGTTTAATTAATTAAACAAACAAACAAATAAAGAGATAAACAGGCAGAAAATATTCTGGGCTGTGTTTCCACAGTCACAGCAAAAAACACCATAGGGTAGCGTACAGCAACATTCTAAGAAAGATTTTATATTTAAATGCTCATCAGATTAAATCACACATATTAATATGGTCTATGCAGTATGAACATATCAATATCACAATGGCATACTCGCCTAACCATGTCTGGATAATGAAAATTAATAAATGCACAAATCCTTGTTGTAGTAACTCTATAGCTCAATGGTGAGATCAGGATAATGGGCTGGAATTTCCAAAAAGAATATGCCAGGATTTTATTTCATACCACAGTAAGATGGCCGGGTAAGGACTTTTAAATGTCATCCCAAAAATAAGCTGGCTTGAATGTTCAATAAACTGGTTTGAAATTTACGGTTCAGCATCAATTGCTTCAATCAATATTCTGTCGTTATGATTTATCGCCATCTAGTGCATAAATGACGAACTGCATCAAGAAAATGTTTTTTTTTTTTAATAAATACGCAGTATGTTAACCAAAATCAAGTATTGAAATAATCTTGAAATAACTGATATATTTAAAATATCCAAGTTGTATTTTTTTTTTTTTTTTGGAAATCCATTCAGCAGGGAAACAGGGAAACACCCTTCCTATGGGTGCCAGCACGAGTGGGTGTGGGCTAAAGTCAAACGTCATATGTAATATTTAAAACCGCTTTCGAAGTCCTTGCCGGGGTGGGAAGGGAAACCTGAACATGTCAAAATAGCACCTTACTGTTGAGAACGCTTGTAGGCTGACTGGTAGTCTGAACTTCAGTTTTACCTGGGGGGATGTATTTTTTTCTTTTTTTTTAATTCTTGTTTTTCCTGTTCTCTGTGACAAAGCAAAATGGTAAATAAAAGCCGGTTCCAGTTTCGGTCTATGGATTACTCTCAGGTCAGACACACCCTGTTTAAATTATGAGATTTTTTTTAATGCAACCTTCTGCAAAAGCAAATTCCTTGGAAGTTTACAAAGCTATCAGCTAACAACAGGTATTTGTTGGATCCTTTATACACAGGGTAGTAGCTGAGAGGAGTTTCTTGAGATGCTCATTCAGAAAAAGACTTTATTTATTTATTTGAGAAATATATGGCTGAAATAAATGAGTCCAGAGGAGTGTTAGGGAATTTATGAAATTTAACAGAGTCTGTCGAATTCCTTTGAGGACTCAAATAAATATGAAAAATATAATTGATTATGCTTCCTCTGACTTTCCATGAAATTATGTTCCCTGTGTATGATGATTGAAGCTCACCTATCACCCTATCACCCACTTGTAGTTCAGATCTACTGCACACAGTCTAATGATGAGTGAAATCGATGTCTAATGTGGCACAATACTTTCAGAACATCAGCAACTAAGATAACACTGATAGAAATCAAAAGAAGCATTGTTGTTCAAAAGGTACCAGTTCTGTACTGGACTTGAAATGATACAGCACTTTAAAGCTGGCATATAACCTAAAAAGTGACTCATCATGTCAGCGTAGAGGAAGTGATTCAGCAGAATCTAGAGCCCATTTCACCGATGAAGGTTTATGGCATGGAAGCAACTTATGGGAGGGAAAATTTGGTATGATATTACTTTAAATTAAATCAACATACTAAACAGTAGCTGACTAACAGTTTAATTTGTCAGGCAGGAGGGCAGGCAGACAGACAAGATAGACAAAGAAGGACAGACAGACTTTATTGATCCCAGGGGAAATTAATTTGCATACTGTAGTAAGGGACATAAAGTGCACAGCTGCAGCGATAAAACTCTCAGAAAAAAGTGGAAAGACACATACCACAAATGAACATTGTGCAAAGATGTATACTACTTTGCAAAAGTTTGGAATCGTGAAGAATGTCAGCGTGTTATTCAACATGGTATCATTAAATTACCGGTTTAAAATTAAATTAAAATTTTCTATTCTTCAGAATATCCATTCATCAAAAAACCCTCCATGTGCAGCAATGACAGCTCTGCATACTGTAGGTGTCCTAGATGTCAGTTTCTGAAGATGTTCAGGCTGCTTATATATCCATGTAGCTGGTAAGGTGGGAGACTGAACTAGCAAGAAAACTACTCGATATATAAAGTGGCATGTAACCCCTGTGGACAATGATGGATCGATTCCAATTTATTCAAGTAGCAGGACAATGATCTGAAGCACACCTCTAGGTTATGCAAAAACTGTCCGGAGAAGAAGCAGTCACCAGGACTGCTGACTCTGATGCACTGGCCAGAACAGTTACTGATTTAACTCCCATCACTCTTTTGTAGGAACTGCTTGATGGGAAGCGTCATGAAAAAATGTCCTTCAAGCCAATTCATTAGGAAAGTGCAACAGGAAGTGTGGAGTGAACCATCACCTAAATATCTTGAGAAACTGACAGCTATGATGCCAAAAATCTGCAGAGCTGTCATTGATGCACATGGCGGAAATGCTGAAGAATATTTTTTTTAATTAAATTGTGTTTCGTGATACTGTTTTTACTGGATTGTTGATCAATTTAATAATATCCCACTGAATATCATTTTTAGTTCCTCTCAAAAACGAGTCCAAAATTTTAAATATGGTGGTGTAAATAAAGAAGGAAATGAAAATACGTGGGGTATAAATGTGAAATTCTTAGTGTATGTATAATTATGTAGGGTGTAGTTATTTTTATGAACATGTATTATGGCTACTGTAATGGTGAGCATATGCACTGTAATACCTGATAGTGGCAGGTTAAAAAGATACCCAGTAACACAGCCTGACAGAAGGAGCCGGTAGCTACAGTGCTCCAAATAAGCACCCTGTGGAGGTGCCATCCTAGTGAGTTTGTTCAGTCATTTAGCATCACCTGAACTGATCTTGCGTCCCCCAGCAGACAATGGTATAGATAATTACATTGTGGCCATTGTGGACTGGTAGGCCTAATATATTCCACATTGCTGCCTGCCTTTAAAGACCTGAGCCTCTGCAAAAGGTATACTTTCCTCGTGCCTAGAAAAGTTACATATATGGCACAAATGGCACATTAAATTTTGTTTTCCTTACAATCAGTTTTCAACATTTTTTAACATGTTGGATATGAAGTAAAAACTTCCTATTGTAAGACAAATTACAAATTTTCAATTCATTTTCTTATTAGATGAAAAATATGTTCAGTAATCTACCTCCCTGCAACCCTGATGGCAATAAGTGCTTTGAAAATGGATGCATGGATGGATTTATGTATGGATGGATGGATGGTATTCCACGTGCCGTATCACATCGCACTCAACTGAGTCCACACCTGTAGCTAGCGTGTGATGTCAATCAAACGACGATACCCGCCCATTCTATGATAAGCTGTATTCTGATTGGCTAACCTCCATGCACCTGTCAAACCGTTCCTCCAACCAAAAATCAACGTCACTATTCTCCAAGATGGCGGCTTCCGTTACTGTATTTAGTTGCGCTTCGTTAATCATAATACAGTAACAATATTATAACGCCAAATACAAGTACACCCTTACAGTTCAAATCCGAGTAAACATTTGCTTTTGTTGGTATTAAGCGTTGCCTAATGGTTACTTTTAGCACGAGGTCGGGCGCTGTACAAGAGTGAGAGGAATCCGGACACTTCTTCGAGTATGGCCACCGATAATAAAATTCAGTTTTGGAGGAGAAACGCTAAGGTTCCGGGAAGGTATGCATTTTTCTCTCTAACATCGTATTTCGTCAATTACCGTGCAGTGACCCACGCTACTGCATTAAATATGTTCCTCCGAATTATCGTTCTGATTAGAGTGTAGAATGGTGTTGACATCATTATCTGTCGAGCTAGCTATTTTTAATGGCTCGAACTTTTTTTTTTGATGTCCTAGACAAGCTTTATTTGCTTTATCTAGTGTGGAGAAAGCAAGTGTCGCACCTTGGACTACAGTGCTAGAGCCAGGTGTTAGACGGCAGTTGTTACGTTTAACATTCTGTGCTAGATAGGCATTGCCTAATGAAGTTGCAGCCATATGTCATTATGTTCTGTGATGTCTGTAAAAAGAGCGATGCATTAGACATTTTCTGCACAGTCCTCCTGTTGTATAGCATGAGATCTGACCACGCTTTGCGGCGTTGACAGGGTCCGCCAGCATTGCCATAGGTGTCTAATGTCCAAGTTCACTTCTTCGCACCGGCTTACATCATGGGAATAAATCCTTGATCTGTCGGGCTGTAACTTTCACAGAACCGAATATAGAATGTGGACAGTTTTGTGAGCACGAACCAGTTTCACTCTTCTGCTCATTACAGAGTCGAATCTAGTTTTAAATGTGCATTGAACTTTTCTTTTTGTCCTAGTAATTCCATTGAAAAAATTACATTTACACTTTACCCCTAATTGCCCTTTCAGATGTATAGTTGAATACTTTCAATTCTATAAATATTCTTAAACTTAGAAAATTATGTCACATGCTGATTAAATGTCTATTAATTGGTATGCAAACTACGGGAACAGTTCTTTCTGGGGCCCTTTAGTGTTTCAAAATTGTGTGAGTCTTTGAAACCTGATCTTTTCTGTTTCTTTACAATTTAAAGGTGATGTGATTTTGATACTGTCTGAAGGAGAAGATTAACATATAGGTACAAAATAGATAATTAATTCGAGACATGTATCACCAAATTTTCAGGCCATGGCAAAGACGCCTTACAGCTTCAAATGTTATGGATCCTAATTTTCTATGATTTTTATACAGGTCAGTATTTCAGTAAGACTTGTTCAGTGCTACAGCTGCCACCTAGAACTCTCCTGGTTCTTTAACTGACAGCCATCCTGTCCCTGTCTTTAAAATTTGTGGCATCCCTTGAATATGTAGGGGGTATAGCCAGTGAGTCTAACAAAGCCTTGGCCAGTTTTCATAGAATAAAGCAGATGAGTGTTGTAGGGCTGCAGAATTGCAACCATTTTACTTTCATGAGTGACCAAAAATTTAGCTTTACTACTGGCTAATTAAAGCTGGTTGCACCAATCTCCCCACCAATGTGTCTCATTGCAACAAAGGTGAACTTGTACGGTTAAAGTTAGGATTAGGGTTAACCTTTAACATTTAGCATAATAAGTTTGGTTATAGATTGGATAGTAAAATTGCTAGTTTCTTTCATAGCTATCTGATGGTAAGCTTGAGATGAGCTGTTTCCTCTGTCATGCACTGTGATCAAGAGGAAATGGCTTGAAGCGATAAAAACCTTATTCTGAGGATTTCAGTTTAATCAGTTCGCCTAATATGGCAAGATGGAATGATGTTGAAATGTTTGAAATGATGTTTTTGTCCTTAAAAGTAGCTGGATCAGCTACGACTGAAACTGTGACTGAGGATATACCCAAAAACTGGTACATTGAGTTTCAGTGGAGGAGGGCTACAGATCAGAGGAAGTGTTATGTGTTATTGAAAGTATTGTAGACATGTCACATGGGTCACTTTCACTTTCTTGTTAGTCTAATGAAATACAGACATTTTAGCTCATTTTTCTCATTCTTCTAGAAAGGTGGCAGCATGGATTCTACCATGTGTTAAAAATTAATTTAATGCCCAGGCTTCTGTGTTTTTGTTTTTTATATAGGATTTCAACACAATGAATGAATCATTGGGTACATTATGAGTGTGCATTAAGGAATAAACTGCTTTTGGTGAAAATGGGCAACTAGAAACACTTATTTTGTAGAAGGGATATTGTACTGGTTACCATCGTTACGCTTTGCAGGGTAAAGATAATGAGGCTGTCATGGGAACGAAAGGATACTTTACACCTCCTTCTGTGCCATTTTTCTCCTTATCCCCTCAGTGAAAGTTACTGAGGAGCCATGTGTCTCTTTTGGGGTCATGTTTCATACTTAACCTCTCTCGTCATGCAGTTAGCAGAGAGGAGGTCAGGTTTGCTGCCTAGTATTGCCTTTGCTTGTATCATTAGACTGTAAGTGACTCATCTGATGCTCATGCTGAGAATAGAGGTGTTCCTAAACAGTTTACGTACATTGTAATCAGATTTATTTTAGGCAGTACAAATTGCTGCAGCACCTTTGATCTACACATCTTTCTGATAACTATTGCACAAGCTACAGAACCTTAAGTATCTTTATAGCTGTAGCTCATAGATCAATGTATATCGTAACAGCATGATCAACCGTTAATGAGAGAAAGATTGGAAGAAGGCGCACCCCCAAATCGAGGTCTTTGGAATGGTGTTACCATTATTTGTTATAGTGGGTGTAGTGCAGTGTTATAATGAAGATACTCATGCGCATTAATCTAATCTGGCTCCTTAACTGCTATCTGTTAACTTATCTGTTGTATTTGCCTCACTGTACATCACTTTAGACAGAATCATCTGCTGAGTAAATAAATGTAAATGCAGCCTGAGCCTATGCCGGCCACACTCGGCTCATAGCGGGCACGTTCCTGGTGGTGCAGTTTGTGCAACGATATGATGCCTGCCAAGCACAATGCTCACCGGGGCACCGGGAATGGAAAGGTTGCCACGTCAAGCTGTCCCGATCGCGCGGCCAGTCGGGGTGGTACCGGAGACAGAATTTGCTCACTGGTGGGGTTGGGGCCGGCTGGAGCACATTCCTAGTCACAGCAGTGCACGGCTGGGACGGGGTGTGGCCTGATGCAGCATGGTGTGTTTGACATAAGCCGTTTTCACTGTTGTTTTGTCCGCTCGACGGAGAAGGAATTTTTTGTGCTTCAACTCCGACGTACCCTTGGTGCCGTGGTGGCAAATACACTCCTAATAAGCCACCGACTGGTTTTCAGTATTTCTACAGTGCAGCATAGCATATTCCAGTTGCTAAATCTGGTAACCATTGATAGAATCGGGCCTGCATGATAAAAATCTGGTATTATATGCAGATGTTTTGATCCCCTGTCAGTATTTCAGGTACCTGGAACACGCATTTTGTTAATCTACTAATAAAGCTCAAGCTTGACAGTTGGTGGAGTGGTTCGTGTTTTAATATTATAATAAGGTTTGGAGAGCATGCATATCTAGTTATTATAGACATATTCTTCATTTTATGTTTGATCATCACAAGTAATTAAAGCTGGACATCAAAGCGGAATGAACTGCAGTAGCATTTTAATGATTGTGGACTGATCCATAGCAGTTCATACTGTAATTTAGTGTGCATTTTTTTTTTTTTTCCTTTTTACTAGGAAAAAGCCAGTTTCTTCAGATGTATGATAACCATGTTTTTTTTTTTTTTTGTATAACCAGAAACTGTACAAGTCCAGTTTCTTTGTTTTGGTACCAGGGATACAGACATGAACGGCTTATACCAAGAGCTGACATCACATACTGTAATCTGGAATTATTCTCTTGATGAGAGGGAAAACAAATCATGATCTGTATTTAGCATTTAAATATGGTGACTGTCAACTTGTGGATGGGAAACTAGCTGTCAAATGGAAGCAGTGATTGTCCTGTAGCTTGCATTAAGCAGATTGAAAGGCCTTCTGAGGCAGTGTGTGTCATTTATCTTTGGTCATTACCACTATGAGTAGCAGTATGATCATAAAGCAGGATGGCTGAGTGAAGTGGAAGTCTATATGCTATAAACTTTGGGATAAGGTTGGAATTTTTAGCATTATCCTCTATAACGTTCTCTGTTGGGATTGTGAGCAGGGTCACGTGATTTGGGATGAGTGAGCTGAAATAAGGTGTTTTATTTGGAGTACAAGTTTGAACAACAGGGGAGAGGAACCAAAAGAAAAGAGAAAAGAATGGCAAACAGAATGGGCATTTGGAGACCAAAAGACAAAACAGAGCAGCTTTATATTAAAAGTGTTTGTCACTCGACTCTAACCGACTCATCCTTTTTCATTCTTTCTTTGTTTTTTCACCCTTTAAATGTACATTACATTGATTAAACTTATGTCTGACCTGCACCTGGTCCCGATTAAACTGGAACCTGACGTTGAATTGGCGTTACCTGGTGACTGGGTCGAAAGCACATGTGCTGTAAGCATTGGAGCTTGACAGCCATGGTAACCATTCATCACATTGATGTTGATCAGGGAGATCACTTTCTGAATTTTGGGACCAGAATAACTATCTCTGCTGGGGGGGAAAAAAAGTGAGCCTTACACTTCTCTCCAGAATTATAGTGTTTTCTAGGGTGGCAACTGGCAAGATACCCCAAAGCTTATCAGAAAATTAGCTGTGTGTGCTCAGTTAATGCATTGGTGGAATGAATTTTCACTGCAGTGGGAAATCATGCACCTTAACAGTTAATTCTCCTAGCTGGACTGGGGTCACTGGCTAAAAATACGCATGTAACTTTAGTATTTGTAGTGGTTCGTCTTGCCATGCAGCAGAGTATGACTTGCACTGTGTAGGTACTGTGTCGACAGTGTGTCAGTGAGGGCTGCTGTGACTGACCTGTTCTCGTTTCTGTTTCCCGGTTTAGTTTACTGCCCATTGGGGCACTGGAACTGACTTCTGTTTTCACATTTTGCTATGCAGACACTTGACAATAGTTTGGGCACTTTGACACTTTAAAAAAAAAATAACAAGAATTCACCCAATTTTTTTTTATCAAAATGAAATTTTGTCTTTGTTCTCTTCATAGTTTATTTCAGTACCATTCAAAGTAATTTCAGTTATCATACTATAGCTAATTAAAAGTCCTGTGTAGTAAGCAAGGATGATGATATCATTCTTGGGAATGTATCACCATGACAGTTTGATGATAGGAAGCCCTCATGTTCACTGTCACCCCTTGGCAGTAGCCTGCTCTCTTTCCTCTGCAGTCTGCAGCCAGTGTATGGAGCACAGCACCCCCCCCTTGACCCGCGGATATCACGTCCGTAAGTGAACTGCCGCATGGCATGGAGCTGTAAGCCATCCTATCATGCTTAGTGTCGTAGTTATTTTTTTCATTGCGTGTTTTTTGTTTTCTTCGTACCTCACTTGACATTCTTAACGTGGCTCTTTTAGAATGTCTAAGTGGTGTGTGCGTAACCAGTCTTTGAATTTACATGCCGACATCCTCGGAGAATGCTTTTTTTTATGTCTGGTTTGTCTTTATAACTGAAATCTTATTCCATGTGATGTACTTGAAGGGAATGTAGGAATCTGTTTGGGGTGCATGATGGTCTTCATTCTCATCCATACCGCCGACTTAACTGTTGAGTTTATATTCCTGCACTTCTAATAAACATCTAGGCCTATTAAGTGGCTGCAAAAGGTTGCTGTCTACAGATGCTTTTTGCTTTTGTAAAACAGATTTCTTAATTAATGGTTGAATGTTGTTGAGGAAGATTTCAGACTAGTCATTTGTTCTGCAGACACTGCCCCTGAAAAGATTATTCTCCACAACATTTTGGCCAAAACCCTGCATTTGTTCAGTTGTTTTTGCTTTGTTTGGCTGCTAGAACTTAAAATGAAATTGTCAAATTTTTGTACTTGGTGTCCAAGGAGGTCAGAAGCGCAGATTTTACCTCCAGTTCTGTCTTCTTTGGTTGTTTATGGAGCTGTCAGCTGGGAGGGCAGAGGCTCCCTGCCCTCGCCCATTTTCCCAGTGCTCACTTTCATGCTCTGCCTCACCTCTACAGATTTCTGAAAGAGGCTCCCAAGGCAAACGCTCTCTCTATAAAGTCCAAAAAGGTGTCCAGCTTCCATGAGTTTGCCCGGAGCACGAACGATGCCTGGGATATTGGGGACGATGAGGACGAGGAGTTTCTGGCAGCCGGCCACCAGGTGGTCCCCCCCCCCTCTTTGCCACCGATGTCTGCCCTAACACCCCCTGTCAACCTTAATATGACGGAAGAGATGGCTGTGGAGAGCCCATTGGGAGTGAAGCCAGAAGATGGGGGGGACAGAGGGAAGACAGGCAGCCGACAGACCAATGGGAGAGTGGTGAAGTCAAACAGTGAGGTCCAGCTTAGCACCACAACAGGTGAGACTGGAGTGAGTAGGTCTGCTTTGTCTGCTTTGTTCATTAAAACGAAACCCCTACATGATGTACCCCTATTATGCATATGTCCCAGTCATCACTTTTTGAAATTCATATGCACGTCTTCCAACTGCTTATTCCATGCATCGCTGGGCACACCCCTTGTTCACATACACTATGGGCAATTTAGAGACACCAGTTAGCCTGTGTGTCTTGTGGGAGGAACCTAGAATACCTGGAGGAAACCCATTTAACATCAAACAAACTCTGAACACAGAGACCAGAGGCAGTAATCGAACCCACAGACCTTTAGTCTTCAGGCCATGCTGAGTTGTCATGCTGCGTGTATATTCTTTATATAGTGATAAATATTCATCCTTGTCTGTAATTTGTATATCTGCTCAGCAGGGGGAGCACCTCCTTCACACATTGTCACGCTAGAATAACTTCATCTTGTACTATGTATACAAATGTTTGGTTTCTTTGGGTTCAGAATATGAAAAGATATACCCTCCTTTAACCGCCTTTACTTCAAAAACTTCAGTGATTTTGGCTCAGTCACTTTCACAGGGATTAAGAAAGCTAAACATGATACCACTTCTTTGTTCCATGAGGGATAGCCCATCAACGGTTCTCTTGGCTGAAGCTCGTCATGGCCTTTCCAGGCTGCAGTACCAGGGCCATAAATGGTTCTAGCTCAAACAGCATTCGTTGCATAACCATCCCTCATTTAACAGCTTTGCTATAATACACTGTCAGATACGGAGTACCAGCCTATTTGTAATATTTTATATGTGCATTGGGACCAGCACAGTCCACACCCACCGTCTGTCAAAAAGAGTGATCTCCTGTGATTTCAGATGATTATGAGAGTAGGGTCTGGTATTTCATCCATTGGTCAGCAGAAGAGAACAGATGGAAATTGTAGCATTTGTCTGTTTTCCCTCTTTCCTCCAGTGCGCTCTTCCTTACAAAAGCAACAGTCTCTCCCAGTCCGTCCCATCATCCCGCTGGTGGCCCGCATTTCGGACCAGAATGCCTCCGGAGCCCCACCCATGACTGTCCGGGAGAAGAGCCGACTCGACAAATTCCGACAGCTTCTGGCCAGTCCCAACACAGACCTGGGTGAGCACCACCTCCTCCTCCTCTACATGTTCCACAGCCATCTGTGAGATGGGGACTCCGGGCAAGGATAGAGAGAGGGCAGGATATCAGTCCCCAGGCTTTTCTTTGATTAGAGTTACCACCACAGAGAGCCATCAAGCACACACACTTGAAATTTTATAACCTCTAGTAAAGCCGTGCATCCACTTGTCCTTCAGTTTCAGGGAACCCCAGGGCCCAACAGAATTGCCCCAAGTGAACTGCCTCTGTAGCTGTGCTAGAAAACTTGGCAGCCAGTCACAAAGCCAAGAAACAGTCCCTGCAACAGACCGTTTTGTTAGGAATTCAATTCAATTTTATTTATATAGTGCTTTTAACAAGAAGCACTATCACAAAGCGCTTTACATAGTCCCGGGCCCACAGTCCCCAGAGAGTAAGCCAAAGGTGACGATGGCAAGGAAAAACTCCCTCAGGAGAAAGAAACCTTGGGAGGAACCAGACTCAAAGGGGAAGTCCATCCTCCTCAGGCCAGCACTGGGCAGGACAAATTAATTAATACAAATCAGAACAATAGATACAAAAGAGCAAATCCTGTATCAGTCAGGGGGACAACAAGGTCTTGGAGGTTGCAGTCCAGTGATCAGAGCAGGAAGATGTCTTATTGTAACTGAAGTCAGTTACAAAATCAACTCTGTCGGTTAAACTGTAGTTAAGAGTGTAGGTCACAGTCACTTTCCAGACACAGATGTCTAATTTAAAAAAAATAATAAATTAAGTTTATATATATATAAACTTAATCAGCACATTCATTTGACTAGAAATTTTTACATTATATGTTGTAGAGTGAAATACTATGTAATACTGTTTGTGAGGGGTGCCCTCCCCTTTTTCCCAATGTCACACCTCGAATTTACCCTACAAGGATTGTGATGTTAGCTTTGCAGAGGGGTTTATGTACCATAATGATCTACAGAGCTGTGTTGTCTTCACCATGAGTACCTGGTAGGGCCTCCTTTGGTGAAGAGGTCTGTGGGAAGAGGCCAGATAAACTAAATCCAACAAAGACCACTACTGAATGGTACCAAAAGCGGACGGTGTACCCTGCTCAGAATAGGGTTACTTGGACCCACCTCAGAAGCCAAGCCTGATATTTGCCACACATGTAACTTGGCCAGGCTCAGCCCCAAATGGCAACATCAAGCCATCTTATGCGCCCCCACCTGCAACATGAAAGATTGGACCAGTGCAGTGTTATTTGGCTGGCAATCTTATGAGGGAAAGTCACCTTAACAAAGGACATTGGGAATGTAGAATGTTTGTTGTCTGGTGAGAATGGAGCCCAAGCTAGTGCAGGAGTCAGAAAGCAATCAGCTCAATAGACAGCCTTACTTCATGCACAGTGTGGGCTCTGGAATCACACTTCTTCACCAGGTCTTTGGTAGAGTAGGTGGTCTTCTACTTTGGCGTTCCTTACGTTGAAAAAGCTCAAGTGGGTGTGGGAGCACTCACCAGTCCTAGGCTGAGAAATGTGTAGCTGGAGATCTTCTTGGCCCACAAGAGAGGAAAACTTGTTTACAGGCAAATATGTGCCATAGAACAGTTTGGAGTATCCAGCCTTCTTAGAGAAAGTGGGTGTGGTGTTTGAAAGAGTACCTCATACCTCATACCTCATACCTCATATGGACTCTGTGGTCCTTCTGTGATACTTGGAGTGGAGAATGATGGAGATAACTGAATGGGTATGATTAGGAAGAATGGCCAGATATACTAGGAAGATCCATCAGGGTTTGCTGGGAATGTCTGGCTGAAACTTTTATGCAAGAGGCGAGATGAATTCACCTCAGACTTTTGAAAAAGATTGTCCTATTTGCCGAGTGAGGTCAGGGACATTGCGTCTGAATGACCATTTTCAAGGCCTCAATCGTTACAGTGGCTCCAACAAACTGTGGCCTGAAGGCAGCCGGTGCCTGTCATGCCAGTAACCATAGGACCTGGTAGTAGACACCTGCTGTGAGGGAAGCTGTCACACTGAAGAAGGAAGCCTTCAGGCAATGCTTGCACAGGAGTTTGCTGAGATGACAGAGACAACAAAAGGCAAGATAGACTGCTGCAAAGCCAGTTGGGGATGCATAAGCTCATGTATGAGATGATTTTGGAAAGGCTATGGAAAGGGACTTTCGGGTGGCTCCAAAGGTGTTCTGGAAAACTGTTTGACACCCCAAGAGAGGGACACAGAACCTTACTCAAGCTGTGTTCAGATGAGGTGGGGAAGTGCTGAACAACTCTGGGGGTATTGTTGAGCAGTGGAAAGCACATTTTGAGGAGCTCCTTAATCTGGTGTGTATGATTTTTCTCACTAGGAGTCTGTGTTGGGAACTTCTGGTGGATCAGAGTTGCTATGGTGGTCAGAGACCTCCATGGTGGAAAGGCTGGGGTACTAGATGATATCTGTCTGGAGGTAATGAAGGCATTGGATGTTGTTGGGGAGATGTAGATGATATACCTCTTCAATGTTGCATGGAAGGCAAGTACCTCTGGACCTATTTTTTTTTTTTTACTATTTTTAAAAAGGGGGGGATGCAGAGGGTGTATTCTGACTATAGGGGGATCAGACTTCTCAGCCTCCCTGGAAAATTCTATGCCAGAGTCTTGAGAGGAGACTCCAACTGATGTTCAAACCTAGGATTTCAACAAACAATACGAATACTTGCCTGGCTATGGAACAGTTAACCAAATCTTCTTTCTCGCACGGCTGTGGGAGGGATTGTGGGAATATACTAACACTGTCTATAAATGTTTTATCCACTAGAAGAAGGCAAATGATCACGTGCCCTAGCTCATACTGTGGCAGGTGCTGCAGGAATAATGGGTACCAGGGCCACTTCAGCACAAAATCCAAGGCCATGGTTTTCTCTCAGAAAAGAGTTGATTGCTCCTTTCAGGTGAGGAAGAGCGAGAGAAGAACCTCTGGGTCTTGTTTATGAATGATAGCAAAAGGGAATGCGAGACCGACAGGTGGATTGGTTCAGTGTCGGCAGTTTTACGGGCATGAGGTCTGTGTTGGTAAAGTGGGAATTACGTTTTAAGACAAGACTTGCGTTTTACTGGTCAGTCTGTGTTCCCGTCCTTACCTGTGGTCATGAGTTATGGGTAATGACCGACAGAACAAGACGTGAATGCAAGTGGTTGAGATGAGGTTTCTCTATAGGGTTGCTGGATTCACATTTTGTGATACGCTGAGGAGTTCAGAGATCCAGAGGGACTTCCAAATAGAGTCATTTCTCCTTCCGATCAAGGGGAGTCAACTGAGGTGTTTCAGGTCTTATATAAGGATGCCACATTGATGGCTCCCAGAGGAGATGTTACAGGCACGTCCTCCTGAACAGAGGCTTCAAGGAAGACCTAAGACACAATGGAGGGATTACATCTTCCCATGGGCTTGGGAATGACTAGAGATTCACCTGAACGAGCTTAGAGGCAATGGACAAAGATGTCTGGTCTGACCAGCTTCACATGCTGCCACCACTACCTACACCAGGAGAAGTAGTATGAAGATGATGATGACATTGCTGGAAAAGTAGGGAAGGCTTAAAAGTAATGAAAATCTTGTCACTTTTATATGTGTAACTTCAATTGTGTAAAAAGTCAGGGTTCTGTACAATAAAAGAATGAAGTCTGTTGCTGAGTATCCTTGAGTGTGATGTCATGCAACACACAGACATCAGAAAGTTCCCACTTGTTTGAGTTGGAAAGCTTCAATTTTTTCAAAATTCAGATACAGCATAAAGTGGTTAAACATATTTGCTGTATGTCACTGTAATGTCAGTGTATTACTGACCAAATACCTGCAATTTCACGTAAGCACCATTTGAGGGAGCTAGTGGTCTACCACTAGATTTCACAGGCACTGTCTTTTAGGGCAAGTGGTTACCAGCCATTCAGAAATATTTCTCTATCACCCTCTGAACTAACACCAAGCGTTGTTTTTTTTTTTTTTTTTCCCCCAAACAAAATTCGGCAACTGACCTTTTGCTACCCATAGGACCCGCACTGCTTAATATGTTTTCTGAAAGCATTTATCAGGGACTCCGTCAAATCAAAGTGAATGCCTAGTCAACGGGAATCAAAGTATCCTGCCAAGTTTTCTCATGCATTCTCTCTCTCTCTCTCTCTCTCTCTCTCTCTCTCTCTCTCTCTCTCTCTCCCTCCCTCCCCCTCCCCCTTCCTTTCCCTCTTCCCCCCTCTCTCTCCTTTCTCTTCTT
>JAACJT020000086.1:8759797-8778102 GCA_009936485.2 Gymnarchus niloticus | reverse complement strand
AACCACTTGAATCCTCACAATCATGATGTTCTTTCACCATTACAATCACCACAGTCATCACAATCATGATCATCATTCACTGCCTGCTACAACCACTGGAATCATCACAATCATGATGTTCATTCACCACTACCATCACTGCAATCATCACAAACATGATCTTCATTGGTACTACAATTACTGCAATCATCACAATCATGATCTTCATTCACTGCCTGCTACAACCACTTGAATCCTCACAATCATGATGTTCTTTCACCATTACAATCACCACAGTCATCACAATCATGATCATCATTGCCACTATGACCCACAAATTCATCGTAATAATGATCATCTTCACCACTGCAACCACCACACACATCGTAATTGTCACCTGGGTCTTTTGTCTTTGCTCATCCTCTAGGTGTTTGAGAGAATCCTGTTTATCTGGGCCATTCGCCACCCAGCCAGTGGCTACGTACAGGGCATCAATGATCTGGTCACTCCGTTCTTTGTGGTCTTCCTTTCTGAGTTTGTGGGTAAGTGTCCCTAGGTATTTTAGTCAGCATAAGCAAGGAAATATGTTCAGAAAGAGCTATAAGTATGTTTTTTGAATGTTCTCAACTTCAATATTTGTCTGTTTAAATGTATGTCATTCATTCTTTATGTCACTTGTTAATCAGCCTTATTTTCTGATATTACACTAATCTGATGGAATTTATTTTGGTTAATATTTTTTATAATTGGTCTTGTTATAAGGTAGATTGAGTTTCTAAAATTTCTTTGGGGATTCCTCCAGAGAATTAGTGATGCTTTGAATGGTAGTTTCCTCTCATTTTTTGCAGTTATTATTCAAAACAATGCTTATTTAAGGTTTTGTTTAACTGTGCTCTTCCAGTATCTCATCTTTGGGAAGTGTGGCATGGAAGGCAGCTCACGTTACTTTAATGACTTGTAAATTATCCTTCAAAAAACAAAATACGAGTGGCCATCTGTCTCTAATTGCCAAAAATGGCAAAGCAGATTTCATGTACTGGCAGAACATACTGCATGAAAGTTTTAAATGAGTAGTATCAGAATACTTGTTGATTGCCTCTAGAGTCCAGTTCCTGTATTTTGTCTTGGATCATAGTGGATAATATAATGACAATATGCTTATAAAAGTTGCACATACAATCTGAGCTGACCATAATTGCAGAATGGTTTGACACTGCAGGACAGAAAATTACATTTTGGTTAAACTGTCATATAATGTAAATGCAAAAGAAATGTCAACAGTTTTAAATGGTTGTAGTTAAAACACAGATAAATGATATCTGTGGGGATAAAGACAAGTGATTGAGAGGGAAAATCACAAGGTTTATAAAGATAAAGAGGCAAGGAAAATGTGGGAAATAAACTGAATCATTAAAAGTGAAACGGAATGGAGAGAAACTTGGGGGGTGACAATGAAAGCTGGTATTTCAAGTTTTGTTCGGTGGCTGCTCAGTAGTAATGTTATTCATAGTGTACAGGCAGAGACAGGGCTGTTACGGGGAAATTCAATGGTGTACACCTGCTGTTTACAAAAATGTTCACTCAATAATATATGGATGTTAGAGCTTAAAAAAGAGACTTCAGATAGAGTTTTTTGTACATCAAAAAAATTAATTGAGGGGAAAATGTAAATATCAAACCCACTTGTATAGCACAATTTGAGCCAAATGCTGGGAGGATAATATTGGCACCGCCCACTTCCCATTCTTGTTACGTTAGCAGTAGAAGCTGATAAAATGCAGACTCACAAACTGGGTCCTCTGCTACCTTAAATGGCAAGGTTCTGACATTCCCGCTTTTGCAAGCTTTTGCTTTCATGGGTACTGATTGACTTAAAAGATGGAAAATAACTTCACATGTATTGGAAAATGATGGAAGCTCACTAAAGGAAAATTGCCTTCCTTTGACATCGAAGCAAGTGAAGTGGGTGTGTCCCTTTCTGGGGTTATATTGACAGTCAGGAAGGCATCTACAGACTAGTGGGAGCTTCGCCCCTGACAAACCAAGGTGGCAAAATGTTCTTTATGCTTTTACTAGGACCAGTCCTGTAGGCTGTCACTGCTGCTGAATTGCAGCAATGAGAAGCATTTATTGTACGTTTTTACCTTTGAACAATTTGTCTATTTGGATGTGTGTAAACAGTGCGCATTACAGGTGCTGCTGTGGCTCATTCGGCAGCACTACTGCCCCAAACATCCAGGGTTGGGGTTTGAATTGCACCTTCGCTCTGTGTGTGTGTGTGTGTGTGTGTGTGTGTGTGTGTGTGTGTGTGTGTGTGTGTGTGCGAGCGCGTGTGTGTGTGTGTGTGTGCGAGCGCGCGTGTGTGTGTGTGTGTGTGTGTGTGTGTGTGTGTGCGCGCGCGCGCGTGTAGTTTGCATCTTCTTCCCGTCTCACTTCTTTCCTACTGGTACTCCTGTTTCCTGCCTGCCTTCTGTCATGTTAATTGGCATCTCAAAATTAGCCATAATGTGTGTATATATGCGTTAAGCTGCCTGGGATTGGCTCCAGCCCCCCCTCACGACCCTGGCCAGAATAAGCAGTTAGAAGACAGACAGATGGATGGATGAGTGGATGAATGAATGGATGGATGGATGGATGCCCTTCTATTAAGCAGTATTCCATTTGAGTCATCATTTTCTTTAGGTTTAAAATGATGGTTAATATTAAATATTTCTATCTAAGACTGGGATTATAATAGATCCTTAAAATCCTGGCTGTTCCTGTACAGAATAGAAGGTTCTGACCCTGTCACCCATAAACACAGTCGGCTTTAACCACTTTTTGATTTCATTGGATGAAAAGCACTGACTGTTGACCCGCAAAACCCATTAATTGGTTGGAAAGACACCCAGTGAAAGGCTGAATCTGATGGCTGGCAAGCTGGCAAGCTGCCAACCGTGGGGCCTGTTGGCGCCGGTGTGCCACCCCCAGTTGCTGTTCACTCCCCACATTATATGGTTTCCTGTTCTCCAAAGGTTAATGATGCACAGGTGGTTAAGGATTTGGGGAGAACAAAGACAAATTATTGATCTGTTCCTGCATGCACCACCCTCACAGTGTCACCCCTTTATAGCCAGGGACAGAGATTTTGATTAGCCCATTGTGTCAGTCAATGCCAGTGAAACTCCCCCTGACACCTCCCCTTAATGCCATCCTTCTATGCTCTCAAAGCCCTTTATTGAAAAATAGGCTTTTTCAAATGGAAGCCCGTTTGAATTTATTTGTATTTCTTGTATCGCACCTGCTGCATTGCTGGCTGGGGCAGCTGCTACTCAATAGCTCAAGCGAAATAGGCTTCTTCGATCGGAGGAATTTAGCTGTTTACAGAGCCGGATGATGGGAGCGCAGAGGGGTTTTGGGAGCCAGTCAATGGCCATGAGTGATACTCATGAGCTGAACATTGGCCTCACCCCTGGGGAAACACTGAAGACACACCTCTTATCTGGTGACTAACGTGCAAACAGCCTATTTAACTTTGAGTGCTGTGATGCGTAGAGACATTGGGGGCTTTGAATTCCCCTGAGTCCATTTCCTGCTTGGGCTTGTACCTCAGGTCCATACCTCAAGGCAGCTTCTGAAAGGTGTTTTCCTCCACGTTTTTTTTTTCCCACAACCCCCAACCCTCTGTATTTACTGTAGCTTCAGCGTTTGTTTGCATTTTCATTTGTGTCTGGTACACACTCATTACCTGAAGATAATTACAAGTTACAGAAATATAATAACGTTGTAGGAGGTTATTGCAAAAGCTAGATTAGACTCAAGTGCAGAATTTATGGAAAAATTTAAGACTACTGTTCATAAAAATATTGCCAGTGGCAGACAGTGTCATGCTCCAAGATTTACTAGCACTTGTATTGTCCTCCTGAGCCCAGGGTTTCTCAGCTCGTGTTTGTGTTCACTAAGTTCCCTTTGTCTCCCTCCATTTCTTCTACATCCGTTGACTGTCCAGACAGGGCAGTTTTTAAAGCAGGGCCAGTAGGCACTGAGATCCCTGGCACTGAGATGCGCTTCACTGCCACGTGGCAGGGATTTGGGAGCACTTAAATGATGTTCCAGATAGGCGATTGTCTCATTTTCTAAACCGATGCGACAGGGGCAGCCAGGCACCACCAACCACCCAGATCTCCACACAACCCAACCAATCATCCTTTTTCTGCTTCTGTCATCTCTTTCCGATCATGACCAGAAAAATGCCACCAAGGGACCAATGGCCACCCATAATGGCCTTTAACTGCAATCATACTCTGATGTGTGAGGATTGCCGGACAGGGTGGTGGGTGTCAGGGCCTCGGTGCTCTTCTGCCATACGTCCGCAGAGGCAGTGATGGGCCTTTAGTCCAGGACATTGTCTCCCTCGGGCCACTGGCAGGAAGGAGGAGCAGGCAGCTAAAGCACAACCTGAAAGTCCAGGTTAAATGCCTCTACCCGTTCTTAAAGAAACGCCACTGATTTTTGTTGCAGCAGTGAAATTCAATAAAAGGGCTTAAAATGGGCAATTTGTGCAGGATCAGGAGTTCAAGAGCAGGCCTTTCTCTTCTGCCAGTGAGTTGGGAAGGAGGGGTTGGAGGGTAGATTGTGATGAGATCCTGGAGAGTGGGCGTACAGCCACACTTCCCCATCGAAGGGGTTTGTGTGGCGCTGGAGTGCTAAGCAGGCCCTTGTGTTGGTGCTCAGAAGGCCGTTTCTGTGAGCTGTGGCTGTGGATAAAATGCTACTCAAGGGAAGAAAGGGGTCACGTTCAGAAAGCAAAGTTCAGAGGTGTTTAGTTCTTGGTGGGTGGGAAGGGGGCCCTGTATTCTGCTCGCAAGGAGAATAGATTTCTGAGGGGCTAAGTGAATTTAAGAGGACAGGTTTCCAGCAGCAGCCAGCTGTGACGCATGGATTCAGGAGGGACTGACGGAGGGGAAGGGGTTATTATGCCATCCCCTGGGGCTGGGGGGGCACCCTTCTGCAGCAGTCGCACTGATATGGAAAAGCCAGTATAGGTTCTGTGTGGGCTGGGCTTCGTCTTGATGCAGTGAGCATCAAATCCACCAAATATTAATTAGCAGTCAGCCCTTCGAGATGCGAGTCTGTGTTCGTAGCATATAATCGAAACGGGTGCCACATCACCTGATGCTCCATCTGTAAAATCCTGATCCAAAATGGGGCTTGTTGGTATGCACTAGCTGTTCAGACATCTTGTACTTGGAAGAAATGCAATAAAACATCTTACTAATCACTACAATGCTGCCTTGTGTGCTGAGCTTCTTCTAAATAAACAGAAGTGAGGTTGTTTTCCTTACTGAACATCCCTCCCTGTCCTCTTCATTCTGTAGCTTTTAAGTATTCTGTCATCTTTTTTCTCCTTTCATCCCTTTCTCCTCCTTGTTTTACAGCACTCCTCCATGTTAGGTGATGACATCATCCTTTTTCTGGAAGTCGCCTTCTGCCTTTATGCAACTTATTAGCATGTACCGTCAATACACCTCAATGTGATTTAAGCCTATGGATAGATTTCAGTTCTTGAGCCTACTATCTGTATATGAGTGCTGTTCCATGCTGATGTTTAAAGACCATTTAAAGGTCAGAACGGTGAGCAAACCCCAGAGATACTGTAAGTCTCATGAATGTCAAAAACAACTGCATGTTGATGTTGTCAGAAAATCTCATGCCCAGCTGTTATGTACATGGAGCTGGGCTGGGTTGTAATGACTTCTCACAAGAGGGAAAAGGGCCACTTTGAGCTTATGCTGTGTGTGTATGTGTGTGTATGTGCACACAGACAAAGACGTGGAGAACTTTGAAGTATCGGCGCTGCCCCTGGATACGCAAAGGAACATCGAGGCTGACAGCTTTTGGTGCTTGAGCAAGCTTTTGGACGGAATACAGGTCTGTTCCCCTCCCTGGGTCTCCTGTACTCTCTGTGGTTTTCTTTTGGAGGCTGCAAGCTGTCTTGATGTTACTGGTCCCTTATCTCCACCCATAGGATCTTCTCTAAAAAGCTCACCAAACTTAAACAACAGTGCGAAGGTTTAAAAGTATCATCTTTATGCAAATGTAATTATATCGAATCTCAAAAGTTATATAAAAATCCCTTTACCGCTACTTCAGAAAGATCCCATTTTCGATACATAAAGATTAATCTTACCTGACCTGCTCAGTACAGGGCTCTTGTCCTGGTCTGCCACCCGTTTCTTAGAGCACCATTCTCTCCAGTCTACATGCATCTTCTTCCTCCCTTAATGGCTTTCAGCAGTGGCTCCCAGACATCCAGACTCCTGGCTCTAGATTTATTAGTCTACAGTGGTGGCCAGGAGCTCTGCAGCAACCTGCAGCAAAAGACTGCAGCAAAATCAGTTAAGCTCCGCATGAGTAGGAGAAAGGGCTGCTGGGAGTTTTCTATTTTCTTGTTTCAATGAAAGAAGATGGATAAGAGAAAAGTAAAAGGGGAAGATTGATCAGCAGCTTTAAAGTTCTTGAGCTTTTTGTTTTCTTTCTCCCCCTCCCTTTCTTTCTGCTCTTGGGCAGGATAACTACACTTTTGCTCAGCCTGGGATCCAGATCAAGGTCAAGGCCCTGGAGGAGCTGGTCAGCAGGATCGATGGTGAGACATCTGCTGCATGCTCACCACTGTCATCATCTGTCTTCTCGGGACCCGGCTTGTTTTAAATGTTGCCACCTTTGTAATACTACTGGGGGTACTGAATGGATGTCCACATCTAGATGTGCTGTAAAAAACCCTGCATGTCACTTGTCCTTAATCTTGCAATAAGGGACGTCGGCTTGTGCCCTTACATCCGGAAATTTCCCCAGTGTGTGGTGCTCAACACCTCCTCCAGTTGCTGGCTCTGTAGTGCGTCCTCCCCACACCATCACCTATTCTCTGAAGCCTTGCTTCTGTTTTACGTCTTGCACACCTCTGATATACCACCTGGCTGTTATCACTCCTGTTGTTATTGTTTGCTCCAATAATAAGCCGAATAGCGATCGACAGAAAGGTCTTAAAAGGCAGCACGTGGTGGGATGGTGTCTGCACTAAATCACTGTCTATTTGTACCTGGGTGGGGGGCTTGATTTCCCTCCAAAGCACCATCACCACCAGCAAGGAATGAGAGAGTGTGACCAGCAGAATGTGGGAGAAGAAAAGACGAGTGTGTTGCGGGATATGGGAGGAAATTGGGGGCAAAATCAAACCAAGAAACATCTGAACATGAATCCACTTCTACCATAGGTCTATCAGTGGTTTTATGACCTCTTACCAAAACACTTACCATTGAAGAGTAAGGGGACAACCCTAACCACAGTCATTAAAATACTGTTACAGAAATGTGCTGTAAATCTTCCCGATTTCCCGACATTCATATAAGTTTGGTTCGGCCCATACTCGGAAGTGCTTCTATTATTTTACCTCTTCCCTTTTTGTTGTTTCAGTCAATGTCTTCAGTAAGCAGGCTGGCATTAATCAGTAATGGCAGCATGATTTTCTCTTTAGGAAGTTAATTTTCTTTCTGTCTAATGCAGCTGATTAATAGGGGCCAGAAGAAAGCACTGGCATCTGTTTACAGAGAAGGAGAGCATTAAAAACAAAGCACCGCACCATCCTAAGTGAATAGGAGTAGTTCATTCTCATTATCAAAGGCTTTTAAGTGCTGTCTGAAGTTACACAGTGGGCAGAATGAAGAGAAAGCATAGGTATGTTTAATCAGAATCAAGGAGCTGGATTGGTCACGTTAACACTAGTTGATTTTATAATCATGTCTGAGGATGGCTTAGAGCAACCCATAAATGCCCATTTTAATAAAAAGGACGAGCTCTCTTTCGTATCGTGAAGATCAAATGAGACGCAGTTGGTGGTGATGTGCAGCGATCCACTCCTGGTTGTTGGGCAGCTCCGGCTGTGTGATTAAGATGCTGGCTGCAGGCTGTCTGTGACTGAGGGCCTGAGTCTGGAGATAAAGAGGTTAATTGGGGTCCAAGGTAAAGACTCCGCATGGCGTGATTTATTGTGGGACTCTTCAGGGTCCTCCTTGCCTTTCCGCTGCAAGCGATGAAGCCAGGCTAGAGGCTGAGGTGTGTAAGACGGGCTGCAGTCAATTACAAGACACTGGATGCATTTCTCCAAACGTACTGGTAACTTCACACGTGTCTTATAGTGTGATTTGGGTTACTTGTGCTTTGCTTTAAGTGATGTGCTGTAATATTAACTGTTGCGGGAAATGTATATTTGTAGTTGAATTGTTGCTTAGCAGATAGTATATCTGGCATGATATGCATAAATTACAACTGTAATTTCAGTTTTGTCAGCTTAAATTGCACGGGTCTCATTTATAAAATTTTGCATGGATTACACCGTGAAACCATGTGTACGTAAAAAGAAAATCAAATTTATAAAACCTGACTTGTGTAATTTCCCATGTGAAAATCAGAGCTATCTTGTAAACATGCTCAGTTGTGACCCACAAATAATCATAAATGGTTAGTATAAATGAACTAACCCCCATATAATATGTAAATCAAGCCCATCCGGTTGGTAAGTCCGACAATGGTGACTGTCGATTAAAAAAAAACGTAGAATAGGAATTTCGAATAGTGAGAAGTAGACGCACAGCGAAATGTTATTTAGAGATGCGCTGATGTGATATTCAGTATTGGTTCAATAATGACCAAAAACGCTGGATTGGTAATTGAAAAAATAAAGTTATAATTCAATACAATACAAGGCCAAGCATTCCTTCATGTTACTAGACTGGCATTTCCTTTTGTAATTATTCCTTTAGAATTAGATTGACTATTTTACATATGGCAAACAGTTGGCTTAGAACTTGTTTAAGCAGAAACAAAAAGACTATTGGATCAGCATCGGTATCGGCTGATACTTACGGTTATGTTATTGATGTCAGAGATGGAAAAGTGATGTCGAGCCATCCCTGGTTACATTCGGTTGCCTAAGCACAGGCATCACAAAAAAAAGTGTGCTGAATAGCAAGACATCACCGCTGCAGTAAATTCCATTCTAAACAAAATGCACTATGACCGAAATAAAAAAGTGATCATGGTGGAGAAAAGTGTACATTTTGTTTATGTTCACGCAAGATAGTTCAGCAATCCTCAGAGTAACTACATGTTAATTTAGAGGTTTTGTTTTCTTGGGAGCCATTTTTCTTAGATAAGCAGCCAGGATGCTAAACCTAGGAGTATTTGTTTTGGACTAAGCATTTTAGACTAATGAATCTCACTCTTTTAAGAAGCAAATAAATATGGCTGCTTCTTCAGATTGTTTACTTTTTGTCACAATAGACATCTCACTTATTGATGTCTTACTCTTTTCATCGGTATCTTGTCTATTATTAACTTGCCTGCCGTTTTTCGGTATATGACAACAACTGGGTTGTATTTTGTCAGCTCGTGATAAAGACATGATGTTGGTGTTGCTTGCTGTATTGTTAAACCAATACATTTTTCTTGTACATAATTAATTAACTATTTAAGACTTAATTTTGCACGGCAGTTTGGCAGAACTTGGTGATTTCCAAAACACTCAGATCTGAAGATAGAGGGAAAGAAATGACTTACAGCACACAGGACTAGTGTGACTGGGGCAAGTGGGGCAAACAAACACATGCGCTGTCAAACTTCAATGTAGGGGATGCTCTATAATGCAGTGTTCAGATGGAGCAGTTGGGAGACACTGGCATGGTACGTGGGACCACTGCAAAACAATCAGGTAGAGGCACTTTGCTTCTGAATGAAAGATGTATACAATGACACATTAACAAAAGTCAATGATCAAACAACATAATGATTTGATCATCGTAAAATAATTCTCTTTTTCATTGACAGTGATTGTGAAACACAAATACACAAATGGAAAATCAATAAATCCCACTTAACATTTTTTTGATTGCCATGGCAGAGTGTGGCTTGGTGATATGAATTGTTAACATGAGCTGGTTACCTGCATCTCCCTGCTTTATGGTGGGTGTCATCATTTCCAGTTTTATCCAAAATGTTGTGTACCCAAGTCCCTGAGTTGAAATTCATGTTGTCATGTTTTCTTTTAAAAATCCCAGATTTTACATGGAAAGTTGCACATGCATGTTTTGGGCATGCTTTTAAATGAAACCTTAGATCTTCCGCATTTTTGCTTCCAGAAGTACCTGAACGTTAGGCTTTCTGATCCCAGATTCCTTGTCCGACACACTAACTGCAGCCTGATTGCATCACTCCATCTCTGTTCCACAGAGGATGTGCACAGCCACTTCCAGAGGTATGAAGTAGAGTACTTACAGTTTGCATTCCGGTGGATGAACAACCTTCTCATGAGGGAACTCCCCCTCCGCTGCACCATCCGCCTATGGGACACTTATCAGGTAGGAACCTGTTGCTCATATCTTTACACAACTGTATCAGACGCGGTTGCATCTTCTGTGTACATGTATGTCTGCCGTATTTACTATTCACGTAATCTACTCCACACACTAACGTACACTCAGCTCGACGGTCCATGTACTTATCAATCTTATCACTACTTATGTAGACCAGGGTCACAATCAACCTGGAACCAATCCCAAGAAGCACAGGGGACACTGTGGACTGGATGCCAGTCCATCATAGGACCCATACTTATACACCACGAAGCCTTGTTTTTTCGAATGTAGGAGGAAACCATAGTGCTTGATGGAATATGTACACTCCATGCATGTATGTGAGTAAGAGCAGTGGATGAAGAAGAAAGAAGAAACAGAAAAGAGAGTAATCTCAGAAGGGAAAGGGATATTAGAATCAAGGCAGATCCAGGCTTTAAATGATAGGAAGATGAGTGAATGCTATTACTGAGGGAGGAAGGCAATGAAGAGATAAGACAAGGTTCAGTCAGGGAAGCCAAAAAACTTGTTTATTCCACGCAGAAGGGTTACTAAAGCTGATCAAAACCAAGGGGACCACGGAAATCAAGAGCAGAATTACAGCAAGCAGCCTTCTAACGAGGATGCGGAGTTTAACGATGAATACATTCAGCTTAATGGGATTCACAAAAGATCAGTGTTACCAGCTCTCTGCAGGCCTGGTACACAGCGCGCCGCACATATTCTCACTGTACTCGAACCTCGACAGTGCCATCTGTCGCGTATTTTAATGTGTCCTTGTTGACTCACACGCACTGTCCGCTGTAAGATTATAATTGTAGGCCAGGATTACAGACTAAGGTGTCCCGTGCAAGAATGGACAGTTAAAATCAGATTTGAAGCAGAGATGCTTTGTTGCATTTTCAAGATTAGAAATCCACTGGCTCGTCTGTATGTCCGCTTCTGATCTGAGGGGGAACATCTCTACTTGCCCTGTGTCTGGACTCTTGGGTACCTCTTCACGCGCACACATACACAGTCGCTGGTGCCAGCTTAGTAGTCCCAGCTCAGTCCCCTGGTGTCTTGCCCTGTCATGGAGTCCATTTCCCCTCTGGAGTGTGCTTTATTTCACAGTGGATTGAATTGCGATGACTGTGGGTCATCCTTGTGCTTTTTCCCTGTTTCCTTTTTCCAGTACTGCACCTTTTCTCCACCTGCTGTTATTATCAGGTTAGCTCTCTTAACAACCCAAATCAGTTGAGTACTAGTTTTAGCGTAGTGTTTATAAACCACCAGTGTGTTTTCCTACATTGAAGCGCTCAGTGAAGATCTTTTTTGTATTCCCATAGTGCTGTCTTGGAACCCCCACGCCTGAATCTGTTCACGCCAATCTCCTCGCCTGGAGTTCAAAGCCCTGCTTTCACCAGGAAAATAACCGGTTCTCCAGGGCAAAGGCTATTTCAGCTAGTTAGCTAATATATAGTAATTATTGCCAATTCAGATGCAGCACTGCTGTATTCAAGTGTTGAAAACACTTTCTCAACAGTGATGGGCTAACTATTACTATTATATTCTCAGTACACTGATCCTAATGGTAATTAGTGGATGTGGGCAGATTCTGAATTATGCTGAGCAATGTTGGCTGTGCTATTAGGCTAAACGCTCACAAACTCAGCGCAGGGAGACCTGATAGTTTGTTCTGTAGTGGTCTGTCCTGGGTGCCAATGTGTGTGTTAGAGTATCAAAGTTGAAGTGTGGTGATATTTTTTTCCTCTTTCCTCTTGTCCTTAATTTCTCATTCTGGCCTTTTACTGCCCACACTGTTTGCCAGTAGTGTGCCTGTCAGAATTTGTCCCCATCTTTGTAGTCCTGCAGTTCTGTTGCTTGATCAGGAAAGCCATGGTAGCTTCATGGGTGCCATTGGAGAGTTTGTTTATTTCAGCAATCAGAAGGGGGCAGATGCATTTAACAATCTATGGCACTCCTCCTAGGGTTCCTCTATTGATTAACTTGGCTCTTTTGGTATTTGGACATGAGCGTAAATCAAGCAAAAACAATGTGTACTTTGATGCCACTGATATCCAAGATGCTGCAGTCAAGCTCTAGATAAGCTGCTTTGTCCATTTAAGTTAAGGTCCTGCAAGTGTGGTCATATTGTTCATATTACCTCTGTGATTTCCTGTACCGTCATCAAGCTTTCCTGCTGGTTGCAGCATCAGCTGTGATCTTAGCTGGGTCTGTCATGTCTTCCAGTAATGAAGCTGGTCTTAACTCATCATTATCAATCTTGTTAACGAATTGTGCCATCAAAACAAGACACACAGAGGACACATCTTGGACACCGGTTACTCAGTCAGAAAGAGTGTGTCAAATGGAGGAAAGGAGGAAGCATGCTGGACATGGAGGGTACAGTGGCATTACGGGCCATGTTACAGAGCAATGCACCTGCATCTTACATGCTGATCGTCAGTGCAGCCCATCTTCTGGGCTCTTGGTGCATGCCATCTTACCTCAGTACTCGTCATCACCACCCCATTGCAGATGCATATTTTACAGCCGACCTCCGTGATGGGGCAAGCAGAACTATACAACAAAGTCAAAAAGATGGAATGGTTTTGTTCCTGGTATATAAACTGTGAGCATGCACATTACGATTAATAAAAATGAACAGATCAGGATAAAGGGGAGAGAAGGGGCAGTGATCCTGGAAGATGGAGAGAGATTGGGCAGGAGGGTGGCATGTGACAGGTATGACAGCTCTATAATTACTGCAGCTATGCTCTCATCCACACTTTGTATCCTGGATTAGCAGAGAATGCTGTCATTTGCATTTCCTCTTAAAATGAAACACAAAGCTGGTAGAAATCCTCTGAGAGGCTGTTGCTTTGAGTCTTTTGTCGCTTTGGGTGATCCCTTTCTGTTGTTGAACGTATCAGTGTGTGTGGGGGGCTTTGCACTGGTGTGTGTATGCATGCATTGGTGTTGTTCGTCCTCCTTGAGCCACTTTATGCACATGTTCCTGCAGGCTGAAGCTGAGGGCTTCTCTCACTTCCACCTGTATGTCTGTGCTGCGTTCCTGATTGAGTGGCGGAAGGAGATCTTGTCCATGGTGGACTTCCAGGTACCAGTAACCGATGCCAGGCCTCTGTCTGTTTAAAAGTCTGTGGTTGTGAGTGTGTCCATGGGAATCATTTCAACTTACAATGGCTCATCAGGCACTTTGTTACAATTGAAATAATTGGCCTTCCAGTTTAGCAGGTGCCCCACAACCAGATTTCATACCCTCATGGGTCTTCACAGTTCAGTAGTCACTAAATGAGAAATGAAAGATTTCTTTATTATTTGCCTGAAATTTCTCATTCACCTTTTGATGGTTCGGGTTATTTAGTCACCCAATCAGCCGTACTTGGGACTTACCATCTGTGGACTTTGCCATTAGAAGAGTGACCCCACGACCTTGCTGTGTCACTGGACCACATCCACTCTAGCTTATAACTTCTGTCTCATTTTGAATGCACGGGTGACTCCTTGTGCTCTGTTCACACAATGATTTAACTTTGCTGTGAGCATCATCTTTTCTGGGCCTTTTCCAGGGCTTGCTCATGCTACTCCAGAACCTTCCCACAATACACTGGGGCAACGAGGAAGTGGGACTGTTGCTTGCTGAAGCCTACAGGTTGAAGTACATGTTTGCAGATGCACCCAACCACTACCGGAGATAAGTTCCCATCCTCTGGCAGAGTGTGTGTACCATGACAGAGCTACAGACATATAAGGATTTGCCTGTGTTTGGGACCACTCTGGACCAAGAAGAAAAGTCTCTGTGATTTTGCAGACTGACACAAAAGACATTCACAGTCATTGACGCAGTAGCTCATGCTCACATTTGCACAGAACATGCACATGTCGGCCCCATGGCTGAAGGAACAGGGTCCCAATCACTTGATTCTCCATTATTTGGGCATTCCTTTTATGATTTCTCTTGGGTTGGGCAATGTTTTACTTGTTGCTCTGGGCTCAGCATTCATTTCTCAAGACCATGGGGTAGAACACTCTGCCTACTTGTCTGTTACAATTGCTAATAAGAAATCAAGGCTGGACATTCCCAGGCTGTTAGCTAATTCAGTTCCAGAATGCACTGGAGGATAAAGCATTCCGACTGCAAGGAACCATGGCCCTTCCACCTATAATTCATTGGGCCTCTCTTCCTTTGTGATACTTGCCTAGGGAAGAGGGGGTGGAAAGCATAACACTTTTTGATGTCGTTCCTGCAGGGGTAGGAAACAGAGAGACGTATACTGGTGCTGTCACTTTAAAGCTGGTAGCCCAGAACCCCTTGTGCAGCTCCTCTCTGGTCCAGCACCCTTGACCTCTCTTACATCTCCACACCAGATTTGACACCACTCCCTGTAATGTCGGTTTTTATTGTTTTCTGACCTGATTTTTTTAAATTTTTTTTTCTCCTCCAAATTCTTCGCATCTGTTACCATTTTGACATTGTTGCTACGGTAAATGTTACGGTCCATCTCTGTTCAGTCAACCTGACCAATGCTGCAGAGCTGTACTAAAATCACTGCGGTTCAACCAGAGCCACGCTGCTCAGGACAAGAGGTGGTGCATGGCTACAGAACTTATCTGGGCAGCTGTCTCAGAACCCTACTGTATGGAGCAGAAGGCCATGCAGAGCTGTGGGGCTGCACAGCTGTTATCCTGTGGGAAGGCACTCGTGTGCTTATTCTGAATCTACTCCACTGTACTCAACCTGTGAATGCAAGAACCAGCAGCACTCGTTCCTAAATCGGTAGTATTGTATAGATGCCGCAAACACTGATCAATGCAAAAGAACGCTGTGTGCATGCTTGGTTCTCTTTCTGGGATTCTTAGAAATAGTATTTATGCTTTTATTTCCTTATTGTTTTAGTCTGTTTTGGGTAACATAACTTAAATATTGAAACATAGATGCATTGTAAATACATATAGATGATTTTATTCAATTTGAAACAACTGCAGAAGTCAGTCTCTGGAGGGGGCATATTCAATGGAAATGTAGAAAATATAGAAAAAAGTTCAACTGTGCAGTAGCTCCCTTTAAATAGTGGCAATTTTAAAACTGTGGGCAGAAAGATATTAGTGTGTTAAATTTAGAGTTATAATCTTTTAAAATGTGCAACATGTGTTAGTGGAAAAAATGGCATGTTTAAGCCTCTGACTTGCCATTTGTATATGGTTCAGTGCTCATGTAATGAGAAAGTGCTACCCAGCTTGGCAAGGAAGAAATTGTTCTGAAGTAATGGTTTGTGGAGCCACATGGCCAGATTGGACAGGCCCCATATCTCAGGGCCACAGTCCCAATCTGGGACCTGACAGCCAGGCCATGGCTCAAGTCTGCCTTTTGCTGTGTAAACACAGGCTTCATCAGTCTTCTTTTGCCTTACAACTCCTCAAAGGAACCTCTTCAAACATACAAAAATCCCCTACAGTGGTGGTCCCACAGCCTGGTAATAGACAGGCAAGGCCATATAAATTACATGAATTTGTTTATTGTAACCTGCCTACTAAACTGACAATCTGCAAATTTCTGATTATGTAGGAAAATGTTGGGTAGAAAGCGGAGGTAGGTGAATCAAATGTAACTTAACTCGAGTTGAATTTATGTCGCAAGCTTTCGGTCTTGAGACTTGCTTAACTGTGCAGAGAAAATGACTCGACTTGACTTCAACTTGTGGTCCAAGACTCGGGGCTTGACTTGGACTTGAGACCAATGACTTGTGAAAACTCAGTATTCTATCCATGCAGTTATTCTTATTATGATGATCTATCGCTTATCAGTGCATTATGTTAAGAACAGTCAATTGGGCAACAGTGATAACTGGATACATCATCACGAATTAGTGCATGCTGGCCGCCGGAAAAGGAGTCGACAGTGACGGAGGGATCAATGCCAAAGATGATTAGTTTTGAATATTCATAGTTGACAGTCGACTTCACTAGGAAAAAAGAGCCACGGTTTTTAAGACCACCGACAGGTTTGCTTGCCAAAACTATGACCCCAGAATCCAAGTATGAACAGCAAAACCCATCCTACCTTCTTTAAATACCATTTGCTATTTTGTGCACTGTAACTTAAGAAAACTGTGTAATTCCACATTTCGAATTTCTGTTATTGAACAGTATTGATATTGTTTCTGGCTTTTAAACTTAGACACCAGACAACTGGAGGGAGATGATGGATGAACACCTGAACGCTAGGTACCACAAAATAAGTCAGTTTTGATATGCAGAAAAAGTACTATTTTATCAAAGATTTGCATTCTTCAGTTTTTGTTTAATTTGCAAAATCTTTAGGTTTCTTCTGCTTTTTTTATTAGCTTTAAGTAATAAAATTGTCCCATACCCAAGAATAATGGCATTTCTTTGATTTTGATTTTGATTTTCATTTCTATGATTCTTTGAAATCATCTTCCTGTAGAAAATTAGTAGACCTTTTCCTAATGTACACATACTGTTGTACTAAATAAGATATAGCAAGTTATTTCTTCTAATTTTTATCCCCGAGGAATAATATATATGATTTAGTGCAACTGTTTATTTTTAAATTCAGACAATTTGATGGCATAGGTTTAGCCTTTGGGCATGGTAACATTAGACAGATACCTAAATGAGAAATTGGAGATCAAAAACCAATCTGACACCGTATTCTGTCTCCTCAGAAGTGTATTAGTGGTTTTATTACGTAATATGGAATATTTTTCACATAGTGCAGTAAAAGATTTTCTTGACCGTAAAGGGTGACAAGCTTATTTCATTTATTGTTCTGGAGTAATGAAAGAAAACAAACAATAACAGGAAATAGAACCCACTGTTGATTGCGCAGGATTTCGTGTATAGTATAATAAGAGTGCCTTTAATCATAACTCACAGCTCTTTGGTGTGCTTAAATTCTTTGGGGCAAGTCCTACTACTCTCTTGCATTTCTCTGGTGCAGAATGGACTGCCAGTTTAAATGCTTCAGAAGAGAATATGACTTTCCATGAGGCTGACTTCTCGGATAAATGAGATCACACATGGATATTACCACAATTACTCCATTGGCCTCTACAATATAAAGAGTCATGCCTGAATAAAGATAGTTTTGGGGAGCATGAAGGATTTGAGTTTATTGTTCATGTTAATACGTTATGACAAATCTTTACTGGGAATGTCTCCATCAGGTAACTAAAAGTATGTTTGATTCCAGCAGTGGCCTGGGAGGTTTCTTTTCAAAGATACGCTTACAAATATTCAAACAGGCATTTCACTAGGATTTACAGCGAATAACTTGGATCTAAGCACATCCTCCTACATTCCGCCTGATGTGAGATGGCTCCTCTGTGACAACCAGAGTGGTGAGGTTGCCCATTGGAGTGTTCCTTGGGGCGATCCCAATTGTCCAGGATGAATATATATTGGTCACAGATATTCTTGTCTGGGTTTTGCCTATGTTAGAATATGGTAACACCTTCAAAACTGTACCACTGTAGGCAAGTCATCTGACTGGGAGGAGGAAGAGGTTTGCTGCATCATAAACCATGTTATTCCCTTTTAGCCAAAGAGGATGATCATGGGGAGAAAGACCCTGTCTCCTGCTGTTTTCTAACCATTCAAATTTTTGTCATCGTTTTATTTCACTAATGAACCATCTTCAGATGCTTAAACCCATCTCTTACATTTACAACGATGGCCATTGATAGTTGCCTGTAATTTTTACATTGTAATTACTGATGGCTAAAGAAAATTCTTCAGTTTGAAACATCAACAACTGTTTGGCACTTCTGAGTGTATGTTTTTAGTGTACTGTATTGAACTGAAGAATAGCGAGAAATTGTATTTCTGGAGAGATTTAGTTTGCCGTCTGTGCTGCTTGCTTCAGTGTATCCCTTCCCACTCTTCCCACACCCTCCTCCTCCTCTTCCTCCCCTATAT
>JAACJT020000086.1:8744938-8758732 GCA_009936485.2 Gymnarchus niloticus | reverse complement strand
AAAGAAAAAAATTTTTTTTTTGGAGAAATTTTTTTTTCCTTTTCCCCCCCCCCTCTCCCAATCTCCTTTTTTTTTTTTTTTTAATCCCCCCCCCCCCCCCCCCCCCGTCATTTGTCTTGCTTTTCTGTGGAGTAGAAAACAGAACAGCATTGTGTTTTTACATTCACTTCTTACAGCAATAATTTTCTTTAGTTGTTGTGACTTACATTCTTCTGTCAACCAGTCAATAATTTTTATTTTATTCTTTTATTTCCCAACTGCAGTGCAGTGCAAGAAGCACAATGCAGATGTATAATTGTGTTTTATTTGCATGATGGGTGAGGATTTTTCTAGAAGCTTGCCATAAAAATTTTCAAGGCTACCTTCACTGGTATGGTCTTTTTTTTTTGTTTTAACCTACAGGGGGTTGGAGCTGCCACAATATCCCTATTTCACTTTTAGGTGATTCTCAAGCTAGTGTAAGAACATGGTTGGGACTGTATTTGAGTTCTGTTTGTCTGTGTAGCAAGAAATTGTTTGCACTAATTGCGTTCCAGCTTGCCACAGCCCTGAAGTCATTATTTTTTAATTCTAATAAAAAATTTTGATACTGAAAATTCCCATTACTACACTTAAAATTATATTATTTGACAAACCTTGAACCCAGCCTTTGATAATATAACATTAATGTAATTTTAACATTTCAGTTATAATTGTGGTAGCTATCAACCGGCTCGCTTTAAGTATACTTTAAAGTTGGTTTAAGAGCTGGACCTGGTATAAAGAGCTGGGAAGGACATAGATCCAAACCAGCCTGTCATGACATTTAATCACTCCCAAATGCCACTATCCATTTAAGTTTAGAAGTGTCACAAAATAGGATGGAATTTGAATCTGAAATGTGGTATTGCGGGGTTAATGACATAAAGTCTTTATCCTACCTTAAGGGTTCAATTTTTAGTTCTTTACTGGAATCAATTTGGTATGATTTCAGAGTTTTTTGGTATTCCACAAGTGACAGTAGGCAAAGGTGAGGACCTTATGCTGTTTGTCATTCTCTGCTTTCTTTTTTCTTAACCCACAATACCTTGAGTCAATTGGTTTTAATGAGATGTCAGCATGTTGAACAAATGCACAACTGAAGCTTTTTCAATGTCTATTTCTGTTCTTGACAAACTATGACATGTTAATCAAACATTAGTTTTCAGTGTTAAAATACATGTTTTTTAGTATAGTAAAATTGTCATACTTTGTTCATCCCTGTAGGGAATTTTCACATATTCATCTAACACTCATCAGAACAAGTTTTAGGGTCAGAGCAAAGTTTTAGCCAGCACCCCTAAAGCAATTGGGATTTAAGGCCTCGCTCAAGAACCTGAAGGTGATGTCGTTGCTTTTGTGAGCATGGGATTTAAACTACTGACTTTCCAGGCACATGCCCAGAATCTTAACCAACTGAGCCATAACCACCACCCCCTGCTTTGATTTTTCTTTGTGTGTTCAGATGTACTGTGACGTTTCATTTGTTATGGATTTTCATTTTGTGTGTCACTGTTAATGCTGTTGATTTAGACTGCTGAAAGACTGTGTCCTTCAGCAGTCAGACATCTAAAGGTTGTGCATCCTACAAGTGGGTTTTGAGAACAAGCTCAAAATGCATCTTTTTAAAATTCCAATTTCCAATACCGTCCCATTATCAATTTCTTGCACTTTTTGTTATTGATTTGATTGTCTTCTTGCTGTCCCCCATATGAAATATGCCAAAATATTCATAACTTGTTTGTCCCACTTAATCAACGTTTGTGGTCAATGCTGTTTTTGAGCCTTAATGAATGAATGATTACATTGACTTGCTGTACATGTCTTTTGTTTATATTAAACTATGGGTTTTCATGATATAGTGGTGTCTGTGCACAGGCGTTTTTTTTAATGTCATTGGTTTTGCATGTGTGTCTGCTGTGACACACAAATTCTGATGCATGTGTAGTTTCATGCATATGTACATTGCTCCATAATTTCATTAATTATGGGCGTAGTAATCCCAAGTGAATTAGTGCCCCATAATAAATGTTACATTTCATAATAAAGGCCGTATACTCTTGCAATCTTGCCATAGATATGTGGATGGATGGATGGATGGATGGATGGATGGATGGATGGATGGATGGATGGATGGAGGCAGGCAGGCAGGCAGGCAGGCAGTAGGTTTTTCTCTTTATTTGGCATATATTTGACATCTGGAATCCTGTGTGTTTCTCTATGAGAACACACACACACAGAGGTCGCCTCAGATCACCCCCTTCTCCCAAGATGCCTCTTTAAGTAAGCTCCTGGTAAAGGAAAGGAATCGGACATTTTCTTCTTAGACCATATTAAAGCTGGTGGAATTACAGGTCTCTCAGTAAATGGGCTGGTTGTGATGAAAGAGACAGAGTGCAATTCACCCATGACTGCCTATTTTACCATGCTTATTTATTTATTTGTTATTTTTAGTTCTTCTAGATATGATATGCTTGAAAAGAGCAAACTATACACTAAGCATATATACTAAAGTCAGTAACTGTAATTAGGGAAAAAAGACTGTTTCCAAATGTGTTTGCTAATTGATGTCTGTCTCAGTCATGTTGTGGGACACTGGATTGGCTATTAAGTTTCTTCCCATGGCACTATAGTCACATGTATCAGCTCCAATGCAATCTGTGCTTTAGTGTGTTTGCTTGCAGTTTAGTCACTGCTCTGAAGGATTCAAGCGAAAGCAGAACTGTTGGAGTTATTGTGGGAGCAGCCTAACTGCCATATTCAGGTAAGCCTGAGGTGACAACTTGGGGTGGGAAAAAAAGCCTTTTTTTCTGTATTGTGTTTGTGGATACAGTCATGATTCAGTTACAATCATCTCCGCCTTTGGAAATGTCAGTGCTAATTAGGAGCTTTTAAGAGTTTCGCAAGGTTAATGACCATGTGCTGGTGACAGAGCCTGAAAATGACTGTTGCTGTTGGCTTTCCGATCTATTTTTGTAGCGTTGTCTGTGTTTGTGGCTGTATGTGGGTGGGTTGGTTTATTGTGTGTGTGCGTGTGTGCGTGCGCGTGCTTGCACATCTGGCTGTGGTTACGTGGACCAGCTATTATTCCACACACTATCTTGCCAGTAGCCACCCAAGATATACAAGTGAATCTGCATTCATAAAGTAAGACAACAGCATGTCTTTTTATCTTCTATTCCTACGTTTTCCTTTGGTCTCAGTCTCAAGGGGTTTTGCTGGATAATTTATTCTCCTTTTTTCAACAAAATGTCCTAATTGGGCTAATTACCATCTTCACTTTATAGTTTCTGTCCTTCTCAGTTATGGTTGGTGAGTTAAACAGTCTACTGAAATGCAGCAATACTGTAGCCAGGGTGCTGGTACACACACACACACACACACACACACACACACACACACACACACACACACACACACACACACACACACAAAAACAAGCAAGCAAACACACGCTGATATCTTGTACAAGTCACGTGAAACATGGCAAAAGCTTAAAATAGCCCAGAGTTAAGTGTGTCATATGGGTATGCATTCATGGCTGTTCATGCATCTACCTAAAGCAACATGCTGACTCCAGGGAATCTTAATACACGAGTTCACAGTTGACATAAGGGCACATGATATCATAGTTTCCTGGCACACGGTGACAGCTGGCCCACAGAGAGGCATGCTGCACCCCGCAGGGGTAAGGGGTTGAATCCCATCACATGGTTGCATAACAGCCCACTTTTCTGTCTGTATCTGTGTGTGTTTCTTAAAATGATGCAGTCTTCTTGGTGTGTTTGTTTTTCCTGCTTGTAATGGAATGTCACACAATCTGTTGCTGTGTTCCTATCCATAGACAGAAAAGGAAAAGGTTTACATGTTTATTTGTGCACTCAAAATGAGAGCACATGAAAACAAGATAAATGCAAGTGGTTTCACTCCTCCAGTGTTTTCCACAGTAAACAATAAATGTGATTACTACTTAAAGTGTTCTGTCACCAATTAGTCACATTTACAAGGTTCAAATTTATGTTACATTTTGTAGCAGAAGGTCAGAAATTATCCATTTTAAAACATTCTCCCTGCTGTCAGGATTTCTGAATGCATATTCATAAACTGTAAGAATTGTTATATTAAAAAATTTCACATGGAACACACAAAAAATGAAAGCTTGGCAGGGGGCCAAATTCAATAGCCTAGACCTGTTAAAATTATATTGCGATATGAGCAGGTGTACAGTTCCATACTGGTTAAATGATGTGTGGTATTTATTCTAGACCTGTATTCCAGTATGTGAGGAGGGAAGCAAGTAGCTTGGTTTATCTACATGAGTGTTTGGTATGCATGTGAAACCCCTGAGGTATTTTTATTGTCCTGCTGTTGATCAAGTTCACCCCTGCTTGTTCCATGGCAGTTACTGTGTAACTCAGTCTGACTTTAGCCAGACTATGGATACCGTTAGACCAAACTTTGCCTGCTGTTTCTATCAGTTTCAGTATAGAGAGATCAACAAAATGCATGGCATCTTAACACAGAGGTTTTGTTTTGTTTTGGTTTTGTTTTTACTAGGTCTTAATCTTAATAAATGTTTTCAGCTGAAGCCTGAGAAAAATATAAAAATAATACAGAAAAAACCCATAATCTAGACAAATCTATAGAAATAGTGCAATTGTTTGTCCTTGAAACTGGTATAGATTGCATGAAGAGCAGGACTACAATTTGCCCCCTGTGCTCAGTTTTGGTCAGTGCAAAAGGAAGATTCAGAGAAGGGCTGTATAGTGGGCTGGGGAGGAACACAATGTGGAGTCAAGCTACAGGGTAACAGCAAAACCGCCCCTTGGGGCGGCAAACCATTATTACGGGATGTTTAACAAACATAAGTGTTGTGGCCAGAATGGGAGTCGCTCTCCCAAACAAAAGCGAAACAAAAACACAACTCGACACAGGCCGAACGCGTCTGCTCCAGCTGCTTTCCTGTCTCATCTGGTGTCTGGTGTCTTTATGTTGATGGCTCTTCCCCAGATAAGCCTGACGGGGCAAAAAACAGCACGGTTAATGTTTGCGAGCCCCTAACGTTCGCCAGAGTAGTGTCCTGTCAGTGGATCCTCTCTCCTCCTTCTTTGTATTGCTTATGGTCTAATATACAGCCAGCCCCAGTCGGTGGGGCGGGGCCATTGAACGGCATCCACGTTCCTGCCAGGGAAACCCTCGTGCATCAACTTTGATGCGTGGGCTGTTCCCCAGTTGCGAGTCGGCCACCACCTTAGGATGAGGCGACCGGCCCCAGCTGATGTGGTTAGCCCCTGGTATTAAAGGATCGTCATATGCAGACAGGCTGATGGAGTCTCTCTTTAGCCTTGGCAAATGGGAACTAAGGTGAGATGTAACTGAAGTATTTAACATCCCAAGGGGTCTTGTCACAGAGGTGTACTCCAGCAGGTAGGTAGAATACAAAGGGCACAAGCTGAACCAATCTAAAAATAGACTTTACAAAAAGTGTTTTACATGGGTTGCTTCAGAATTTTGTGTCCTGCCACATTCTGTAGCTTTTAGAGGCACAGATGAAGAGCAAGTGACAAGCAAAGATGGTCTGCTCCCGCAAAATCCACAGGGTCATTTGAGGAAGGGACACATCTTTGCATGCTCATGTACCCCCACTGTTGCAAAAAGGTGTTGATCAGCAGGGTCTTTTCTTGGATTTTGTTTCTCTATCTCTCATCCTGCCTAATCCTCCTATGCTGACTTTATGTTTTTCTTGGTTTCTGTATCTGGTTCTTTTTGGGGAAAGGTCAGCCCTTGTCACTAAACAAATGTACTGACCTTTCTTTTCAGTCAATGAACATCTGGGTAAGAGGAAAATAGACATCTGTTTCCCATGGCAGTAAAGGAATCACAGAAAGTATGGTGTGTGCATACATTTATCTAGAGGTCAAAACTGTTTGATCCTAGCACTAAAAACTAACACATTACCCCTGTTCACTACCTGCTGTGCTTTTAATCAATACTTAATATTGAGCTTTTGCTCATCAAGCAGGTGTTGAAGGTTTGGGCTTGACCCTCACAAAGTTTCAGAGTGTTTAAGGTGGAAGTACATGAGCAGAAGAAACAGGTATGGAGACTATTGAAATTGCCTGACTGAAATATGTAATAAAGTTAGCTGCCATTGCTGGAGTGAGATAGTGTTTGAAGGACTGGGTGTAAGGCTGAGAGGACAATGGAGAGAGAGGAATGTTAGGGGAGGAATGAGAAAAAAATGATTAAGGGTATATGAGAGCTGGAGAAGGGAAAAGGGCGTGGTTCTGTCATATGCAGAAGAATAAATAGCAGCCTGTCATTAGAAAATGAGTTTGCGAAAGCCATGTAAGCCTGTAGATGTGATTGATTGTCTTCCTGCAAGCAGCAGGAGCATCAGCGGGGGTTGCAAAACAAGTGGAGGACAAGATCCCCTATTCTCGTCCTACCACCCTGCAGCTCTCTCTCAATTCCTGTCAGTAACATTCTCATTCCAAAATGTGAGAAGAAAGGCAAGTATCTCTAATTAGATTGAAATGAGACAATGGAGACCAGTGTTACTGAGAGGTGGATATCTGTTCTTGGGGTTTGTGGTGCATGCACCAAATCTGTTTTTACAAATTTGTATTTCTTTGTTTAAAGAGACATGTGTCCACCACATGCATGAATGGTGCACTTTTTATGTGGAATTTAATGGGGGAATGTTATTTCTCCTCTTTTGCCTTATTGTTAAAGTTAATGGCATAGTTAATTTACCTTTTTAATTAGTGTAATAGAGTTGCCCATACTTTGTACTTGAGGTTTTACTGGCTGTAGAATAGCAGTGTGTACACCTACATCCAGAGATGTTTTATTCCGATGATGGGCTCGGAGGAAGCATCGTGGTCCATGTACTGCATGGTAGATGTAATCACAGTTGCTACAGGTTTTCGCTGTGTATTTGGTTTTTAATTAATATCTTTTTCACATTTTTGCTTGAGAGTCAGTGGCCTACAGCGCCATCTTCAGCTTCTCGTCTCATCCCTCCTGTCTCTTCTTTGCTGGCAGATGGTCCACCATCACTCCCACACTGTCATGCAGGAATGGGCAATTCCGGTCCTTTAGGGCTGGAGTCCAGCTGGTTTTAGAAAAGATCTACCCAGTAAAATGATACACAAATTAAATTAGCACCTGATTTACAGCAGACTGGGACAACTTCCTGTCCAAGCAGCAACTTCTGTTAAATGAATAAGTGGACAGGGGGTATGAAAAGCAGCACACCTGTGGCCCAGGAGGATCTGAAGCATGGCTGCCTTGCCTCCCCCCTCCTCTTCAAAGGCCTTCCCCCTTGTCCACACCACTTCACTCCACCCCCTTGGCCACCTCTGACAGGCCCACCATGAAGATGAATTCATCGTCAGCAGTACTGAAATACTCCAGCCAAAACAAGTAATTTGATTGCCCTGACCACAAATTAAGTTAGTGTGATTCAATTTTCGATTTGGACTTCTCCTCCAGTCATGCATCATGACCGACATATTTCATTACGCAGCTAAACCGCAGGGAAAGAGTAGTGACTCCCACTGTAGAGAGACATCATGGGAGCATTATGACATTTACTCAATAGTGCCTGGGCTGGCCTGTGAAGACAGCATCCCCACATCTCTCTCACAATAGAGCTATTTATAAACTTAAAGTCAGAAAGCACACACACACAGACGCACTTTTAGCTCACAGAAGTATCTCCCACCCACAGTGCCTCCCACTGGTAGATCTGGGCCTGAAAACCAGCGTTCCAAGGCAGCTTACATTGTACGTCACCCTTTCACCGACCCACTTATTTGTCAGGTCCGAAAAGAAAGCTTTCATTTTCTGTCTGAAACACCACTGAGCTCAGACGTCACCTATCTTACTATCTCACTGCTGCCCACAGCCTAGCATGAAGTTGCTTTCTTCAAAGGCAGGAGAAAAAGCCATTTTTTCAGGATCTTTTCTTAAGAATATAGTATTTCAATACTTATTGAAATCTTTCAGTTGCTGCCTTATTGTTAATGTGATGAAAAATGTGATTGCATTAGAGTACATGTACACCATTAAGAAGGGGTTCCCTTTGTGTCATGTTCTAAATAGATGGGTGTGTGTCCTGTCTGATTATAGAGAGAGTTGGCAGGATCAGACAGTATACACACAGAGAGGCACTTTCTACTCACCTCTGCCCTGTCAGCATGCAAATTAGAACCATGGTTCTCAGTCCCGAGAACCTGGAGAGTTGTACTCCATAAAGGGTGGAGGCAACATGTAAATTAATACTTCTGCACATCCTTTAAGTAAATATCTCTAAGTATTATACTATGGTGCCTGCTATTGTTGATGTTCTGGAGAGGTGCCATCACAAGGCATAGGTGTGTGCAGCTGTTGTACCTGAATGGAGTGAGAAATATAATGCCTGTGACTGAATCCATTGTTTTCCGCCTTTTCTCTGTGACTGCATGTAATGAGATTATTTGTTGTTGTTGACAACTGCTTTGGCTTGACGTGAACACTTGAAAGTGCGGGTAGGAACCAGATTTTATAGAATTCCCGTTAGCAGCCCATCTGAACACATAGGAAGTATTGATTGGACTGATGCTAATGGGTCATTCAGCTGGTGAGAACAAAAGAACGGCCTAACATCGGTTATTGTTGTACCTTCCCTCTACTTTAACTATAGTAACGAGGATACACACACAACTACTCCAATGGCCTGGAACTATGTGTGGCTATGATGTGAATTGAGTATACTTTCCAGGAGTACTGCTCTGCTTTATGCTTCCTTGGGAAACTTCTGTCATTCTAGAGCTAAATCCCATAGAGCAGGAGCTGGCAGGGCACATCCCCTGTCTGTGATCTGTGCTGGAATGGAATCGCTGGACCATAGTGCCTGGCGTTCCTGCCACAGCAGCGATGACAACATTTTCATGCGGAAAGAGGAAGGAGCAGGGGGTGAACCGCATGAAAAGAATTGAGCCGCCAGGGCTGAATTTCTCTTTCAAAGCTTCCCTGTTAAACTGGGACTGGAGCACTGCTGGTGTCCTCACTAAAGCTTTTAATTCTGTACAGGGACATTGTGTTACCTCTTCAGATCCCTGGCAGTCTGGGTCGCTCTCTGTTCATTAGAACTGCGCTCCTCCTGGTCCAGCAATGGTGGCTTGACTGAGTTGATTACGCAACGATCTGCACATATTCTTTAATCCAAGAGCAGGGCTCAGACTGATTTACTTTAGAGTGTGACCCTAGACTGTGTGGTGCTATGGGGTGCATGTACAGGATGTTGGATTGGAAGGAGGTACACAAATCCAACTGTAGAAGTTGAGACGTGGACCTGAGCGTCTGTGAGCAAACCCGCTGTTTTGATCCATTGTTGTCTGCCATTAATAATTAATATGAAATGTCTGTAGGTTTTATTCCTTTCCCCACGTTTTGCTCTCGTTATGAAGGCCTGGCATATTTTGTTAATGCCAGAAGGGTTCTTAATTGCAGCTGATGGCACACTAGACTAATGGTGGCAATCTGATATTATTCAGACATTTACCATCAATGTCAGCTGCCTCTTACATTCTTGCTTCAGTTTTGCACAAATCACTGACCCGTACAGCTTCTTTATCTGAGCGATACTTACACATAGAAGGTCATTGGCTGCTCTGTCAAATGATAACAATCTGTTACACAAGGTCTTTAATAATGCAAAGGGGATAAGATCTTATTTTTTTTTTATTCCTACTTTTCTTTGGAAAATTTAACAAGTTTGTCTCATTACTGAAAGTTAGTCAACAGTACCCTAGATTCATTCATTTTCCAAACTGCTTATCCTGTGCAGGGTGGCAGGGGGCTTTGGAGCCTACAGAACCCTTGAGAGATTATATAAAACCTGAAAGCATAACATTTTAATGTAAAACTATGTAAAACAATCTTCCAAGTCTGCTGTTGTCCTGATGCTGTGGCGACTGACGCACCTCCTTATGATACAATCAGAGTTTTACATTATTTTGCAATGCTTACAGCTTCCCAATAGCATTAGCATATACCTCCTGTGTACCATAGACTTCTCTGTGTATAAAATGTTATCACTTAGTCAAAGGCCTTTTAGCGTGAGTTCTGGCAGCCATATATAATAATACTGGGGCTTTTACGTTATATTTTACATTAACTCAAAATAAAATAATGTGCTACCATATTCAGACAGGCTTTATGGCAGTCACATCTTACATAGAATTTCTGCGTTGTTTGACCTTGGGTAAATGTGCGCTTGTTTAAAAAGGCACGTAAGGCTTTAATTTGAAGTGAGGACTACATTAAATGACCTACAACTAATGAGTCACAACTCATCCCATGGAAGATGCACAGTGAATTTATCTTTAAATCATATATGAAAACGTTTGGACATTTGACAGCACAATCTACATATCTATATGTGGGAACAGAAATATTCATCCATCTTCCAACCATTTATTCTGGTTAGGGTCATAAAATATTATGGAGTATAAAATTATGTAAAGGCTGTTTCTTCTCATTTACGCTTAGCTGAAATATTAGCTTTAACTGAATTTTTAAGATAATTATTAGTTGGTTTTCTGTGATACTGTAAAGGATGGGCATATGTTTCTTTACAAAAAGAAGCCATATGTCAAGACACTGAGACGTGTATTTCTGAAATATCCATCACTTCCATAACTACTTGTTCAGTGCAGGGTTACAGTGAGCCTGTTCCAGGAGCACACTGAACAGGATGCCAGTCCATCACAGGACACACACTCTATAGGCTTTTCACAGATACCACTTCAAGTAATTCCCTGTTTTTGGATTAAAACCAAGATAACTAAATTGAGACGTCTACAGCCATATGCAATAATTGCAGTACACCATGTGTACCAATGGAATGCAAACTTTCTATTAGTAAACATGTTACTGTATTCTGGTTTGTACAGTAATCTCTGTGCCTCACTGTGTATTTATGTTTAAACAGATTTGATAAGCATGTGTAAAAGTTTCATACCAACAAACAACATATCTGGTCATAGATGTAAGTGTTTAAACAAAAATGAACTCTACAAAGTAAACTGCAGATCTTCCAGTTTTTTTCAAGGTCTCAGCATTCCTAAATAATTTTGTTAATAATAGATATTAGTAAGTAATGCAAATGTGGCATTTAATGCTAAAATATTTCCCTTCTATAAATTCCTATGTGCACAGCCATCACTTTTAGTCTTTTCTGTATAACATTTCAAGATCCTTTATCTAGTGGAGTGGAGTGCACCTGGGATGCCAGGTGGCGCTGTTGAGCCCTATGGAGGTGTCGTGGGCCTATCAACGAAACACCGATGAAGCAGGGTGCCCACCTGATGACCCCAATGAAGTGATTACCCTATATCCATTCAAGACATCAAGAGAGTGCCGAATATTGTGATTGTAATATCAAGTCCTATGAGTTTGACTGATAACCTGGGGAAACCCAGTGACTGCTGTGAAAGTGCAGCTGGCAACTAGGGAAAGACCATGTGACAGCGTGGAAAGCTGACAGGAGGGAAAAGACCCCAACGGGGCTGTCATGGACTAGCTATCCATGATGGCAGGCTCTGTTGCCTTGATAAGTGAATAGGAGTCACACCCTTATGGCTACAAAAAGTCCAAAGAGGAAAATACCCCTTGAGTCTGTGAGAGCGGGGGTGGAAGAAGACTCATTGTTTGACAGCCTGGTAACTGACCCTGGCATGAATACGACGACGAAACAGACAACCGGCATGGCATTTATAAAATCAGCTGTGGGACATGAGCTCCGAATATGTAACTGTGGCTGGTCCAAGGTAACATTCATCAGAGGCCTAAAATAAATGTGTAAAATAAGTGTGTCGAGTGAAGCTCAGTGGCAGGATATAACCCACAGTCCACTGAGCATCAATATCCCAGTGGCCAAGGAGAGTAGTTTGAGCAAAACATCTGAGAACCTGGAACCCAGCCAGATGCAGTTTGCCTTGGAGAAGAACATCCAAGGCCACAAACCGCAAGTGAAGTGGCCAAAATCCAGTAGCAAAGAAGAATGGATATCAGTTGACGCAGACCTGAGCAAGATCCTGGGCAATCTCCGAGGAACGGGGGAGAAGAAACTGGGACAAATGGGCAATCTGATATACTCCTACGGAGTACAAAGGTTCGGAATAAAAGAGCCAGGAAATAAGGGGAAAACAATCCCCTCCTAAGTCCAGAAGGCAGCAAAAAATTGAGCGCCTCATCAAAGAGAGAAGGGAATTGAGGAAACAATGGAAGAAATCCTCGGTGGAGGAGAAAGAGGGCATCCACCTCCTGCAGGCAGACCTAAAAGAATGCCTAGGAAAACTGCAGAGGGCAGAAAACCTCAGAACTCGATACAAGAAGAAGGAGCGGGTAAGAGCATCTTTTTACAAGGATCCCTTCAGATTTGTGAAAGGACTTTTTACAAGGGAAAAGAGTGGGTCACTTAAGGTGCCAAAGAGGGAGCTGGAAGACCATTTGAAAACAACACACACAGACAACCGAAGATTTGAGCAGAAGGGAATACCTCCAGATATGCCACCCATTCCTCAACCAGAACATCAGTTGGATGATAGCCCCCCAAAGGGGAGTGAGGTAGAGAGAGTGGTGAGGAAGACGAGCAGCTTCAGCGCCAGGACCAGATGGAGTTCCTTACCGACTGTACAAAACTGCTCCAAATGTCCTGTGGTTCCTGTGGAGGCTAATGAAGGTGGCATGTAAGAAGCAAACCATCCCAAAAGATTGGCGAAGAGCAGGGGGTGTAGTAATCCCCAAGGTAAAGGATGCCTTGAACATTGACCAATTCCGACAAATCAATCTCTTGAACGCTGAAGGTCAGATATTCTTTAGCATTGTTGCTCAAAGGATGATAACCTACCTGAAACAGAACAGTCTGATTGACACATCGGTACAGACGGCTGGTATACCAGGCTTCTCGGGATGCTTAGAACACACAAGCATGATATGGCATTAAATCCAGTCTGCAAGAAGGGAAGGAAGAGATCTACATGTCTTATTCCTGGACCTAGCCAATGCTTTTGGATCCGTCCCCCATTCTCTTCTCTGGACAGCCTTTGACTTCTTTCATGTGCCAAAGACTATCATAAACTTGGTCAGGAACTGCTTCCAAGATTTGCAATTCTGTATTACAACCACAGAGTACACAACATCATGGCATTGAAATGGGAATAATGGCAGGGTGCACCATCTCCCCATTAGCTTTCACTATGGCAATGGAAGTGATCATCCGAGCCTCAAAATGGGTTGTGGGAGGAGAGCGTCTGCAGTCTGGACAGTGATTACCTCCCATTCGCGCCTACATGGATGACATTACCACCCTGACGTTAACCGTCGCATGTACCAAGCGTTTGCTGGAAAAGCTGCATGCCAATATAACATGGGCAAGGATGAAGTTGAAACCCAGCAAATCCAGGAGCATATCCATTGTCAGAGGAAAACTCGTGGACCAGAGATTTTACATCGACGAAACACCAATTCCGATGGTGTCGGAGATGCCAGTCAAGAGCTTAGGGTGGTGGTACAACCCAAGTCTCAAAGACTCAGACCAGAGCAACTAACTAAGGGAAGAAACCACCAAATGCCTTGCTATTATAGACAAGGCCTTGCTTCCTGGTAAGTTGAAACTGTGGTGTCTGCAGTTCGGATTGCTCCCCCGTCTGATGTGGCCTCTAACGGTCTACGAGGTCCCCATCTCCAAAATCGAGAAGCTGGAGAGGACAGTCAGTTCATTTA